>OU862920.1:54210080-55436363 GCA_917880885.1 Limnephilus marmoratus
TCAATTCGTATGGTGGTCTCACACCAGGGCGATACTGAAAGTTTCTCCTTCTAAAACGTGCCGCAAATATATCTTATGTTGTTTTAAATGATTAAATCTTGAAAACATATATTAATCGTTAAAATTTACTTGTGCACGCCGGGACTTTAATCCGCGACCTGAAAAATCAATAATCAAGCTCGATCACGGAAACCGTCATAATACTTATTCCTTAGAAGGACAGATAAGCTTTCACTGTCTCCCATAAAAAAATACACAACGAGAATTTAATGATAAGTAAATATTTATTTTCAAAATATAAAAAAATTAAACTACATAATTATAATAATCCAATGTATAAGGTACCAAAAGAGATATTAAAATTTTCCCGTTTAGTAAGGGTTGCCTGCGCACCCCTATTTAAAAAGCGGTTAAATCGGGACATCCGGTAAACTTAATCATATCTGGATTGCGTGGAATTGATAAGTTGGGAAATCTTTGAATATTTGAGCCGTCTCCTTTAATTATATGTTTCGTGATAAATTTCCCAACGAGTCGCAATGTTCCACATTCCGCCGCTAGTTGGCGCCCTATTAGCATATCCGTGCACTAAGTGATTAAACTTATCCATACTTCGACTTGGGTAATTACAGGTTCAACATTATTATATGCGTTATTATTTCATTTTGGTTTTATTTCAAATTAAATTTCATAATTTTAAAAGATAACCAAGGATGAAAATCATTAAAATTATAAAGAGAGGTTGTTTAAGTACTCTGTTTTATTGAAACTTGCGATCCTTAAAGGCTGTTTTATATTAGTTAAACTTTTATCTTACAATTTCTGGTTGACAAAAAAGAACAAACTATAATTGCTTTCTTGAAACACATGTTTTTTTTTCAAAGTTTAACAAAAATACAGTTGGAAATTGTTTATGTACCTATCACGGAAATTTAAGTGATAATTTTTCAGGAGATCATTAGAGTAAATTATTTATGCAAAAATCATATCTTCTGATATTGTAGGCCTACAATTACGATTTTTATTATAAAATACAGATCATATAGAAAACAAACAATAATTTGTTATAAATTTCTTTAGTAGCGTTTAGTGTTTAATTTATTTTAAATTTTTCAGTAAAAAATCTCTTAAAAAGTAGGTACGTAGTAAAAGACCCACTTACATTCATTTAATTTTTTCCACGACATAGATCGAAAAAAAAAAAAAAAAGATATACTTAACTCATTTTTTTTTTTTTTTAAATTTAGTTTCACCCCGGAGCGAAAGCATCATCAAGAATGTTTGTATCAGCATCATAATATCAGATGCAAAATTAGACTTTTCGAAAAGATCAATATGTCTCCCATATAAACATAATCGGATTTGTTTATCCGAGACACTATCTAGGTTACAAACCTTTTTATTTAGTTACAATTCTTTAAAACTTTGTCATCATTTTAAAAAATAACTGTCAAAAATGTGGACAAAATTACTCGAAGATGTATATATATATTTTTTTTGAAATAGTCAATTCACCCTAAAAAGAGTGCTTTGTGACTCGAAAATAGTAATTCTGAATTCAAAATATAAGATCGAAAAAAATGAATTAAAAATAAAAGGTCTCAATGGCCGAGTTGGTTAAGGCTTTTGTCACGGTAAGACAAGAGATTCTAGATTCAAGTCCCAATTGTGATCGTTACCTTTTTATTTTTCTGTGTTTTAACTTTTATCATATTTTCGTACAGGTTTATTAGTAGTATTATCTTCTTCTTCAATGATGTACTACATTGATAGGTACAACCTTCAAAAGTTATCATAGCAAGAATTATTCCATTATATTTTTTTAAATAATTGTTTATTTCCAGAGAACAATGAGCAGTTTTTTTCGCTACGTGTTCACAGGTGTAAAATAATTACAGGTGTAACCTTTTGACTGTCGAAGAAAGAGATTTAACGCTAGCCATAAGCGTCTCGAGCATCACCGACTCCTCTCATCCACCGGGCCATAACTCGGGATACTTACGACGTTCGTTTTGTTTACTGTCAGGGTGAAGCATTGTAAATAATGGGAGACAATGTCGTACGTACGCAATGTATGTAATTGAAATAAAGTAAATGAGCTGCACTACAGACTGAAGTGGACTTCTCTTTAGTGTTTCTGCGGTGAGCTCCTGGAGTCTGGACATTTGACACGGGGAATGGAGAAGCAAATTTTATTACTCATAACAAACAATTTAATAAAAAAAAAACAATGTAAATTAAATAAAATATGTAATTTAAATGAAATTTAAAAAAAATGTATATTAAAAAGAAAATATTTTATACAGAACATATTATAACATCCAACCTAAGTAAGAATCGTGGCTCCCTTTTAGATAATAAAATTCCTCTTTTCTGATAAGGTATACTAGTTAAAATAATTGTCAAAGTTTTAAATTTTCAAGATCCCGAAAACCACCGTATGTGTAGTGAATCGTGTGACGTCATCACTCCCGAAAAGTTACTATAAGATCGAGCAATCAGCTGTACAACTGGCTCCATTTCGAAATTCAGAGTTCGAAGTATTCTCCCTAGAGGTAGCATTATTATTTTTTTGTATAGTAGTTTTTGAATATTTTCAATAATAGAAATACTGTTACTCTGTGCACTCTGTTATTATTATTTCTAAACGTAAACTGCCTCCTATTCTTTATTATAATTTAGTTTTAAGAATTCTTGTTGTTAATATTTTTCTCTAGGAATTGCTTTGTATATACTGTATATTCTTTGTTTCACATTATTTAATCAATTTCTTATTTTGTAAGGACTCGTAAGGAGCACTATAGGATTAATTTTAAGTTTATTATAAAATGAATTATGAAATATCACAAAACCGCGCTATATAAATACTACGTTATTATTATTATTATTAAAATAATAAGAGATACTTTATTTTTGAAATTGAATTATTTAGGCCCAAGTAATTTTTCAATAAACACAACAACTAAATCTCTATAAACAGTGTGTAATTAAACGAATAAGATGAAACGTTGTTAATACGATGGCTTGTGTCATTCCTACATTCCCATACTTTACAGTGTTCAGTGACGTTACCACTAAACATTTCAATAATATCAATTTGACGGCCTGTTTCTATGACACCATTAAAAATTGACTTTTTAATATTTTTTTTAAAACTTATATATTCAGAATCAGCGTTTATTAGTCCATATGAACATATTTTTTTAAAGCCATAATATTTATCACTGAAGTTCCTTATTCCCAACAACAATTTCCTATTATTCTTACTCTTCATCCCAAAATGGGACTGTCATAGTTTCACTAGCACCGGGCGGCTGAGACTCTTCTGTGGTATGACATGCAAAATAAAAAGTGTTTGCCTTCTAAAAATTGTAAGATAAGTAAGTAAATTTAAAACATTCATTCATTTTCAGATTACTATTGCATTGATCTATTAAAAATTCTTGTGACGGATTGTTTCACAGAATTTGAACAATTCATCAAATTTCGAAGTTAATTTTCAGGTTACGTGAAGGTTTTAATTGAATTCTGTTATATTTCAATATGTGGATTAACCGCCTCTTGACAATATAATATCAGATTTTGAATAGAATTTTTATTTATTTATTTATTTTATTTATTTTATTTTATTTTATTTAAGTATATAAAACAGGCATGGTGCCCAAAAAATTATATACATGAATGTTTAAACATAGTGATAACGAAAATACATAGTATCGAAAATGATAATATTGACATAGTGATTGTATAATAACAAATAAATGAAATGATAATAATAACAAAAGATAGTAACAAAAGTAATTAAGCTGAGGTGAATGACAAGTAGGAATGGGTAAAAGGTAAGTACATGGTAGGTAAATGTTCATAAACAATTTATGATTGTTACCTGTACTGGTGAGACGCTGATTTGGTAGGTACAATATTGCCTCTATAAATAAAGGGCTTCATCACAGTATCAGCTTGATATGATAAAAGGTAAAACTTTTTTTTTGAAATGTTTAAATTGGTCATTAAAAATGTCTATTTCTTTATTAGAGCAATGTATAGCGTTATAACTTCTCAGTGTTCGTGGTAAAGGGGAGAAATACCCTGTATTTGTGAGGTAGGCTTTAATATAGAAAATGTCTTTCATCCTCCTTGTTGACTTTCTTGATGATGTGTTAATGTTAATTTGGGACAAAATGTTTGGTGTATCAACTGATGAGTGTATAATTTTGTGTAAAAGTAATAAATCAGAAAGTTTACGTCTGGCTGTTAGAGAGTGTAGTTTATAGTGTGAATTTCGGTCATTGTACGTTCCGAATTGATCAGATATACCTTCACGATAAGCAATTACACGGGTTAATTTTCTTTGTGTGGATTCGATCCTATAATTATGAATTTCATAATTGGGAGACCAAATTGTGGATGCATATTCGAGGATACTTCGCACAATTGATTTATATAATGTTAATGTTAATTCTGCACTTTTAAAACAGTTTGTGATTCTTAGCGTTAATCCTAATACTTGTGATGCACATTTTGAAATTGCATCTACATGTTTATTGAAGCTAAGTGAAGAGTCAAATGTCACGCCCAAGTCTTTAATTGAAGTTGTGTCACGTAATGCGACATTGTTAATGTGATATGTGTTTGAAAATTTATTGATGTTTTTTGTGAAGGAAATTACAGCACATTTGTTTTCGTTAAAATATAAATCATTTAGTGTGCACCATTCATGAAGTGATGATAAGTCTTTTTGCAAATCGGCGCAATCTTCTAATGATGTTATTTTTTTGTACAACTTAAGGTCATCGGCAAACAGGAGATATTTTGATTTTTTTATTCCGAAAACTATGTCGTTGATAAATATTAAAAACAGTAACGGTCCAAGATGTGAGCCCTGCGGAATTCCCGACGTTGCCGTAAAAAGATCCGCGGAGTACCCTCCTACAACTACTTGTAGTTTTCTATTAGTAATGTAACTTTCGAACCATTTCAGAGTATTTCCATTTACGCCAAACTTTTTCAGTTTCTTGATGAGTAATGATTGATTTAACTGGTCGAATGCTTTGCAAAAATCCGTGTAAATGTTCACAGAACTTCAAAAGTTGAAGAGTTGTTCAAATTCGGTTAAATAACCCGTTCCTAAAGATCAGATGGGATGATTCTAGTTTAAAAAAAATATTATGAAATTATTGGAAGTGCTCGACGACTATTTTCACGTTTTAAAGAAAAGTGATAAACCATGATAAATTCCCCTCATAAAATATGAATAATTGTCGGAAAATTTATGCGCTTTTTTATCGAACTTTTGAGAAGTGTTGAACAAAATGTACGTTCTATGGCTCCTTTTTAAAATGATATGTCCAGCTTAAATGAGTGGCACTAACCCTAAAATCGACTAAGCGGTAGCATTTTCATGACTCCAGAGCAAACCGCTTGAGTGTTTATGCTGATCCAGGAAACATCTTTAAAAGCACGGGTAAAGTTCTTACTGTCTTAACAACCTCGTTCATCGGTGTGCTCTCAATCTTTTCACTTTGAGGTTAATGCAAACAGTTTCAGAAAAATAAAGAAATAATTCGGTCGTTGACTAACCCTCGCCATTATACCCTCGCGATGATAATAATTGATGGGTGTTCTTCAATTGTGCTCGTTCCCCTTCCGGCATAATCGATCTTAACGAATAAAGCAGCATCTATCAAGGCGTACAGACCGGAGCTTTCTGATTCTAAAAGCACACCGAAAGCTCCACCGCAACTTCTCACTCTTTCTCATAAGCGACACATGCCACAGAAAGAGAGGTTGCAACCTACGATGGATGAACGGATATCTTAGCAGGGATAGTTCTCATTATAGGTTACAGGGGTAAGTCTAAGTCTGCTACCCTTTCGAAGTTTGGAGCCGTTTCATTGGGGAGGATTTGCAACGTTACAATTTCACAATTACCACACAGGTAATGGGATAACCGTCGGCGCTAATCTGGTGTGAAATAGATCGCGACTTTCTGAGTGCAACATAGATCATTATTGTTGCTTTCTTTACTTCCATGGGAACAGGATCTTAAGTTTTGATGGTAAGAAATATAACTATATATATATATATATATATATATATATATATATATATATATATATGTATAGCAATATATAAATATATAGCAATCTAAAAATGGAAAGTGAAATTGTAGCACCGTGATTAATTTAAAGTAGTAATAATAGAGTGGTATCAATGTGTTCCGTATTGAAACTCCCATTAGCTTTTGAAGTCAGAAACTAATGATTTCCGGGAGGCATGATTTTTTTTAAATAAAACTTCTTTACGCACTCTTGACTTGGGGAGTAACCTGGTGAATGCTTGATGAGAGCGTTACGAAAAGCGAGGCGAACGGTAGTTGAGAGGGAGTTATAAGTTAGTGAAGATGGAAAGAGAGGGTGTTACGTTTCGTATATTACTGTAGGGGCAAGAGAGAGAGGTGCGAGCGCACATTTTCTTTCTCTGTTTCTCTCATAGCCAGTTACGTTTCGTATATCTAAGACACAGTGCAGGCCGATTGTCTGTATCACACTGAAGGAGCAAGAGAGAGCAGTGCGCGCATATTTTCTTTCTCTCTTCATATCATACGTAGCTAAAGAAGTTTTACTTCAGTCGTGTGGTCTAAAGCACACTCGTTTTTTTTTAAATATAACATGTCATTGGTTATCACTTACTGTAATATTAAATCTTAACGAATTCTTATGTGATTTTAAGTACCAGGTGGATTGCAAAAATATCTGAAATTTACAAAATTAAACTGAAACTAACGCTCGGTCGTATGCACCGGTGTTCACTCGACAGTTGATCTGAGTGTCGAATTGATTTTTCCTTGACGCATTTGAATGAAAATACCTATGTTTAATATTTTTGTTATTCGACGGTACATCCTCTCTGCACACTTTGAAGTTGGGACACTAAGTTATATTTTAAGAAAACTTTGACATAATTTTTCTTCCATATTTTTCCGTTTTGGGTGAAAATGCAAACATTTTTACAGTGCACGTCTTAAGCAATCTTACTTTACTGAACTGCATTGTTATGCCTCGTTCTAACCACTGAAGTGATTGCAATACGACTGCAACCGGGCTTGCGTGCATTCACAAGTATTGTTGTAACTTACCGAAGTAGTTAAAGTTGTTAAAGAAAAGTGACAACTTTCAGTGATAAGTTATTCATCTTCTGAGGGTCTGATTTGATTGGCTGGCTCTGCACTACCATGCAAGACACACTTAGAAAGTTAGTTTATGTCTTCTTTTATTATCAGGTTTACCTTTTGATCTTAGTGTGTCTTCTCGTGACGTCCCTGACTTCTTATTTTATTCACGGTCACATCATATCCTCTCCAGCAGTTTCCGTCCACTCTACCCATGAGCGATACGTTACGGTCGTACGGTTTTAACACACGTACGCCTGAGGGATCTTATTTCCACTGCAATCAGTCTTTTGTCGTCCTTCCGTGTTTCAGTGCAATATACCTTGGTTGATGGGTCACTTGCTGCAAGGATTCGCTGTACCATCTGAGTTATATTATAGATGATATACTTACACTCTAGGTATATTACACATGCACAGTGTTAGATGAAGCTTAACCTTCAAATACCACGACTTATGAACTTCTGTACTTCTTCATGAATATTATAAGTATATATGTCTTCCAGTTGATTAGTCAGACATCTCCGAAAAATCTAAAAATTAATTTGAGTTGAAAAGTGTACCCTCCATCTAGTATAACAATCAGATTTCTCTTAAACACTATTAAATTGTAATGTAGAAATCTTGTGGTCAAATAAACAAAAAAAATGTTTTCCGGGTTACCTACTAGTAGAAATTTTCAAAATATCATATTACTGTACCGGACCGTTGTGCTTCCCGGTGTTATATTATAGCATATTTAATATGTAAAACACAGATACTTTCAAATAATGTGCATTCGAATATTGTGTTCCACTTTACCTCAAACTTTTTCAAGTTACTCAAGTATTTAGAGATGTCTCACTAATCAACAGGACGATCGATAAAATATATTTTTTTCATGCTTTACATACGGACTACTGAAAAGATCATGCTTTTAACCTTTCTGACAACTTCCGCATCTTTCAACAGTTCAAACCGCAACGTCCGTTTTTTCTTACTTTTTGAAACTAATTTCCCTCAGAGCCGAAGTCATCTTTGGGAATCCTGTGCGGAAGGTCTTTTTATGAAAAGGAAGGAGTCTGGGTCTTGAAGAAACCCGTTTTGTAGTACGGAGAAAACAAAAGAGGTCGGTAAATTATTTAAATTTAAAATAGAATTCGTATACAAATGACGGGTGTTCGTTTGGCTTATTTCCCGACTATGCACCTTTGCCGTAGGAATCATCTTCCGTTGAAATACCGGTAACAGTTTCAATCAACAATAATAATTTGGTCTTGAATCAACTATCCTTTTAAAATATACTACCCTGGGACAAAGACAATTTAAGTAGGTGCTACGCAAATAAACAATGACGGGGTATTATAATATTGTTGGAATCGTAAAGCCCAAAGTATTTACAAAATAAATATTTGCCTCAGGATCATTGCCCAACAAAAGAATAATGTCAGTAAACTTGAAAAATTATGACATCTGTCCAATGACATTATAAAAATACAAGATATAGGTATACATTTATTTTGCATACTACCGAACAAAACATGTAGCACCGCTTATGAAAACGACAGCCGTTCAAAGATACGAGTATATGTACGAATTAAAGTAACATATCTCAGTAATAATATATATACATATTTGCTCCATTAATTCATTTAAACATCTGTCGAGCAAATTCACGTTTTCAAAAAAAAAAAAATTAAAATAGTTCAAATTAAATTAAAGTGGTTTTAATCTAAGAACATTTTGTACAATGTCAAGCCACAAAGTGTTTGCTTTCTTCGGTAATTGAAAAAATAATTATGAAGAATTCCGATTTTTTATCGATTTATAACATATACCAAAACACTTTTAAGTTTTAAGTTCTTAAAAAAACGTATGTTTTTTTAAAGATAATACAATATCTCTACATTTGCAGAGCCGAAACGGTAATTATATGAAATTTCCTCGATAGGAAAAAATCGAAAAACATCTCCGAAAATATTTTCACAATTATCGCTTAATTATAATCGTTTTTTAACATTAGCACGCTCCCTCTAACATTCGTATTTACATATCTCCCTTCTGCTTCTCTTTAAACGCTTACTACCGGGCCTTAATTAAAAAAATTATTTTGGCACCTACTTTTTACCGCTTGATTGATATCGTGATTTATTTAATTTTTATCAGTTCCAGTTTGAAAATTAAAATTTCGCTGGAATATTTCGCATTACCCATGTATAATATTTTTATGACTGTTATTAACACAATAAGCTTTTAAAATGTTGTTTTCAGTTAACCCATAAAATAAAGACATAAACCTAACGCGTGCAGAGCTTCGTGTGTCATTTCTACAAACCCACAGTTTTCTGCTTGCTGCTTTTTCTCCCTAACTCGTGGTGACAGCACGCGAAGAGTTCCGATATAATCACTTCATAAAGCTGCAGTAAACCGTGGAACACGGTTTATTATTGTATCGTAAAACGGATCATAAGCGGCGATATCTTAAGCGGTATTATAAAGCATTTTTCTACCTGTTAAACGAAGTTTGTTTTTAATTTTGGATTAGAAATTATAAGTTTTCTGCTGAGAAGTAATATCAAATTTTCTGATAAGATAAAATATTTAATAATTGAAGACAATATTAGCGACTCTCAAACCAAATTTCAGTAAAAGATTCGGTCGCACCTAGGAAATGAACCAAGGAGCTTGGCCTTGCCCGGATTCTGCTAAAACCACCGAGATAATTCGAACTATATATCGATAATAGAAAGACGATCACCCTTTTGTCTTCCATGAATTTAAACATTTTATAAGTAGCAACCAGAAGTGTGTTATAAAAAGGTAATGTTTAATTAAAATAACAATAAACATAAATAAAATAAAATGAAAGACAGAGATTTTTTTTTACTTAAACATAAAAGCATCAGTAGGTGTTGGATTTTTTTTGTGGTTCTGTTTGAAGAAAATAATAAAAAAAAATTAAAAACAAGACATCAAAAAAGTTACCAGAGACCAAAATTTTATTGACATTTTTTACTCAAAATAATGTGAGGAATCACTTTTTTTGTTGTTTATTTTTGGGGTGTTATGCCATGTTGAGCTACCTCCTCCTTTAGCCAACATTTCGGACAGCGTTATAGTGTCCATCATCAGGGCAGATGTCACACATCTGCCCTGATGATGGACTCTGTAACGCTGTCCGAAACGTTGGCTAAAGGAGGAGGTAGCGCAACACCTGTATAACACCCCAAAAATAAATAACAAAAAGACTTTTGGCCGTAAAAATCTAAAATCATATCTCAGGAATCACTGATTAAAGTTAGTCAAGTACGTCTCTTGTGGCTATACAAGGTTGGCTTTGCCGAAAGTCTCTTCTGCTTTAAATAAATTGGGCCTTATTAATAAACTCGTTTTAAATTTTACACGGCTGATAAACAATCGTTTAGGTATTGAAAATGATTGTTTATCAGTTGTGTAAATTTTAAATCAAGATTATAAGCAAGTTGGTCAGTCTGAAGTAAAAAAATCAATATAATTATTTTCTTTGTTCGCAGTTAACCTTTTTCAACGAGGGACTTGTGGGTTCCCGGTTCACTCAAATAATACTCAACCCCTATTTCCATGCTAATAGAAAACTACCCTACCTAGTAGAAAACTTTTTAATGATTTATTTTCGTATTACCTTTCACAATACAACCTGCGGCATTTGCAAATAATAAAATATGTGTCATTTATTTTCTTGTTGACTGAGCGTAGTGAAGTTCTATTTGACTTATTTGTGTTGCATTTTGTATGTCAGTAATTTTGTTGACGGTGGCCGTTTCAAAGGCTCAATAATATTTTAGGAGGGTATGGGTACCGCCGTATTAATATTATCCGCCGTGAAGGATAATCATTAACTGTGCCACAGGACACCCCAAGTGTTTCGCTTCGTTTGGTGTCTTAGCTCATGGGGTGAGGTTTTTCTGGATCTTGGCGGCGGATGCGTCTGCCCATCAACAGCGTGCGGGTCCGGATCGGGAGAGATTGGTTGAGCTAGACCTTTTGACTTCTCCGACACGACTCTCTCGGAACATCGCGCATCGCCTTGCATCGCAGGGGGGGGATAGATTCATTCGTCCATCACTCCTGTACCCCTCGTATCTTTCCCTTCCCAGAACTTCCTCCTTTCCCAAAAAGACTCCCCATGCAGCATCCCCAAAGAAGACAATAGAACAATTATTTTCTTCCGTGTTTTATGTGTGGGGAGCTACTGTAAAAAAATGATAAATATTTTTTTTTTTAATCTTCTTTTTTACTTTGACTTTCCTAATTGCATTTTTTTAATATTACGATATCTACCTACGTAACAAAGATTATTTGGACAAATATACTATTATCTAAAATTTTTTAAATATTAAATAAAATATAATATATGTACAGTTTATAATTAAGTAAGTTGGTATTTTAGTACCAACTTACAAAACTCATGATTTCAGATTTGGTTTTGATTTGTTAAATAAGATAAAATTAGTGTAATATTTGGTTTAACACAAGGTCTACTGTAAATTTCAGATAACTGTTACTTTAATCTTTTTGAAACACAGTTTCTAAAAATAATTCTACCACAGTTATAAGATATTTTCTAACTTTTTTCGACATCCACGAAATGATATTTCACACAACATTATTATTATAAGATGTAACGCGAATTTTCCTCGGCGATACAATCTGGTACAATCTGGGGCGTGTTATTACTGCAACAAAATGGTTTTACTATTTATAACTTCATCGGCAGTAAGTTTGCACATAAACAGAACAGAGCAGAACAGAGGCAGCGTAGTTTAAGTAGGTAATTCAGCACGGGCGCGAATTAAACTGCCGAGCGTGAACGGGGGTGATTGACAGAATTCCGATAAATAATTGGCTTAACTTTTTATAGCTTTTCTTTCTCCTCGCACTGCGATAATATTACCAACTCTAACGCCTATACGTCAAAGTTTAACATATCTCTAATGCGCTCTTATCACGCTTGGCCTCGTTTTTCACCCAGCATTTAATTTATTTTATATTTGTATGGTTTTACATGTTATACAGCGTTGTAAAGGAATATAAAAATAGCCTTTCCTCACCACAAACAGACAAGGCTCTTGTGTCTGATGAGGGAATTCATGCTCAATTGTATGTGATCATGTAAATAAGTAAATAATAACGATAAGATAAGTAAGTAAAACTCAAGATATGTCAATAAAAAGATTTCAACATTTAAAATAAATTATAATAATAGTTATGAATAATAATAATAACTCTTACTGTAGTTTCAGGTAATTTTTCTATTTAAGTTGGAATTCGTGATTATTTTCGATAATTTTTTGATTTATTGGGAGGTTCTTGAAATATGTTATACCTATGGATTACTACGTGTTTTGTCGGATATAACGCTTGCTATCGAGTCGGGTAAACTGGCACTCCTTTCAGTCTTAGACATGAGTGCCGCTTTTGACACGATTGACCATGATTTTCTTATTAAACGATTAGAAGAATCCTTTGGTTTAAACTGCGGTGTAAAGGACTGGCTGATATCTTACTTGGTCAACCGCGTACAAGCCGTCAAAGTGGGGAAAAAACAATCAAAATATGCAACCCTTTCATCTGGAGTTCCCCAGGGGTCTGTTCTGGGCCCACTTCTCTTCATCCTCTTCACAAATGATGTCGCTAAAATTATCGAATCATTTGGTCTTCTATCTCACTGCTACGCTGATGACCAGCAAGTTTACTTCTACTGCTTACCAGAAGAAATAGACAGTCTTAAAACTCGCATAACCGAGTGTCTAGAAGCAATCACTCGCTGGATGACCTCAAATAGATTGAAACTGAATCCTGCAAAGACTGAGTTTCTCTGGACAGCCACAAGTAGACGTCAGCGTAACATTGATAACTCCCCAATAACCATTTCAGGAAGTGACATCACTCCAAAGACATGCATAAAACTACTAGGCGTCAATCTGGACGCTGATTTTTCCCTTAAAACTCAAGTGAACAGAACTGTAAGCACGGGGTTCTTTCAATTAAGGCAAATTAAAGCAGTACGGAGAAACTTGACCACAGAGGCAACTAAATTACTAGTCAATTCGTATGTTGTTTCACGTCTAGATTATTGCAACGGAATATATGCTAGTCTCCCAAAATATCAAATCAACAAATTACAATCTGTTTTCAACGCTGCGGCAAGGCTCATCACCGGCGTATCTAAATATTCCCATATTTCTGAGCATCTCAAAAATCTTCACTGGCTCAAGTGCCCCAAGAGAATCCAGTTTAAGCTCTGCTGGATGGTATTCAAGTCTCTTAACGGAATGGCTCCGACTTACTTATCGGAAATGTGTATTCCAGAAAATTCCAATTCTCGACAATCAACCCTCAGGTCAGCAGCAACATCAGCGATTGGAAGGTTGAAGGAACCAAAGCGCACACCAGATACTAAATTCGGTGAGCGTGCTTTCGGAGTGTCGGAACCTAAAGCCTGGAATGGACTGCCACACGAGTTAAGAATGATCACAGATTCAGCGCAATTTAGAGCTAAACTTAAAACTCATCTTTTCAGACAGTCGTATCAATAAGTTAAAAAAAACTTTCACCTTCGCCTTTCACGGCTCGCAACATTGTAAATAACTAAGTGTGTTAAAGCAAATTCTTAAAATTCTCCAGACTTTAAAAATAAATATTAACTCAACTTTGGCATTAATCTTCTGTTAAATATAAATATAAATGTAAAACTCATGCAATGTCCAGTGTTTTGAATATAATGTCCTCCACGTGCAAAGTCGTATCTTCCCCATAGCATAAGCATAAACTTTCTAATAAAGTGTGTTTTGTCGGAAGTGTCCTGCAGGTAAGTATGATTCTGTATCTATTCGAAAATAATAAAATTAGATAGAGCCTAGGATTTATAATAAATTGTAAAGCGCCCTTGAGGTGATTTTTCACAAAAACGGCGCTATACAAATTATCCAATTATTATTATTATTATCTACATACAATAGGTATTTTGAATGTGCTTGGCATTAAATTTTGGGATTTTAATATTATTCCCAATTATAATAAATTCCACGGTTACAAAGAATTTAAAGGTTTATAATATAATTGTTTGGTTCTGAAATGAGAAAAAGCTTAGTTTTCATTGAGATGTCATTTATCCATTTTCTACCTCTCCCTAACCATCGCCTGATCGGTTCGCTTCTATGACTCGTTCTTGACTTCAACAGCTCAGCTGTGGAAAGATTTGCCAGTCTCTCTGTTACCTCTCTCCTACAACATGCGTGTCTTCAAGAAACTTGTTCGCTCCTTCCTCTCCTCAAAAAGACCCCATTCAGCATCGTCAAAGATAATTTAGGCCCTGAGGTAAATTATTTTCCTCAGTGCATCCTGTGTGGGGCTGAAAAAACTCCCATATTTTTATACAGCACGGACAGGGAAGCAGTTTGCAATATATAAAATTAAATTGCAAGAATTATGTGAACAAGTGTGGAGTTAATGTAAAAAAAAAATCTTCTGGAAAATTATCTGAAATTTGGAAAAATGGCAAGAAAAATAGTGAAAATTCGAGCGCATTTGTTTTGAAAACTAAATAAGGTTTGGAACTACCTTGGAAGCAGGTTGTGGATGTTTTTCATTTAAACAAACTCGTTTTTTAAGTAAATGGAAGAATTTGTTCATATCGGAAGCACATAGATACGTTTTGTACTCATTCTTTTTGTTGTGACGATAATTACCTCGAGGTATCGCGGTGGAATTCTGTAACTGTATTGTTGTTGTATCGTGTGCTCCTTCGCATAGGTACAGAGGTAATACTCATTTCCCTTTCCTGGCGAAACATACCATGTTTTTTCTTACACATACTATCACTTAATTCCATCTATCACCATTTCGTCTCGTTTCTTTTGAAATATTTACAGTCTATTCACAAGTGCATCCGAAACTGCAGGTAATTCGTGAGCAGTTTTGGATGCATCAATGATGTTATTATATACATTAAAAATACTTTTAAATAATTATTGCGACATGTTCTGGACTTTATTACAAAATTACTAAGCTCTGTAAAAAATTCAAACCTCCACAGTGTTATTTTGTATTTTCTGCCTATTTAATATTAAATTTATATTTTATTCAGCAAATTACACCCACCGCCATCCTGCCATACGTCACCCCAAGTGGTTTGCTACGTTTGGTGAAAGTGGTACCGGGATGCGTATTTACAATCCCTAACGCGTTTGAGTCGCTTTAAATTTTCAATATCAAAATTTAAATATTTAGAAATAAAATTATTTATTTCTAATATACACATTGGAAAGATTATTTAATCTAGATTTTAGAACATTTTTTTGTTTTTGCAAAGTGATAAAAATTATCAATATAGAGGTGTATTTACAATATATGGGAATAATATTCAAATTTAAATATTTAGAAATCAAATTATTAATTTCTAATATACACATCAGAAAGATTATTTTATCTAGATTTTAGAACATTTTTTGTTTTTGCAATGTGATAAAAAATAACCAATATAGAGGCATAATTAAAATGTAAATTGTCGTTACCGCGACTGAATCGGTATAGGTTTTGTAAATACGCTACCGGGATTCATGGGGTGAGGTTGACTCAGGTCTCTCCGTGATTAACGTCGACATTGTTCCAAAAATCAAACCCCAGATCCTTACGACTCCAAAAAAATTACCACTATACTATGGAGCCATTTGATTTATTTCTTGATAAAGGAAAAGTTTAAATTTGAGTATTTCAAATTATTTATTATATTCAAAATATTTTCCTCTTGTTAAAAACGTGCTAGATTGTCACAATTTTTTTCTTTAATATTCATAATGGTGGTGGGAGAAAACATAATTTCAATTCGAGTGGCAGCAACCTACTCTCAGTATCGCCCTGGTGAAAGACAACCATTCCTAATGTAAATGTTGCTTGAAACGGCATTAACCGGGTTTGTTGACCAGATCTGAATATTCAAGTAATTTCATTTTATACCTTACTCTTCCCCAACCTTTCCCTTTCCAGCCTCACGACATACTAGAATTTGGGAAGCCATAAACGGTTGAGAGCAGTCGGGTCTCTTGTGCAGCACTCACAAAAAAAATATTAGCCAGAATTTCACTTGAAGAATTATCGTGCTTTATTTTTGGGGTTCAATCCATTTCCTTCAGTGCAGATGTGTAATCCTCGTACAATAATATTAATAATGACGTGATTTGAAATTACTCATCTGCCCTGATGATGGACGTTGTAACGCTTTCCGAAAAGTAAATAAATAAAATATTAGCAAGAAGTTATAAAACTGCACATTCTAATAACCATCATTGAAAATCCCCGCCTATATAGTTGTGTTTATAATATTCGTGATTACAACCTGCCTTGCTCTTTTTAGTATTGGATTACCCGTGTTCGTGGTCACGCTAGCGTGTCGGAGTACCTTGGGTAGCTCCGGTCGTAGGTTCCTCCGGGGGCGGGCTGGGTGCTGGTACTATTGGGGGCTATTGGGAGGCTATTGGGGGGGAGTATCAGAAAGCAGCAGTCGTTGGTATTGTTGTCACTGTGGATTAGCCATAATTAATAGGAAAGCAAACTTAACTGTCGAAACTCGTGGACTCAAAACGAACGCTTTTTGGACTGTCTACTTTAATTACGTAAAACGATGTTATTCAAATTTGTCGATTTTCGAAGCGATTTAATTTGTGTGCTGAAATAGTTTTCCATAATAAATTTATTGACATGGTTTACATGAGATTTAATTATAAAACTATTTATAAGTAAATAGTTTTATAACTATTTATAAAACTATTTACAACTCTTTAAGGAGATCCGAAAAGAATGCAAGGCTAATGTAAGCATAATAAGCAAGATTAGATGGTTTGGCCATGTAGGGAGAATGAACGAAGAAAGGGTTGTAGGGTTAAGAGAATATCTGAAACAAATGTGAATGGTTGAAGAACTCGGGGACGCCCCAGGAAGACATGCCACGATCGAATGAGATACTTGTGTCGGCCATGTCAAGAGTCAGAATAGTAAATATGAGGCGATGTATGAGTGTGAATGAGGTGTTTGAGAAAAAATCGAATGTAGTTCGTATGCGGTAGAAGCGAAACTTTACCAAAACAATCTCAACCGATAGGAGCCTTGAAAAGTGCCGTCATAATCAAAGCGGCCAATAAGCGCAGGCCTAGCGTCATTTCCGTTTCATATCTCAACCAATAGGAGCCTTGAAAAGTGACAACATAATCAAAGTGGCTAATGAGCGCAGTTTGATGCTTCGCAGGTGCTGAAACGCGTCATTTGCGTTTCATCCGAATTTCAAATCACAACGGGGCTAAAGTAGTTTCGCTTCAAAAAGGTGTTGATGGACAGAGTTTAAATTGGTGTGCAGGCCGCGAATATTGTCAAAATTCACCAACAGTTTTGGCCCGCACCGGGGCGCCTACGTCTCGCCGCTGGAAGGAAGTTAATTATTGTTGATTTTGAATTAATGATATTATTTGTTGTATATTTTTAAGTGTTATTATATGAGAGGAAAGAAGGTCTGGGAGGGAAAAGGTATGAGTAGTGCGTAGGATGCTGAGGATCAGAGTTTCCAGGAGTGATGGACGTCTGAATCCAATCCACCCACTGCGGTGCAAGTCGATGGGCTGGGAGAGTCCGGCTGGAGAGGTCGCCCAGTGCGCCCCAAACTGCTGGGTCCCCTCCGGTCACGAACCGGCACAACAGCAGCGGCGGGTTTTTTACACTCGGTGATGGGGCAGCCCACCCTCAAATTGAGTTACTTAGTTGATATTGCATGTTAGCTAAAAAGTGCAGACACTTGGAAAACCACGAATGCTGTCTTTAATCAAAAAAATACCTACACATTTCAAATACCTAGAGAATTAAACTAAACTTCTCGTAAAAAAATAACGTCTTATGCCTCGATGACACACGGCGAGTTACAAGCTACTATCTACTAAGTTTTAAAAGCGGGTAAATCGGCGAGTGAGATTGTCACGATGACACACAAAACCGTCCACTCGCTCAGAAGCGTAGGATACTCGCTTTTAGCGCCAGTAACAAGAATAACGACGACTGCGTGAACTAATTCTTCAGATTTTTGACAGTCGAAATCAGCTATTTATCGGAAGCCATGTTGGAAACGTAAATAAACCAATCACAAGCAAGCGGAGCAACAAGTCAAGAGTCACCCCATGTGGGTCGCTACGTTTGGTAACTTAGCAAGGGTGCTTAGCAAGTTCTTGGGATGAGGTTCGATGCGTCTGCTCACCAATTGCGTAGAAGGGCGATTTGGGAGACACTGATTGAGGGAGACCTGTTGACCTCTCCAGCAGGATTCGTGGAACATCGCCTTACACAACAGTGGGAGGAATAGATACTCACGTCTCTGCTGGACACATAGATACTGACCCCAAACTCCTGATTTGGAACCTGATCTGATTTCATTTAATAAAACTAATTTCTGACCCCAAAAGCCTAACACCTAATAAACATAACACCATAACACACTCATACCTTTTTTCTTCCCTTTCACTTCTACCGCGTGTGCAATTCACACGCGGTAGAAGTGAAACCTTCAGAAAATGAATGTTGACAAGAGTGGGAACGTTACAAAGCACTTCACAAAGAGGAGACCGATAATAGTATTTCATTCTCTCGTGGACTATCCTATAGATATAAAAAATTATGTGTTCGTCTTTTTTTAATGTCGCTATTTTTCGTTTCATCGAGTTTCAAATCACAGCGGTGCTAAAGAAGTTTTCACTTCAAAAATCTATCTATTTTCCATGACAGTATTTTAAATGACCAATTTAACGTATTTATTCAATTAGCTGAAATAAAATGAACCATTTATTCAACTAGATAAACACCGAGTATTTATGTTCCTTGTAAGATGCATCGAACACTTCGTAATTATTATTATGAGTTACAGCTGTTTCGTCCTCTGTGATCAAACTGTGGTTGTTACCACCTACAGACGATGTATTTATATCATTTCTAGACAGGTACTTATGATGACAAAATTCAGAGGGCGAAACAGCTGTAACTCATAATAATAATTACGAAGCAGAAGCAGAACTTGTTTATAATAAACTGTTTTTATACATTGAATAATAATATTATTAAATGTATAAAATAAATTTAAAAATTAAAATGGAGTTCTACAAAATAAACTTAATAACAATAAATAAATATGCATCGAACACTTGAAGTGAAATGTTGCTTACTCTCTACGAGAGCCACATCATTATGATCATTTTTGACTAGTCTTTGATTAAGCCTCCCTTGTTCACCGTGCACCATAGCTATAGCTTCGTTAGATAAAGGAACAATAATTCACTGCCAACGAGAAGACTGCTCATTTAATTCGAACACAAACAGTCAGGACCATTGAAATCTCACACACGCAGTCAAAAGAGCATCGCAGAAGTTTAACAAACCTTTATTATTATATATATTTTTCCCTTCAAACATTCAATAGCCCCCTACCTCGCGATATACTATTACAATACCCTTTACAATTCCTACACACATAAGAACTGCGAGAGCGGGAGAGAGACACACAGAAAGAAAGGAGCGAATAGGACGAAGGGACTACCTATAGAATTGCTCAAATTAATGTTTGCACAATTTTTTCTCATGCCAGATAAAACGAGCGTCGCGTCGTGAAAAAAACGTCCAAGAATAAGCTCCAAATTGTGAATGAACTCACAATAATAATTATTATAAAAATACTTTCACGAAGAGAATAGAACAGATATGATTTATCTACACGTGGATATTGTGTTTTGTGCGTTTTTGTAAGGAAAAAAACTAGATTTGGCGCAATGTGGTTTCAATATTATTTTTGACGTTCACTTCATTGCAAAGTTTATTTAACCCATCCCATCCGAAATTATTTTGACAGAAACTGACCACAGCAACCGAATTAATTTTGTTGCTAAGTTGTCCTAGTTTATTGATTAATTTTACCTTACTCTAAAAAGCGGTAAGATGTTAAATAAATACTATTTTTTATGTAGAAAAAATATATGCTTTAGGGAGCCCTTAATTATGGCGCCTCGGGGCGAATGGGTAAATTTTGAACTACATATACTCGTACCCATGCTGAGTCTTGGGTACTAACTAAGAGGAATCAGCGAGCACTGGATGTTTTTGAAAGGAAAATTTTGAGGCGTTTCTTCGGACCGGTTTCAGAAAATGGATTTTGGAGCAGACGTTATAACAATAAGCTAAGTATATACTCTGTTTACGGATCTAACGTACAAAATTTATAAAACTGGGAAGACTTCGGTGGCTGGGTCATGTAGAGAGAATGACCGGGCATCAAGCACCAAAGTCCCTGCTGAAGTCAAGACCGACAGGGCGAAGGAGCCTGGGAAGACCAAGTTTAAGATGGAGCGACAACGTCCTCGAAGATATATCTACCTTAGAGATTGTAAACTGGAGAGAGCTGGCACAAAACCGAGATGAGTGGAGGAAGATTCTTGAGGAGGCCAAGACCCACCAGAGGTTGTAGAGCCAAGAGTGATGATGATGATACTCGTACACATAGACATAGCACTGAATGTATATGAAAGTGTTAATATTAATAATACTATTATTTAATCTTTGAATACAATATTAGCGATTCTCAAGCGAATATTTGAAACAAAAAAAGAATCGGTCGAACCCAGGACATGAACTCAGAACCTTAGTCTTGCCGGGGATCTGCTCTAACCACTGAGCTAATTCCAACCCCATCCCCTTTGGTCATTTTTAACTGTATCATGTTTCGACCAAGAACCACCAACCTTGCCATCATTTCCTTAACGCATATTTTTATTGGCTGCTATCACGTATGATTGCAAGAATTAGCTCAGTGGTTCGAGCAAGCCTCGGCAAAGGACAAGGTTCTAAATTCGATTATTTTATAATAAAATATAACAGCTTATCTGCAGTCAACAGTTAATACGTTAAATGCATTTCTAAGGACGGTTGTTTTGTTTTGTTTTTGACGGTTGTTTCAGTGCATATACATAATACACATTTAGCTAAAGGCGCCGTATACCCGCTCAAAAAGAAGAAGATGGAGTGATACGTAATTACGAATTTTGGAGAGAGCGCGGTAATATTTAAAATGAAGAAATTGAAGCGAAAATTATGTAAAGCGTTTAATAAAATACGACTATTCTAAAATAGAGAAAAAATTTTGGAGGAACATCTAAAATAGCACTGAAAGAAACACTGTGAATTTTCTCATACATATAACTTCTAAAATAAGTGAAATGGACGTGTTTATAATCATTTTCGGAGCCTACTTTGCGATTTTTTTTTACGGAGGGAATTTCGTATAATTTGCGTTTCGGCGTGGGGAACGTCTAGATAATATCTTAAAAAAGAACATACATTTTTTTTAAGAGCTTAAAATCTTTAAATGTTTAAGGGAGATATATAAGAAATCGGTAGAAATTTGGGTAGCGGTGGCTTAATTATATAAATAGTTCCTTAACATATTATTAACAAAGGACAAGAAAAGCTAAGAAAATGTTATATATAATGTACACTGGTTAGTTGTTTTTCGTGAAGTATGCTTTCAGCGCGTCTCTGGGGAGAAAACCGTCATTGAAAATTAAAACATTGTTTAAATTGACTTAATATAAAATGTCTACCGATTTAATCTAAAGAGCCATGTATATGGCAACCTTCCTCTTCTCCATCTCTTGTTACATCCATTTACTCCAGAATCACAACATTCCAAAATAGGAACAATATCATTCGAATATTTTTTCTGACGAGGCAGATTTCTTAGAAAACATTAAATAAGCCATTGATTATTCAAAGAAACACTGCTAGGTCAGGTATCCGTGAGAAGAGCGGATTTAACGTTTATTAATACAGCTTTAAGCGAGGTATATTAATTTAATTAACTGACTTGGCTACGGCGACCTCGAATCTTTAAATGCGAGGACATTTTGGGTAATTTATTTTAATATCACACCATTTGCATAAATCATCGTAAGAATAGATTCATTTACTGTTTCTGATATCGTTAACAACTGTTACCGACACAGTTCCTTCCAGGATATTCCTTATGGCACGGAAAATCTACCTAGATCTTCGACCAAGTATACCCTACGTCAATGACCTTGATCGAAAAAGTAAACGACGAAAAAATTAGAGTGTGCAATTCGTACGCGGTAGAAATGAAACCTTCAGAAAACTTATGTAGAAAGAGTGGGGAGACTACGAAGCACTTTTTTGAAGTGAAACTTCTGTAGCCCCGGTGTGACTTGGATTTCAGATGAAACGGAAATGACGATTACTGCACCTGCGATGCATCAACTACGCTCATTGGCCGCTTTGATCATTATGTCTCTTTTAAAGGCTCCTATTGGTTGAGATATGAAACGGAAATTACGCTAGGTCTGCGCTCATTGATCACTTTGATTATGACCTCACTTTTCAAGTATTGGTTGAGATTGTTTTGATAAGTTTCCCTTCTACCGCGTGAAAACTACACTCGAATTTTTTTTATCAATGTGAAGGATGATTTTTTTCCAAATTTTTGTCGTCGTCGGATTCCAGTGCACCTTTTCCTATACATTTGGTCATCTTATTGGTATTTGTGTTTTCTTCTTCGGAGTCGCTAGATGTCACTTTTTTGTGTATCCTTTGCCTTTGGAGTGGTTTGAAGATTGTTTATTAATATTACAAAAATAAAAATATTATTATTTTTTTTTTTGATTTCGTGGGATTCGATCCTTGGTCTGCAGAATGTCCTAGCCGTTAAGGATAGACATTCTGCAGACGCTTTGTACTACTGTACCAAAGGAGACAAGGTATTAAATTGGAACCAAATACCCTAGAAATAAATAAATATTTTATAGCTATCACATTCTCTCGCAGACTAAATCCTAAAGATATATGTTTTTGTCTCTTTTTAATATCGCTCGATTCGTTTCATCGAGTTTCAGTTCATGACGGTGCTAAAGAAGTTTTCACTTCAAAATAATAATTTTATAAAAACTACTTTTTTAATTTGTTTTTTGTATTCATTGTGTGTAACGGGCTTTTCGAAACGTTGGACAAAGAAGGAGGAAGCACAACACAGCATAATAACCCAAAAATTAATGACGATAATAGTTTTGGCCGTTATAATCTCAAAACACATCTAAAAACAAAGGTTGTTTTGTAATAATCGGCCTCAGTCACAAATGTTAACTGATTTCCTAAAACAAATAAAGCTTAGACAATATTTTAGAATGTATTAGTTTTTAGACAATTTATCGGTAAACTTTAGATTTTACATGTCCATTAAAACTTTTGTCACAATATTTTCTGTGCGTCAAACCAGGTAGCACCTTGTACCCCGTACGTATATGTGCACGCACGTCTAAACAAATTATTGCTAAGTAAGTACGGGACATGGGAATAAAAATTACTACATTGACCTACGGACAGAAAGAAATCGAATAAAATAGTTTTTTTTGCAATTTATACTTATACATGTATTTTTTTTAATAGTTCCAAGAGGCCCTGAGAAAAATATTTTCCATCAGGATCTACGTCGTCTTGTAGTATGCTACGTGGATGTTTTTTTTGGAAAGGAAGGAGAGGAAGATCTGGGAAGGAAACAGGTGTGAGGGGTGGGTATAGGTCAGAATATTTAGGAGTGGCGGACATATGAATCCATCTTTCCAACTGCGGTGCAAGGCACAGTCCTATTGGAGAGGTCAAAGGTCTCCCTTAACCAGTCTCTTCTGATCCGGCCTGTCACGCAGTTAGTGGGCAGATGAATCCGCCGCCAAGATCCAGACAAAAATCTCACCTCATGAACCCCTGATAATTCACCAAATTTTGCGAACTACTTGAGGTAACCTGGCCCTCTAATACGATCGATTGCTAAGGATTGACGGGATAACTTTAGGTAACTTCTCTTCGTTCCCTAGGACAACTGCAATTCGCTAACGTACAAACAACAGTTGTCATCGAACATATTAACATCACGTAATTGTGAACTGTTTCTGATTCATTTGCGATCTGCAGTCATGCCAGGGAACGACATTACCGAAAGATATCCTATCAATTCACCTGCAGTGTTGGTAATCAACGGCAGAGGTGTTGACAATTCAATAAATGGTTTCCGGTGTTACAACACCCATTCACGCTTCCCAAATTGAATTGAACTCCATCGCACTCGGTAATATAAAGCTGTGTTGGAGGTTAAGGATCGAAATAGATGAAACAATTTATCATATCAATCATATCTGTAAACAGCTGGGTTGATATTTATTGCTGGCTACTAATAATTTACTAAATCACCTTGGCCTTCTTGAATTTTCGAGATATTATGACAGCTTAAACAGCACGACAAGCCCGTGGGAAAATTTGATTACATACTCAACATTTAATTTTCGTCGACATGTTTATTATTACAAATACCATTTTAATGTTATGTCGATGGTATGTACGGGACCCGACATATCATAAAATTTACGTTAATAATCCTGATTCCACCGTAATAATTTTTCCGCGGACACGTAAACATTGCACGCATCGGTGCCGACAAAACAAGCAAATTGCGGGAACTCGTAACAAAGTTAATTGAGGTAAAGTAAGCGAAGAAGAAATTGGTATAATGAAAAGGCGGCTTTTTACTGTAGGAGGGAGCCAGTTGACAGGAGACTTGAACCGTGCAGATCGCGCCTTTGGTGAATATTTCTATAAATGCTTTTGTATCGCCCATTTGGTAGCGAGTTGTTTGGGTGAACGGTCGCGTATCATTTCCACCGTTATCCCAATAAATAGCGCGATCTTTTCGTCGTATACTTTCCAAAGAAAGCTCATTGTACGGCGAACTCGCTCGCGCTTCAGACGCCTGAAGAAAGCGAGTTGAATGTTGTTCCGATTTCGAGCCGCGTTTCTTTGGTCTTTAGCGCCGGATTCGTTTTGAATGGCGAATGAGTATTGGTATCAGAATGCCTCCCCTATCGGATGCGAGAACCTTGGTCCTGATAGAATAAATAGGATACCATCATTTCAAGTTTGTTTCTCATTTATAAGCACATAATGAAATTGCAGCACAGTTCATTCAGCACAATTCAGATAACAATTAATAAATGGCTTTACTCGCTTCACTGCATACAATATACATATTTGCACTTGTTTAATTCAAACACTTACCATAAATTTAACCCCTTAGGCCTCGGCAATATTTTTTCAGGGTGTCGAAATATTTCCCGTTTGTAATAAAACGTAATGTAAAACGTTTCTGAACTTATCCGAAAACTAAAAACTGTTTTTGAAAGGTGATCTAAATACGCTTTCAAATAATACTTTTAAATAAACAAATAATTTTTGGAAACATAAAAATTAAGCATGCAAACATAAAAAGTTTTAAAAAAGCTCACGTTACGTTTTTTCTAACTAAAATTATTGATAATTTAAAAAAACACGTACATATTTTATTAGACAAATGTAATATAAACGTTATCGTCAACTTATTTTCTGTCTTCATTTGTTTCTCAACTTTCTTTTTTTTTCAAATTGCCATCCAAAAATTTAGTTTCAGGAAGGTGTACATTTTACTTCTTTTATGATTAACGTATAGATTTCAATATAAAGTGTGGTGTTTTCTCTTTCTAACACCGTTTTGTTCTTGTTCCCAAAGCAAACGATTTGGCCTGAGATGTTATATGCGCTTTTGCTCATGTTTCATATTGCACTGAAATTTTAAAATTTTTTGCTATCACCCTACCTATATATATCAATGCTTCCACCGTGGGGTAATGGCATACCTACCTAACGGTGAAGACTTTAGGTTCGAGGGTGCAAGTAAAAGGTTTTTTTTTTGGGTGCCCTGTTTTAATTTGGGTGTTTTGAGTCTAGATGTTCGTGTTGTTTCATGCAAATTATTAGTGAAGCTGTCATCAGGTTCAAGAACTTATAAATAGGTGATAGGCCCATGTCAATTTAATATTTTTTATTTAAAACAAATATATTAAAACCACCATACCATAATAAAACATTGTCCCCATCCATATTTCGACACTGTCAAATTAGTACATGCTTGCAATGAAGAAGGAACGTTTGTTCTGAAACCGGTCGGATTTACTCATTATATAAGTGGTTCAAACAAAGTTGAATTATTTCATTTATCTAAAACAAATATATTTTAGGTAAACTTTAAAAAATCAACATGCTCTTATTAATTCTCTTCTGTTACATATTAATATGTACTTATTTATCCATAACATTTTTTTAAATACGTCTATTTGAATTTAATTTTTGTTTGTTTGAATGAAGCGGATTCTTGGGAGTGGAAATTAACTCACTTCCCCGACATCCTATCGAACTGAAACTCCCCAGATGACTCCGATGACAATGTATTATACCTAATTGCTATCAGATTATAGGCAACCAGGTAGGTACACACACGCGGACACATACGCATTTTAAATAATGTCGGTATTGTTTTTTAACTCGGGATTCAGCCCGGTTGGTATCGTGGATGATTCCGCATAACATTTCGGGGGTTTAAAGTCATGTAACGCTGTTTTAAAAAATACAAATAAATCGGGGACTTGTCAAACAAACGTTATATTGACGGTCTCCGTTGTCCCGCGGTAAGACTCTCGTCTCACTATCCGAAGGTCGCGGGTCCGAACCGGCGTGCGCAAATAAATTTTATTTGATTAATTTGTGGCATTTCACAATTAATTCACTTACAATAATATATGTTGTATTTGCGGCACGTTCCAGGGTGGAAGATTCTATCAGTGTCGCCCTTGTGTGAGACCACCATTCAGAATTGAAACGTTGCTTGAAATGGCTTTAGCCGTGTTTTGTGACCAGATCCGTATAGCCAGGTACTTCCCCACCTTCCTCTTCCCCATCTCAGTCCCCTCCCCACTCCCTTCAGCCTCACAACATACCCTAATTGGGGATGCCATAGTTTCACTGGCTCCAGACGGGAGCAGTTAGTGACTAAAAGCAAAAATATGCTTGTACTAATTGTTGGTACTTCTTTTTGAAGATAAGGGTTATTTGGCTTTGAGCCTCCGAACTGTAAGTAATGTTTTGAAATTAAGGTATAGAATTTATTATTTTAATATTTTTTGTAGATAAAAAAAAAAACAAACGTTACTTGTCATCAATTTCACTTTTCAGGATAAAACCAAAATGAACTTAAGGTATCCACTTTTTATTATACATGTTTGCAGATAAAAACATTTTTCATATTATTTTTAATAAATAAATAGCTATATATTTTTTTTAAATTAAGCGTCCATTATATTTTAAAAAGTATTGAATTATTCAGTAGTTAAACAATTTCAAAATAGAAAGGATTTTATTTCGAACATTTCTTGGTGATTTTAAATAAGTATAGTAAGTTAAGTTATCTAAGTTTTAGCCTTAGGCTATGTGCGCACTAGTGGCTAGCCGCGTAGGCGGTCAACCGCGCGGCTAGCCGCATTTTTATTTTAGTATTAAATTTTTCGGCGGTTGAGTGCGTACGGATATGAGCGGTTGCATATTGCATACTAAAATAAAAACGCGGCTGGCCGCGCGGTTGACCGCCTACGCGGCTAGCCGCTAGTGCGCACAAGGCCTAATTCTAATTTTTCGAAAGAAACTGACAAACTGATCCATGGTATTTAATGTGTAAATAACTGTACACCCAAATTCGTTACCTACAGAGGATGGCCAAATTACCATATTTATTGAATTGTGGAAATGATCACACATATTAGAAATTTTTCAAAAATTAGCTAGGTACTTCTAAAAATAAAAATAAATCACAACTTTAATGAAAGGGTGGGAAAATAGAGCAATTCGTACAATAAAGTCAAACAATGTTGTCCACAAAAAAATACAAACAATTCGAGGACTTAAAGTCAAACAACGTTATGTACAAAACGACCTGCGAATACTTATTATTGGTATGTTTTTTTGTAGATTATTCAAATTTACGGCATAGAATTATTTGTACGTTTTTTTATAGTTAAACTTTGCTTTAAATCTAATAAAAATACATAAAAAATCTAATCGAAAAGTTAAGTGAAATTTAAAAAGAAAACTTAAAAATATATTTTTTTTAAATTATGTGACAACTTGTTTGTACAGAAGTAAAGACAGGGAAACTTTGTCGCCACCCGGTTGGATGTGTTGTGTGAGGCGGGTTAAAGTAGGGTCTGTAGGAAAGAATTTATTAATGCAGGTCTTGAAGAAGATTATACGATTGAGGATAAACAGATGCCGGTAGCTCGCTCAATATACGAGTCAAATTATACAAATTGTTCTCATGAAGCAAACATCAACTGTGAACGGGTGTTCCGCGATGCAATGCTACTAGATCCTTAGCACTTCTTAACTTAACTTCTTTAGCACCGTTGTGATTTGAAACTCGATGAAATGACACACACGTACGAGAATGAGATAATATAATCGGATAATATAATCTAATAATATAATCATATAATATAATCTCCTCTTTGTGCGGTGCTTCGTAGCCTTTCGGTCTCCTCCTTGTGCGGTTCTTCTCCGATTTTTTTAAATTATGCGATGTTGGATTAACAACCACTAGTCAGTTTAAAATAGCTGTTTGTTATCCACTAATCCGCATTTCATAATAAATGGCATATCAAAATGCTTTTAAAACACCCTAATTAATAAAGAATTAGGTTTCTACATGTCAAAACTTTTGGCAATCAATTAATCAATTTGGGCGCTTACCTTGAAAATAATGTTGCGTGTTTGAGTATAATGTAATGTTAATCAATTATAAGTATTCAGAATTAAATTCCTCACTAACCTATCCATTAAGGATTAAATCGACCTATTTGGCGCTGCTTGCCAATCTAAATATCCAACTCATTCTCCGCTAGGCCCGATGTTCCGGAAAGGCAAGAAATAAAATTAAAAATCACTATTTAAAGCTGTACTCGTGTATCTATTTTATTAATATACTAGCTGGGGTGCCCGGTTTCGCTCAGGGACTTGATATGAGGTTGAACTGACATTCTAACCTACGATCTTGCTTTATATACCCCTACCAAAAGGTAACCACACCTATACAAAAAAGAGTGTGTTCACCACACAACATTCGAGAGTGTTCTGAAATGTTCCACAATTAGGTTCCCGATTTCATATATGTATTATATACCCCACTATAACATTCCAGAATGTTCTACAATGATGTTTCCGATTCCCTTTTCACTAAAATTCTACAAATTTTCTGAAATGTTCTGGAATGCTCTCGAATACTCTCAAATGTTCTGGACGGTTCTAGAAATTTCTAAGGGCGAAACTTCTAGCCCTTGTATCTTCGAAAGCACGCCCTACAGGTAAAAACGAGAACCTTCTTCATCGATGTGGGATAGAGGGCTACCATACCATATAACTCCCTTGATCGTACTGGGACTCGTTTCTGAGTTTTAGCGGGACCCACAAAATTGTACACTTTCATTTATTATTTATTATTATTGATTTATTTACTTTGATTCGTATTGACATAATTATATATGGATTTCCCGTGCTGAATACGTTTTACAACATCCGTATTTTATTTTATCTTATTCATTTTATAATATAATCTTATACCTATTACACAGTCATTATTATTACCGACATCGAATTTAATGTTTCAAGGATCCAATCATGTCTGAATACGACTAAAGGGATCGAAATGACGATATATTCTCCTTCAACGGAAGCAATCTTCCCAACGTGCCTTCTATTGATGTGCCTGACATAACTCTAACCGTCAGTTGTTACACGGAATTAGAACAATTCATCAAATTTCTTAGTTGAATTCATTCGGTTAAAGTTCTACTCAAGTTTAATTATTATTCTATCGAGGTTCAGATGTTTAGATGTTTCACAATACTTAAAAAATAACAGAAGTTGTGTAGAACTTTCACAAAAGTTTATTCAACTTTGAAGTTTGATAAACTGTTCAAATTCTGTGAAACAACTGGCCCTAATTGTCCAGCACAGGTACGGCAGCAAATTGACCTCTCAGAAGCTGTACTCAAAACTGTGCAGGCCCCTAGATACTTTAATACTACATAACTGCTCTCTAGCAATCGCAAGAGCGCCCCACTATTGAATTAGGCAACTCTGGTCTGTAAAAAGTGCCTGTAAAATACCTACCCAAAATATACATGAAAAGCCCTTGACTCTGTACACAAAACAGACGGTCCGTTCAATGAATTCCCCTATCTTCCAAGCGGAATGCAATATTTAGAGCACTGGCGTTCGGTATGTGTTCGGTATGTCCTTGTTCTACCGGTACTATAATGGAAGATGCTCTGAGGACCTAGTCTCATTGAAGCCTTGGGCACCGGAGCATAATCTGGAAACACATCAAACGCACGGACAACATATACACGGTTGACAAATCCACATGAGAACGGATTTAACGATAGTTGAACAGCTCGGCTGTGGAACGATTTGCCGACCTCTGTATTTCCTCTCTCCTACAACACGGGTCTATTCAAGAACCGTGTTCATACCTTTCTCTCCGAGAGAACTTATTTTCCTCTGTGTGGAGTTAAAATTTGTTTTTTAGGGTTGGTGTTACATTTTTATTGTATTTCTTAATACTTAACATTTTAAAAAGTAAATCCAAAAGCTAACATATTATGTAGCTTGTTTTGTATTTAAGGAAAAATTTAAGTTAAATCAAAACCTCAATATAATAATAAACCTCGCTAATATTATGTATCATTAACAACACGCAAATTTTTGACTCAGCTTTTGCCTTGAAGGTAATCAACATTGATAATCCAAGTCTCAGGATTTAATTACAAGAAAGAGTCCTTGACATCAAGAACTAAGAGCGTTTTCAACGTTGTTTGTATTGCAAAAGCTTCTAATGTAACCTCTGAGGCAAGCTTAGCAGAATCACCTCGTACTGAACGATTACTGCCATCAGAATTTATTTTTTGAACAATGGCCTGTTTCTCAGCGTCAGGCAGCTTCTCAGTAAATACGGTAAATGCGACTAGTTCATCTGACAAATACCATAAGTGACGCTCTAAGACACCCCTAGCTGCTACACTGATTTCGGAATCAATGACTTCGTACAATTTTAAGCTATTCCAAAGCATTAAGTTATTTACAGGTGCATCTGCTGCCAAAGACGCTTCGATTCAAACTTTAGTGTAGATGATAACTTACAAATCGAACAATTTGTTTTTCTTCTCTCCTGATTAGTTTAAATCTTGTTACGATCAAGCGCACTGGTAACGTATTGTGTAAATATGTCACTTGTAGACAACTCAACGCACTACAAACTCATCTTTGGACTTATCCTCTAATATGCTAGCATTATTTGAAGTGCTACTGAAGCTGCACTCAAGTTCTAACTCTTGTCTCGACACCACCGAAGATGAAGCATTACTTTCAGCAGCCATTTCTTTCAATTCTTCAGATCTTTGTTTCCATTTTAGAGAACTTTCTTTGACTTTTTCTAGTTTCTTGTCAATTGAGGTCATAATCATCTTACGTTCTCATCTTTGATCGATGAGAAACGCTCTTGTCTTCCGTATTTTTTTATCAAATTCAAAGCGCTTGCATGGGCAATATCAAAAAGTGTGTCTAGTTCTTTTTTAAACAAATACTCTCCTTTTCTTTGTGCTTCAGAATTTCTTCCTCTATTTTTATTTAATAGCAGCCAGTTCTTAAAAAACTTAATCAGTTTTTCAATGCAGTGATTTTGTTATCTGGTCGGAATACTAGATTTGCTCCATACTTTTATAAGTTCTTGAATAAGTACAAGCGCGGAATCTTTCACATTTTTGGAATCATTTAATATGTAGTGATAACGGAGTAAAACTTGCCGAAGAGTAGGATGTTGGTTAAGCCTTAACAATGGCTCAATATCTCGAACCCCAAGTAGAAAAATTTCGTATTTTTTTCGAGTAGATGAACACATTTTACTACACTGATTCACTTCACAGTCTACTAAATAAGTTTCAAATACTGTTCAAATGTGTCTATAAAACTCTTTAGTAGTTTATTTTAATATTTATTTAATAGTTTAACACACGAAACTGGCCTGTAGCAAAAAGTAAAAATTAAGCATTTTACACAAAAAATTCAAAAACAACACTCGATTGAGCACCCCTTTCTACTTGAGCTATCTCGCTGAAATTTTACTATGTTATTTCTATGAATACGTGTAACAAATTCACGGGGTGGCCAAATGAAAAATAATGAAAAAAAATTTTTGGACCACCTTAATGTATATATTTTTTGAAATAATATTAATTTAATTACATTAGTTTAGCTGTTAAATAAGTAGATATAAATATTTTTTTAAATTGCTTCAAAAATCAGATCTCCTTTATATTTATCACCATCCTCTCTGCTTACCCTCTTCGTGAAATATTAAAATTGTAAGTTAGTTGGTAAAATCCCCCCTTGGTAAAATGACAAAAATCTAATTTCCTTTTTCAAAAAAGTTTTCATTTCTAAAAACAGCGCATTATTTCCTGTGAAAGTTTTCTTGTCGTTAAAGTTCACTCTTGCACAACTCCAGCCATAAAAGTCAAGCGAATAAAACAATGTGTGATTTGCCGTCATCCACAACTTCCGCCATTCTTTCATTCATGCACAGAAAAAGGTTGCGCATTCAGGGAGTGCAACAGGAATCGTTCTCCAGAAACATCGATGAGTTTAAACGATGATTTTGCAATGCGCCTAGAATTTTTATATGTGAAAAAATATGTTCTTCGTTTCCTATAGAAGGCATGCTGAATTCATGTCCAGAATTCCATAAAATCACTGGTTTCAGCATCGAAAAACAGAGATCTATCGAGAAACTGACTTTCTTACGTAACATTTATAAATTTCACTATTTTCGCTCTTTTTACTGAATGAAAAATTATGCAACAATAACTACGTATAAACTACACTACTACTTTACGTTAAACAAAACAGTGGCTTTTTCAGCTGATTTTTTAGCTGATGATATATCATATTAAATTATTTTCTTAAGGCTCTGCAACCGGGATCGAAAAGAAGAAGATGGAGAGATACGAAATTACGAATGTTAGAGGAGAGCGCTAACATTTACAGCGACGAAATCGATGCGAAAATTGCGAAAATATTTAATAAAACACGACTCGATTTTTTTCTATCGAGGGAATTTTATATAACTTGCGTTTCAGCGCGGGCAAAGTCTCTATATTATCTTCAAGAATAACATATATTTTTTTAAGAGCTTCAAAACTTACCGTGTTTAAGGGAAATATGTAATAAATCGGTACAAATCCGGGTTGCGGGCCCTTAAGTATCTGCCCTAATATAATTTTGTACACTTTGTAGTGAAAACTTCTTGAAAGAGACTAACATATACATCTATAAGAAGCCTGCGAGAGAATGATTGAATAATCGGTCTCCTCTTTGAGCGGTGCTTTGCAACCTTCCCACCCTTGTCTACATTATTTTTCTGAAGGTTTCATGCACAACTGCACATTTGTAATTTTTATTCATGTTATACGGCACTAGGTTTCCATCTGCCAAGAATCAGTTCAACTTTGAAGTCCCTTTTCGGTAATATTTTGAGGTTAGAATAATTGGGAGACAGATATAGGTACCGCCGCCCCGGGAACAATTTAATGGATAATGCCATAGGTCACCCCAAATGGTGCCCAGGTCAAGGTCAACTGCGTGGTGGGCCGGATCAGGAGAGACTGGTTGAGGGAGACTTAACCTATATCTTTCCAGCCGAACTCTCTTGCCCCATTGCCTTGCACCGCAATGGCAGGGTTGGATTCATACAACAGTCATACCTGGATTCATTGACCACAGATTCCTACCCACCCATCATAACCGTTTTCTTCCCAGAATTTCTTCTCCTTCCTTTCCCTAAAAGTACCCTCCACACAACATCTCTAAAGTTGACATAGACCTTGAGAATTTTTTTCCGCATGACGTCCTGTATGAAGCTATTGTAAAAAAATACAGGGGTGCAGTTCACACGCAGTAGAAGTGAAATCTTTAGAAAACTTAAGTAGACAAGAGGGAGAGACTACGAACTACCGCTCAAAGGGGAGGATTCTCTCGCAGGCTATGTTTGTCTTGCAGATGTGTTTGTTTGTCTCTTTTTAGTGTCTCTATTTTTCGTTTCATCGCGTTTCAAATCACAACGGTGCTTAAGAAGTTTTCACATCAAAAAAATTAAGTGGGAAATGAACAATATACCAGATCAAAACGTGCAAATGAGAATTAACAACATCTACATCCAGGAACAATGAGCCTTTAGCTCTGCCATAGTCTTCGTTAAAAGCATAATATAACAACAGCACTAAAACACTATCTCGATGTTTCAAATATTTGAAACTTTGATGCTGTGACAAATCCTGGCAGCCGCCACCCCTACCGAACTTACAACTTACTGAGTTACTCACGACCACTACTAGATTAGTTTTTAAGTATGAGAATTGCTCTACCGGCGAGCGTGATAAGCACATTGCGAGGCCCTTTTTCCTAATAGTGGTTAATTTATTGACGCATTTCGCGCCGGGTGGCGAAGAGGGTGAAGTGGGGGAGAGTGAAGGCTGGGGGAGAGGGTGGGTGATATGATTTAATAATAAACGGGTTGCCATGGATCTTGCACCTCACACGTACATTATTACATACGAGCACACATAGTTCTGTTCGGATCATGGGCGATGCCACACAACGAGGTAGAAGCGCGTTGATTCGAAGTAAACTCGTTGTAAGCGGTCGACTGCGAGCTTTGCTCACTATTTATTATTGCGGTTAAGCGTAAACTATAAGGTAAGGGAAAGATTTACTCACTTTTCTTGGAGGGTTCGTTTTGACAGTTGGGGTAGTGTGCATATGTTGTACGCCTTAAATCCATTTACCTTATTGACGAACAGTTTTTTGTTGTAATAATATTAATAAAGGTTAAAAAATAAGATATTTTCCTGATCAAAAATGTAAATCTAAACTACAAAACACATGGATAGTTAACAAAGGGAGTGTAAATTGTCGACAAATAATAATAGGTAATATTTGGATGATTTTTTAGCGCCGTTTTTGTGAAAAAATCACTTCAAGGGATCTGTACAAATTTATAATATATTTCTAAACTTTATACATTTCTTACATTAATCTATAGACTAGACAAACTATCATAACAACTTATGGCTAACAAATTGCATCCACCGATTCGTCGATCACTAATACAAAACTGGCGGATGATCTAAATAAAATGGGGCTGGTCAGAATGCATCAGAGTTGCAAAGGATAGAGAAAAATGGAAATCTTTAGAGGAGGCCCATGTCGAAAGACAAACTATTTCTAAAAATAATGACCCGAACGCTGATAATTTATAAAGATATTAAAAAAAATAATAATTAATTGAATTTGAAAAATGTTTTATTAGTTTAACAGCATTCTATTCCTACAACCTCGGAACAAGCTCAGCTTAACGATAACCTTATAAAAAATTTAAATACTTACATATAAACTTGGTTCATAAATACATATTTTTTAAATCATTTGACTGTGTTTTTTCCGTTCCAGCGTCACTTGTGCAGCGGACAGTAAATTTACCAATTCCGAAAAGTTTCAACCATGTCAATTAAATTTGAAATATTCCTTAATTGGTGGACGAACCGAAAGCCTGGGTAAAATTCAATTAACTTGGTTAGTTTCTGAAAATCCACACGGACAGGAAAACAGTTTTAAAAAAATGTTTGACAAAAAATTTCAAATATGTCGAACCTAGGGCGTTGAAATTATTATTTATCCTGATTATTTGCACAGCGATTAGAAAGTCTTAAACTGCGAATTTAGAAATGGAAAATGCCGAAGAATGCGACGTTTGGTGTTTACTTTAGCGATTTGTCATTTTATGAGGCAGGTATATTTTTCTTCGTGGACTCGTAAAAGACGGGCGAAAAAATATTGTGACGGTGAATGACGGTGCAAGAAGCCAAAAATAAGTCAAAGTAAATATTGGCACGTCACGAGACGCTTCCCAGATATCGAAAACTCTTTTTTGATAATCGATTTTTTTTCCAAAAATAACATTTTATGTTCCATGACAGTTGCTCCGTTGGCCCCACGGCGCACTCATCAGAATGTGTAGTTGGTTTAGAGAAAATGCGGTATACCTAATTACAAAAAAAAATAACTAAGTGACCCCGAAGACATGTGCAGAGAGGATGTACCACCGAACGACAAAAGTATAAAACATATTTTCATTCAAATGCGTCAAGGAAAAAATCTGCTTATCTAAGGCTTCTCTATAGAGTGTGTATACCAGCATAAGTACAAAATAATCGACACTGTGTATAAATTCGTTTGATATTCATACCAACTTATATTATTAAGGATATTTTTGAAGTTACGTTTGAAACTGGTAAATAATGAACAAAAAATTGTAGTTTTATAGTAAATATCATTTCGGCGGGCCAACCGTCGGAACGAACATTTTTAGTACGACGAATCAAAGCATTGTGGATGTCAAGTTCAATCTGATGATCAAGACATTTTTGCCGGTATGTTTTTAAAATTATATTATAGGCATTGTATCAATATCTTCGAACTTAGATGGATAATTACAGTTAAATTGGAGATATTTTACAAGTTGGTCCTATTTGGCCACGACATAAAATATATAAAATATAGATGCATAATAGATCATAACACCCACGCATAACATACAATAAACAGTGATAATCTCAGGTGATCTTCCTGATAACTGTGGTCCTATATTTTAATAGCCTTCTAGGCTTTTCCACACGATAACGAATATTAATAAATTAACAAATAAATACTCGCAACGATTTATATCAAATAATAAAGATTCCGATATCAGTAGGTAAATAGAAACCAAACTCAGTTTCATAATATGTAGGTACTATGACAAATATGAACAAAATTTATTGCGTCGAATAACTTGATTTTATTGCTTCTTTGATTTAGGTTCTGTTGAAATATTATGTCTAGCTACTTCTAAAAATGAATTTATACATCAAAATGCGTGTTTCAACAACACTGCAGGTAATCTAACACATCTTCTCAGTAAGCTTAAAAAATAAATTAAAACACAAAAGTCACGTTTTCGCTCGAGATTCTGAACTGATTTTTTTTCGGCTTACCCTAGAAGGTACTTTAGATTCAGATAGATCCCACCTTTGGTATGTGAATCGAGAAAAATACAATCTGACGTGATGCGTCTCTTTCTATTACAAAAGAAGCATGTGCATTGGTGCGTTAGGATCGCAGTGCTGTTCCCATGGATTTTTTTCCCGAAAGATGCATCTCATGCCGTGGAACCTTCAACTGGGGGTCGTAAAATAAAAATCACTTAATTGATTATACCTCCCTTAGATAAGAATTTCTGTTTGTGAATGAACCTACAGGAAAACAAATGTATTTATATTCTATTTTCTAAAGTACTTAACTTCCCTTAACTTCTCTCCCACTTGCACTACGACGGTTTTACTCAACAAAACTCAAAGCGAATCTCGAACTTATAATCTTCACAAAATAATTTGCATAAATTAACACTTACCTATTTAGAGTTGAAATATTTACTTCCTAGTTAGTTCATGTGATCTAAAATAATCATTTTTTAAAATATTTATTAAAAAATTAAAAATTTAACTTGAACTTTTTTTCTGAATTAACTAGAAATAACTAAAATTAAATCGTTTTACATTAATTTACAAATAATTTCATTACATAACAATGTTATTCACTATCATGATTTTTTTAATGTTCCTAGACTATTTCTTTCACTATTTCTATTTCTTAGACTATTTCCTAGACTATTTCTTTCTGCTGTCTGGAAGGCAATTATAAAAATTGCCTCCCTCGTAACCAATGGATTGCTTACCAAAGTGAGTATGCATGTTTTTTTTAAATAATGTTATCGTGTTTTCGTGTAAAAGTCTGTGAACGTGTATTTGGGATGTTTTAATGAATTTTGTGATTGTGTGTATAAGTTTATTATTTATTTTGGGTAAATATGCATATAGTCCACCTCACGGATAATACGGAACGTTCGTGTTCCCGAAGCTCGATGCACGGATAATACGGAATATTCCTTTTATAACTAATAGACAATCAAATATGACATTTATCGGAATTACCAATCTTATCAAATAAATTCTCATCAAAATAAAAACAAAAAGGTAACTATGTAGGTACTACGAATTTTTGGGTTGAGGTACTAACTACGAAAGCTGCATGTCATCATAATTTAGATATACATCCCAGTTTTTGAATGGTTTGTTTGGCAAAACAGGGTTTGTCTAGCGGGTATTTGTAATTATTCTAATACATTTCTTTACATGTTCTGCTGTTATAAATACAGGTAAAAACTTGTCAATAATGCATTCACTTAATAACGTGAATAAATTATTGTTTTATATGACAATAATATTTTTCTACGATTGGCAGCATTGATTGATTGTCTATGAAATGTTAAATAAAAACGATAAATATAAAAAGGCGTACACGTAAGTGAATTAATTTAAACAAAATTAAAATGTTAAATACATATTTTTTTGTCTCCCCCGACATAAATACTTACTTATTATTAATTTTTTAAACTTTATGAGTAAAATCTCAAATTATAATATTTAATTAAATGAAGACAATATTAGCGAAACTCAATCAAAATCTGAGACAGAAAAATCAGAAAAGATATTGGCTCCGCTGGGACTCGAACCCAGAACCCTTTTCTTACATGGAAACGGCTCTACCGATTAAGCTACGGAACCCCATATTATTATTCGAGTCCCAGCGGAGCCAATATCTTTTCTGATTTTTCTGTCTCAGATTTTGATTGAGTTTCGCTAATATTGTCTTCATTTAATTAAATATTAAATACTTACTTTTCATAATAATAAAGCTAAATCTAACTGTTTGAATAAAAAATATTCCGTATTAACGAGTAAGCGGTTCAATACATAAATTATTTATGTTGTACATAAGTAGACGTATCTTAATGTTTCATACATTGACAACGATTAATGACACATTTCTTAATGTTTTTTTAGATACCCGTACAATAGAAGAGATGCTTGAGTTTCGTGTGTTGTTCAATCTGAGATATCTTGTTTATATTTTCATGACTGACTACTTACTCTTTCATATTCGGAGGCAATCGGTATTTTAGTTTATTGATTTTATTAAAATCCTATGGGTATGTGAAAGGTTTTTTTGTTAACATAATAGAAGGTTCCTATGATTGTGGCTGTTCATATGATTGTGGCAGTTCATACGATTGTGGAAATTCATATGATTGTGGCTGTTCATATGATTGTGGCAATTCATATGATTGTGGCTGTTCATATGATTGTGGCAGTTCATATGATTGTGGCTGTTCATATGATTGTGGCAATTCATATGATTGTGGCTTTTCATATGATTGTGGCAGTTCATATGATTGTGGCAATTCATATGATTGTGGCTGTTCATATGATTGTGGCAGTTCATATGATCGTGGCTGTTCATATGATTGTGGCAATTCATATGATTGTGGCTTTTCATATGATTGTGGCAGTTCATATGATTGTGGCTGTTCATATGATTGTGGCAATTCATATGATTGTGGCTGTTCATATGATTGTGGCAGTTCATATGATTGTGTTGTGTTCTACGTTGGATACTATATTTTTATCCCACCACAATTGGCACGATCATGGTTCCTAGTTCATTACAAACGATTTTTTTTATTTACATTAGCTCCAAACAAGAGTCCTAGAGGAAAAAATCCCCCTAGGTCAATGTTATCTTTGGGGATGCTGTGTGGAGAGTCTATTTAGAAATGAAGGCGAAAGTTCTGGGTAGCAAAAAGGTGGGCAAGGATGCTGTCTTTTTAGGGAAAGGAAGGAGAGGAAGTTCTGGTGAGAAAAAATGCATAAGTTGTGTGTAGGAATCTGGGGGTCAATGTGCCCAGGAGTAATGGACATGTGAATCCATCCTTCCCACCGCGGTAAAAGACGATGAATCCTGCGAGTCAGGCTGGAGAGGTCTAGGTTAGATCTAAATATCTCAAACAATCTCTGCCGATTCGGCCCGCCACGTAACAGTTAGGAAATCGCACTCACCGCCTAGATCTAGACAGTTCTCATCCCATGAACGCGGGCACCCCTGTCAAGTCATAAAACGTAGTGAACCACCTCGGATGACCGATGACGGGGGTGTTTGTTATTCAAAAACTGTTTCCTGGGGCGCCGGTACCCAAATCCGACTACCAAACTGAAATAATTCATAATCTATATATACAATTATATAAAAATCTCGTGTCACATGGTAGGTATGAGAATAGGTTTTAAAGTATATTTCGTACCCCTAGGTGACTAGGGTGTCCGTATCCAGAAAAAAAAAATCCATTTTTTTGACAATTTTTTTTGTATTTTTTTTTTATTTGGCCGAAAAAATACATATAACCCCAAAATTTCCACCCTCCTACCCCCACCCTCCATTTTTTAATCGGGACCCTCCCATTTTTTAATCGTGATTTTAGCATCTTTGTATGAACAACGTTTTAACCACCAAATTTTGAACCGTCGTTTGTATTTCAAACAGAACGAAATTATTTATGTTGTTGAATGACAGATGGCGCTACGTCCACCTCATCGAACTTTGATCCACACATGCGCCAGTCTACAATACATTTGTTATTTTTTATTTAACAACAAAAATATTCACTGCAAATAATTTATATGGCAGAACAACGTTTGCTGGGTCAGCTAGTACTAAATATAAAACCTCTTGTATTACATATTTCTAGAGCCACATTAAATAGTCACACAGACGCTATCAATGGAACCTACGCCCGAAACATCCTAGAAATCTCACAGTTTGGGAAGGTGCAAACTATTGCACCGGTGCAATGCGCAGATGTTCGTATTTTGGCTCATCGCGCACCTGTCATTTTGAGTTGTTCATCTGCGCTAGATTGGTAGAAGCGAAGTCGCCTAGAAATTACAAACTCCCATCCGGCGAGACAGTCCCGTCTCAATCAACTTAGTAAATCGATCAGGTTGATCCGCACACTGCGACCAGAACAACTCAACGATTGTTTTCAAACCTGCAGACATGAAATAATAATGAAGCACGAGAGGAAATGCGGTTGCAGAAAAAAATTGAGTATTAGGTATTTAACTGTTGCCATCACTGTCATCCCAACTGATTTTTTATATTTTTTTTCTCAACTGCATTAGAAGAAAATAAAATAACTTAATCAAATACCCTGAGAAAGTGCTTGGACATATAAACTGAATGATAACCATGGAAACCGCCGCCATTTTTGTAATAGTGTTTACAGAATTCTAACTATTAAAAATTCAAATTCTATCTAGGTAAATTAAACTTTTTAGGAACATGCCAGTGGTTTATATTTATACCATGTTAAAAAAAATATTGTTCTTGTGTCAAAAAACCAAAGAGGAAATAGGGGAGTACGTATATGAAAAGTGTTTTAGGTTTGTTTTTCAACTATGTCTGCCTTTCATCCTTGAAGAATGTTCTAGGCCATCATTTAAAATTACAGAGAAATGAAAGGTAAATTTATGTATTATTTAATTGTGCAAATAAGAATTATTTGGATGTTAAAAAAGTGTGAGTCATGTAAAACCTAACTTATTAAGATTAAGAAAGGGACCCTCAGTTGGATTAGGCACGTAGATCGAATGAACGAAGAAAGGAGTGTAAAAAGAATATATGACACAAAAGAATATGTGAATGGTAGAAGAAGTCGGGGACGTCCGAGGAAGACACGGCACGATCAAGTGAATCAGATACTTGAGACGGGCCATGTCAAAAGTAAGAATAACAGAAGAGTATCTATGAGACGTACGATGTATGAATGTGAGTGAGGCAAAGAGTGCGTGCCAAGACCGAGTTGTTTGACGGTTCGTCCTCTCTGCCTACCCCTGCGGGACACGGCGTGATGGTTAGTTAGTTAACCTAACAAAAATATTATTTTTAAATTAAATATTAAGTTACTATACATTTTTTGTCTGATTTCTTAAAAGTATAAAATAAAATAGAAACAAAAGGAGACCAGCGTATCTAGGCATGGTTGATCGACATAGGTTTTACAGAAAATGTCGGTAACTTATTATCGCTCCCTAGCACGACTGCAGGCCGCTAACAAACAAATAACAGTGCACGTCAAATAAATTAAGAACCCCACTTTATGAACTATTGTTTCATCGTTAGCGACCTGTAGTCGTGCTCGGGAGCGATGACAAGTTACCGACGATATCGATTAAACCTGTGTCGATCGACCACGCTAGATCCCGTGGCATGGAAACATGCCGACTAGCGACTGTCACCATGCTCCGATCAAACCTACAAACTATCAACGCGGTTACGCGATGAATTTAAGCGTTTTCTGTTGGTAGAAACAAAGGCGGATCGTTGCTTTGTCTAGGTGTGATTTGCAGCACGATGGGTCGAAAATGTTGACGACACAAGTTTTTATTCCGGCTGTTTCATGGCGATGGCAATTAAGCCATTCTCTAGTATCTATTATCTATGATAAAAATCGAAAATCAAGTTCCTACATAAAAACGTGGTGGAATTCTTCCGATACTTTAAAAGTATGAAGAGGTTTGAAACAGTTTCGAACGTTTTTGCAATTTTTATCACAAAATGTAATTACCTTGGATTCAACCCGAACCTTTCAATTTCTGATAATTTCATTTTACCATCGGTAGAATTTCAGTAAAACCATTTTTTGGTTTCAGCAAAAGTTTGTTATTATGTTGGTTAAGTTTTGCTGATGACACTTTACGAATGATTTAGTAACTCTAATGAAATCCGTTCAAGTTGTTTCCATAAAGGAGTAGACATGAAGGATGGACCGCCAAACAACTCGGTCTTGGCACATAATGCTTCGTTGCTTCTTCACATTAGTCCATCATACCCTTCTGTTATTTTTCAAATTCTGCATTTATCTTTCATTTTTTATTACAATTACATCAGCTTTCCATTCTTTGCAAATCTCCACATTTCTCACGTTGTTGTATATGTTGTTATAAATGGTTTTACGGTTCCAAGCTAGCTCGGAATCAAGCCAACTCATCACCTATATGAAAAGTCATTAAAAGCTATTACAAAAATTAATTTATAATAGCCCATAACCCTAATCTAACGTAACCTATTTAACTATTTTTTTCATCACTTTTAATGACTTTTCAAAGTAGGTTCTGAGTTGTCTGATCACCGGTTTTACACTAATACGCCTCAGGGATTTCATTTCTAAACCATTCAGTGTACTTTCTTCAGTAAATTATAACTAACTCACATAAACCTATGATATATACAGAGTGTTAAGGGACGCGGGTACTTTTACTTATTTTAACCAATGATTCCTGACATTATTTGGCCAAAAAAATGCTAATGAAATTTTAGTATCCGGTGACATTTTTTTTCAACTTAAAGCAAGGGGTTGGAAGGTTACTTGGCTGAGTTACCATTGATGACCTGCGTAAGAATTTTTTTTGGTTTAAAAAGAAAATTTAAAAAAAAATGTCAATAAAATCACCGGAGAATAAAATATCAGGAATCACTGATTTCAAATTCAAGTATATACTTCCTTTAACGCCGTGTATATACAGACAAATATTACTAAAGTGCATTTACCTGTGTATTAATTTTTTTAGTTTCTGAAGTAATTCAAATCTTACTTAAACGATAAATCAAAACCAATACATAATTAAGTTGATAAGTTTTTTTATAATTGACCACGGTTGCATGAGGAAAGTTTGGTGAGAATATTGTTCTTAGGAATTATTGTAAATGGTGAATAGGTCTGGCCAGCCGGAATCCTTGGCGCCATAAAAACAGCCAAGTGACTGTGGGTGGCATTCAATAACTAATGTGCCAAAGATGGACCTATACTTCTCCTTTATACCTGTGTCGAAATGTATAGGTAGGTATTCCGTTCTAACACATGGTTAAATTAACTTATTGATTTTTATTATAATTGTGTTCAGATTGATTGACGGTAAATTATTGTTGAATGGTTTAAGTGAGTTCCGTGGTGTAGAGATGTAGGTATTTGATTTTGAATGGAGAAGGATTCGGGCTCGGTTCCCCGTGCAGTGCTAAGGCTAAGGCGAATTAACATCCTTTTTAATAATGACAGCTTATAATGTCATTTAAATAATATAATTTGATGATGATTTCTCCAGTTAGAAATCTTGAGAGGCTGAAAGGTGTTGAGAAGGGAAGATGGACGCTGGGAAGTGCCTGACTGTTCAGATCTACTCACTAAATACGACTAACTCCATTTCAAGAAACATTTCGAATCTGAATGAAGGTCTTTCACCAGGCAACACTCAGAGTACCCAGGTAACTAGGTACCACAAATATGAGTCTAACCAAAATATATACCTATCTACAAATTGAGTTCGATTAAACCTTTGATAAATCTTAGTTTAAGAGATAATAATATATTTAATTTTTCACAAAAAACGACGCTGTACAAATCATCCAAATATTATTACTATTAGACAGAGAAATGAAAGTGCCATCAACCATCGATTTTTTTTTGTATTTAGGAATTTTTTCATTAATTTTTTACAATATTTTTTGATATTTAATTGTTTTTTCATTAATCGATCAAAACATCCTTCTGGAGAGCTGATTTTACAGGAAGAATAAAATTATCATCACTACATCCAGACTTTTTTTTACATTAGCTCCACACATGAGGCACTGTCTATGTCTTCTTAGGGGATGCTGTGTGGAGGTTCTGTTTAAAGAAGGAAAGGATAGGAAGTTCTGGGAAGCAAAAAGTTATGAAGGCCGTAGTTAAAAGGCCGGTAGGAATCTACGGGTCAGTGTGTCCGGGAGGCGTATTTACAATCCCTACCGCGTTTCAGTCGCTTTAAATTTTCAATATCAAAATTTAAATATTTAGAAATAAAATTATTAATTTCTAATATACACATTGGAAAGATTATTTTATCTAGATTTTAGAACAATTTTTGTTTTTGCAAAGTGATAAAAAATTATCAATATTGAGGTCGATTTACAATATATGGGAATAATATTAAAATTTAAATATTTAGAAATAAAATTATTAATTTCTAATATACACATCAGAAAGATTATTTTATCTTAATTTTAGAAGAATTTTTGTTTTTGCAATGTGATAAAAAATAACCAATATAAAGGTATATTTAAAATGTAAATTGTCGTTACCGCGACTGAATAATCGGTAAAGGTTTTGTAAATACGCGTCCGGGAGTGACGGTCGTATGAATGCATCCCTCCGGTGCGGGGCAATGGGTCGAGAGAATCCGGCTGGAAAGGTCAAAAGTCCTCCCTCAACCTGTCTCTCTCGTCGAATTTGATAATAATTATTATTTTATTATTCATGTAATGCCTTTTTCACTAGAAAACGACCTCAAGGGCGTTCCACAACTTAATTTATTTAATCTAAAATTTATCACTTAGTTCTTTAATAAATAACTTTTAACTTACAGCTAAGTTTTTGTACTCGTGACTTACAGTTAAGATTCATAGCTAACTAACTAACTAACCATCACGCCGTTTCCCCGCAGGGGTAGGCAGAGAGGACGGACCGCCAAACAACTCGGTCTTGGCACACACTCTTTGCCTCAATCACATTCATACATCGTCTCATACATACTCTTCTAATATTCTGACTTTTGACATGGCCCGACTCAAGTATCTGATTCACTTCATCGTGCCATGTCTTCCTCGGGCGCCTCCGACTTCTTCTACATTCACATTCGCGTAGTACTTGCCAAAAATTACTTTTGAAACCTACTATACCTATGTAGTTCTGCTATTCATACAAAGATTCTTTAGTAAAATTATTCAATCAACCTAGTAAATCCAAAACAACGGATTCACGTTGGTACCAGTTGCGTGCAATATGTTGTTTTCATGTTTTCAGTATAAAAAGGAAAGCTTGATATTTTAAGTGTCCGATAATATTTTTATTGCTGCGTGCAAAATAAAAGAAGAGCCATTTTTAGAAATGCTCAGAGAGAAATATGTTGAAACAATTCATTCAAGACATGTCCACACATTGCTATTGCTATAAGAACCTTTTAAACTTAAACACCTTTTAACTTTTTTAGAAATGCTCAGAGAGAAATATGTTGAAACAATTCATTCAAGACATGTCCACACATTGCTATAAGAACCTTTTAAACTTAAACACCTTTTAACTTTTTTAGAAATGCTCAGAGAGAAATATGTTGAAACAATTCATTCAAGACATGTCCACACATTGCTATTGCTATAAGAACCTTTTAAACTTAAACACCTTTTAACTTTTTTAGAAATGCTCAGAGAGAAATATGTTGAAACAATTCATTCAAGACATGTCCACACATTGCTATTGCTATAAGAACCTTTTAAACTTAAACACCTTTTAACTTTTTTAGAAATGCTCAGAGAGAAATATGTTGAAACAATTCATTCAAGACATGTCCACACATTGCTATAAGAACCTTTTAAACTTAAACACCTTTTAACTTTTTTAGAAATGCTCAGAGAGAAATATGTTGAAACAATTCATTCAAGACATGTCCACACATTGCTATTGCTATAAGAACCTTTTAAACTTAAACACCTTTTAACTTTTTTAGAAATGCTCAGAGAGAAATATGTTGAAACAATTCATTCAAGACATGTCCACACATTGCTATTGCTATAAGAACCTTTTAAACTTAAACACCTTTTAACTTTTTTAGAAATGCTCAGAGAGAAATATGTTGAAACAATTCATTCAAGACATGTCCACACATTGCTATTGCTATAAGAACCTTTTAAACTTAAACACCTTTTAACTTTTTTAGAAATGCTCAGAGAGAAATATGTTGAAACAATTCATTCAAGACATGTCCACACATTGCTATAAGAACCTTTTAAACTTAAACACCTTTTAACTTTTTTAGAAATGCTCAGAGAGAAATATGTTGAAACAATTCATTCAAGACATGTCCACACATTGCTATTGCTATAAGAACCTTTTAAACTTAAACACCTTTTAACTTTTTTAGAAATGCTCAGAGAGAAATATGTTGAAACAATTCATTCAAGACATGTCCACACATTGCTATTGCTATAAGAACCTTTTAAACTTAAACACCTTTTAACTTTTTTAGAAATGCTCAGAGAGAAATATGTTGAAACAATTCATTCAAGACATGTCCACACATTGCTATAAGAACCTTTTAAACTTAAACACCTTTTAACTTTTTTAGAAATGCTCAGAGAGAAATATGTTGAAACAATTCATTCAAGACATGTCCACACATTGCTATTGCTATAAGAACCTTTTAAACTTAAACACCTTTTAACTTTTTTAGAAATGCTCAGAGAGAAATATGTTGAAACAATTCATTCAAGACATGTCCACACATTGCTATTGCTATAAGAACCTTTTAAACTTAAACACCTTTTAACTTTTTTAGAAATGCTCAGAGAGAAATATGTTGAAACAATTCATTCAAGACATGTCCACACATTGCTATTGCTATAAGAACCTTTTAAACTTAAACACCTTTTAACTTTTTTAGAAATGCTCAGAGAGAAATATGTTGAAACAATTCATTCAAGACATGTCCACACATTGCTATTGCTATAAGAACCTTTTAAACTTAAACACCTTTTAACTTTTTTAGAAATGCTCAGAGAGAAATATGTTGAAACAATTCATTCAAGACATGTCCACACATTGCTATTGCTATAAGAACCTTTTAAACTTAAACACCTTTTAACTTTTTTAGAAATGCTCAGAGAGAAATATGTTGAAACAATTCATTCAAGACATGTCCACACATTGCTATAAGAACCTTTTAAACTTAAACACCTTTTAACTTTTTTAGAAATGCTCAGAGAGAAATATGTTGAAACAATTCATTCAAGACATGTCCACACATTGCTATAAGAACCTTTTAAACTTAAACACCTTTTAACTTTTTTAGAAATGCTCAGAGAGAAATATGTTGAAACAATTCATTCAAGACATGTCCACACATTGCTATAAGAACCTTTTAAACTTAAACACCTTTTAACTTTTTTAGAAATGCTCAGAGAGAAATATGTTGAAACAATTCATTCAAGACATGTCCACACATTGCTATAAGAACCTTTTAAACTTAAACACCTTTTAACTTTTTTAGAAATGCTCAGAGAGAAATAAGTTGAAACAATTCATTCAAGACATGTCCACACATTGCTATAAGAACCTTTTAAACTTAAACACCTTTTAACTTTTTTAGAAATGCTCAGAGAGAAATATGTTGAAACAATTCATTCAAGACATGTCCACACATTGCTATAAGAACCTTTTAAACTTAAACACCTTTTAACTTTTAGGAAATATCACCTCAGGTGCGCTTTACAAAGATAGGAATTATATCTAAAAAATAATAATCTATAGTTTTTTACGTTAGCTCCACACAGGATGCCCTGAAGTAAATTATTTTCCTCAGGTGTGTCATCTTTGGGGATGATGTGTGGATGGACTTTTTAGTAAAGGAAGGAGAGGAAGTTCTGAGAAGGAAAAGGATTTGAGGGGTGGGTATGAATCTCCTGACACACCTGTCCAGGAGTGACAGAAATATGAATCCATACCTGCGGTGCAAGGCGATGTTCCGAGAGAGTACGGCTTAACCACAAACAAAAAATTATCTCGACTAAAATCTAAGGTATGTATTAAATTTTAAAGAATTTCGCGAATTGTGAAATATTCAGATTTCTTGAATAGGTAAACTTTGCAAATGTGTAGTTTTTGAGTAGTGTTCACGTTCCCGCATGGGAGTCTTCTTACCATCAATGTCATTTTATGTTTACGTAGTAGGTAGACAAAATTATTATTTTTAAATAATAATTATTAACTCACTCAAGTAACTGCTAAAGTTTCCTCTAAAATCATGTTCGATAGAACACTTTATGGCCTACATATTATAATTTAAATTATATTTAAATAAAATCGTACATATTCAAACAAATAACCTTTCAGTTTCATCAAGTATTTTGACCCCCGATCCAAATAAATGTTTAATTTTAAAAAGGCCGCGCTGCCGTTCCTCTTAAAGCGAAGTTATTGTGTATGCAAAAACTATCATTTTTAGAAAAGCAAAGTAAAAAAAAAACTCTGATTCGATGTAAAAACGTTAAAATATGTTTTGGAATGCATGAGTTATTAGAATTGTCCAACATATGAAAACTGACTTTAGTTAAATAGTTTTCTCGATCGTAACTCATTTTTCCAACAAGCGGAAATAACTAGAACCTACAATGTCTTCTCCTCGAATTGGCAATCATAGCAAGTAAATAATTTCACAAAAATCTACCCACTTTGGCAATGCGTAAAGATATCTTTAAAATACTGCTAAAACTAAAATAATGCGTATCATCGACAACAAAAGAATTAGCATACGACAAATTTCTCCAAGCGAAGTCCTTGTCCGTCTTCAAATTTCTCTAAGCCTTATGACCCATTGTTCTTGTCATTATTCGGTTTGGCCATGCTCTCCCATTATGTCGGAGGTATTATATATAAAATACACAAGATAGTCAGAGATGGAAGATAGGGAAGACAGGCGGTATTAGTGTTTTGTTCCCTTCTGATCTCCGCAGATCCCCGGACAAAACATCCTACAACGTTGCACTGCTGCACTGATGCACCTCGTGTTGACGCGGCGAGCTAAATGCACTATGCAGCCTAGGCAGTCTAGGCACTAGGCACTAGGCACAACGAGCGTCCAAAATGCACTTCACCACAGCTGTATAGGTAGACATGTGTTCTATTATTTTTTTGGGCAGAAGTGATTAAGGAAGGGCCGTTGGAATTATTATTTTTTGTTATAATTGTTTAAGTAATTGACTAAATGAGGAAAATACTTAATGCTTTTTAATGGAATGATAACTTTAGAATCTCGATTTCGAAGTAAATTTTATTTTACTCGTTGATAATCTATGAATCCTAATGTGGAGAAAAATGTATGAATAAGATAATAATAATAATTGGATAATTAATTTGTAAAGCGTCGTTTTTTGGGCAAAATCACTTTAAATGCGCTGTGCAGTGTATTTATTAGATTTGTAGATGACTTGTCATTTATTTTAAAATATCATTTTATTTGTTTTATTGTTTCTTCACAATCTAATATTTATTGTAGATAATTTAATTTTTAAACTAACTGGGATTATACCTGTATCGAGGTGAACCGTTGGGTTATACCAAAAATATGCTGTCATTTGAGTATTGCTGCTTGACAGGCTTTTACAGATTTTGCAAAATGACATAATGCAATTAAAAAATGAACATTTTCAACGCAAATTTAGCTTAATTTTTAAAAAAAGCTTACCGGTTTTTTTGTTGTAAACTTCATTTATAACTTTATACGTAGATAAAAAACACATTAATTAGTCAGATGTTTTATAAAGATTAATTTAAAATATTGCCAAACCTTGACCAGCTGTACCATTTGGCGGTTTTCTATATCATAGATTTATTTCAAATTATAATTAATAAATCGACAAAGCTGAACTTTTAAATGCAAATAGAAAACTTGTTGTTCCCGCCATCTAATTATTTTTTAATATATTATATCTTGCCATAAAATAGAAGAAGACAGAACGTTATTTTATGAGGACATGTCATTTTATGAGGACATGTCATTTTGTAACTCATACATAAAGATTTATTAATTAGCGAGCAAACATTTATATAAATTTGAATGTCAACGTGACCTTAATATTCCAATAATTAAAGAACAATATTATTTAAGAAACATTAGCATCTTTCCAATTCTAAATTTGGACCTCCTAATTAGAGAACATTGTCTGGAGAATCAAATATTTAGTACTGAAGAACTTTTTTTTTCCTTCTTGCCGTTTCGTGTGTAATATTTCAATAAGCTCGTCTATTTGACACAGAAGACTTAAATTTAAAAATTAAATTGTAAATGATTTTATTACCATTATCAAGCGAGACAGACCATATTGCAAATAAGCAATTGGACCACATTGAACCTTAAAGTCAGCTACATAAAATAATATAAGATTAATGTAGGTAATTAATTATTATAATTACGCAGACCGCAGCCCGCCCATTGACGCAGCCTGGCCGGTAAACAACCTCTGCTCGGACAATAATTCCTGGAATCAATACAATTTGAAAGCTGCCAAAGCTATTTTTGCAGAAACTACTATAAAACGTTGAATGTATTTTCCCAAGACCTTGTCGCCTGAATAGCACATGTCGAGTTTATTGGTAGGTGCTTGGTTTCCGGCAGGTATATAATTCTAGCCCAGCCTTGCGAATATTTTTATATCTAGACGTTTAAATGTTTCCAAAAAATTATATCGGGCTGTGTCAAATATTTTGAAGTGAAAACTTCTTTAGCGTCGTTGTGATTTGAAACTCGAAAAAATGAAAAATAGTGACACTAAAATGGGACAAACACATACATCCATAGGATTTAACCTGCGAGAGAAAGAGATAGTGGGTATAATCGTTTGGTGTAATCGGTCTCCTCTCTGTGCGGTGCTTCGTAGAAAGTTGGTCTTTAGTTTTCTGATGGTTTCACTTTTACCGCGTGCGAATTCACTCTGATTTGGTTTTATACAATCCCACGCGCCTACCGCGAACCTTTGAGGGTTCATGTTAATTTAAAAAAAAATCTTAATAAAGTTTTTTAACAGTTCTAATCACAAAAAAATGATTTTTTCAGTGCCCAAAAAAATTTTTATAATAATTGTATTACTTTTGCTTAATAATTTACTTTTGTTTGTAGATAGTAATGCATGCGTTCGGATAACATCTGAGAGGCGTCAGGTATTCAAGTCATATTATTATTCAAGTGGAACATGTTGAATGGAAGATACTCTCAGTATCGCCCTGGTGTAAGACACCGTTCAGAACGTTGCTTAAAATAGCTTTAGACACGTGTTTGCTGCCATAGTCCCACTGGCTCCAGGTTGTTGGGAGCAGTCATAGAGGTATATGTATCAATGGGAGCAGTTGGGATTCTTGTACAAAAAAAATTTCGTTTGAGGGAAAATTCAAAATGTGTGTAATTTACAGAACAACTGACCGAGCGAAAGAATAATTAAAATTATAAAGGTGTGTTTATACGACTTTTTGTAAACTGACTAACATATACCTAAAAAAAATATCAAAATTTATTTTTTACTAGCTGACCCAACAGAAGTTGTCCTGTCTTAGATATGAATATTCCCCTTAATTCCCCTTCCCGGGTCCCATCCCCCCTCTCGTACTCCATACATTCAGTCCCTGTACATTCAGTTTTCGAACAGCTTGCGTGCCACCTTTTGCATTTTTTAATACAAATTTCATAATGCCAGAGCTCACCAGTATGTATAGAAACCTTCGCGGGAGTGCTCACAACAACTCACCAAAGTTTCATCGTAATCGAATGAACTGTTATCAATTCATAATTTCATGATGCCAGAACTCACTACTGTATATAAAAGCCATCGCGGGCATGCACACTTGCACACATCAAATCCCCAAAGTTTCAATGAAATAGGCAAAGTCGTTCTGAAGTTATGGCTTGACCAAGGGAAACAGGGATCTATAGGGAAAATAAGGATTCCTACTTACACAAAAGACAACTAAGTGTCCCCGAAGGGGTGTGCAGAGAAGATATACGCCGAAAACAAAAGTATAAAACTCATTTTTATTCAAATGCATCATGAATAAAACAACACCAGCGAATAAGTATAAAAATCTACTCTGCAAACAAATTCGTTTGATATCCATAACAACTTATTATTAAATAAGTCGATTTAAGGTTTGAAATTAGTAAAAAAAAATTATAACTTTGTAATAATTGAAATTTCGTGGGGCCAATTGACGGGGATCGATTGTCGGGTCACCGAATGTGTGTAATTTTTTATGTAAATTTGTAAATTATTGAACTATGTTTTATCCAATTTTGCTAATCAAAACAAACTGGAAAAGTGGAAGGTTAGACGTGACGGAATACAAATTGTTGTGGCAGTTGGTTTCCGGTAGGTATTCTGTCTTTCGAATACTAGTCGATAAAATATTGTTGTACAAATGTAATGTATGTGTTGTAAAAAACACAATAAAATACCACCCACCTCACCGCGTTAGGCAATTATTTTACATAAGTTGGAATAATGATAGAAATATTATTATTTTTTTATGTAATAAGTAGCCAGGATGCTGTTGAAGTGTTTCCGTTTCATAATAAGTTAAACAGTACAGTCTGTCAAATAAGAGAAGAAAACATAGGTGGGCGCCACTATTGATCAAATGGCAATACTAAAAATACAAGACATGGTGGCAATCTAAAGTTGTGTAACCTACATTTTTTGTAAAAAATCAAAAACACTTAAAGTTGGAAAAATATTTTTTTATTGCAATTTCGAAACCTACTCTCAAAATTAGAATTACTTATAGAGTATAGTACCTATACCTTTGCAATATTTGTTAACACAATGAGCAATAACGACATTGTAGTAAAATAAAAAGCATAGTTAGAAATTGCTCACATTTATTTAATACTAGCTTAAGTACCCAACGTTGCCTGGGTTTTTAATCATGTTTCTAATTTTAGATCTGAATATATTTAACACATTCAGACCTAAAAGTGGTGTAACTAAACTCACCAGTTTGTGATTCTTCCATTTTACCTAATGTTAAATTCAAATTTATGTTATATTAAATGAAAGCATATCACTTCATAAAACACCATTTAATCAAATTTATGAGGTACCGCAGTACCAACAGTGATTCTTCGAATTATTTTTTTTTTCTTTAAGAACGATAAGTATTTTTTAAATGTCACTTATAGTGTTTTATACATTCAGTGTCATTCGATTAGACAGTTAAATTGGTGTTGCCAGCCTACAAATTTAGTAGTTCCATTTTTATTATTTTCTACTCCTAATTGACAGACTCTAAATTGAGTTGTTTTAAATTGTAAAACAAGTTAATTGTTTTTTTTTACCAAAAATGAATCCAATACAGCTTAACACCACTCGCGGGGGACTATGCAGAGTCTCCACCAAGCAGGTTATCGTAAATATTTCGGAGCTGAATATCGCTCGAACTGACCTAGGACCTAGCACCTGGGATCTAGGTCCCCCACGAGTGTAGTTACGTAAGATTTTTTTTAATTACATTTTTATGCATTGATGACTCGGAAAATGATAGTGAGAGTATCTCTAATGCGTTCCATCATCAATGCATTTTATAGCAAAATCAGTTGCGAATGGGAAAAAATACCGCCCTCACGGTCATGAGTTCGAGCGCATAACATTATTGTGCATTTGCCTGGCCTAAGAGGTCCCGCTTGATCGAGAAATGAGATGATTCTGCTTGAAATTCCCATAAATCTCACAAATTTCTGGAAAAAGTCTAATAAACAAGTTTTCTTGGATTTATTATAACCTAGGTCCCCCACAAGTGAATTTGCGTAGGCTGAAAATAGCGAGTGTTGCTAAGGGTTAAATTGGTTAATATTGGTAGCATCGATGACATGTTTGGAAAATTTGTTCCATGATTCCACTATACTATTTGCAGGAAAGTCTTTCCTAGGATCGGATGCACTTTTATCATTACGACAAACATGAGGATGTAAAATATTGCATATGAATAAAAAGGTATGTATCCGAAATATCAAAGTGGGGTGCAATATCAAATAATGGTGAAGTATCAAATGAAAAATCGTCGTCATTAAGTAAGTATTCAGGTAAGTATTTAAGTACCTACCTACAAATCTTATGGAATGTATGAGTGCGAGCCTTGAATACATACTATTCACAGAGCCACAAGTATTTTATTGCAATTTAGTGAAAAAATTAAGAATTTCTATTTCTACCAAGTAAGAAGGTGAATTACCGATGTATGTATTGAATTTTTTCTTCCTTTCCTTTAAAAAAACCCTCCACACAGCATCCCCAAAGATGACATAGAACCTGAGGGAAATTATTTTCCTCAGGTCCTCCTGTGTGGAGCTCATGTAAAAAAAAATAGCGAAAGCACAAAACACGTTTTCATTCAAATGCGTCAAGATAAAACTGCGTGTCAAAATACCTATCGTATACTAAATACTAACTAACTAACCATTAAGCCGTTTCCCCGCAGGCAGAGAGGACGGACCGCCGAACAACTCGGTCTTGGCACACACCCTTTGCCTCACTCACATTCATATATCGTCTCATACATTCTCTTCTATTATTCTGACTTTTGATATGACCCGACTCAAGTATCTGATTCACTTGACCGTGCCATGTCTTCCTCGACTTCTTGTACCATTCACATTTGCGTGTTATATTATTTTTACACTACTCTCCTCGTTCATTCGCTCTACATGCCCAAACCATCTGAGGGTCCCTTTCTTAGTCTTACTCATTATGCTTACATCAGCCATACATTCTTTGCGGATGTCCACATTTTTCACACGATCATACATGGTTTTACTACGCATACGCCTCAGGGATCTCATTTCAACAGCATTCAGTTTACTTTCATCCTTCCTCTCTTCTACAACTCTTTAAAAATACATTTAAAAATATTAGTGTGTTGCAACCACTGAATAGATATTTGCAACGTAGGTGAGTTAGATACTGCCGTCATAAGTAAAATAGCTGTTAGGAATTTGCAAAAGTCACATGCTGGTATTTTTTTAATTATAATAGATAAAAGGTCTTGAATATCGGAATATGGTCTTTGCTGACTCCTAGCTGCCTTTTTGCTTATGACGGCAGGATTTCTCAGCATCTCAAAGTAGCGAAAAATAGATATTGGTGAAAAAATTCTCGGAAAATAGCTTCATAATAGAGGTTTTAAAAAAAAACTAATGTAATGTTTAAGTTTAAATTTCAGTGGTCAATGCACATCTAAAACATGGAAGAATTGACATATTCCATTGAGATCTCCACCCTGTGCTATAATAACAATATTATTTTTGGTTCTCTTCTCATTGCTTTGTATATCGCACAATTTTTGTTTCATATTATTTGATCATATGTTTTAATAATATCATATCTATGTAAGGAGAACTGTAAAAGTAATCTTAAGAATACGACCAATGGATAAAAAATTATTATTTTTAAGTTTATTATAGTTCAGCGCACTTGCAGGGAAATAACACAAAATTGCGCTTTGCAAATGTTACATTTAACCTTTTTATTAAAAATACTAAACTCTAAATTCCACTCTTACAAACTCTTGCAACTCATACACTTACGAATTCCTACAGTAACAACCCGTCAAAATACACTGTTCTACTGCAGCATTCATAAGCGTAACTACATTGCCCACTCTCCGATACAACGATTTCACACTACGGGATATCAATAATTAGGAGATGTCGACATATTTAATATCAACTTGGCGAGTTTTGTGGATCATTTTAAATATTTATTTCAACACTATTCCTAAAAACATCTTTCATAAATCGGTATATTTTTCAGTTTTTGTTTCTTGTATTTTTATGACATGTGTGTATTTTATATCTAGATTAGATTCTAATCTATTTTTATTTCTGTTATTTGTTTATTAAGTTTCACAATTATCTGTCAGGTAAAAATTGTACTACCAACATGTGACAGCCCTTTTGGCGTTGAATAATACAAAAAAAAAACAGAGTGTGGAATTCATGCGTGGTAGAAGTGAAATCTTCAGTAAACTAAAGTAGACAAGAGTGAGGAGGCTACGAAGCACCGCAAAAATAGAAGACCGATTATACTATCCCGTTCTGTCGCAGTCTAAATCCTGTAGATGTGTGTTTGTCTCTTTTTAGTGTCGCCATTTTTCGTTTGTCACAATCTGCTAAAGAAGTTTTCATCACAACTGTGCTAAAGAAGTTTTCACTTCAAAAATAAAAATCAAAGTATTATTATTATTCATAAATCTTACAAGTGAAACTAAACACGTACTGAAAAATCCTGAAAAAATACTTTCATGACACAAAAAGTCTTGTGTGATTTATGGAGATCGATAATAATCTATAATAAATACTCCACATCAATTTCCAATAGCTTGGTGCATTTCTAATTAAACTAATGTCTTTGGGACGAACCCTGTCCAAATTTATTGCGTTAGTCTAAATGGCAAGGCGATGTAAGTTGGCAGTGCACCGGCATCGCACAGCGGGGAGCCTGCGAGGGACAATGGTAGAGATGGTTGATATTGTTATGCCCGTTCCAGCGCTGTCACTGGAACCGTCATTAGTATTTCTTTCAAGAACCGGTTCATTTTGGATATAGTGCCTTTTGGAATGCATATTCCACAAACATTCGAATTTTTGAGGAATCGTTTCCCTTCTCTCACCCCCTCACTTCTCAGTCTTCCCCCCCAACCGCAGTGACAATCCATTTCAGGTGTCAACCATATCTAGAGAATGTGGTTCAACACCAACCATGTGGTCCCCTACAATTGGTGACTTAGCAGGGGTGCAGGCATTTATGGGGCGAGGTTTTGTCTGAGTTTTGGCGGCGGGTGCATTTGCCCACCTACTGCATGGCGGGCAGGATCGGTTGAGGGAGACCTTTTCACCTCTCCAACAGGACTCTGTCGATTCATCGCCTTGAACCGCAGTGGGAGAAATGGAATCATACGTCCATCACTCCTAAAGACTGACCTCCATATTCCTACTCCCCACCCATATCTTTTCCTTCCTAAAACTTACTCACTCTTAAAAGACCCTCCACACAGTCCAAAGATGATATAGGCCCCGAAGTGAAATGTTTTTCTAAGGCCTAAGTGTGGAACTAAAGTAAAAAAGGGACATTTTTTTTTTTTAGGCTCCGTTTCCAAGTGTAACCAGATAAGAAACTGGTTTCACACATTATTTTACGAAACCAGCCCATCAACCATCTCACTATCTACGTTTTTGATGTGAAACTTCTTTAGGCCCGTTAGCGATTTGAAATTCGGATGAAACGGAAATGCGTCAAATTTTTTTATTATTTGACGGTCCTCAGTTCTAATTTAATGTGGTAAATTCACAACTACGCACGGGCCTCTCATCGCCGCGATATGAAGCGCCCGACTCTCAGCGCCCAGAGAAGCATTTTTGTTTTTGTAAAATCAATATCTAATTCTCAAACCACTTTACAATAAACAGGCAAAATAAAAGAAAGCGACATCTAGCGACTTTCTAGTTTCACTTTTTCTGCGTGTGATTTGCACACTCTGATTTCTTTTATTTTTAGGAAACCAGTTCTAAAAATAATTTTATAAGGTACCGGTTCCAAATCGGTCTCCAGTAACTGGAACCGCAGTGACAACAAATTTGAGGCATCAACCATGTCTAGAGCAAGGACTCTAGGCCGCTACGCACAGCACCATGCATTGTTCCCATTCTTCTCAACGGACAGCGAGAGCGGATAGCGGACACGCCCCGTCCCCGGCCGTTGTGGACTATCAATCGTCGTTGTTTCTGTCACTTTTTACGTTGGTACTCCGGCTGTGGAGGAGTAGGTAGTTTTGTGGAATGCTCTTGATGTGATGTTTTCATAGGACTTTTGAATAGGCCTTTTGAGGATTTTACTCAAATTATTATTATTATTTTAATAATAGCTTCACACAGTAAATCTTCAGTAAAAAAAATCGTCTCAGGACCTATGTCATCTTTGGGGATACTGTGTGGAGGATCTTTTCAGGAAATAAAGTTCTGAGAAGGAAAAAAGGTACGGGGGTGGTTAGGAATCTGGGGGACAGAATGGCCATGAGTGACGGTCGTATTAATCCATTCCTTCCATGGCGTTGCAAGGCATTGTTCCGGAAAAGTCCTTTTCCTCATTTTCCGTCAACCGGTCTCTCCCGATCCTGCCTATCACGCAGTTCGTGAACAAATGCATAAGCTTCCAAGATCCGGAGAAACCAGACCCCCTGAACCCGAGCACTCCTGCTAAGCTCCAAATGTAGCAAACCATTAGGTTTAGGTTTTTTCCCTGGGCGGCAGTACCCGTAACCGCCTCCCTAATTGCAGTTGTGTAAAACTTATTAATTTTCTAACTTTACTACCCGTTTCTTCTTCGTTCCTATATAATAAAATAAAATAAAACAAGAATAAATAAAATAATTCAAACTAAAATAATTAAACGTGGCGTCTTTTGACAATTAAATATTCAGATCGAAAAGTCATTCGGTTTGAAAAACATCAATCAACAGAAGAAAAAATACCAATGCAAGAAAACTTCTAAGAAAATATCTAGAAACTATGTATCAGTATTTTCGTTGTTTAGTACCTCCTTCTTTAGCCAATGTTTCGAACAGCGTTGCAGTGTCACATCTACCGGATCTGCCGATTCTGCCCTGATGATGGACATTGCAACGCTGTCCGAAACGTTGGCTAAAGAATGAAGTAGCGCCACGCAGCATAACACCCCAAAAACCAATAACGGAAATACTTTTGGGCGTGAAAATCTAAAAACGAATCTAAGTATCAGTAGTTACATAGTTGCCAAATATAATATATAAATCACAGTTTGTAAGTCACTAGTTATTAATCTTAGTTGCAAGCCATCAGTAATAATTCTTAATTGTGAGTATTTAGTTAAAAGGTAGTCTAAGTGATGTTATGCGTATAAAAAAAATTGTAAATAGAGCACCCGAGGTGATTTTCTCACTAAAAATGCGCTATACAAATCATCAAAATAACATTATTATATTAACCACGAATTATTTTAATTGAAATAGTATTATAGGAAATAGCAAAATTGTGAAATTCAATAAAGCATTGCACCTATACTTTTCGTTTACTATTAGCTTACATTCAAAGCGCAACCTAATGGTTGATCACGAAGCCGTGTTTCTTACATTTCAGCAAGTGATCTAACATTTTGATCTTACCTGATACGAAAGATAATGCGGGTTGAGCCTTATCTAGCTCAGGCACATTACAAAAAACTCACACATTTTCAAGCCAAAATTGAATGAATTTTGATATACAGAAATACACCTTTTGATTATGTGGTATCAATTATATGTATTTTTGTGCCTGGGTTGCTCCTAGGATCCCGGCTTGACTAATGTAGCGTAGAGTTTCCTGTTATTTTGTGTTCTATTCGCCGACAGAAATTTATATTAGGATCTCAGGTAAAGTATAAAAAAATGATGCAAGATTCAAAATCCCACGCCCATCTCGGCTTCTCTCTGACGCCCTTTCTTCTCAGGGGTCGCTTATCTTTTCTTTTTGATTTTTGTTTCTTATTGATCGCATAGTTTTTCGAAATCAGAGGTAGAGGGTTTTTTATTTTTTATTTCTAATTTTGAAAGTGAATCGGACAAAATTTCATCAAATAAGTTAAGTTTTTAAAATTGTGTCAATCTCAGAATGACTGTGGATTTAACAAAGTCGCTCGCAACGGACAACGGACACTCTTCTTTTAGAAAGAAGCGTTTGTGTTTTAATTCTGTTAGTGCTTTGGATACACATTTTTTCCTCCCGCATTCCCCTTCCATCTTTCCCGCCTTCCCCGCCTTCTCTCCTCCCACACTCCCCTCCCACGCACCCCCTCACCTTCTTAATCCCCTCCCTTCCTCCCGGATTCCACCTACCCCCTTCCTTCCCTCCCACCCGTAAAGTATATGAAATACACGCATTTTTCAAATAACTCACGCGCTACATATAGTACATATGTTGATCGAATCCTGAAAACCAAAAAAAAAAAATATATTATTTTTGTAACATCAATATCCAATCTTCAAACCACTCCAAAATGAACAGGTAAAGAAAACACAAAAGAAAGCGACTCCGAAGAAGAAAACACAAATATTATAAGTTGACCAAATTTATAGGAAAAGATGCACAAAAATCATCATTGATGAAAAGGGCTTCATAATCCCCACTCTTGTCTACTTTAGTTTTCTGAAGGTTTTACTTCTACCGCGTGTGAATTGCACACACTGTTTTTTTATGAATTATTCTGCACAAGAGTTTCAGCTGCTTCCAACCGCCTAGAACCAGTATGTAATGTATGTAATATGGCTTTCCCAATTGGAGTTTTTTGTGAGGCTGAATTTAGTGTGGAGGGGAAGGAGATGGGGTAGAGGAAGGTGGAGAAGTACCTGCGTTTCTGATCTGGTCATCAAACACGGCTAAAGCCATTTAAAGCAACGTTTCAATTCTGAATGACGTTCTTTCGCCAGGGCGATACGGAAAATGGAAGTAATTAAAACTATAAAAATCCGAAAACTTCAATATCTTGAACATGTGGTGAGACATCCAGAGAATTATGAGATCCTGCATCTCATAGTGCAGGGAAAGATTGCCGGAAGACGGGGCCCTGGAAGAAGGAGAACCTCATGGCTGAGACAGTGGTTTGGCCAGTCTACCATAGAGCTGTTCCGGGCCGCAGTAAAGAAAGTCCGCATAGCCAATATGATAGCCAACGTCCGTTGAATGGACAAGGCACAAGAAGAAGAAGAAGATACTGAAAGTATCTAAAAGGAAACAAAAACAGATCGAAGTGGAAACAGTGTTGTGAGCTGAACAATGTTTTGATGACTTTAGACTTGACACGTCAGAGAAAATTATACTTTCGGTTAGCAAAATCTGCAGTCAATTTTTTAAACGCGTCATAACAGATCGTCGGACCATTATAATATTAGAAATTACTCACATTAGCCTCGTCACGTTCACCCTTATGTAAATATATATTTCTTACTCCACCTTGAGACCTTAAGGAAAATAATTTTCCTCGTTGCGAAGGTGATACTGATAGTACCTTATACACTATGTGCAGATAGATATAGATTCTGTCAAGTATTCCATAAAAGGTAATAATAAAGAAAAAAAAATCCGAGTGTGCACGTGCAGTTCTCACGCGGTAGAAGTGAAACCATAAAAAACTAAATAAGACTAGAGTGGGGAGGCTACGAAGCACCGCAAAACAGACTACAAAATATTATAATAGTTCGACAGCTTTGAATTACACAAAAGAAAACTGTCTTTAAAAATTAGGTTTTTCTTATTTGAATTATTTTGTGTTTAATTCGTAGAATTCCATTTAATATTTTGTTTAATTTAATTTAAATTAACTGTTTCGGCTTACAAAGCCATTTTCAAACTGTGGCTAGACCACTCTGAGATGACTTTTATCATCATCATCATCATCTTCTTCCCCTTATCTTATTCGGGTCGGGGACCCATTGCATCGACAAGGCTCCTCCATAAGTCCCTGTCTTGTGCTGATTGTTCGGCCTCTGAAATACGGCATAATATAACACAATAATATAATACGGCAATGAAAACGTCATAATAAGTGACAGCGCGCATTCGAGCGAAAACAGTTTGTTTGCCACAAGCTTTTTAGCATGGAGAAAGGCACCATGAACAAACCTAAAGCATCAAAGCTGAGATGACTTTTATATATTCTAAATTTCAATCTTGAAGGTGCCTAAATTGATTTATTACCGGTTAAACCGATTTACTGAGAAAATAATTTTGACAATTAATATTCTATTCTTAGGGTACTTTTGTGGGGTGTCACAGTAGTAAAAAATTAAAATACTTGCTGCACTTAACAAATAACATTATTAAAGATTTTATTTAAACTCAATTTTTAAAAAAATCAAATGTTTTCTATCACTGGAATCATCCCCTACCTTAACATAAATATTAAAAACTTACCTAAGTTCCGTAGCCATGCGGAAAGTCTTTGAAAAGTGGCTGGCAATGTTAACGCAGCTTCATAAAAATGGCAAACCAATCGTTCAATACAGTCTTTTGTCTAAGTCATCTCTTTTGGTCTTTTGTATATTTGGCAGCATCCTGTAGCTCATTCTGAGAGACGTACGGTTACCTTTAGAACTAATTCACATTATCACAGAGAAAACATTTTTGTTCAATAGCAGCGCAGTTAAGTTTGTTATATTCCACAAGATTATTTTGTTGAGTATAATTTGGGACTATTTTAAAGACGTGTAATTTCGAAACGATGCGTAAAAGAATTGGGCAGTCTTTGGGAATATTGTTTCAAAGTTAATCTATTTTTGTTTTATTAAGCAATTACCTTATGAAAGAAACATGTTTTTAACGATAAATAAATTTGATAATAATAAATTACAAAATACATCTTGGTTTATCACTGGAACTTGTTCCATCTCTAAAAAATTAAGACAGATTTTCGTGACATTTCGAAAACTCATATAAAAAAACCATAAAAACTATTGTGATCTACCTATTTTTAAGTAATTTTATTGGGTGCTATTCTAAATATAATGTGGTATTTTCCATTTGTGTCGATTCTTCCGTTATATACTCGTACATCTTACCCCACAAATCTGAACCGTCAGGACAATACTCCGGCACCCCGGGTACCATTTATTACATAACCAACTCTGTCATGGTTGACTCCAAGTAGTTCAATACATTTGGTGACTTAGCTGGAATTCCCAAAATCATGGCATGGGATTTGTCCGAGTCCTGGCGGCGAATGCATCTTTCCACCAACTGCGTGGCAGGCCTGATCGCGAGAGACTGGTTGAGGGAGACTTTTTGACCTTTCCAGCTATCCAGGCTCTCTCGGAACACTGCCTTGCACCGCATTGGGAAAGATGGATTCATTCGTCCATCACACATGAGCACACTGACCCCCAGATTCGTGCCCACCCCCGTTTCCATCCCAGAACTTCTTCTGTCTCCTGTCCTAAAAAGACCCTCCCCACAGATTCCCCAAAGATGACATAGGCCCTTAAATTGTTTTCTTTATGTGATTAGTTTTATAACTCAGAAAACTTAAAACTATTGTAACGGTAAAATTACAATAAAAGGAAAAACTAATAATGAAAAAAAAAACTTTCCAAAAAATAAACCTCAACGTTTTGTAAATGCTAATTACGGCCTATTGTTTATTTTAACCCGTTTTTCCTCGTTACTATTTGATATTGAACCTCGATGTTCTATTCTAAGCGAAAAATTCGTTTCCAAGAATATAATAATTCCATATAGGCACTTACCTATTGTAGTTCTACGCTATAAAATAATTCGTATTTATAAAAATATATTAGTATATTTATAACAGTTAGGTACTATATTTTAAACTTTTTTTTATTATTATATTTTATATTCTTTCTCTTCTTTTTATTTCAGCCATTTTCTTTCTTTTTTGAACAAATCATTCTCCACATGTTCATACCCATAATTAATTGACTGTCCTAAAACGGGATAATACTCCTAGTTGGGCAGTCAAAATTTAATAAATAATGTATATAAATGTATAATATATTGTGCTAAATAAACAAATAAATAAATATACTAAAAGAAAATATGGTTTGACAATAACCTCTTGTCGTTAAATAGTGATAAAACATATGTCATTCCTTTCGAAATTAACACTAACATTGTACCTCCAAATCTTCAAATATTCTTACATAATCATTCTCTCGCACAACACGATACTAATCACTGCCAACAAAAATGTTCACTTCTGAAAATAGCGGATAAAATTACATATCTTGGAATAATCATAGATAAAAACCTAAAATGGAAAGATCACATCGGCCATACAATAAAAAGAGTTAGGAAGTTAATTCATATATTCTTACGGATAAGAAACTTCTTATCAACGAAAAATCTATACTCAATATACTACGCATTAGTACAGTCTATTCTTCAGTATGCCATTATCAGTTGGGGAGCAGCTTACAAAACTAGTCTGACCCCCATAGAAATTGTTCAAAAACTAATAATAAAAATTATACTAAAAAAACCTCTAGACTTCCCAACTGATCGCATATTCGAAGAATTCAAAGTTCCAACATTTAAAAACTTATTTATAAAAAATTCAATTGTACAAATTATAAAAGAAAAAGATAAATACGTATTCATAACTGAAAATCGTACTAGACTTAAACATGTATTTGTGTGCCCCAAATTAAACACTTCTTTTGCCCAACACCATTATACTCACCAAGGAAAATTATTTTTCAATAACCTACCAATAGAAATCAGAAGCATTAGGAACAAAGTTCAATTGTTGAACTCCATCAAAAAGTATTTTAGAGAATGTCACACTAAAAATCATACTTGTTTTTCTTCTTACTGAATACATATTATATGTTTGCATATTTTAGTTAACGGGTCTGATTGCCATGTGTCTGTATTAACTGCATCTACATATATATATATATATATTGAAATACATGACTATAGTAAATAGTGATTGTACTTATATGAAATGTATTAACTGTATTAACTGCATTGTATTAACTGTACACGTGACTGTATTTGTACATAATATATGAAATGTCAACTCTTCTTCCATCCACAAGCTAAGGCTTTTAATGGAAGACCAGTAAAATTATAATATGTAGCAATTCTAAGATAAACAAATAATAAAAAAAAAAAAAAAAAAAAAAAAAAAAAAAAAAAAAAAAAAAAAAAAATTATAACATTTCGATGCACAAGTGTACTATACGGAATCTAAATTAAAGTACAATGTACATGTCGTTACTACGTCGATCTATGAACTATAATCCTTTTAAAATATTCATTAAAATTCATAATTTATAACTAACTAGGTAGAAAATAAAAATGTGTCATCAGGAGATTCAGTAATAGGCGCATTATGTACTCCACTTTTAAACATACATATATGTAAAAAAACGAGTGTGCTTTAGACCACACGACTGAAGTAAAATTTCCTAACTTATATCTCCCTCTCAACTTTCGTTCTCCTCGCCCGATAACACTTTTGAAGTCAAGCGTACGTAAAGAAGTTTTACTTAAAAAATAATAAAATTCATAAATATTAACAATATTTTGGTATAAACCATTCACTAGGAAATTTAATTTATTTTTAATATGAATTATAAGAAGAGATCTGATTGAATTCAAGGCTGATGTAAGCGTAAGATACGCGCCTTTGTAATGTAATGAGTAAGATTAAGAAATTCATTTCTTCTTCTTCTTCTGTCAGGTCCCTCCGACGTTGGCTATCATTCTGTTAATAGACAGAAATGCACGCTCAGATTTATGAGGTATGTAGAGCGATTGAACCAAGAAAAGTGTGTTATGACGCAAATGTGAATGGTGGACGTGGAGTCGGGACGCCCTAGGAAGACATGGCACGATCAAGTGAATCAGATACTTCAATCAGGCTATGTCAAAGTCAGAATTTTTAGAAGAGTATGTACTCAATTTGGGAACCATTTATTGGATAATCAACATCTCTGCCGTAGGTCACCCCAAGTGGTTCGCTACGTTGGTGACTTGTGGGGTGAGGTTTGTCCGAGTCTTGGCGGTGGATGTATGTGCCAACCAGCTGCAGGGCAGACTAGATCGGGTGAGAATGGTTGAGGGAGATCTTTTGACCTCTCCAGCAGGACTCCTTCGGAACATCGACTTGAACCGCAGTAGAAAGGATGGATTCATTCGTCCGGTAGATTCCTACCCATCCCATATACCGTTTTCCTTCCCAGAACTTCCTCTCCTTCCTTCCCCTAAAAAGACCTTCCATACACCAACCCCAAAGATGACATAGACCCTCAGTGAATTTTTTTTCTCAGATGGAGCCTAATGTAATAAAAAAGTATGAGACGATGTATGAATGTGAATCAGGCAAGGAGTGTGTGCCAAGATCGAGTTGTTTTCTCTCTCTGCCTGCCCCTGCGATTGGTTGGTTAGTTAGTATAAAGAAATTTACGGAAACTATAAATGCAAAGAAAGAAATAAAATAAATGGTAGAAATAGAATAAATAATAAATCAAAGAAATGCAAAGAAATGAAAGAAAAGCAGAAAAAAGATAAATAAATAGAAAATTGCATGGGTGAAGTTTATTGTTATTTTGTAGAAGTTCTGAGTAGAGTCCGCAAAAGAAAAAGTAGATAACGCCTTTGATGGCTATCCACGCACGAATTTCGTGTTTTAGATTTGTATTATTTACCAGGAAAATGTCTGTGAAGTGTCTTTCAAATGAATTTTTAAAAAATTGAAGCCCGATTATATTTATATCTTTGTCCATGGGTGATATTTCTCTTTGGAGTAAAATGCGTTGATGTCTATGTCTTGTTGTGTAATTGTACAATGGGAGTATGATGGTTTTCTTTGTATTTTTAGTAATGTATTGTCATAATTTTCGTGCATGGTTGCTGTGAGTTAAGTATTTTGTATGACTTTGGTTTCTTCGCCAATGCTACGTGCTTTCTTCTTCTTCTTAAGCCAAAGCCTCTGATTGCATTGCAGAGTCAATCATCAGGGTAGACGCGAGACACAATACTCAAAAATTCACTTGCATCACAGTAAAGCTTAGATAAGTTTAAATTTGGGAGGCAGGAATTTGAGAGGCGGTTATGGGTACCGCCACCCGGGAACCATTTATTGGATAATCAACATCTCTGCCATAGGTCTCCCCAAGTTGTTCGCTACGTTTGGTGACTTAGCAGGGGCGCCCGGGTTTATGGGTTGAGATTTGTCCAGGTCTTGGACACACTAACGACCCCTCACGCAATTTTCCTTCCCAGAACTTCCTATCCTTCCCTTCCTTAAAAAGACCCCCCACACATAGAGATATGCCCCCACATGGCATAGGCCCTGAGGGAAATTATTTTCCTCCGGGCCTCCTGTGTGGAGTTAATGTAAAAACATAATTAGAGTGCAATTCACGGTAAAATTAAAACCAGAAAGTCGCTAGATGGCGGTTTTTTTTTTTGGCTGTTTATTTTAAAGTGGTTTGAAGATTGAATATTGAATTCTCAAGAAAAAAATGTTTTTTTTTTTTGATTTCGTAGGATTAATTTTTTTTAATTCCTCCGTTCGCTTGATGTCAGTCTCTCTGGCCGCTGAGACTTGTCAATCGCCTTGCCCACTGCGCTATCGAAGGCCCGCGCTGAAGCGCGAATTTACCGCATTACTTGTTTAGAACTCAGTTTTGACGCATTTCCGTTTCATTCGAATTTCAAATCACTAACGGCACTAAAGAAGTTTGATTTCAAGAAAAAATAATAAATTTTCAGGATTAAAGGATCAGTGGGATAACTGAGTAGGCATAATAAACACCAAACTTCAATACTGACCTAAATGTTGATAACGAAATCGTCGCAATAGGCGCGTACTGTACTACACTAATCAATATGTAATTAAAAGCTGTTAAGCTGATAAATTTGATGTTCATGATCAATATCTCCAATATTTCGGTGAAATCACAGGCAATCAGAAAAGTGTCCATTTGCGGTAAAATCAGAAAAAGCAAACGATCGTCGGGTAATTTGGGCCCACAAGCGTCGTCCCTGTTAATTATTCCACAGATAATGGCCAGCGGGGAGGCCCGTCGGCCAATAAAGATAGTTAATATGGAACAAGCAGCCGCGGCCGCGCGAAGGCAGATGAGTGTAATTTTTGTCAGATGTATCGTCCGCTTGGCGCCACTTCACAGGTAGAATGTCTCTCAGGTAGTTTATAGTTTTGGGGGTGCGAGGCACTGCGCGGAAAGGGACGGTTTCAAATCGTTCAAGCAGGGTGCGTAGTCTTTAGAAATATCAAAACTGTTTTCAACGTAATCAATCTAATGCGATTCACCAAATCTCAGATTTATTCAAGGTTAGATAATATAAAAATCAGAGTGTGCAATGCACAAGCGATAGAAGTGAAACCTTCAGATACTAAAGTGGACAAGAGTGGGGAGACTACGAAGCACTTTTTTATCAATGCGGGGGATGATTTTTTCCATATTTTTTTCGTCAAGTTTCAATGCACCTTTTACTATATATTAGGTCATCTTATCAGTATTTGTATTTTCTTTTTCGGAGTCGCTGGACATCTTTTTTCCTTGTGTTTTCTTTTGCCTGTTCATTTTGGAGCAGTTTGAAGGTTAAATTTTGATTTTACAAAAATTAACCTTTTTTTTTGATTCCGTAAGATTCGATCCCTGGTTGACAGAATGTCTGCAAAGTTTCGTAAGGCACTTTATAACACACTAAAGAGGACTCTTATTAATGATTTATCGTATTATATTACGAGTACCCATGAACTAAACAAATATTTTATATGTTGTCGTTGTGCGTTTCATCGAGTTTCAAATCACAACGGCAAATTGACATTCATAAAGTAAACTTTTTTAAATATTTCATTCGTGATTCAAACTTTTAACCACAACTTCTCAGTTTCGTACAAACAGCAGATAGAACTTTGTTGTCCTAAGAGAACGAAGTATCATTTTCGATAATAACCATAGTAACCTCACACTCCCTTTTATGATTACCTTTACTATCAGAATCTATCCAATATTGAAAGCTTGTACAATAAACAATATTCCCCATACATTCTCTCTACCACGATCCACGTCCACGTGTAAGGTCATTTTACTAATATTCCCAGTTCTACCTGCTGCTTGCTGCTTTCAGGTATATAATTGTCTACCTCGGATTAGGTGCGTTGGTTACCTAGCCAAACATTATTTTGAATAACAACTGATTTGTGAAAAAAAAACAGACAATAGGCGAAGTAAAAATTCACGAACTAGCAAAACCAAGTGTATATAACTGACTATTGACTAGGGGGGGGGGGGTGGCCAGTGAATTTTTAACGACATATTTTATTTTCTTGTTTCAAAATTGATGAGTGATAAAGTAAAATTTCGTTAAAAATATCCACCAAAGAAAAAACACATATATCTATAACACAAAACACAAATACTAATAAGATGACCGAATGTATACAAAAGGTGCACTGAAATTCCACGATAAAAATATTAAAAAAATCATATTAAAAGTTACATTGATAAAAAAAAGTGCTCCGTAGTCTCCCCATTATTGTCTACTTTAGTTTTCTGTAGGTTTCACTTCTACCGCATGTGAATTGCACACTCTGATTTTTTATTCAAAATCGCAGCGAAAATATAAATACGGACTAAATAAAATTGGTGCGTAAAATAAATAAACAATTAATATAGTTGACTCAATTTCTTGGCTCAATTTTGCACATTTTGATATTATGCCAATTATGTTTTCGTCCTGGATGAAAAAATATCAGAATTTCGTAAATTGTTCCTACATTTTTACCGATTCGGGAGGCGGGTATGGGTACCGCCGCCCCGGGAACCATCTATTGGATAACCAACACGTCATCACCCCAAGCCATACAAAGTCACCAACAATCACCGTCAAGTCATAGGTCATCCCTCGCTCAATCGTTCGCTACGTTTGGTGACTTAGCAAGGGAGCCCTGGTTCACGGGGTGAGCTTTGTCCAGGCTCTCAACCAATCTCATTCAATCCTGCCCACCTGCCGTGTGGTGGGCAGGATTGAATGAGATTGGTTGAGGGAGGTCTTTTATCCTCTCGAGCCGGAATCTCTCGAACCAATTGCCTAGCACCGCAGTTGGAGCGATGAATTCATAGTCCGTCACTCCTGGACTCACTGACCCACAGATTCCTACCCATTACCTTCCCACTTCCTCTCCTTCCTTTTCGAAGAAAAATTCTCACAGCATCCCCTAAGTTGACGTAGGCCCTGAGGGAAATTATTTTCGTCAGGGCCTTTCATGTCGAGCTAATGTAAAAAAAAAGAAACATGATGAAATTAACGTAATACGTCTTTGGTATTTATACTCCTCTTTCTGAAGCGCATTCGGGGTGAAAGTTCACATAGAGCAGTGATGAGGAACTCGCGAGCTAATTTTGGGTGGCCTGGAGCCTTTTCGTCTCGAGCCTGGAGCCTTAGAAGCGCAGCGCTTTTCTTGTTGAGATCAAACGTTTTATAAAATACCAAAAGTTTTCTTGATTGAATTTGCATTCTCTCCGAACGACAACAATTTACAGTTGCCCAAAATAGCAAGTATGTATTTTTTTATGTACTCTAATATTTTAGGATATAAATCTTATATATATAAAATGCTGTGTTATTTTAGCACTCTGTTCATTTTATTAAAAGCACACCGTTTTAGAAAATACAAACAGGTTTGCGACACCACTGACTGCAAATTTAACAATGTCAAGCAGTACGTAGGTACTCTATCCCTGCGGTCAGGGAAAAATTTAAAATGGATAAAATTGGCCCTATTGCTAAAAAGGTTGCTCATAACTGATATATGCAGAGCTATCGAAAGCTCATTTCGGTGACACAGTAAAAAAACTTCGTAAACTCTGCCATATATTCTGCTCCCTTAGGTCTATCTTAGACTTTAAGAAGCGTATACTTTGCCCTTTTCCATTCCATAGCAACATACGGTATAGTGGTATGGGGTGGTTGTGCTGAATCCATTATTAGACCAATTATTTTAGTTCAAAAACTAATTCTGAGAATTATATTTAAATGTCAACCTACCCATCCGTCAAATGAACTCTTTGCAAAAATCAGGATCTTAGATATTCGACAGCTATTTACTAAAACAAGCATTTGTTATATACGAAAAAATAATCTACTAATCGCTCCACAACATCAAGCACACACCCGCTTTTCATCAAACCTGGGTTGCGTGATCCCAAAAACTAACACCTCATTCGCTCAACAACAATTCTGGTTCATCGCTCCTAAAATATATAATGCTCTGAGTACTGACATAAAGTCAAGTAATTCTAATTCTCTTTTTATAACAAGTGTACAACATTGGATTTTTGAAAGAGGACGAACGTACTTTAAAGAATTCATGAGTTCTAAGACTACATTTTAATTATTAATTTTTGCATTTCAAAATTTTAATTTCCATTTTTATTTCTATTTTTCTTTAAAATGTTGTAATTTTTTTTTCTCTTAGTTTTTCACTAAATTTTATTTATGTTTTTAATTTTGATTTATATACTTATATGTTTTAATTTATATAGAACACTTGAGTTCTTAACATTTAATCTTTATTATTAATTTTTGTATTTCAAAATTTTAATTTGAATTTTCAGTTTTATTTTTACTTTTCTTTAAAATATATGATCTTTTTTTTCTCTTTAGTTTTAAGTTTTTCTTAATATTTTTTGGAATGTTAAAATATTAAATGTACGACTACCACAACACGGGCATTAGCCTAGTGTGGTAGCCAAAAAAAAACAAATATCTGTAACTAATAAAAAATTTATGAAATTAAAAAAAAAAAAATTAAAAAAATATATATATATATGTATATTCAGTCCCAGTACATTCAGTTTTCAAACAGCTTGCGTGCCACCTATTACGATTTTTTTTTCAAATTTTCATATTGCCTGTATTAAAAAAAATATTTTGTATATTATAAGAACAATCAATCAAATTTGGTAACCTAACCTAACATAGATACCTATATAAAATATCTAAATTTTAAAAAATCCATAGACAATTCTTTTAATACAAGAAAAAAACAACTGCCTGCTAAATTCAATTTCATCAAACGCGCGAAGTTAAAAATAGTTGTTAAGTTTTCCGAAATTATTCAATTTTCTGGGCAATTTTCTCAATTTTTCTTTCCATAAGAACCTTCACCAAAGTATTAGAAAACTTAAAATAAAAATATAATAATAATTATATTAAAAAAACCATCTGACTACCTAACGGATCAATTATTTAAGGATTTCTAAGTACCTTCATTCAAAGATCTGTTCAATAGAAATGCATTGATTCAAATTATAAAAGAAAAAGAAAAGTATCAATTTATAACTGAAAACCGTACAAGACATAAATATATTTTTTCATGCCCAAAATTAAACACTTCCTTCGCACAAAATTTTTATACTTATCAAGGAAGACTTATTTTCAACCGACTAATGAAATTAGAAAAATTAATGATAAAATTTAATTAATAAACACTGTTAAAAAATATTTTAAAGATAATTTCAAAAAAAAAAAAAAGTTTCCGACTAATCTAATCTCAAGAATACCTTATAACTCAGTTTCCTAGTGATACTCCATTCTTGCAAATAAGTTAAATTTTGTTTTGTTTTTAACAACTAATTACAATAATTCTAGATACGTTATCCAAATAATAAAATTGTTTGATAGTTGATAAATACTTATAATTACATAACACCGAACTTATTGTTTTTTTTTACATTCACATTGTAATGTAAGAACTTATGATATAATCTAGCATTTAAAAAATGTACACTACTCTTCCAGACACAAGCTAATGCTTCCATGGAAGAGTGGTATTTATTAAGATATTTGAACATGAACATGTACGCAAATTATTACATTATGTAAATGCACATTATATTTTATATGCTAAAATAAAAAAATAAAAAAATAAAAAATAAAAAAATAAAAATATGAATGAAATAGGTAAGGTCGTTCTGAAGTTATGGCGTGACCAAGGGAAACAGGGATTCATTTTTATATATATTATAGATGTACTACCTAATGTAAAAAAATAATGAGTTCGTTATTTCAGTGTAAATAAAACCCAACATTGAATAATCAGTCTGAACACCCCTGCACCTGTTGCTTCATTCGTACCTCGGTCGACTGCATTGGTAATGAGTATCATCTATCATTTTTATAAAAGCACAAGTGCGAACAATTCATAAAAAATACAAATATTGTGAAAGATTTCACTCGTTCCAGAATTTATTTATTTATTTTATTTTTATTCTCGAACATACATTTTGCTGATTGTTACGGTGGTTAACATAAATAATAGCTTTCAGTAATAAAAAAATATTATTGATCAGTTATAAGTGTTATTTTAAGAAAAAATGTAAGCATTATTAGGTAGAAATCGACAACTTTATCAAATTTTTTTGAAGTGAAACTTCTTTAAGCACGCTTGACTTGGGGAGTGAGTTGGTGAATGCATGACGAGAGCGTTATGAAAAGTGTGATCGGGCGAGACCAACGGAAATTGAGAGGGTGGTTGGCGAACGAAGGTTGAGAGTTAGTGAAGTTTACTTCAGTCGTGTGATCTAAAGCACACTCGTTTTTTATCTGAATACCGCACTAAAGTCTCAATTGCCCTCTGCTAACCGGAGCCAGTGAGACGATGACATCCCCAATTGGGATATGTTGTGAGTCTGAATGTCTGGAGAAAGAAAGAAGATGGGCAAGAGGAAGGTGGGGTAATAGGTATCTGGTTATTCAGATCTAATCAACAAACATGTTCAAAACCATTTCAATTCTAAATGAGTGTCTGCAATTCTAAAAGTGTCTACCACTCTGAGCGTGCCGCAAATATTCTACAAAACATTTTAAATGTAAATAAAACAATTTAACTTTATTTGAACCACTTTTATATTTGAGTAAATCCGACCGGTTTCAGAACGACCGTTCCTTCTTCAGGGAATTTATTTCACATTTTAAATGTATAAATAAAATGTGAAATTCAACATTTTATTAAATAAAATTGACTTGCACAAGCTGGGATTCGAGCTCGTCACTTACCACTTACGTTATTATTTTATAATTTCAAATAAAGGCTCAGGATTGGAACGAGGTTGTTGCCTAAAAATAGTTCTGTTCGGTTAAAAAAAATCATGCAGAAAATGCTCTGAAACTTTCTTACATTACAGATCACACTTCTAGAGAGTTTTGCTTTTTTGTGTTTTGACTACATTTGTGTAAAGTGATTATTATAAATTTGGTTTTTAAGTGACTAACGCGAGTTAGCATCATTCATTTCGAGCAGTCGATTTAATCGAAAGGTTCCTAGTCCTTTTGTGCTGTAGGTATATCAATGGGGCTACCTTATTTTAATTGACTGGGGTATTTTGTTGAATAATTACTTCGGGTTTACCGACGTTACGTTGGTTTTGGCTTCACCGTCCCTCCATTGTTGTAGTGATCATTGTATAATTCGGAATTTCGCTTTGGTGTTATTTGATTATAAACATCTGTACTGATTTGCTAGTACAGGTTGTAAGTATTATGGTTACGTAAGGTGGATAAAATACGAATACCCATAAATTTTCATAGAACAAAAGTAAATAATTGTTACGATGACCTCTACAGTTGATCTCCCAACAGTTGGCCCACGAAATTATAATAATTATTAAATTTTAATTTTTGTGCGTTTTTTACCAATTTCAAACCTTCTAAAATACCTTTAAAATAAGTTGGTATGGATATCAAATATATTTGTTCACAATGTCGATTGTTTGTACTTATTCGCTGGTATATTCAGTTTATAAACAAGTATTGAATTAAAATAGGATGTTTATACTTTTGTTATTCGGCGTTACATCCTCTCTGCACATCCCTGGGGGCACTTAGTTGTATTTTGTGTAAGTAGGCATACCGTATTTTCCCCAAAACGAATATATATTGTATATAAGCAAGCCGCGGATCCAACTGTTGGGAGACCACTATCATGGAATCAATTGCTTTATATAACTATTTTATTATTACTACATATTATAATTTTTTTCCAAAAATTAATAATAACTGTGATATTCTGATCTCTGTGTGGAACAATGTTAACTTTTATTTTTGCACCTGTTTTAACATAAACAGTCGTTTATTTATTGTTTATTTTATGCATTTAGTATAGAAAACATTACCTAATAATGTGGCATTTTTTTGTGAATACTGCACAAGAGCCAATTGTTTCCAAAGCTTCCCCACTGGGGTATGTTGTGCGAATAAAGGTGGTAGGGAGATGAAGGTGATGACGAAAAGGAAGGTGAGGAAGCATACCTGGCTATTCAGATTTTGTCACAAAACATGGGTAAAGCCATTTCAAGCGACGTTTCGGTTCTGAATGGTGGTCTTACAATACTGAGAGTATTTTATACTCTCGAAAACTAACCAACTATTTTTTCTTTTTTTATATGTGCTCCACACAGGAGGCCCTGAGGAAAATAATTTCCCTCAGGGCCTATGTCATCTTTGGGGATGCTGTATGGAGGGTTTTTTAAGGAAAGGAAGGAGAGGAGAGTTCTGGGAAGGAAAAGGGTTCAAGGGGTGGGTAGGAACCTGGGGTTCAGTGAGTCCTAGTCATCCGCCTCCAAGACCTAGAAAAACCTCACCCCATGAACCCGGGCACCTCTGCTAAATCACCAAACGTAGCGAACCACTTGGGGTGACGTGTGGCAGAGGTGTTGGTTATCCAATTAAGGTTTCCGGGGCAGCGGTACCCATTCCCGCCTCCCAAATTTTAAACTAGCCTAGAAGTCGAATTTTATGATTATTATTATTTTATTATTCATGTAATGCCCTTTTCACTAGAAAACGACCTCAAGGGCGTTCCATAACTTAATTTATTTATTCTATAATTTATCACATAGTTCTTTAATAAATAACTTTTAACTTACAGCTAAGTTTTTGTACTCGTGACATACAATTAAGATTTATAGCTAACTAACTAACCATCATGCCGTTTCCCCGCAATTATTTTCGGCAGAGAGGGTGGACCGCCAAACATCACACTCATTGACTCATTCACATTTATATATCGTCTCATACCTACTCTTTTATTATTATTAATCCTGGCATGGCAGAACTTAGCGCTGGCCACTAAATAATTAGATTTACAACTAGTGACTTATATCTGAAACTTACTAGTAGACTTACATTTTTGAGGCTTATAGCTAGTGAATTTATTTAAAAATTATAACTGTCTTAATTTTGGATTTCAGTTCAAAATACCCATCCAAACTGAAAAATTATTTTTATAACCAAAAGGTACCTATAGCAAATATGGTAACCAAAAGGTACCTATATCAAATATGGTAACCAAAAGGTACCTATATCAAATATGGTAACCAACAGGTACCTATATCAAATATGGTAACCGGACAACTCAGAATGAATGCAGCTCAATAACTTCTTTGATTAATAAGCCATTAAAATTCATGAAAAAAAATTGTAAATTATAGTTTAAATAGGTTACGAGTTACGATAGGTTAGATTATGGCCTATTTTTCTTTTTTTTTCATAGCTTTTAATTACTTTTCAAAGAGGTGTGTGACTTCATTCTGAATTGTCATGGAACCGTAGAAATTAATGATTTTCATATAATTCCAATGGCTAAAGTAGAAAGCAGATCTTCTTTTACTTTTGAAAACTTACGTATAGCTGTGTATCCGAAAAAGTGGCACGGTAATATAGAAATGTATGTACAGGTCTTAAGAATAAAATATGAATTAATTGTATTTCCTTCAAACACTGCCACTTGAAAAGTGACTTGTGGTTTAGAACAGTGCTTCACTTCATTTGGATAGGATTCTAATTGACATTTTTTATCAAAAATTATATTTGAATACCAAAGCATTTCTTTTGGACATTTTTATATCCAAAATTATTTTCAGAACCATCTTAGTTGTATTTTCGTAAACATATAATATTATGTACGAAAAAGTTCTAACATCAAGCATTTTAAATAATCATTTATTTTACAAGGTTCATTATCTATATTTTGTTCGTAACTGACAGTTGGTCGTGGTTACGAGGCGCATTATACTTTTCACAGTAGTTGGATAAGATTCTAAAATTAATTTGGGTAATCTATTTAAAAATTTCTGATTTTGAGGTTTAATATTTCGTAAAGTATTTTAGTTTTTCATATTTTAATGGAAAATATTTAAATAGAACGTGGCCGTAGCTTGGAATTGCATTAGGAAAATGTGATTAGAACCTTACGCAAATAATTATTATACCCTAGCTGGTTGCGTGTATGGTTATATTTGCATGTTTAGCTATGTTCTAAAATAGTACGTCTTATTTAAATATTTTCTTTTAAAATATGTTCAATTCAAATAGTTTACGCAAGATTTAATCTCAAAATCTGAAATTGGTAAATGGATAACGAGTAATCGTCTTTGCAAACTTCGACACTTCATATTTCAGAACAAAGTAAAGTGAAATTAGAAGCCAGGGCAAGACGCCTGGATGTTAGAAAGGCTTAATTTGCAATTAATGCTTAACTTTTGAGTATAACCTTTTGTCATACATGGAAATATTTGAAACAGTAAAGTGAAATGTATAGCTTTTAAACGAATATGAATTTCATTATTTCTTCAAAAGTAGTACTTGTACCACCATCTGTTGGAATTTATCGAAACTAAACTAGGGGAAATAGCACCCCGCGGAGTTTATTAACACAATTATATTCCCTTGTAATAGTAATAACATATTTTTGTAATGTTTATGTAAAAAGTGGAAGTATTTTTTTCATTAATGAGAAGAAAAATGTTATTGCATGTTTTTCTTCTTGCTGCAAATGAAAGTTGAAAATCACAGTTGATTTAATTTTAAAGCATAACTTGCAAAAAATATTTTTCCCTAAAATATTATTGTTAGCCAGATTATGAAGGGCAGATTATGAATTCTTTTTAATATCACCTTAACTTAGTCAATTCTATCTGTTTCAATTATGTACAATATTTCTCATACGCCTTCTGAAACTTTAAAAAATCATGAAAGACTTTCATGTCGTTGTAATTTCTTAAACAATTTTTAATAAATGTACCTACGTTTTCATTTTTAATTACTTATCTTCTTATATATAAAAATCTCGTGTCACGGTGTTTGTGGTCGCACTCCTCCGAAACGGCTTGACCGATTTTTTATGAAATTTTTTATGTATATTTGGTAGGTATGAGAATAGGTTTTAAGTATATTTCATACCGCTAGATGATTATGGTGTCCCCATCCAGAAAAAAAAACCTATTTTTTCGACAAATTTTTTTAAATTTTTTTTTTTTTGGCATCAAAAAATACCTAAAACTCCAAATTTTAACCTGCCTACCCCCACCCTCCCATTTTTTAAAGCGATTTTAGAATTTTTGTATGAACAAATTTAACCGGCTTTCGTATTTCAAACAGAACGAACTTTTTTATGTTATTGAATGACAGATGGTGCTACGTCCGCCTCATCGAACTTTCATCCAGACATGCGCAAGAAATTCACGAGAAGCGTCGCGTCATTTAAATATTTCATTCGGCATCATGTTCTCGCGTGGGCAAACCATCGAGCTTTTGTGCTGGCTAAAGACGGATTGACAAAAAATATCGTACATTCAATTACTCTTCGAAATTAATATTGATTTTCTTTAATTCATTTTCCTACTTTAGTTGGTGTTTTTTGATTTTATCATCGTCTACAGCGCTCCATTCCTCTTCTGTCATAGATCCCATCCTCACACACGTACAATACATTTATATGGCAGAACAACGTTTGTTGGATCAGCTAGTATTCAATAATTATTTTTTGTGTTACTGATATTACAAACTCACAGGAATGCGCTCCAAAAATAAAGTCTATGATAATATTGTTAATTTTGAATTTGAAATATTATATCGACAAAAATACAATAATAAATAAATAATAGGTCCCGATGACTAAGTTCGATAAGGCTTTTGTCCCTGTAAAAGAAGTTATTCTAGGTTCGTGACTCGTGACCCAGTTACCTTTTTATTTTTCTTTGTTCTTTTTCATATTTTCGTTTACATTTCTTATCTGCTTCTTCAATGATATATTACGTCGATGGGTATGACCTTAAAAAGTAAGAGTTTTTCCAATACAAATTAAATTTATAACTAACTAACTAACTAACCATCACGCCGTTTCCCCGCAGGGGTAGGAAGAGAGGACGGACCGCCAAACATCCCGGTCTTGGCACACATTCCTTGCCTCGTTTACATTCATACAACGTCTCATACATTCTCTTCTATTATTCTGACTCTTGACATGGCCCTACTCAAGTATCTGATTCACTTGGTCGTGCCATGTCTTTCTTCGGCGTCCTCGACTTCTTCTACCATTCACATTTGCGTCATATATTCTCCTTACACTCCTTTCCTTGTTCATTCGCTCTACATGCCCAAACCATCGGAGCGTTCCTTTCTTGATCTTACTCATTACGCTTACATCAGCCTTGCATTCTTTGCGGATTTCCACATTTCTCACACGATAATACATGGTTTTACCACACATAGAAAATTAACTTAAATTTAATTTTTCCGCGACCGGTTTCGATACAACCGTATCATTCACGAGCAGAATTAAAACTAACTTAAAAATTAAATGCAAGTACCAAAGATTAATTAGGTGGGAGTAGTGGGGGAGGGGGAAAGCGGTGGGAGGAGTCAATATTATACGGAAACATGGTTAGTAAAGGAGATTTGCAAGGCGCTATTATTTTATTCACTAAATTAATTTAAGATTTTTTTTTGTTTATTTCGAGCGTTTCTAAAGCGCAAAGATTAAAGTATGAATTTATATTGCAATGTTTAAATTTTGTTTTTTTCTTTATTGAAGCTATGGCCTGACTCTATTAAATGATTCGCAAATTCGGAGTAATTATTATTATTATTTTTTTTTTTTTATTAGTTTTTATATACATATACATGTAATATAATCATGAGTAATTGCATTTTCAGGTTACAATCGGATTAAACTCAAATCATTAGATAAATACTAACATGCAACATTGATTAGAAACAGTATAAACATATATATGTATATAATATATAACCTTTACAAGAGTGTAACTACTCGTGTGTAAAGGGAAGAGAAAATATATATATATATTTTTTTTAATTAAAAAAATTAAATTAATTAAAATTAAAAATTATAACACATAAATTATATTTACGTACTCACATAAATCAAATTTGTAAAAAAAAAAAAAATAATATAAAAAATAAAAAAATAATTATATAAAATAAATTTTTGAAAAAGTATTGTTAATTTAAGGTTAATGCGGTTCTAAGTGGCTAAATTATTTAAGATATTATTGTTTAATTTATTTTTGAATTTATTGTAGTCAGGTTCTAATCTCAGCTCTATTGCTAGTTGATTAAACCACACCACTCCATTGTACGTGTAGTAGTGTTGTGCAAATTATTATTTCGTAAACAAAGTTCATGTTCCCTGATTCTAGTTTTGAAATTTCTAGTTGTCATACCTACATACTGTGCGTCACAATCGTTACATTCTAAAGTGTATATCCCGTTTTTTTCAAATTTATTAGAAACATCCTTATTACTTATCAATTTTTTTATTTTAGAATTAGTGTAGAAAGCTGGAGAAATATGATCTGGTAATAGACGGGATATTTTTAAGGATAAATCGCCTGTAAAAAGGAGTTTTTTTTTATATATTGGGTAGTTACCAGGTTTGCTCATATATATATTTATATATATTTAACAAAAAAGTACATTTACAGTGGTAATAATATGAGCAAACCTGTTTCCGTATAATATTGACTCCTCCCACTATTGACTTTCCCCCTCCCCCCAAAATCATCCCTCCCACTACACCCACCTAATTAATCTTTGGTACTTGCATTTCATTTTTAAGTTAGTTTTAATTCTGCTCGTGAATGATACGGTTGTATCGAAACCGGTCGCGGAAAAATTAAATTTAAGTAACAAATGTACATTTAATAAAACTCTTCAAAAAACAAAAAGATATATTACACATTACCAGATCTTTCAGGGGATTAAACTTGTAGACAAGTGATAGTAATAGCAGTGTAATAATTTATTAATTTTGAAGAAGAAAACATAGAAACCTAATTACAGTTAAATACGGGATAAAATAACCACACATAGTTTGCATTTCAAATTATTTCTCTCCAATCAAGAAAGGTGAAGAGTTTAAAGGGAAAGCGGAATTTAAAACAAAAACAATTTGGAAGGCGGGTTTGGGTATCTCCACCCCGAGAACTATTTATTGGACAACCAACACCTTTGCCTTAGGCCACACCAAGTGGTTCGCTTCGTTTCGTAACTTAGCAGGGGTGCCAGGGGTTCGTAGGGTGAGGTTTGTTCGGTTCTTGTGGCGGATACATTAGCCCACCTATCGTACGGCGGGACTGGAGAGACCTTTTGACCTCTCCAGCCGGACTCTTACCCACCCCTCATAACTTTTTACTTCCCAGAACTTCCTTTCACTAAAAAGGCACTCCACTCAGCATCCCCAAAGATGACTATCATCCAAACAGCATGACTAAAGATCCCTAGGATTTTTTTTCTATAGTCTCCCTGTATGGAGCTAATGTAAGAAAAATAGTTTTTTATAATTAAATGGATTCCTGTTAACAATATTTAAAAGCTTTGACCCACGATGGAATAAATCGACTCTAAACGCACTCGTTTTGTTAACTTTTTTTATCATTCGTATTCGAGCAATAATTTCTTAAAAATGTGTTACGACATATTGTATATTTCCAGCCCGCCTACTGATGCTGCGACCATGAAGTGCTTCCGCGCCAAGCTGTCCGAAAGGCGGGAAAACTCTGCCCACGTGTCTGGGCGCGAGTCCAATATGGCGGCCAACATGGCGGCCAGCCCGCGCCACTACTGCCAGCGCCGGATGGCGGATGCTTCGCACGACGAGAGGGAGTGGATCAGGAGGTACACACCAGAGAGGTGAGACCACTTGACCAGTACAGATTGGAGCTAGGTTTAGATAGTTGGTAGGTACTATGAAACTCCCAAAATTCCTCCATCTTAGTTAATAAAATGTTTAGTTCCACTTACAAAACCCGCCAGAGAGATGAACTCCCGTCATCACGCCGCTTTTCACATACTGTGAAACTCCTAAACTTAAACTACCACTTTCTAGAGGTGACACGATGGTTGATCCCCGACGATTGGCCCCCCGAAATCATAATTGTTATATTTTTTGTGATTTATTTACCAATTTAAAATCTGATGTAAATCGACTTAAAATACCTTTAATGATTGGTTGGTATGGATATCAAACGAATGTATTTGAAAGGGTCAGTAAAAAGTAATGCCTCCTACTTTTTTTCTCCTTTAATTGTCAAAAAATAATCGCCGCCCATTTCACTGCTTTGGTTCATCTTTTAAAAAGGGCGTCTATCACATCAGTGTCGTAAAAAGCACGGTGACATGCAGAACACCATCGCTGTAACTTTCCCCGTCGATCACTTTTGATTTGTTTTGTCCTTGGTGAATTTGTGTGATGCCATTCCATTGACTGCTTCTTTGATTCAGGTTCAAAATAATGAACCCATATTTTGTCTCCCGTCACAATTTTTTCAGAAACTAAGAGCTTCAAGTGTTGTGAGGGTATTATTTTTCTAGTTTCTTTTCCTGGTTGGTTAACTTTCTTAATACCCATCTTGCAGAAATTTTTGTTGAATAATCAATTGTCGAATAATCGTCATCACACTGCCTTTATTGAATGCAATATCTGTGGTTGTCTGGAGTCACTACGATGTCATCAACTCGCTCAATGTTGAGTGCAGTCGCTGCGCCGCGCCACTCCGCTTTTCGTCAGTCAGCGGTGTTTATCCTTTAGCTTCGTTACAGCGATGAACCTATCGTCTAGCAGTGCTGACATCCACTATCGAATCATGGTACACATTTGTCAGTCTTTCATGAATGCGAATGGGCGTTTCACCTTCTACAGTCAAGAATCAATCACATATCGCTGTCTAAAACGAACATCGATGTCGGCCATTTTGCAAGCGACTGCTGTGCTGCCACCTGTTGACGCAAAAAGTTACTACTGCAGTGGATTGAAGAAGAAGGTTTGAGGAACAGCACCAAATCCAAAACTTTCACTTAATTAACTTTATTTGAGTTTAAAAAAATAGGAGGCATTGCTTTATATTGTTGTGCTTGCGTGTGCGCTGGTTTACACAGTACAAGTATATAGACAAGTAGCCGCCCTCATACCCAAATCAACAAAAACGTCATCCAACACCGCATCCAGCTCACCCGGTCCCGATCCTCAACACGATGGCTCCAGGACGATCGGCCTACGTCCCAGATCAAACACTAAAAAATAAGAGTCGGTGCTATTAATTGCTATTTGATTTATATCTGCAGTTCACATGTTTTTGATTTTTACTATTTGATGGCTGCTTAGTATATAATTAACTTTCTCACTAATTAACCTATCCAAAATTCTACCTACAAAACCACAACGAAACATCGAGACAGCGAGGTATGATATAATTCAACGTAATGGATCCCCACTCTAGTATTCATGAAGATGCATCTACTGATAATATATTAATAATTTAGCATGCTCATTACGAGAAAATTAACTCATACTGATGGCTTTATTCTGTTCTATTTTAGACATCTGCTCTCATTGTTTTTATACACGGTTGTGGTAAATTGAATTATTCTTCTTAACCTTATAACATCATCTTTATAACATAACCTAACATATCTTACTTAATTATGTGCCTGATGTGACTATCGTTTATATTCTTATATATGTATGTACCTACATTACCTTTTTGTTGTGCACAATAATACTAAACCATAAATCATCTTTACACCTTAACCTAATGAATTTATACATTATTATTATGTCCCCATGAACATAATCTATATAAGTACTTACCACTGTTCTGTATATTAAACTATCAGGCATAATAGTGATCCCAAACCAATAACATACCTATGTACTATTGAGTACTTACTCAACTTGTAATATAAAATCACGCACTGCACCTTCAGATTATAAATTTATGCGGCGTCTAGGTACCTACATTTCGATTATAATATGTGGGTGGATGTACGTTTATTTACATGTGTACGCATGTGTATGCGTGTATGTATTTTAAACACGATTTCAAAGTCAACCAACATGATATATGCCATTTTTACTCTATAATTGTTTTGTCTGTAGCTATAACGTATTGAACAATGCACATAATCGAAATTTTTATCACTATACTTCACTATACTAAACGTGTACTTTTAGAATTAATTATATAAGTACCTCATAAATAATTTGCTGATTCCAGCTTTATCTCTTGTTAACTTAAAACTATAATAGATCATCGCGCACTACTTGAATTTTCTATCTTTTTTTATTTCTTATTATTATATATTATTATGCGCTTGTAGCCATAATGTACTTACTTAACTGTTAATTATTTTCTGTGCACAATAGAGACACAAAGCTTATATTAATGTATCTACTTTTCTAAATACTTATGCACTACAATAACACCGCGCATAAACCCACAGACTTCAAACTTGGCGTCTTGGTACCTACATTTCATTTGTATTATGATATGCAGATATACATTCATATATTGATGTTATAATAATATTATGTATTAATAAAAATCTATCTTTCTACTGTGTTTTACATACGTTAACAGTTTTTATTGATACATTAGTATTTGGTTTGCCTTTTCTGCTCTGACTGCTTTTTTGTTTTAAAGTTTTACATATATACCTATACAATTATATATATATTTTTTTAACATATTGTTACCTTCAATTAACTTCATAGATGCCTTTGTAATTTGTATTTGCTTTAAAAATTTTATATGGGTATGTGATGTATTGAACATTGCACGTAATCAAATTATTATTTTTATATTTCACCTTTCTTAAAATTATATATACTTATCTCACAAGTCATTCACGACTCACATGTACCAACAATTAACTTATTTATGTACAACCATACTATGAAGATAATCGCGCACTACTTGCACTTTTTATTATTTTTATCTTTATTGAACCTTCCGTTGAATATAGTTATTTTATGTATTTTTTTTTCTATTTCCTTATAACTATTTATCTTTTTGATATTGTTTATAATCATATGTTTCATTTAGATATGGATTATATAATTCGTCGAATAATCGACGCATTCTGTATCCATTCTTTATCATTATTTATTTCTAACATTACACCCTTCCCCCACCCCACTCCCATCCCCCTTCTATTTCCTAACATGCTCCTCGTACTTGCTGCTCACATTTTAATTTCACTATTTTACGTGTATACAATATCGCGCGTGTCATTCATAAAACTCTTCATGTATTTTATATTTTATCTAATAATTTTACTAAAAATATTAACACTTATAAAAAAAACTTACATAATTTGCGATGATAACTATTGTGTATCAAAACTGTAGAGGACTACGCACTAAAACAGAAATATTTCACAATAATATTTTATTGAATGACGATTGTGACATATTCGGTATTTCTGAAACATGGCTTATTAATTCTATTTTAGATCCGGAACTAGTACCAACAGAGTTTTACAGCGTTTTCAGGCGGGATAGATCAAATAACATCACAATGAATAGCTTAAACAACCAAGAAGACTCTCGTCGAGGCGGTGGAGTGATGATCATTACACATAACAATCTTAATGCTTACCCTCGCGAAGACTTGATCTGCAATGCTGAATGCATCTGGGTAACTATTCCTCCCTCTAACTATACCTCCAAACGTACTATTCATGTAGCCTGTATATATCTCCCACAGGGTCCAGGATATGAAACTTCACTTAGTTCATTCCTTTGCTTACTTGCTAACGTAAAAGATCAATATCCCGATGACATTTTACTTGTAATTGGAGACTTTAATATGCCCACCGTAACATGGAATGTACATAACAATGATTCATACTTGATACCTGAAAACTTGAACGCAATTAGTTCCACACTTGCAGACACAATCCATTATTCTGAATTAAACCAATATAATTGCATAAAAAATGCAAATAACCGAATTCTCGATTTAGTTATCTGTAATGAGGAATGCCATGTATCTCGTGCATGCGATCCTCTTGTCAACGAAGACTCGCACCACCCATCACTTAAAATCATGCTTCAAATCGGTACACTTCCTATTATTCACGCCCCACCTAAAGAAATTTATCTGTTTAAAAAAGCCAATTACGAGTTAATCAACGAACATCTGTCAATGACAGACTGGTCTTTTACTCTGGAGAATTCGGATGTCGACGTAGTGGTCGATTATTTTTACAACATTTTAAACAATACCATCAATCAGTTTGTCCCTAAACGTATCATCAAAAAGAGTAAATTTCCAAACTGGTATTCAGCTCCACTGATCAAAATCATTAAAGAAAAACAAAAACTACATAAAAAATGGAAATCCCATAATAATCCAGTAGACTACATAGAGTTTTCTATAAAACGTACTCAACAAAAACACTTACAGAAGCATTGCTATAATCAATACATAAATTCAGTTGAATCTAATATTCTTATAAATAATAAACAACTTTGGAACTATGCTAAAAGCAAATGTAAAACAAATGGCATCCCACAAATCATGCACCTTAAGGATGAGTCAGGCACCGGCGCTCATCAAGTATGCCAACTATTCTCTAAACATTTTCAGTCCACCTACGTAAACGATAATGACACGAATGATCCCAGTATATTCGATGATTTTACCTGCGTTAATAATCATAACCCGATTGGGAACGTACAAATAAACTATTTAATAATCAATAAATACCTGAAGAATTTAGACATTAGTAAGGGTGCTGGCAGTGATGGTATCTCGCCATACTTTGTCTCAAAATGTGCCAAAAATCTTTCGTACCCCTTAACTAACATATTTAGAATGTCACTAGGAGCAGGAAAATTTCCTACAAAGTTCAAAGAAGCAACTATAATCCCTATTCATAAATCTGGTTCTAAAAGCAACATTGAAAACTATCGCCCAATCTCAATGCTAACGGTATTTAGTAAACTCTTTGAGAAAATTATCTACGATCAAATTTATACAACAATTGTTTGCAACATACAAAACCAACAACATGGATTTCTACAAAAAAGGTCGGTACTTACAAATTTGGTAAATTTCACGGAATATTTAACGAGCAATATGGACAATAGAAACCAAGTAGACGTAATCTACACGGATTACTCTAAGGCCTTCGATAAGGTAAACCATTTTATTCTAATTAAAAAACTAAAACAATTAGGCATCCACGGTGACCTGCTTCGGTGGCTTACTTCATACCTTCGGAGTAGACTTCAATGTGTATCAGTTGAGGGAACTAAGTCCAGCTTCTTTTCCGTGCCCTCCGGTGTACCTCAGGGTTCTCATTTAGGGCCATTATTATTTAATGTGTATATTTATGATATTCACAAATGTTTTTTACACGCCAATTACCTAGCTTATGCAGACGATAAAAAAATATATCTAGTTATCAAATCAATCGAAGATTGCATTAAACTTCAAGAGGACCTCAATCGACTTTTTATCTACTGTGAATCAAACAAACTGGTAGTAAATACCTCAAAATGCAAAAAATTATCATTTACACGTAATAAAAATAAAATTCCTTTTGAGTATAGATTAAATGGGACACTTATCAAAGAAGTAGAATCTATCAGGGACCTTGGGGTATTACTGGATGTTAAATTAAATTTTATACAACACACTGATGAAATCATCAACAAGGCCAACAAAATGCTAGGATTTATTATTCGAATAACGAAACCTTTTCGCAACCTTAAGACTCTATATTCCCTTTACACAGCGTTCATCCGTCCCCACTTAGAACACTGCACACCGATCTGGACTCCTTTCTACCAAGCTCACATTGATAGAATCGAAAAAATCCAAAAAAAATTTTTTAACCACATAAATTATAAACAAAAATTACACTTCTTAAATTACAACGCATCTATTAATTACCACAATTTCAACTCCCTTTATACACGACGTTTAATTTTTGACCAAACTTTATTATTTAAAATTGTTAATAATGGCCTGGACTCTCCAGAGCTAACCAACTTAATAAATATTCATATTCCGTCAAGAACAACTCGGCAATCCCATTTGTTTCATTTGCCTACATGTAGAACTAACATTAGAAAAAATTCAACAATTCCCCGTATATGTGCGCAATATAACACAAAATTCCAAAATATAGACATTTTTAGCCATACACTACAGAAATATCGATTAGAAGTAACACGTACGATCGAAAATTAATACGAGTGTGAAAAGGATCCGGAGCATCTCCTATCCTCCTCCTTTATTCCCCTTCCTCTCCTCCTCACCTCAAATTAATTTTAATATGTAATAAAACTCTATCTCCAATCAACTTTAACATAGGAGACTTTTTTGGCTTGACTTGATTTAACAATGTATATTTTTATCTTTATGTTTTATGTATAAGCTGTTTGTCCCTTACTAATAAATAAATAAATAAATAAATCATTGATGCGTTTGAATAAAAATATACTTTTGTTATTCGGCGGTACATCCTCTCTGCACTCCCCTTTGGGACACTTAGTTCTATTTGGTGTATAAGTAAGCCTGAGGCCAACTATCGGATGATGATCAACTGTCATGGAATCCTTTTTTATGAACGAAGATAGGTATCTGTGACATAAATATTAATTTCTTCTGATCGGGGAAGTTCCAGAAGTGAAGTTGTGATGAGCGATTTTTCTCTTAGTCTTTATTATTTTAATATCATTGTAGTCATAAATCTTCTCATTTAACTTCGTTTTTTTCTTTGAATTACTTTTAAATTTATGTAGGTATTTCCTATTTCCATAAAAATTGAATTATCACAATGTTTGGCTACTTACTTAAATGTAATTACAGTGTATATAATATTTTGAATATTATTTTTAGTGCGTATTTTTCAATCAACACGTCGATGACTCAAACAAAGAGATTCCATCAACACGTAGAAAAAAATAAATCAACTCCACCTACCTAGATGATCTTATAAATTGCAAGTTTTCCTTATTGTTTTTACAAGTAATTCGTAAAAAAAACTAACCAAACAATAATGCTAATTACAGATTCCACCTCACGACGCTCAGCCCCAACGAAAGCGAAGGTGAGTCGGGGGCAACGACTCGCCTCTCCGACTCGGAAACGCCGGAAATGATTGAGATTAAAACACCCAAGAATGTTTTCCGTCCGGCCTTCCTCACAGTAACCAACCTGGACCTCCCCCCCAACCTCCCCACCGCAGAATCCAACACGTGGTCCCGCAGAAAGGCCAGATACAAGACTGTTCCCAAACACTGCTCCGGACACATGCACAGAATGTTCGTGAAAAACAGCCTGGAGACGGACGAACCTTTCTCCCGATCCTCAAGCCGCGCTTCCACAGAATACGAACACTACAACTTCGAAGAATACATGGGATTCGACATCAAAGATGACTCATCCGACATCTCTTTGTTTCAAACTGACGGTGAATCGAGATACGCGAGACTCCAAGAAGAATCATCCAATAATAATGACTCACTCTTCATGAACATGAACGACATCGCACAACCTGTCAAACCAGATTCAACAACACACAAAAAGAAAGAGCAAATCAACAAGAATGTTTCAATAAAAATAGCGCAACAGAAAGAAGACGTTCAAAATAATCGCATAACAGTCCCTTTAAGTCACAAGAAGGAACGGCGAAAAAGTATCAATCTCTCAAGGATACCTAGCCCAGAAACAGTGCAAGTTATTAGAATAGATGTCATCAGTGGATATCCAGTGGATAGTGAATCTCTGCTCTCTGAGATAACCGACAGTGACGCGCCCAACTCTGAAATCGCCTCGCAGTTGAACTTCGATGCGAATAGAGGCAAGTCGGATATCAGTAAGCGAGCTGAACAAAGCTATCAGTCATGGAAAAATACGTTCGAGGATATTAATTGCGTGAAGGTTTCGGAGGTGAAGAACTCTTGCTCTCTGCTGAATTGTAAATCTCTTAGTTTGTCCAATCGTAACTAATAATTATTTTTTTAAGCTGCTTTTGCAAATAAACATATTGCTACCGACTACATATTATTATTAGGCTTAATAAATTAGAATAAAGTTGAACAATAAAACAATTACTACTCTTATTAAATAAACCGGTTGTCTTAGTTGGTCATTGCACCCTTGAGGTGAACTATCACTAAAACGGCGCAATACGTCGTATTATCCAATTATTAATATTATTCAGAAATAACAGAATAATCCCAATGAGCGACTTCTTTCTGTAATGATTTGGAAGAAAATTTATTTCGTCAGTATTTTAGCCAGCCGGTCAATGAATTTAATGATCTGTTTAAAGTGTTAAAGAAAGACTTTCAGTTTCATCAATTTCAACCGAACTTAGGAAAATTGAGCCTATATCAGGCATGCAGACACGCCCACATTATACTTCAATCGGCTTATCTTCTCGGTGTAACGAATAGAGGTTAAATAAAATGGAGGTTCACAAAGACTAGGCCATTGTTATGATGTGAGTCTTACCCATTTGAGATTTGTTCGATTTTCAACCGAATTAGTTCAAAGCAAATTTTTAAAATCTCCACTCTCTCGTATTAAAAATGCCTTCAAATACCAACTTAAAATCAACCATTCATGTCTTCATATTCTGTTATCTTTGCTTTCGAGTAAATTTCAATACTTTTAAAATAAACGTCACTGAAATGTTAAAGTGAAGATTATATTATGCTAAATCACTATTTTCGATTAATCTTTATTATGAATCGGTTGAGATTATAAATACAATAAAAAGTAAATAAATTGAAGTTTTTCCTATCTTTTCCATTCAGTAGAAATATAATATAATTGTTAATTACTTTATTAAAAAATATGAGCGTTAACTACCAAACAATGTGATTTTTTCATTAGAACGCATAAAAGAAACAACTTTTTAATATACGGCTTTGTAGCTAAATTTATCTGCATAAAGTATACACTTTTTCCTTTCCCATAAAATTAATTCCAAAATACATAAATACGATTTTTGTGCTTGAAAACGATTTTTATACCTATTACCTATATTTGCGGCGATATAAGGCACACTACGAATACGTAAATTTTTGGCTTGTGGCTTCCTCGTAAATATTATGTGCGATTTGCTTATTTAATGTGCGCATTGGCTTCTTCGTTGTTCCTTTTTTTAAACATGTTAAAACTTTAAGCGATCTTTATGGATTAATTAATCCAAATAACTATGTATACTTTGTAAGTTTGAACTTTATAAGTTCGTGGTGCTTTTAAAAAACTTGTACCTTTTTTATTCTGCGTAATATTTTAAATAGTTGATTGTCTGATACAAAATGTCGCCTCAGTTATCACTTTTTCTAAAATTTTAAGTGATGCAATGGTATGGAAGTTCAGAAGTCGTTGGTACAATTCTGAAGAGTAGAAATATAGTATATTGTAACAATAAGTTATTATTTTAAAGACAAAAAAATATTCTGTTAAGGATTGCGCATTTAAATAACATTTCAAAAGAGCTCTTGAAAAACGCTTTTGTAATGTTCTCAGATGGAGTTCTCCCCATACATAACACAAATGGTTACAGCAACTTCTCGAATAAAATAATGAAATTTTATTTTTGTTCTTGTAACCGAAATTTTATTTCGTAATGTCAGATTAAATCAATAATTGTATTTAAAACTATGGAAAAAACATGTTGTTGTGACTTTGAAATAATACTACAGTAATGTACCAAGAGGCGTATTTTAAAAGCATAATTATTGCAGTAGAAACCATAGTGACCAGATTATATAGTACATACATTAGCCCTTTACAGATTGTAAAACCACCCATGCAAGCGGACACGTTTGCACATCAAATTTTATTATACTGGTATAATTATTCCCATTTTGCGAATGAATTTATGAAATTTATTTGTATTTTTAACATTATGTTGTTCAAAGATTGCGTGTCAATATTTAAAAAATCTCTACGTTCTTGCTTTATCCTTATATGTAAAAGCGCATGAGGTTATTTAGCAGCCACGGTTGCATTGCCAGACATAAATAATCACCCACTTTGATTGATTCTCAAATAATTGCATCTCAGCAAATGCAGCTCCGATGCACCTTTGCGAAGAATGCACTTTGCAGATCATCTTGACCTTTTATTTTATAAAACTTTTCTGACCATGTTAAATTGTGTTTTTATCAAACTTATAAATAAACTGCGCTTTGTTATTGCAACGACGATGTTTATAACTGTTTTCAGGTTACATGTTTTGGCACGATTTTTAAAGGAGAGAATTTGATTTTTTCGATACTTTCTTTACACTATCCAATGAGTTAAGTATTTATGAACAAATTAATGTCAATCCTACATTGAAAAAGGAAACTAGTACTAATAAAACTAAACAAAAATTTTAAAAATTATTTTTATTTTTCTGTCTTGTTCTTTACGTATTTTCGTTTTGATTTGTTAGTATTATGTATCTTATTCTTAAATGATACATTACATTGATGGACATAGCGTTCAGAAGTTAATATAGCAAGAGTTATTAAAACCTAAATTGAATATTCTTTTAGATTTAAACAAAAGTTTTTTGATCGTTTAAAAAGGTAGAAGCCGAAAATGTGGGGAAAAATTAGTCGCAGAGAGTATTATTAATTCTAAATTTGAAATACGAGATCGACAAAAATGACTAAAAATGTGATAGTGGCCGAGTTGGTTAAGACATTTTTCCTGGAAAGACAAGAGATCCTAGGATCGAATCCCGGTTGCGACCATTATTTTTAAGTGAAAACTTCTTTAGCACCAATGTGATTTGAAACTGAGATCCCTGAGGCGTATGTGTGGTAAAGACCATGTACGATCGTGTGAGAAATGTGGAGATCCGCGAAGAATGCAAGGCTGACGTAAGCGTAATGACTAAGATTAAGAAAGGAACGCTCAGATGGTTTGGGCATGTAGAGCGAATGAACGAGGAAAGGAGTGTAAGGAGAATATATGACGCAAATGTGAATGGAAGAAGAAGTCGGGGACGCCCGAGGAAGGCATGGCACGACTAAGTGAATCAGATACATGTGAAGAGTCGGAATAATAGAAGAGCATGTATGAGACGATGTGTGAATGTGAACGAGGCAAGGAATGTGTGCCAAGATCGAGTTGTTTGGCGGTCCGTCCTCTCTGCCTACCCCTGCGGGGAAACGGCGTGATGGTTAGTTAGTTAGTGATTTGAAACTCGACAAAACGAAATAGCAACACTCAAAAGAGACAAACACATACAACCATAGGATTTATCCTACGAAAGAATGAAATAGTATAATCGGTTTTCTCTTTGTGCGGTGATACATAGCCTCCCCACTCTTGTTGAATTTAGTTTTCTGAAGGTTTGCGCGTGTGAAATGCACACATATATTTGTTCTCAAATCTCAAATCTAATCCCGTAGTTTTATGAAAATGCAAAAGATGTCGGCATAACGTCTACTTTATACTCTATACCACCCGCGATATTAATCCAGTCTACTTGATTCTGAAGGCAGACAAATAATTAATACAATTCTTGGAAGAGGTCTCTCCTTCACTGGAGTCGCTGCGCAGGAGGGGAACAATGGAACCAGAACAGGGACAGAATGAAACTGGGCTAGGGTTGATTTCTTCTTCTGTGTGAATAAAAAATACCCGTAATATTAACTTTTCAAGAATCGAGGCGTTGCCATAGCAACAGGTTGATGCAAATTTAAAGCTCTACACAATGCAAGGTTCATTTATTATTTAACAGTCGCGATCGGACTCGATAGGAGTGATTTTCTGCGGAAAATTTTAAGTAGATAAAATTATTTTGTTCCCGGCCTGGCTTTTGAATTGTTAATTGAAGATTTTTTTGGCATAGAAGTTCAAAACCCAACGAAACACAATAAAATTAGTGACGTTTTCTTATAATATAAATATTCGTATGGTTGACCATTTCGAAACAAATCGAAAAGTTGTTGATTGAGTAACATTTCAATTTTTGAAATTAAAATTTCTTTGGCACCGTTGTGATTAAAAGACTCGACGAAAAGAGACAAACACATATATCTACAGGATTTAGCCTGCGAGTCCTCTTTGTGCGATGCTTCTTAAGTAGTCAGTCTCCTCTGTGTGCGGTATTCGTAAATAATCGGTCTTCTCTTTGTGCGGAGCTTACTTTAGTTTTCTGAAGGTTTCACCTCTACACCGTGTGAAATGCACACTTGTATTTTTCCTTTCTAATCTTTTCCTCCATTGAAAATAAGAGTTGTTTTAATAAATTTTGATAATTTGAAATACACAACTATACAAGCGCAGCTCGTTAATAAAGATCTGGGAATGAAAATCTTAAAAGGGATGGGTAGGAATCTGGGGGTCAGTGTATTCAGGAGTGACGGACATTCAAATCCATTCCTCCCACTGTGGTATAAGGTTCCGAAAATGTCCAACTGTAGAGGTCAAAAGGTCTCTCTCAACCAGTCTCTTCCAAACATGGGCAGGCGTATTTTTACCCGGATGGATCTCGCTCCATAAACCCAGGCATCTCTGCAAAATCACCAAACGTCGCGAAACTCTTGGGATGACCTACGGAAGGAGTTTTGCTTATTCAATAAATGGTACCCATACCCGCCTTCCAAATTTAATTATGGTGTGCATAAAGCCTTTTCATCCACCATCTTTTTTCCATCCCCACACGACGCCTGAGAATATACCCAACAAATGATTCAAGAGTTTCCAAATCCCAGCACTGGAAGTAATGGGAAAGGGCACCCGGAATGATGCGATTTAAAGTACTCATAAACGGATCGGACCCCAGAGGAACCAGGAAACCACTCGATTTGGACAGAAACCATCTGAGGGAACTTGTAGGACCACCTGCAAGTTATTGGGAGTATAAATTACCATTAGATGCAGAAAATATGAAGAGGATGAACTGATGAGGTGGGAACTAGGCTCAGAAACATGGAGAGACACACTGTAGAACCAGAAGACAGCCAAATATCCAATGACAACTCTGGTGAACTTTATTAAAGGGACCGAGTTATTGTTAAAGGATTGAGGTAAAATGGGAGATAGGACAATGGCTTATGGCTCACGGGAACTGTTTGTAAGCCATCTCCGCAAATAAAAAAATAAAAAAATCCATGGTCCCACTGGTTCTGAGCAGATGGAGAGCCTTATTCGAAGTTACATAAAAAATCGGTGTTCATAAAAAAATATTAATAAGTAAAAGTGAGGTTTTCACAAAGATATAGCGTTTGGCGGTACGCTGCTTTGCATTCGTCGGCTCGTATAAAGCGGACTTTAGTGCGTGAATGAACTTGTTTGCGGTTACTAAGTTCACTTTCCGCGAAGCAAGGCTGCGGTTTTAGTCGGAATTTAGTTCGGAGGCGCCAAACGGAGGTCCACGAGGAAACACCTACTATGAGAAACTGAGTGTTGGCCAAACCTGATGGTATCTTAATGAAATATCGCCTAATATTTATAATTATTACGTCAGGAAAATAAGTTTATGGTTTTTAAGATTTTTGCCATTTTACGGCTTGTTTAGATCTAACGTTGTCAATAAACCAACCAACAAAATCACTAGAACTAAAATTACACGAATGCCATAGAAACAATGTTCAATGTCACTGCCCTGTCACTGGAGTAGTAATTGATGAATTATCTTAGATGAATTATTAATCTTATTATGTCATTCTCAAATTGAATATGGAATTATAGGATGGGGATCTGCTACGCATAAGTACATACACAACCTGAATACAATTCAAAAAGGAATCATAGAGGCAATACTTAAAGTACCCATTAGAACGTCTTCGACTGAAATTTTCAATAGCTTTGACGTACCAAGTGTACAACGAATATATGCCAAAAATATATTATTGAAGCTATTCAAAAATACTGAATACTCTGCTAGACTGCACATCCATCACACTAGATCGAATAAAAATGACATAAAAAAGATTACAAGCTATAAAACCACATTCGGGCAAAGAAATTACACTTACTTTGCAACAAAACTCCATAACATCCTTCGCCAAGAAATAAAACTTATTAAAAAAAATTATGTGTACAAATCAAGAATCAAAATATGTCTGAAAGAGGTCAAAGAAAAAATCCTAATGAAGACACTAAAAACGACGTAGAAGACAAATAAAATATAATTAAATAACTTTATTCCGCCTCGGCACAGGAACCTTAAAAATGCTCCCATGTTAAGGTCCCGCCAGAGTTAGCAATGAAAGGCTTTTGTTGTGGCCACATATTTAAATATATCTCATGGCTCAAGGGTTGTGGCGCCAAGTTGCATATTCTACAAATAGATAATTGTCCGTCGCCTGTGAGTGCACTTGCGTCGAGCGGGGAGAGGGTCAGATCGAAATTCACTCTGCGTGACAAAAGAATCGGTCATAACTCCAAAAGCGTCATAAAATTTGTTGATTTGTAACTGTTCTGAGTTGTTGTGGAAACGAAAAAAACATCCACTGGAAGCAGAGAGAAAAATACGAAATAACTTGTGCACACTCAATGTACTAGGTATTCAAAGTCATACATCGTCGATTCGTGGATTCCAAATAGAAAGGAGAAAGCTTAAAAATATAAACATACAGGTACACCGTGAAAGGTGACAGGTAAATTATCTTGATCAAGCAATGTTTTTCTGGGGAATCTCTGACTCCTCCCATACTATTTTTTCTTGTAATTTATTTTCTTGACCATCCATTCATACCTATATAATCATCCCTTTCAGTTTAAATCGAAATCTAGGCATTGCTATACTATATGCCTCAGAGATTTAATTACCATCATTGTCTTTTCAGCTGCACTCCTGATTGAAGAATTTGCAGAAACGGGCTGTCCGTTTGATAAATTCCCTTATCTTAACAAACGGATTGCGTGATCATTAGAGCACAGGCATCAGGTGGAAATGCTGTCCATATTCTGCAGGTATTTCATTGTAAGATGCTCCGAGGAACTGGCGTCATCGATTCCTTCGGCACCGGTGCATAGTCGGGAAATCCATGTTCACACCTTCCTCTCCTCAAAAATATGTTTTTTTTTGTTTTCCATTTCCATAACCGACGGCAAGACAACAGTAATGATGTCAGAAATCCATCGAGAACTCGCTTTGCTTCTTTGAATAGCTACTATTGCGTTCAGTACTCCAATAATGAATTTCTAAAACAATTTTTTTAATATTAGATCCACGCAGGAGGCCCTGAAGAAAATATTTTCCCTCAGGGCCTTTGTCATCTACGGGGGTGCTGTGTGGAGGGTCTTTTAGAAATGGAATGAGAAGAACTTCTGGGAAGGGAAAGGTATCAGGGGTGGGTAAGAATTACAAATAATTAGTAGGAGTTACGGTAATTATCGTATGAATCTAACCCTCCCACTGCGGTGTAAGGCGATGTTCCGAGGGAGTCCTGCTGGAAAGATCAAAAAGTCCAGTCTCTTCCGACGCCACGCAGCTGATGGGCAGACGCATCCGCTGCCAAGACCCGAACAAACCTCACCCCATGAACCAGGCCACCGGAGATGACCTGTGGGAGAGGTGTTACGTATCCAATAAATGGTTCCCGGGCGGCGGTACTTACGTACACGAAAACAAACAAAAAAGTAACCAATAAATCCAAACGTAAAAATATTCAAGTACTTATCCGTATTCCGTGAAAATTATGCCGACAACAATATGTTTTCGATTTCTGAAAAACGTCTTTCATTTGACCAACACACACAAATACTACAATGGAACCTATCAATGCTTTTGAGGCACCCTGTTCCTGTCGGAAATTAAATAGCTCATGTTCAATAGAAAAAAAACACGTGGTTTAATTCCGAGAATTGTTTTTGTTGTTGGCCAAATAGTGTGTAAGTTAATAATGGGTGTTTAAAGTAAAGCAAGAAGACTGGAAGGGTGAAGAATGGCGGAGGACCGGATGGCAAGGTGTTGTGATATTATTTGTAGCCTTGGTTGATCGACCCCTTAATGGAGCCTTCGCAAATTAGTCTATGGGTCAAAAAACATTGGATTCAAAATTAATATATTACTTAGTTTTAACCACGTTCATTGTACTAGTAATCAATTAATTATGAATTAAAAGGTGCCAGAAAATAAGTTTGAAGAAGGGAAATGTTGTATTATTAATTATATGATTTCAAATTAAATTACACATGTTTTTAGTCACTGCTATCGGCTGTCAAATTTTCATTAATAATTTCGTTTTTCTGGACTTAGTAAAAGAAAAAATGAACTGCGAAAGGCTACGAAAATCTGTAATTATTTAGAAATCTACTAAAGCTGTTAATATAATGGGAAAATGTTGTGTGGAATGTGATGGTAAACTTAGATAGCTTCATTTTGGGGTATGGGTACCACCGCCCTAGGAACCATTTATTGGACAACCAACACCTCTGCAATTGAAGGGATGGATTCATAGGTCCATCACTCCTGGACACACTGACCCCCAGTTTTCTACCCACCCCTCATAACTCATTTCCTTCCCAGAACTTATTTTTCTTCCTTTCCTTAAAAAAACCTTACACACGGCATCCCCTAAGATAACTTAACCTTACTGGAGGTACAGATCCCCACGACTTTCATATGCGCATTCACCGAACCCTTCTCACCACCACTCATTCATGAAATCATATGAGTCGGGGCGTGTCTTGACCTCCGCCGAAACCGCGAGATTGACTCTCCGAACTCTTGGGGTTCGATGGAACCCAGGTTAAGAACCACTGCGCTAAGATTACATAGGCCTTGGGGGAAATTGTTTTCTTTTGGGCCTCCCGTGTGGAGCTAATGTAAAAAAAAGAGGTTTGAGCCTGGACTCATGGGCGGACGCCCGACACTGTACTGCTCAACCAACTAACCTAACCTAAATTTATTATTGACTGAGCGTATCGAATTCTTGTTTTAACTCCACCATTTGGCATATCATAATCTATCTCTAAATTTGTATGGATTTTCCGTTTTTGTGTGGAGGTTACATAATAAAAAAGAGTCGGCGTTCTCGATGCTTCTACATCGCCCCCTACCGCCTTAATCATTTTATGTGTCCCATAGTGTTCCAAGTTCCTCCTAGGGGGAGGTAGGTGCCTGCCATCCATTTCAGAAATCATTGATGTGAAAGCATATATGTATTTAAAATGATTAACAGCCAATTTATTTTTAAATTTTTTTGCCTTTTTTTATGACTTGAACTTATTACACATCAGATAATAATCAAAAGTATTCATTTTTCATCTACTCGTTCAATCAGACCAGATTACGTCAACAATCGCATCATTTATATATTTAAATCCACGCCCATATCGCCTTATAAAAACACACAACGTGTAGTATGTACTTGTCTTCGATAACACAAAGTTTTTTATGATAATGAAAACAATTAACTTAGTATGCACCACCACATTATTAACATTACTTACAAAGTGTGTTTGTGAAGTTTAAAGAAGTTTTTTATGATTTGTTCAGTGTAATAATTTTATTGATAATTAATAAAAACTGACGGCTAATATCGGACTTAATATTACCTAACATTAAATATTGTTTTTATCGTTAAGCCTGCTCTGTATCAATTATTATTATTCTAGTATTTCAGTGATCAAGAGATCTCGCATTTAAAAATAACATGTTTCTAATAATTGTTACTAGACAACTCACCAATGTGTCAATTCATCACTCCTCTGATAAATCATTAAAAGTGTTGGAAAAAACACTTGGCTTAATAGGTTACGTTAGGTTAGGTTATGATTTTTTTTTTTGTTTGTTGTGGAAACTTTCTTATTTAATAAATAAAAACCAAAATTTCCTCCGAGATCATGAGAATTGGAAGTAGATACCTTAATACTTATGTAATTAACAATTATGAACCATATATTTTATGCAATATTTTTTTTATTTCAAGTATTACCCAGTGAACTTATTGTATTATTATTGCGTGGTGATCGGCTCTTTTTACACTCCAGGCAGGAGGCCCTAAGTAAAATAATTTAGAGCCTAAGTCATCTTTGGGGATGTTGTGTGAAGGGTTATTTAAAAGAAAAGGAGGAGAGAAAGTCCCGGGAAGGAGAAGGGAAGGATGATAGTTAGGTACCTGGGGGTCAGTGTATCCAGAAGTGATGGGCGTATGCACTGCACTGTAAGTAGAAGGGATTTAATGGTCAAAGGGTCTCCATCAACCGGCGCGGCGTCAATACCTGAACAAACCTCACCCTATACACCCGGACCCCCCTGCTTATTCATCAAACGTAGCGAACCACTTGGGGTGACCTACGGCAGAGGTGTTGGTTATCCAATAAACGACACCCGTACCCATCTCCCGAATTGAAAATACTATCAAATCTGAAGCTTGGCTATTAGAATATCTAATATCTATCCCACACATTGCGATTCATTGAATGAAAAATAAGAAATATTCTTAAAGCTCTTCATAATATAGGAAAAAATAGACAAAAAAATATAAAATTTATAACCGCATCTCTGACTATCAAACTTTCTCTCTTCTCCGAGAACGACAAATGCGTATGATAATTTCATTAATATGGCCGAAATTAATATCAATACCGATCCCAAACACTTCTGGACCTTTGTTAAATCTAAGCAAAGAAGCTCTGAACTACCTAACAATATGTTTCTTAACTCCCAGCGTGTATCGGGTGGGGAAGCTATAAGTAACTTATTCAACATACATTTTCAATTCTCCTTTGAATCCCCCGCCCCGTCCACCTCGTCTCCCAATCGAATATATAATCCAAACACCTCGGTACTAAATCTTAATAATGTTTATATAGACAATGAATTAATTTGTAAATATCTCAAATCATTAGATCCTACCAAAGGCAGTGGGCCTGATGGTATACACCCGGTATTTTTAAAGAATTGCGCTAATGTTTTATGTTATCCGCTTAGTCTAATATTCAAAACATCTTTGTCTTCTGGTATTTTTCCACTAGAATGGAAAACTTCATATATTGGGCCTATATTCAAAAAAGGCGACAAACACAACATAGAAAATTACAGACCGATCTCTAAATTAAATGTAATGGGTAAACTTTTTGAAAAGATTGTTTTCGATATCATTTTTCCTTGTATACGACCACACATCATTTCGAATCAACGCGACTTCGTGAACAGAAAATCAACAGAAACTAATCTATGCGAATTTGTTGACACAGTCCTTGTTGCTATGGATAACGGTTTTTAAGTCGATGTAGTCTACACAGACTATTCCAAAGCCTTTGATAAAATCCCACACAGCATTTTAATTGAGAAAGTCGAAGCAATGGGTATACACGGTGCCGTCCTTCGTTGGTTAGCCTCTTATCTCGACAATCGTACGCAAGCTGTAACTGTACTGGGGTTCTGCTCTAGCTTTGTCCCCGTAATCTCAGGAGTTCCCCAAGTATCTCACCTTGGCCCCCTTTTATTCAACATTTTTATGAATGATGTTAACAAAACAATTCGTAATTCTCAGCTGTTCCTATATGCGGATGACAAAAAGATTGTCAAAATCATTAAATTTGAGATGGATTGTATAGAGCTCCAGGATGACCTGAACTCCCTGGTCAATGTGTATTGTTTAGAATACCGCCTTCTTTTGAATGCAGATAAATGTTCCGTCATATCTTATTCTCGAAAGAAAAACACTATACTATATCCGTACATAATTAAAAACAATATTTTAAATAGGGTAAATGTAATTAGAGATCTTGCAGTTCTATTAGACAATAAGCTTCTTTTTTAATCTCACGTCGAGCACATCACGTCTAAGGCTTTGAAAATGCTAGGATTTATACTTAGAGTAAGTTCGGTTTTCAAGAATCCACAAACATTTAAGATTATCTACATATCATACGTCAGAATCCACCTAGAGTATGCTTCAACAGTATGGAACCATCATTGTTCTACATATAAATCAAATATAGAAAGAGTCCAGAAAAAGTTTTTGAAATATGTTTCGTTTTTCATGCGAAATGATGTAAATTATGTCTCTATGTACCTCAAAACCCTTGATCAACGCAGAGATATCAGAGACCTAGTAATGCTTTAAAAGATAATCCACAATTTTATTGATAGCCCTTACCTATTACAGAATATTAATTTCAGATGTCCAATAAGAGTCACTCGATCTCCAGACATATTTTATATTCCTAAGAGCAATGCTAATTATCTTCAAAATGTGTTTATAAGAAGAAGCTGTAGCACTTTCAATAGATTATGCACAGACATTGACATGTTTAACACGAACCTTGCTAACTTCATAAAATTCGTAAAAAGTAATATTCAACGGAAAACTTAATGTTTCATTAATTCCTTATCTTTCTTTTTCATTTTCATTTTTTTCATTTTCATTACATTTTCTTTTTGATTTCAGCAGTTTGCATTAAATAACCTCTTTAAAAATGTTACAGTATATATTACCCTTGAAAATACATTTTTTGTAGATTTAAGTGAGTAGATGCACTTTTTCAGAACTGTTTATATTACATACATATATTGTTTTGTTTGTTTTTCTTTTTAGTATGGTCTCAAATTTTTATGTCGTTATTTTATTGGTCAATGATATGACTATCTCTGACACTGTTATATATGAACTTGTAATGACTGTTTATAACGCTAACAAATAAAATAAAAAATAAAAAAAAATTTAAAAAAATGATTTCTTAATCTATGTGACTGGTACGAGTGCAATGGCGCAGCCTGCAGGGTGAACATTGTTCTGATGATCAACCTCCCATTTTCATAGGAGAGGGCACAAAGAAAAAGAACATAGACAGTTATGGTTCCATGACGATTGATCCGCTGACAACTGGCCCTCCGGCGTACTTATATAAAATGTGCATTCGGTTTACGGAAAATACGGTACACTTACTTACACAAAATATAACTACGTGACCCCGAATGGGTATGCAAAGAGGACGTACCGCCGAATAACAAAAGTATAACACATATTTTCATTAAAACGCATCAAGGAAAAATTTACTTCTCTATATACGGCGCATACCAGCGCATAAGTACGAAAATCGACACTGTGAATAAATTCGTTTGACAGCCATACAAACTTATTAATAGGGTATTTTAAGGTCGATTTTATCTTTGAAACTCGTAAATAATGCACAAATAATAATAATTTTATTATTTTAATTCGATTATAGTAATTACCACTTCGGGAGGGCAACTTCGGGTTAACGACAATTACTCGTATACATTATTTTTTAATACATACAAAAAAAGTTTTGAACACAGAACAAAAAAATGAACTAAAAAAATATTATAATAAAAAGCCATGATAACAAAGTCTACATAAAAAAATCAATTTAGTGTAGATACACCTGCAAGTTTTTGTAGACCGAGAACAAAGAAAATAATCTCAGATAGGCAGATACCGCAGAGCTGTCTTCAGTCACCTGCCGAACTGAGCATACATGAGCAACAGATACTGAGTCATGTGCCAAAACAAAATGTCGGTTGTTTTCGCCAAATGCTGTATTTAGATGTAACAATCATAAATCGTGAGTGGGAGTTCTCCCCTACTTTGTCTACGGCCAATCACCGGATGATCATTGCGATTTATTCCTCGTTACGTTTCTCAGAATTTGTCCAAATATCCGCGGAATGCGCACAGCGGATGTGGTCGGCTCAATAGCCTGTTTATACTTCTAATTTCCAAGGTGATCTAAAGCGATTTTTTATCTTGTTTGTCCGAAATATAATAATTGCAGATTTTAAAGATGTCCGTGAAAATACGAATGAAAGGTCAAATTACATAAACCCGATGCTAGGCTAGTACGCGCCGCTCTTATTCCAATGTCTGTAATGTTTGTGTTAGACCACGCATTACGCGAGCTGTACTTTCGTGGCTTAATCTATTTCAAAAATTTCTTGCCACTTTATTGTGTAGTCTGACAGGACCGTAAACCTAAACAATGTCTGCAGAAAACACGTCATAAAATAAGTTATATGGTGTGATAGCCCTCTCTCAGCCATCCATGAAAAAGGATCCCGTTTTTACTTAAAGGGCGTGCTTTTGAAAATAGGAGGGCTGGAAGTTTCGCCCTCTAGAAATTTCTAGAACAGTCCAGAACATTCGAGAGTATTCGAGAGCATTCCACAATATTCCAGAATATCCCGGAATATCCTAGAATGTTGTGGAATATTCTGGAACATCGTGGACCATTCGAAGCTTTTTTTGTATGGTAGGAGCTGCCCATTGGTAGGGATATATAAAACAAAACCCGTCGCGAATTCGAACGTCAGTTCAATCTCATGTCAACTCCCTGAGAAAAGTCGGGTACTCCAGATATAGGTAATTTTTTTTTTGAAGTGAAAACTTCTTTGGCACCGTTGTGATTTGAAAAGAAAAGCGACACTTTTTTAAAAGAGACACCTCAAACATCCATAGGATTTAGTCTGCAAAAGAATAACCGGTCTGCTCTTTGTGCGGTGCTTTTTAGCCTCCCATTTTTGTCTACTTTAGTTTTCTGAAGGTTGCATTTCTACCGCCTGTGAACTGCGTACACGTTTTTTCTCTGATAAAATGTCTTGGTTTTTCAATGGAGTGATTATGTGCAACGCTTTATTCGACGTAGGGGGTATTTCACCATCCTCTTGAAAGCTTATCCGTTGGATAATGTACATTTACCATTTACGATTTATTCATTTATAAAGCCTAAATTTACTGTTACGGTACACAAACCTATAAATAGTAGCATGATTTGTTGTGTGTTTATTTATTATTATTTACGTTATCATACGGATAATCATTCAAAAGGATAATGAAGTACCCCATTACATATTTACATAATTAGGAGTCTAAAAAAGTTAGAAATAAATTGAAAAAACTGTTTGTGGTTTTTCATGATGGTAACTTAGTCTACATATTTCCACTCACCAATGTGAACCCAATCGCTGATCATAAAGTAATATATGTGAAAATGGGATCTCTCTTCTAAAAGAATAAATTGAAAAAATAATTGATACTATATCTAGCTAATTGGGTGAAATGAGCTGGATATAGTATCAATTATTCAGCAAATATTATAAGCAATAATTGTCAGCCTGAAACACTCATTTACATTGAAAAATCTTCCGAGAAAAGATACTTGCCGCCAACGAGACTTGAACCCGTGTCCTTCTGATTGCCGGTCGGATGCTCTGACCACTGAGCTATGGCGGCTTATCTAATACCCGCCAAATAATTCAATATATACTGGTGTTTCATTCAACAATTACTGATTATTACATTTTCCCACCTGAAAACAACAACTTTATTTTTGTGAGGGAGGTAACGGAAGGACACGGGTTCAAGTCCCGTTGGCGGCAAGTATCTTTTCTCGGAAGATTTTTCAATGTAAATGAGTGTTTCAGGCTGACAACTATTGCTTATAATATTTGTTACCCTTTGTGCTTTGCAAAAAAATATTGTCTTAAATGTTAGTTTATAAATTAAAAATAATAATTCTTTATCAATATGTGTAGCAAGGTAATCTCGAAGCCCTAGTCCTAGTATTGCTCATCCAATCCTTATCGAAAGAAAGTATCTTTCCGGATCGTTGGAAGTGTGCTCTTATCACATCAGTACCGAAGTCAGGGGCTAAAAATGAGGTTCAGAACTATCGTCCGATATCTAAATTACCAATATTCAGTTAAATTTTCGAAAAAATTGTTCGTGAACAACTTTATAACTGCATCCAATCTGTAATACTCGTGAACCAACATGGCTTTATGAAAAAAGATCGGTTGTCTCTAATCTTTTCATATTTATTGAAAATATTACTAAATCAATGGACGATAAAATCCAAGTTGACGTAATCTGTACAGACTACTCGAAAGCTTTTGAAAAAATTATTCACAATCTTCTTTTAACCAAATTACGAGCTTTGGGAATTCACGTGATTTGTATCGGTGGTTAATAGTCTCTTTTCTTAAAGGGTCCACTCAAGGAGTAACAATCAATGGCTTCATCTCTGGGATCGTAAATATACCTTCCGGTGTGCCCCAAGGATCTCACCTATGACCGTTACAATTTACAATTTTCATCAACTACATCGTAAAATGCTTTAATTATGCAAATGTTCTACTCTTCGCTGATGATATGAAAGTATTTCTTCTTATTAACTCTATTATTGGCTGCTTTAAAGGCTTAATGACTATTCTATAATTAATCATCTGGACATGAACACTTCCAAATGTTATGTGATTACCTTCACTAAAAATTAAATTAAATTTGACCATAACTACCTACCAAATAACCAGCCAATCACTAGGGGTTCATCAATTTCGTGATCTAGGTGTTCTACTTGACAGTCAACTTACATTCGAGGCACATATTAATAAGATTGAGAAAAAAGGCCTTAGTATGGTTAGGTTTCTTTTTCCGTAAAATATTGTATTTTTCCTATGTTCGCAGTCATCTTGAATTCGCTTCTCAAATATGGAATCCTCAATATAATATTTACATTAAACGCATTGAAACCATCCAAAGAAAATTTGTCCGTCGCGACGGACAAATTTAAACGACGCGTCTTTTAAATTTCAAGTTGTTTAATATTGGTTAACGTAAACAGCTCGATGGACCTTTATGGACTTAAATAATTAAAAATTAGAAGAGACTCCGCAGATACAATATATCTCCAATAAATTTTCCCAGGCGTTAGAACAAGAGAAAAATCACTTTTTCATCTTCAAAATGTTATGCAAGTCTTTGACAAAACACTTTTATATTCAGAGTATGCAATATATTTGATAAGAAATTTTATGATATAGACATATTCTCATGTAATTTAAGAACCTTAAAAAATGTCGTAGCTAACGTTAAATAATTTAAAATTATTACTAATTTTGCAAGTTATCATTTGATTGTTTTGAATCCTTTCGGATTTATACTCGCCATTCGATTTACTGTAGTGTAGTGTTTCTACTTTGAGTTGTAGGTAAATATTATTATTATTGCTGTTGTGTAGTGAGAAACAAATTCCGAATACTTTATGTTTTGATATTTATTAAGCAGGTTATTAGTTTATATTTGCGTTCTTACATCTTATTTATTCTTTATCATTTTCAATGTTGTAACTTGTTAAATTACGGCTATAGGACTCTTTTGTTATAATTAATAGTTATGGGAAAATCTATTATTGGATTTTATGTGTGTTATTAAATTCATTGTTATAAATGTAAATACTCTTTTGATTTTCCCAAATAAATAAAATAAAATAAGAGACATAAAAAAATCTCACCCGCCACCCTAATACAGGACACACCCTAATATTTCTTCGTTTTGCCAATCATTAACCCATTGGTTCTCGGCCATTTTCTGTGTTGATTTATTTTTAAAGTGAATACTTCTTTAGCATCGTTGTGATTTGAAACTCGATGAAACAAAAAATAGCGTCACTAAAAAGAGACAAACACATTCATCTCTAGGATTTAGCCTGCGGGAGAATGAGGTAGACTAATCGGTCTCCTCTTTGTGCGGAGCTTCGTACCTCCCCGCTATTGTCTTCTTTAGTTTTCTGTAGGTTTCATTTCTACTGCGTGTGAACTGAACTTTTTGCACACATCGCTCTTTTCCAGTGAATTAAACAATATAAATAAATATTTTAAAAAAAAACATAATTTATGAATGGCAGAATAATGGTCTGAAGAATATTTCTTTCATATTAGACGTTGTGTAATTCCAATACACAGTCATCCATACTGGTAGCTTTGAAGTATTCCCAGATCCGCCAAGTTGAATTGAGGATAACATTTCGTTTAATGATTTATGAATCAAATACATACCTGCACATATAGGTCGACTTCTTGTAGTATTTAAAAACAGTGTCTTGGTAGCGTATTGAATTCATAAAAAATTAAATTGTGTCCATGGACCTTTCCTCTTTAATAGTCAAACACAAAGGTTATGTAAGAAACATACTCCACGAATTAAAAAATTAAAGTAATTGAGATACAGACGTGATTTTTTCGGAACTTACGTCATGTATAAACGACGATAATATTAGCGAAACTCAATCGAAATAAATCAAACAGCTGTTGACGTGTAAGTAGAAGGTCCTGGGTTCGAGTCCCAGAGGTGCAAATATATTTTTCTGATTTTTCTGTCTCCACATTTTCGATTGAGTGTCGCTAATATTGTCTTCATTTAATTAAATATTACAATTTGAGGTTTTACTCATAAAGTTAAAATAAAAATTATTCATATAAACGGTTACCTGTTAGATACTCATATATATACTTAAGTTTTTTTACAATTGAAGAAAAAAAAATTTAGCAGTTAATTTTCCGCGAAAAAAAATCGTATGGATTTTCTTTCTTTTATGCTAAACAACAACGGTTTAATGACGTACTAATCAAAACTGATTGTTATTGTGGAAACTAATCACTGTTAAAGAAGCCTGAGGCAAAATGAGAAAAACGCTCGTTTAATAATTTATTTTCATGTATGTTCGGTAAAAGTGTGAAAGCCTTAAAGATTCAACACTTTTGAAATCGTTTTCAACCAAACATATGTAACTATAAAATTACTGAATAATAACACAGTTGACTTGAATGAAGGAAATCTTTACACTGCTGGAACGAAATTACAGAAGGTACAAAGTATCGTATATTTGGGCTGCAATGTTAAAATCAAATGCCGCATTGAGCAAGCTCGTGCAGCCTTTATTCGTATGAAAAAGATGTTCAGCAGTCATGATCTCAACCTTGGATTATGAATGCAAATGGTTAGAAGCTTCGTGTTTTCGGTATTATTTATGGAATGGAAGCATGGAGATGTGGATCTACAGAAGACTACTCAAGATAGGCTGGATGGACAGAGTTACGAATGAAAATGTTATGGTTGGGATAAAAAAACAAAAATAAGTTATTAAAACAATAAAAATCCGAAAACTTCAATATCTAGAACATGTGATGAGACATCCAGAGAAGGACAATATCTTGCATGTCATAATGCAGGAGAAGATTGCCGGAAGACGGGGCCCTGGGAGAAGGAGAACATCATGGCTGAAAAACCTGAGACAGTGGTTTGGCCAGTCTACTGGAGAGCTGTTCCGGACGCACTAAACAAAGTCCGCATAGCCAACATAATTGCCAACATCCGTTGAACGAACAGGGCACGAGAATAAAAAGAAGCCCAATGACAACTTACAGCTGTGTAAGGCATTATGTATTTTGTTTTTAAACAGCGCTTTACTGGTGGTAAATAATGTCTTATTGAGATTTTACCCAACAAGTTATTCCGCCATTTAAAGGGATAGCAAAAGATTTGTAACATACCTATCATTCGAATTTCATGGCACCGCTTTTCTCTTAAAACTAATATGAAAATCAATCAATGCAATCAAAAGCATTTATTTATTTATTGTGAATAGGGGTTTAAAGTAATAAACATGCTTGTGGAGATGTATAGGTACAGTAACAGTGTTGCGCTGGAAGCAGCGAGTGCGAGTTCATTTAAGGAAGGATATAATTTATTGAGAAATAAAAACAATATCACTAAGCATAAATATTTGGAATGGAATGCGGTGTGGACGTGGAGTGATTGATGGTGGTAGCACTGATTCTTATATTTAGTATTTTTTGAAATGACATTATATTTTGTAGGTAATTGTTGATTTTTGTTTCTTTTTCAAAACCTTAGGGAATTTTTCAATCAGCATTTGATATTCATCTAAATCTGATACGGAGACCCCACAATCTATGTGTTTTGCGTCATCTTAAAACAAGTAGTAGTTCTGTAAAAAGGATTGTACGGTTAATTGAAATATTCAAATTTCAGTGGCAGAAAGTACTGATTCAAATGAAATAAAGTGTGTTTTACCTCCGCGTTGTTTTTTTGATAGCAAATCTGTGTAAGAAATGCAGTTTCACACAAATTATCTCCCCCTGAAAACAAAAAAAAATATAGCTATATTCTCTATTCCATCTATAAAAATAAAGTAAAAGCATATTATTATTTGTTGAAGAAGAAGATAAGACACACAGCATTTTCATAGTTTACACTGGACATGGGGGCCTCTGTGAAGTGACGGTATTATATTATAATTATATAATTTTTTAATCTTACATTTAGTGCCACACCCGTGGGCAACTGCTTCGAACTCTGGGTTAAGGGGAAATGCATTGATTATGTTCTGCTCATCGACGCCGTTCTCTTGAGTCAACTGAAATCATAAAAAAACGAATAAGAAGAAAGAAACGAATAAAGAAATGAAGAATTAATGTCGGTATTATCTCGTGGTTTTTGTGTTACGTTCAAATCAAGTCGAATTGATTAACTTTAAGGTGATTCAGCGCGTCGCTTCATGTGAAATTCGGGATCAGGCCGCTAACAAAACTAAATCTTAATTTTGGATTTCCGATCAAAATGCCCACTTAAACTGAAAAATTATTTTTGTAATCAAAAGCTATATCAAATATCTAGTACGGATGACTACTTTATTTATTATTACTTTAAATTATTAGATATGGGCCATTAAAGATTTTAATGTTACATGATTTTAGAGGCAACTAACAATTGTTAAAAATGCATTTTTGATATATCTCGTAATTTTAATGTATAAACGATAAATTTTTATTCCGACATAAAGAGGTAATTTAAAATTTAAATTCACGAATATTAAAATGATTTCTTTTTAAAATTTCTATTTTTAATCTTATATTTTTATAATAAATATAGTAAAATTATTTTAATAAATGTTTTTCTATTACTCACAAGTAATCGCTCAAATTGTCTCTAAAATCAGGTAACATTAAAATCTTTAATGGCCTGTATCTTTTAATTTAAAGCCAAAATTAATAAAGTAGCTCACGTATGAACTAGATATTTGTGGTTCCATGCCAATTCAGAATCAAGTCAACTCAACACCTGTTGAACCAATTATTTTCATATATTTATCACTTTTAATAATTTTTCAAAGGAGGTGTTGAGTTGATTTCATTCTGAGTGATCCGGTCACCATATGATTTTTTTACAAAACGACCGTTTTGATTACAAAAATGCGAATTTTGATCTCAAATCCAAGATTTTTCCATATTTTTGTGGTCGAATTCCAGTGCATCTTTTCCTACACATTTAGTCAAACTTATTAGTATTTGTGTTTTCTTTTTCGTAGTAGCCAGATGAGACTTTCTTTTGTTTTTATTTTGCCTGTTCATTTCGCCTGTTCATTTGGAGATTGGATATTGATTTTAGAAACATTATTGTTTTTTTTTTTTTTTTTTTGGATTTCGGGATTTTTGGAATCAATCCTTAGTCTGCTGAACGTATGACCGATAACGTTAGTCAGATTTTTTTTTGCGCTGAATGTCTGCAAACGTTCTTCAGACGCTTCAGACGCTTTACACCACTACACCAAAAGAGACTGGTGTGGGACTGCGGATTTATCGTATTATATTGGAACCGAGTACCCGTGATATAAATAAATATTTTATTGCAATCACATTCTCTCCGAGGCTAAATCTTATAGATGTATGTGTTTGTCTCTTTTTATTGTCGCCCGCTTCCGTTTCATCGAGTTTCAGATCGCAACGTTGCTAAAGAAGTTTTCACTTAAAAAATTGCTCGATGTATTCAATCAAAGCATCTAAAATAATTGTAAGCGATGTAATGTTCCAACCTGATTCCATTCACATGATTATTAATTAGTGCAACATCTTAACCAATTCGGTAAAGTGGCAAAATTAAACCGGGCGGTATGTTTTGCAATTTTTTTAAGTAGGTACTTTTTAAGGCTTAGTTGTGCATTATTTTTAACAATATTAAAATGTAATATTTGTATCTTACGAAGCCGGCGGTCACCATTAGACATTTAATGTAACATTGGAAATCAGGATCCGGCTGGAAGTCTCCTTTCGTAGCTCTAGCGATGAAACCGTTCATGACATCTGTAACAAATATAGTTTTTTTTTACATTAGCTACACACGAGAGGCCCTGAAGAAAATAATTCCCTCAGCGCCTTTATGTGAATATCTCACAAGAATCCTAGCTGCTCCCATCTGGAGCCAGGGAGACTATGGCATCCCCAATTGGGGTATATTAAGAGGTTGAAGGTGGTGCGGAGGGAAAGGAGATGGGGGAAGAGAAACGTGGGGAAGTACCTGGCTATTCAGATCTGGTCAGCAAACATGGCTAAAGCCATTTCAAGCAACGTTTCAATTCTGACAGGTGGTCTTACACCAGGGCGATACTGAGAGTATCTTCCACTCTGGAAATTGCCACAAATATACTATTTTTTTATTTTAAATGGATTAATTGTGAATTAACACAAATTCATCAAATAAAATTTATTTGCGCACGCCGGGATTCGATCCCGCGACCTTCGAATTGCGATTCAAGGGCCTTACCCATAAGTCATCTTAGGGGCCCATGTCATCTCAGGAGATGCTGTGTGGAGGTTCATTTGAGGAAAGTTTTCCTTTTTCATCTTGCCTCTTCACCCGAATGAAATCTTACACCAATCTCTACATATTATAAATTAAAGTCCTCCGCCGCGTCTGTCCGTCTGTTCGCGATAAACTCAAAAACCGTTAAACCGATAAACGACATTTTCACGTGGTTTTCACCAATAGATAGAGTGATTCATGAGGTATATAATTTGTCAAGGTTTTGTGTAAATTGGTTGAAATATGTAATGTATGTGGTGGACGAGCGGGCTGGCAAGCGGGCGGTGTGGATTTGATTTGAATGCAAATTTAAAGATTTTCGGTTTAAGTTAATAACACATGGTTATAAATGTTGGGTAACCATCTTGTAGATGGCGTTGTGTTTCAATAGCCACAGAAGCGCGTAGCAGGGTCAGATAGTTATAACAATAAAAATTACTACAAAAAACCTCATATGATATTGAGAAAAATGATTAAAAACAGTTAATTTACTAAACAGTTAAGTTTGGAATGCTCGAATAATCGCTCTTTCCAGCTTCCTACCTTCCAGCGGGGTAGATGTGCTATCCGCAGTTTGTACTGGGTGAGTCTGTGTTTCCTGGTGTCGCCATGTTGTTAACCAATTAACGAATAAACTAAATGAACGAATATTTAACGAATAAACTAAACGAACGTTAAACTAAAAGAAGGAATTCTTTACGTATTCAAACTTTTTTTTGTTAACCAATACTACTGCACACCTTAAAAAAATCAAAGAAATGAACAAATTCTTTTCGTATGCAAACTACTCCCATTAGGTAATACAATCGCGCAGACATCACAGCATATCTCTTTTGTATTTCAATTTCTTTGGTGCTAACCCTATGCGACGAATTACGTAACAATTTTTGTACCAAAATGCCAAAAGTGTGATAAGTTTATTTGTCAGCCACACTTCAGGGCTTACTGCATTGGATGCAAAATTGTTGAATTTGCTGATGAGTCTGTTATTTTGTTTCTTAATGTTAATTATAATAAAGTATTACAATATTTTTGATAATACAAAATCGTTTTATTTATTTCTTTCACTCCATTTTCCTTTATTTCTTTGAGGTCAGTATAATACCCCATTTTACTAATTGTGTGATTTTCTTAATGGATCTAAAATCTAAAAAAGGCTTAAATAAAATGTAATTAAAAAAATCGGAGCGTGTAAGCTAGATGTCGCTTTCTTTTCTTTTGCCTGCTTTTTTAAAGTGGTTTGAAGATCAAATATTGATTTCATAAATAAAAAATTTAAAAAATTTGGATTTCGTGGGATTCGAAACCTCGTTCGCTTGATGTCTGTCTCTATGGCCGCTGAGAATTGTCAAGCACCTTGCCAACTACGCTATGGAAGGCAAGCGCCGAGGTGCGAATTTACAGCATTATATTAGAACCGAGTATTTGTGTAGAACTGAGTGGTGACCCATTTCCGTTTCACCCGAATTTCAGGTCATTAACGGCGCTCAAGAAGTTTCACTGCAAAAATCAGAGTGTGCAATTCACACGCGGTGGAAGTAAAATCTGCAGAAAACTAAAGTAGGCAAGAGAAAGTAGTGGGGAGAATCTGAATATATATTTTTTTAAGTTGATCTCGGCTATACCGAAAATTAGTGGATTTAAGAGAGATAAGAAGCTGATTTATTTTTTTAATTGTTTAAAATCAAAGTTATGTTTTTTTTTGTTTCATGACGTAAATTATTAATATTTAATAATAATAAAGTATTAACATATTTTTGATAGTACTACTTCGTTTACTTTAATTCTTACAGTCCATTTTCCTTTATTTCTTTCGGGTCAGTAGTTACCCTGCGCGAGTGGGAAATTCACACAAGGTAGAAGCGAAAACAATTGAATGACTAATAAAGAGATACTACCGACATCTTGTGGAGATGGAGTGATCTAACTAAAGTCATTACAATCATTTTATTTTTCAGAGATAAAACGTAAAATAGAGAATTTTGACTAGGCACTGTTCTATGGGATGTGCGATAAATAATTAATATAAAGGTGATAATGAATACTCACCATCATTGGCTCCAACTTCTTTAACGCATGCATCATGCAAAGCTTTTATGACATCCGCTGGAACTGCCTGTAAAAAGACAAAATTAAATCAAGCGCATAAGAAAATTTACGGTGCACAACATTGAAGTTTTTGGGAGGCGGGTTTTGGGCACCGCCCCCGCGGGAATCATTTATTGAATAGCCAACACCTCTGCCGTAGGTCAACACAAATGATTCGCTATGTTTGGTGACTTAGCAGGGATGTCCGGGTTCTTTAGGTGATTTTTGTGTAGGTCTTGGCGGCGGATGGGTCTGCCCAACTGCTGCCTAGCTCAGACTGATTGATGAAGGCCTTTTGACCTTTCCAGCCGGACTCTCTTGACCCATCGCCTTGAGCCGCAGTTAGGGATGTCCTGTTACTTCTGGACACATTGACCCCCAGCTTCCTATTCACCCCTCATACTTTTTTCCTTCCCAGATCTTCCTCTCATTCCTTTCCATAAAAATACCCTCCACACAACCCATATTAATTTGACGCCCTCCGTGGTCGAGGGGTAGGCTTAACTATCGACGATAAACTAAAATGGGATCGCCATAATAATTTACTAAAAAAAAACGGAAATTAACATACATCATTAAAACAATACGAAACATCATGTTATTAAATCAACTAAAAAATGTATATTTCGCTCTTTGTCAAAGTATTCTAACGTATGGTATATCAGTATAGGGAGCAGCAGATACTTACCTCAATCCTCTTATAATAAAACATGAAACAATAATTATAATTATGATTAAAAAATCATACCAACCTCCGACCGAACAGCTAGTGATTGAAAACAAATTACTAGACGTAAATAAACTATTCATAAGAAATATTTACTGTTTCAAAACATCACCTCACCACATACCTCACCTGAGCAGAACAAACACAAGAGCTAAAGTAAATAATCGTATTATAAAAATAAAACAAACACTTTGTATTCATTGTTGTAAATAATCACTTTCAAGTTCCCTATATCATATCAACTTTCGCAAAAAAACATGAATCGTACCTCGCTCCACGCATGTTCGATTTCTTCCTAACACAAACAAAAATTACGTTACCACAAATAACTTGAACTGGCTGTTCAAAAGATTTGTAATATGGTTGACTGAAAAGGAACAGGCAATCGAAATATCCTAAGAAACTAACACTCGATTTTACTTATTCGATATTATATTTATCACAATATTGGTGCAGTTCTTCCATAATATGAGAATTCGTTCCATACAAAACGTATTAGAAAGAGAATGTTCTTCATAATTTTTTTTCGTGAATTTTTCCGATGTTTTAATAATTATTCTGCTATTCGGGGCGGAGACAAATCCAATAAATCAAAGACTTAAAAAAAAATCGCTCCAACCGTTCTTGGATATATGTGGTATAATTAACCCGACTTTGTTTTATATATTAAGATAACAAAAACGAAATTTATATGTAAATATTTATAATTATGAATGTATGTATACATGTTTGTACATGGACATATGTGTATATATATATAAGCACATATTTTTATATAATGAATAATAATAGCACATATTTTTATATAATACAGTTGTTCATTATATGAAAAATGATGCCACAAAGTAATTTTGCGAAGTTTGAAGAAGTACATATTTTTATCTTTTTATATTAATTTTGTATCTTTTTTATATATATTTTTTTTTATCTTTTTATGTGTTTATGTGTCTACTTTGATACATATCTTTTTTGAAGTAAAACTTCTTTACGCACGCTTGACTTAGGGAGTAAGCTGGTGAATGCGTGACGAGAGCGTTACGAAAAGCGAGGCGAACTGTAGTTGAGAGGGATATAATAAGTTAGTGAAGATAGAAAGAGAGAGAGTTATGTATCGTATATTACTGTAGGGGCAAGAGAGAGAGGTGCGAGTACACATTTTTTTCTCTCTTTCTCTCATAGCCAATTACGTTTCGTATATCTAAGACACAGTGCAGGCCTATTGTCTGTATCACACTGTAGGAGCAAGAGAGAGCAGTGCACGCACATTTTCTTTCTCTCTACTTTTATGAGTTATTGAAGTTTTACTTCAGTCATGTGGTCTAAAGCACACTTGTTTTTTAATAAATATAATATGTTATTTACCCGCCTCAGAACAGATTTTGTCCAGTGAGGTGGGTAAAACAAATCTAAGTATATAAATGAAAATAAAATGAACCCCCGGGTTCCTGGAACCGAAACTATTAGATATACTCTCAGTATCACCCTGGTGTAAGACCACCATTCAGAATTGAAACGTCGCTTGAAATGGCTTTATACGTGTTTGGTGACCAGATCTGAATAGCTAGGTACTTCCTCTTCCCCATCTCCTTCCTCTCTCCAATAACCTACAGTCTTACAACATACCCCAATTGGGGATACCATAGTCTCACTGGCTCCAACCGGAAGCAGAAGGGACTCGTGTGAGGTTTTCACATAATTTTTTTTCTCACGTTGACTTAATGTAAAGAAATGATTCCTAACAATATATCCAGGAAACAAGCATTTATTTATAGATTGTCCAATAAGTTTCCAAGAGAAGATTTGTGTTTTCCAAATTGCAATTGCTAGTTAGAAGTAATTTAGAATACAATTCCACTATTTGGTCTTTATATTATAAAGCACATCAAATGAAAATGGAGAGAGTTCAACATAAATTTTAAGGGTTCATTAATTTCAAAGTCTCCATTCTATTTAACAAATTAATTATGATGACTTAACGAAAGTACTTAATTTAACTTACCTATCGTGTAGAAGAATCAAGAGCGATCTGGTACTTTTATTCAAATGAATTAATGGATCACTTGACGCACCTGTCTTAACATTACAAAATCGTGACACGAGACTTCCAGAGCTGTTCTTTGTTTATCTGTCAAAAACGTGATGTTTTTTAGCAACTTTTAACCCCCCCCCCTGGTGATATATGGTGAGGTTTTGGACTAACCCCCCCCCCCCCCCCCCCAAATCACGTGTATTTTTTTAAGTACAAAGTATTTTGAAATTTTCAGCATATTATCACGAAAAATAAATACATGTGATATCTCATTATACCCCCCCCCCCTTGTGATATTTCATGATTTTTAACCCCCCCCCCCACTTTTCGAGCCTCACGTGATTAATGGACATGGTCAAATCAACGATAGTACGATAAAAGCTGCTTACCGCAGAATTACACACTAAACTCGCAGGGGATTGGTACTTGGCATTTATCTAGTTTTTGCAGACTAAACTAATTAGAATGCCAAATCCTACAGATATATGTGTAGGTCTCTTCAAAAAATTATTCTTAACAATATATTTACGAAACACGCATCTATTTATAATTTGACTAAAGTTTCTAGGAAAAGATTTGAGTTTTTCAAATTGAAACGACCAGCAAAAGCAAGTTAGTAGGTTAAAATTATTTATAAAATGATTACAAGATGATGACAAATTAAATAAATTTCTTAAAACATAAGATAAGCATAAAATAAACTAAATTTACCAGAGATCCCACCACACAGAGCAAAAGAAGAAGATAATGCATTTTTTCCATCGTCAAATCAACAATAGTACGATAACAGCTGCTTACCGCAGAATTACACACTGACCCGCAGGGGATTGGTACTGGGAATTTATCTATTTTTTGCAGACTAAACTAATTATACGTAACATGTAGGCAATAATATGTCAGGGGTAGTCAAAGCAGTGCCTCAGATTTTGTTTATTTCATATTGCACGATAAACTTCTAGTACACCAAGAAACCCACCGTTGATTTATCAATTTATCAATTTGGGAGGCGGGTATTGGTACCGCCACCCGGGGAACCATTTATTGGATAACCAATACGTCAGTCACCCCAAGTCATTCGCTACGTTTGGTGACTTTGCCGGGGTGCCGGGTTCATAGAGTGAGGTTTGTCCGGGTTTTGGCGGCGGATGCGTCTGTCCACCAGCTGCATGGCTGATCGGGAGAGAATGGTTGAGGGAGTCCCTTTGACTTCTCCAGCCGTACTCTCTCTCTGAACATAGCACCGCAGTGGGAGGGATGGATTCATACGTCCGTAATTTCCTCAGAGCTTCCTCTCCTTCCTTTCCTAAAAAGACCCTTCACACAGCATTCCGAAAGATAGGCCCTGAGGGGGATTATTTTCCTTACTTACATTACCTGGCTAGAGGCTCGTGTGGAGGTAATGTAAAAAAAGTAACTCACCGCATTTGCCTCGATTTTATGGTAGGTACTTATTTTAAACCTTAAATTATGCTCCTTGCATTTCTACCACAATTCATGTTATTCGTTTGAAAAGTAAATAATATATCTTAATAACTACTCAGGTAAGCCTTATACGTCATCATATATATGTGGGGTGATAATGCAAAACTGACTATTTCCAAAAACTCAACTTTTCAGGAGAGGCAAAAAACTGTACCGACTCTCACAAGCATAATTCTCTGATTATTTTTTTTTTAAATAATAACTAAAAATATTTCAAACCATTTCTGTGATTTATAGATTCGGCGGTCGATGAGTAATATTTTAAATTAATATTTGAAAATTATTTTTTTCCAAACTTGACTATTTCCTGCAAATAGTGCGTCTTGAAGTAAAACAATGTGTATGGACGAATGAACATTTTTGATTTATTAAAAGTAAAATAATAAAAACAAGACATTCTATGGAACAAGTATATAAGAAAAGTAAGAAACACAAAATAGGTATTGGATTTTCAAGATATGGCACATCTGCCCAGATGATGGACACTGTAAGGCTGTCCGTAACGTTAACTGCAGAAGGAGGAAGCCCTACTCGTCATAATATCCCAAAAACCAAATACGAAAATGCTTTTGGCCGTGAAAATCTCAAATCATATCATGTCTCATGGTCTAAGGCTTCATTATACTGAATATTTTCTTAACAACTTCGTTGTAAAAACTTTTAGCATCGTCTGTGTAATAAAAATTTAATTAATTTTATCACGTCTTCTCGCTTTGCAGGTTTCATATGATTAGTTGCCGGTTGCTCAGCAATGCAAATATTATATAAAACATTTTGTTTTTCTCGTCACCCCCACAAATTTAGGCGTTGCATTGTATTATGTTGAGGAAACACCCACCCACAGTGATTTTTCCCTTTCGGAAAGTCGAAATTTTAAACAAATCGAATGTCAAATTAACAAATAATCGTTATCTATTATTACAAATAATATCTTCAATGTCCTTCTCACTTAGCAAATTCATTTTACTTAAGTATTTTATCAAAAAACAATACAAAACGACCAATACAACTTGCAGCTGTCAAATGATTTTGAGGTTATAACAATCATAAAAAATAGTACGTTTTGCAGAAAAAAATGTTGCCGCTCTATAATATTTGTATTGGAAATAGTCAAATTTGCCATAAACATGGAATTAGTCACTTTTGCAGAAAAAGGTACCTAATTTTTAGCTGGAAATAGTCAGTTATGCAGAAAAAGGGGTTTTTCAAATTGAAAAATGAGGAGGATCTCGTCATTTTATCATAAAAATAATGATGCCGTTCGATTCCTTGGCCTCGATTTTGTCTGACTGCATATATAACTCAATTTAGCCCATTTTGGAAATAGTCAGTTTTGCATTATCACCCCACATATTTCATTAGTAATGTTTATTTTTATTTTTTTAATTCTGGTAATGTACTTTACTTTTTGTGTAGTTCGTGGAATTAAAAATTATAATAATAATTCGCCCAGAATAAACTAAAAAAAATTGACTTTTTGGATTCATTGTTGCGCAATATAATATTTGTGTATAATAATAGTGCATATTTACACACGCATAAGTCATTTACGTTATTAAAAAACATCACTTTCATGGAAGTGTTATTAAATTCACACGGATTATGTTTTGTCTGTGAAAAGTTCGTCACAAAACCCTATGTCAAACGTAATAATTCCGATTTTCAAAACTGATAGTAGGTACTGCATTTATTTACGGGTAAGCCTCATATTATTTATACTTATGAGGAATTTCTCCTTCCTCTTGATAGCTTATTCATAGAAAAGCAGCGTCTGAAAAATAAACAAATAAATACTTGCAATTGGTAGAAAACTCGGCTAACTTATCCGATACTTATATAGCCACTATTCGTAGATTTAAGTACCGAATAATAAAGTCGGACTTTAAAAATAAATTAATCGTAATATATATTTTTTAACAAATATGTAAATAAATTATCTGATGAGATGGTACAATTAAAAATCTTAATATTACGATAAAACAAGTAAGTTATTACAAAAATAGTGTCAGCCGGCGCCGGCGCACGGCGCGCGAATGGCACTTTACTCCATTTCAAGGATTACGCAAAGTTTTTAACCCACTGGCCTTGTTAAATTGGACTACGCGACAAATTATTTGATCATCGTATTTAATTAACTTTTTTGAAGTGAAACTTCTTTACGCACGCTTGACTTGGGGGCGAAGCTGGCGAATGCGTGACGAGAGCGTTACGAAAAGCGAGGCGAACGCTTCGTATTTTACTGTAGGGGCAAGAGAGAGAGGTGCGAGCACACATTTTCTTTCTCTCTTTCTCTCTTTGTCTCATAGCCAGTTACGCTACACAGTGCAGACGTATTGTATGTATCGCACTGTAGGAGCAAGAGAGAGCAGTGCGCGTGCACATTTTCTTTTTCTCTTCCTATCATATAGATGGAGCAGAAGTTTTACTTCACTTGTGTGGTCTAAAGCACACTCGTTTTTTTTTTAAAAGAAACAATAATGAAACCCTCGAATGTTTAAACCACCACAGTCTACAAGTACTTATTAAACGGTGCTGACGTGCATAAATGAAGCCATTCGTTAAACCATTAAAAATGAGAAGTCTTCAATCAATCGAGAAAAATAAGTAATAACACATATTAAAGTTAATTTTTTCCATAATTTACATTTTTTTCAGGGGCGCATCGCTTGTGTATTTAACACATTTAAAAAAATTATTTAGTAATAGTAAAACTTTCCCAATCTCCAGTCGATCGGTAATAGGAATAAGGTACTACTCGGCGCGCGATTGTAAGAAACACATACAAACACATAACAACATACATACACAAATTTTGCCTAAATAATTTATTTACAAACAAATAATTCATAAAATATAATTTATCTGTCACCCGCCACACATTCTAGAGTGGTAGATTCACTCATCTACCGTATCTGCCATCTCAATATGGCCCCCTTGAAAGACGACTTTAGACGAGTTAACAAAAAAAGGAGCTTTAAATGGCTTTAGCTTGACAATATACCCTAATAGCGTGTACAGTAGTCACATAGACAGATGGCAGTTTGGATTCTTTTGAGGTATTTTCAAATAATAAAAAAATCAAATTCGGGCAGTGTATCGTAAAAAAATCACACCGCGATTTATTTTTGGGGTACCTATCGTGTTTTAATTACTGCAAATAATTCTGATTTTTTTTCTTTTTCGAAGTATGTCCGCTTACTATTATTACAGATAAGAAGAGATGGCAATTTAATGATAGAAATTGGGTAAACGATTCTAAAGGTTTACATTTCAAAATTACTAGTGACATCTATAGAATCTTGCTCTAGGCTTCTAATCATGGAAATGAACCACTATTATTATTAATACAGAAAAATAATAATATAATGACTATAATACCTTAAAACATTACTTTATCATGCCATGCGATGTTCTTTTGTAATAATATGTTATTTTCACTGCTCTTTAGATTAATGTCATACAAGATAAACGACAGCATTTATGTGATATTCAGTATCGTGTGGTTACTGCTTGTTTTTACATTGTAATTTAACACATTCACACGCGAAGGAAAAAAATCTCTTCTTGAAAATTAATTTTATACATGATTACAATGTTTTATAAAGTAGTAAAATAAATGTTAATATTCAGAGTCTGTATGTAAAAATGTTAGTTATAGCATTTTGTAAACAACTCACTGGGAAACCCCCTATGCTGTGATGTTTGCTTGTTTGGGATTTAGTGCTATTCTGTCGACATAAGTAATTACAATGGCTAAATTCTACAGATGTATGTGCCTCTCTCTTTTTAGTGACGCATGTTTCCGATTTATCGAGTTTCAAATCAAAAAGGTGCTAAAGAAGTTTTCACTTCAAAAACAAGTAAGTTATTATGAAAATAGTGTCAGCCGGCGTAGGGCGGGCGATTGACACTTTAGCCCTGGCATTTCAAGGATTAGACGAAGTTTTAACCTCGGCCCTGTTACCGTTCCCGAGTTAATTGGACTTTGCAACAAATCACCTTTTCACCGCATTAATTAACATTTTTTTATTAAATAAACAATAATGAAACACTTAAATGTTTAAACCACCACAGACTACAAATACTTTTTGAAGTGAAGCTTCTTTATCCCCGTTGTGTTTTTAAATTCGTATGAAACGGAAATGACGCACTACAGCACCTTTAAAGTACCAAACTGCGCTCATTGGCCGCTTTGATTGTGATGTCACTTTTCAAGGCTCCTAGTAGTTAAGATATGAAACTGAAATGACGCTGGGTCGCGCTCATTGGTAGTTTTGATTATGACCTCACTTTTGAAGGCTCCTATTGGTTGAGATGGTTTTGTAAATTTTCGCTTCTACCGCATGTACAGTTTAAACTGCACTCGATTTTTTTTAAAACGCTGATGACGTGCGTAAATGAAGACACTCATTAACCATTAAAAATGAAGTAGTCTGCAATGAATCACGAAAAATAAGTAATAACCTATGTTAACTTTATTTTTTCCATAGTATACAATTATTTTGTTCAGAGGCGGACCGCGAACGTATTTAAGACATTTAAAAAAAATCATGTGTACAGTTCACACGCGGTAGAAGCGAAATCTTTAGAAAACTAAAGTAGACAAGAATGGGGAGGCTGTGAAGCACCTCACAAAGAGGAGACCGGTTATTCTATCTCATTCTCTCACACGCTAAATCCTATAGATGTATGTATTTGTTTCTTTTTGGTGTCACTTTTTCGTTTCATCGAGTTTCAACTCCCAACGTGCTGAAGATGTTTTTACTTCAAAAATTGTTTAATAATAAAAGTGAAACTTTTCCAATCTCCAGTCAATCGGTAGAAATAAGGAAACTACTCAGCGTTAAGATCTCGGATCTCATCAGCGTTTTTTTGTAGCCACATATGGATATACACATACATAATTATTATAATATAGTTGTACCTGCCACACATTCTATAGCGGTAGATGCACTCAGTATCTCCGTATCCGTGACTCCAATATCAATATCACAGTATCGCCCTGTTGAAAGATAACTTTAGTTTTTTTTTTAAATTTTTTGCTCAAAATCAAACAAAAAAAAATGTTTCCGCCTGTCGTCACTGGTCACTCAGCCGGGAGTAACCGCCCAAATTCTTACTCTGTCCTCATCTGTCCAACACCTACTATTATTTATTTGTTTGTAGAAAAAAAAACACAATATATTTACCATTTAGCATCTTCAAAGATGTCACCTCCTGCGCGGAGATAATTTTAAAAAATAATTATTAAATGTGTGTATTTCATAAGAGGAACTAGCTGACCCGGCGAACTTCGTACCACCTCAGAATGAATAACCGTTGTGTTAACTTATTAGTTGAATTCAATTTAGTTTTTTTATTAAATTAAATTACACGATGAAACAATTATCGATGCGCAACTGTCCGTGTTTTGTTTTTGTCAGTATTAGAGATGGAGTTGTGTACGGATTTATAATTTTTGTGATTTTATTACTATTCCGCTTACTTACGGGAATTGCGTTTCATTTTATTTGTACGTGTGAAGGAGACTTATTATATTTATTGTGTTTTTCCTCTGGAGCGGTGCAGACATACGTTCACCGTTTGTCTCACTGTCAACAGTTGACATTTAGTGTGTAAGAAAGAGGGGCAGCATTATATGTTTAAGAACAAAAGCAAAACAATCAGCTCGTTGACATTTGACGTTTTTGAATATTTGGAATTCACTCAACGCTCGATATTACACTTATCACAATATTCCTGCAGCTCTTTCAAACGATGAACATTAAATATATTCCATACAAAATTTATGAGGAAAATTGTCTTGATAATATTTTTTTTTTAATTTTTGTGATGTTTTAATAGCCATTCTGCTATTCGGGGCGGAGACAAATCCAACAAAACTGAGATCATAAAAATAGGTCCAGCCGTTCTTGAGTTATTAATGGTGTAACTAACACGACCTTGTTTTATATGTTATTTTACTAGCTGACCTGGAAAAGTTGTTCTGCCATATAAATTATTTCTAGAGAATATTTTGGTTGTTAAATAAAAAATAATGAATGTATTGAAAGTGTGTGAGGATGGGATCTATGACAGAAAGAGAAATGGAGCGCTGTAGATGATGCCCGCTTGATAAAAAAAAAGCAACCATTCATTTTCTCAATTCAGTGTATTTCATTAAAGTAATGGACATTTTCATTCGTTGATCTCATAAAAGTGAAATGTAAACTGAAAAAAAGTAATATTTTTTTATCCTAAAGTGGGAAAATGAAATAAGGAAAATAAATATTAATTTCAAAGAGCGATTGAGTGTTCGATATTTTTTGTCAGTACGTCTTTAGCCAACACAAATAAGCTCGATGGTTTGCCCACGCGAGAACATGATGCCGAATGAAATATCAACATGACGTGACGCTTCTCGTGAAAGTCTTGCGCATGTGTGGATGAAAGTTCGATGAGGCAGATCTGTCATTCAACGACATAAATATTTGAAATACGAACGACGGTTAAATTTGTTCATACCGAAATTCTAAATCGCGATTAAAAAATGAGATGGTCGCGATTAAAAAATGGAGGGTGGGGTAGGAGGGGAAAAATTTGGGTTATAGATATTTTTTGATGCCAAATTAAAAAAAAAAAAGATTTGTCAAAGAAATACAAAAAAATTCTGTATAGGGACACCCTAATCACGTAGCGGTATGAAAAATTTAAAACCTATTCTCATACCTACCAAATACAAATAAAAGTAAATCATAAAAATCTGACACGAGATTTTTATACATGTAGACTACCTTTTCCCCCCGGCTTCGCTCGCATAGTATTAGGGGGGTTTCCACTCCGCCTCCTCCACCTTCCCTATCACCATTCCACTCCCCCCCCCTTCCCCTTCCTCCCCCCTTCCCCTTCCACCCCCCTTCCCCTTCCTCCCCCTTCCCCTTCCTCCCCCCTTCCCCTTCCTCCCCCCTTCCCCTTCCTCCCCCCTTCCCTGCACCTTCCCTATCACCATTCCTCTCCCCCCCTCCCCTTCCTCCCCCCTTCCCCCACCCCCCTCTCGCCAGACCTTTTTTTTTGCTTTATTATAAAATTAAAAATTGTAATACAATATTTCGGACTGTTTTTGCAAAAAATATTACGAACGTAATGTTCAGTCGGAAAACTGTTATAAACCGTTAATAAATCGGTAATGCAGCTGACACTGTTTTAATAATGAAACAGACATTTTTAATGACCCATTTAAAAAATTTTGAAGTGAAACTTCCTTAGCCCCGTTACGATTTGAAATTCGAATGAAACGGAAATGACGCATAACAGCCATGAAAGTTGGTCAAAAACTTGTAATAATAATCATACTAAAAATTACTTCAGAATTTTCCACTGGACGCTAATTTGAATTTTCAAAGTTCCTACATTAAATTAATAATGAAAAATTCAATTGTACAAATTATAAAAAGATACTCATTCATAATTGAAAATCGTAGAAGAATTAAACATATAGTTGTACGCCCAAAACTAAACACTTTTTTTCACCAAGAAAAATGTTTTTTTTTATAAATTACCGGTAGAATTCAGAATCATTAATGATAAAATACACGTCATATTGAGATATACCAAGAAATATTATTAAGAAATAATTATTAAAAAAAATGCAAATATGTTAATAGAAAAAAATGAATAAAGTCGTACGGCCGCACTCACGCGGCTATCCCCTAAACTCTAAATGGATCTTTCAGCCTTTTTGAGGGTTAATCGAAAACTTACTTCAGACCCAACATGAGTTCTTTTTATAAATGATTTAATTTATGAAATTTAAAATATCAATTGTGTAAAATACATAAACGAGCAGTGATGTAGGATTGAAATTTTGTAAATATTGGAATGGTTATTGAAAAACCACCAACAAATCTTTAAAACCTACTATATTTAGCTTGCAAAGCCAATTTCAACAATTCAAATTTTTCATTGTCTGCTTCTATATTTAGGGCATTGTTATTAGGTAAAACAAGATATAACAGTGCTATTTCCATATCACAATAACTCCGTATCATAATAAATTTGTGCGTGTCTCAGTGAAAGAAGTTTTACAGATTTCATATCTTAAGCTACCCATTAAAACACTGCGACCGATTCGGTCAGATTTATTGTAACATTTTAATATAGATGCGTTTTGAATTTAAAATGCTGTTATCTGATCACGAAATCGGTTTATTTATAAAGGATCGTTTGTTTATCTTTCTTTGTTAGTCATTAATACGTATACATATAACCTTTTTTATGATCGATACGAGGAAAATGGTGTGACCCAGTATTTATTATTATATTATGACTTTTCACGTTTTTTGGGTTTTAGAACATGTATGTATATAAATTTAATCATTGAAGGCAATATTACAGACTCTCGGACGAAATTTGAAACTGACAAATCAGAAAAAGATTCGGTCGCACTTAAGAGCAAGGTGGCATTAAGGTCCTGGGTTAAATTCCTATGCGACTGAATCTTTTTCTGATTTCACTATTTCAAATTTTCGTTTGAGAGTCGCTAATATTGTCTTCAATGATCAAACTCTACCATTTGACGTTTTACTCATGAAGTTATTCCAAAAATAATATGTAAGGTAAAAGCCGGATTCTTGCCTTATTGGGATACCTGCCCCGGTTTAAAAATAAACTAAGTTACGGATGTTGGTGGCATTACTATAATTAGAAGTGCCCCTCTCGCAGGCCTCAGTGACAACCGTCGGAGTATGAGCTCGCATTTTGTTTGTGTGAACGAAAATAAGTCGGTAAGAAATTATTGGTACTTAAGTAATTTCTATTGAATATTTTTATTATGATTGTGGTTTCGGTCAACTTTTTGTTTCAGTGCATGCATTGGAGTTTAAATTACACTATTTACTGCGTTTTATTTTTGCATATTTTTTTTATTTAATTCGCACATAAAAAAATCAAGATTCCGTACAAAAAAGGATAGTTGCCCTATTTACTTTTGCGGATAGTCGCTCTAGGGACAACTAGTGAGATGTGTCGAATTTGGTTGCATTAAACTTGTACAACATTCGAAAACTTCAACTTTGTGGAAAGTTGAAAACCATGGCTTCTTTTGATAATTGCCATATTGTTCTATCTTTACGATAAATAATAATATTTTACTAATACATTACATAACTTAAAGTTTGGAGGCTATATTAATTGTATTTTTTAAAACGTTAATACTTAATACTACTTTATAATCGAACAGAATTATTACGTAAGCGTCTGCGTGGTTGAATTTCAGAACCCAGTTATGGCCCTTGTCGGCCGCAGCGCTTAACGGCCGCGCCTCAAATAACATCTGGGTACATGGAATTTCACACAAAGTTACTGTTATATTTCGGTTTCAAATTCAAGAATTCGACACAATATTTCATTACTTTCGTCAGCAGCTCGCATGTGGATGTTTCCACCTAGGAATTAATGCTACGGATATGTACACTTTAAGTATCCTTCCGGATTTGGAAAGATTGACAGCAATACTTGACGAAGTTGTTATAAATTACATAAAACGTCATTGCGTGTCTCGGTTACTATGTCACGGTTACTTTGTCACTGTTACTTTGTCGCGGTGAATCACCGACAGTGACTAGCTCTCACTGGATCACAGTGGATCCGAGAAACTGGCTATTTTAGGAAAAGTTCCTATCGGATTTATAAAATGGTCACAAACACTCAAACCGGGCGAAGCCAAAGTAAATTAACTGCTAGCGTTGATTAACATTTTGTTAAGTAGTTAATAAATGATCTTAGTAAATAATAAAGACTGATTACTTGAATTGACACAAATTTATTTCAATCTAAAAAATTCATAGTGAGGCGTCTATCCCCGCATGAGGCATTTATCCCCCGAAGCATTTTTAACGTTAGACCACTATCCGCTCCAGTAGGCAACTATTCCTTTTTTGAGAGGTCTAATTAAACAAGATTTATTCAAAACCTATATTAATTTCGCTTACAAAAATAGGCTAATATAAAAGATTAAAGACCAACATTTTAATACACTTGTTGCATTATTCTTAATGCTTGGCTAATTTATATAGCGCCGTTTTTTGTGAGAAATCAAATCAAGGGCGCTTAGTACGTTAATATATTTTTTTAAATGGAGCTTTTTTAAAAAGTGGCTCAACTATCCGGCTTTAACCCTACATAAATATATGCGGAATTGGCAAAAAGAGTTTAGAAGCTAGAAGGTATTTTGATGCATTCTAGAGTAGGTGCCTAAAACCAAATATGGCCAAGGTGCGTAGACAGATGGTGTTATACATACACCTATTATCATCATGTATTATTTTATATTCCATGATTTAATAACATCCCTATCAATACATTTTTATATTAACAAAATACTAGGTGCGATATTTCACTCTTTATTATCTTTTCTTAAATTGATTTCTTGGCAAAGTTTGTACATGATGTAAATATGTTTTTTTTTATTTATTGTTATTAAGTTTATTTTGTAGAACTTCATTTTATTTTGTTAATTTTTTATTTTATATATTTAATAATATTATTATTCAATGTATACAGTTTATTATAAACAGGTTCTGCTTCTGCTTCGTAATTATTATTTTGCGTTACAGCTGTTTCGCCCTCTGAAGGCATTATCAAACTGTTTGGTAATGCCTTCAGAGGGCGCAACAGCTGTAACGCAAAATAATAAATACGAAGCAGAAGCAGAACTTGTTCACAATAAGCTGTTTTTATACATTGAATATATTATGAGATTAAAAGAATTTGGCATTCTCAGACTATAAAAATTTTACCATTTATATTTCGGCTACTGGCATTTTACCTAGGTCTCTCATTCAAAATTTAGGCACATTAGATTTGTCAAAGAATTTATACAGTCATTTTAAATACTTGTAGGATTAGAAAAGATTTTTTAAATATTTATATTGAGGGATCAGTAGGATTTATTGGTTCAATTAGGAGTTCCACAGAGCCGAACCCTCTGATATGAAAATATCTGGAGTCGGTGAATTTTTTTCCCATTTGGTCTCTTGTAGGTTGACATGTTGTTCTTGTATTATTTTGTATTTATAATACTTATATAGTGCAATTGCATAGCGTGGATTGACTAGATCAGCGTTTTTCAACCTTTTTCATGGCACGACCCCCTTATTTTGTAAAAAATATTTCGCGACCCCCTACCCTTCGCCTGCAATTTACATTTGACGACTATGGTTCCTGGGGGGGGGGGGGGTGGCTAGAGAAATTCAGGAATCACAAATTGAATTAAATGATACCCAGTGTACACCAACAGGAGGGTGGCTAGAGAATTTCAGGTTGTGAATTTTTCAGGGCAATTTCGCCTGTATAATCATGTTTTGGCATTCTATTTGATTCTGCCAGGAAATCCGTAATCCTGTGAATTCCGTTGCCCACAAAATTCTATAATTTTTTTTCTAATATTTTTCAAAATTCCTGACAATTTCCAATTTCTCTGACAGACCGCTAAATTTTCGGACATGTCAGGGAAATCGCTGTCAAACTAATTCGCCAAACGTCTCCAAGGAATAATAGGTAGAGCTATCGCCCATTCGTACAACGTACAGGCCGGGCCGATGCCGACTCAAGATTGAGGCGAGCGAGGCCGCGCCGTGCCGACGAATGTGGTTGAGTTAAAGAGCGAGACATAATGAGCGTTACGGGGTTGTCGAAGGGTACAGGGGTACAGGGCGACGCGGGCTATGACGGACGTCGGACGGCGGGAATAACGTGACCCTGTCAATCGACGACTCGGTGTCATATGCGCGCGTTTGTTTTGTGTTGAACTCACGTATTTGAATTTATTTAAGTGACTTGTAGTGATAATAAAAAATGGATAAATTTATAAAAAGATCAACACAACCGTCAACTTCTAGTTGTAGTGAGAGTACTGAAACGAAACCAAAGAAAAAACGCCTGTATGACGACAACTATTTAAAATTCGGATTTACTAATATTTTACTTTGGACCCCCTGCGACCCCCTCGTTGAGGCTTCACAGGTTGAAAAACACTGGACTAGATGATCATTTGGGAAGTGTGTGAAAAGGTTTAGTTTTTCCTGTGGGGAAAATTTAACCCGGACATTGAAATCTGGTGGATAAAATATAAAATAAATGAAAAAAAAAGTAAGTATGCTTAATATAAGAACAATTGTCACAGATTTCATAGTCTTCCTCACTAAGTCTACCCGTTATGAAGCTGTTCTGTAGTTTCTTATAGTTCCTGTTCCCGTTTTGTTGTTTCTGTTTTTTTGTACATATATATATATATATATATATATATATATATATATATATTTTTTTTTTAAATCTTACATTGTCTTAATAATTTTTGTGAGATGACTCTTTGTTCTCTCAGTCATATTTTTACGTTAGTTTTAAAAACATATATTCACTTCTGTGTTTTTTTGTTTCATTTGGTAGAACTTTATATAGTTTCGAATCTTGACATTTAATATTTATACTTTATTTGGGTTTATTCCCTTGTTTGTGGATTTAGTTTGGGCATTGGGTATTTTGTTATGTTTTTCTGAACTTATATTTAAAGAATTTAGAAAGTCAGAAAATGAAATTCTCTTTTCCTGTACCACTTTATAAGAACATAAAGAAGGTATTTAATTAAAATGAAAATAATATTAGCGGAACTCAATCGAAAATCTGGAAACCGAAAAATCAGAAAAAGATTGAGGCTCGAACCTAGGACCTTTCGCTCTCCGGGCAAATGCTCTAACCACTGCGCCAAGGAGTTGGTACTTGATTCGGTAATTTTAACTGCATCATACTTCAACTAAGAAACACCCACATTATCTCAATGTTCTTAACACATATTTTATTGGCTGCTATCGGTGCCAATATCTTTTCTGATTTTTCGGTTTCCAGATTTTCGATTGAGTTCCGCTAATATTGTCTTCATTTTGGTTAAATATTACAATTTTAGGTTTTACTCGTAAAGTTACAAAAAATTAAATAAAAAAATAGAAGCAGTTTAAAAAAAAACCGTACCATTCAAAAACACAGCTAATGTCAGGCTATAATACTTTTTTACGAAATTTTTATAACCGATTCCAATATATAAAAAAAAAACTTTTTAAACGTTCTTAACAGAACCACAAAAATGGCTTCAAACGATTTAAAACACATTTTACAAATTATACTGAAAACTTGAAACGAAAAATGGTTAAAAAAATTAAAACTATTTAAAAAAACAACAACAGTATTAAAAAATATAATATAATATTATCCTATACACACAAACATATAAAAATATAATATAATATTATCCTATACACCCAAACATATAAAATATAATATAATATTATCCTATACACACAAGCATATAGGGAAGTACCTATACATAAAAAAATATAGATTCAAAATTGATGAAATGTTTCATGTAATTATAACTCATTAACCTACATATAGGTAGTTATAACACTGGTATGAAAAAATTACTTGAAAAAATAATTTTAAAAAGCTTTTTTTTAGGTTTATAAAAACATCCTTTGAATAACGTTTCTCTGCATTGGAAACTTGAAAATTTTAAATGTTTCGTCTGTCGAATTATTGCAATATTTCTGGAAAACGATTTTATAATATAAGTTTTCAGCGTATTTTGTATCTGACTAATAAAAACGTAACCATAAAAATCTGCTATTTTACAAAAGTTTTGAATATCCGTATTGCACCAACACGTTTTATCAAATTCATGAAAGGCTTTCATCACGTGTTGTAGAAAAGTTAATCCCACCGCAAGTGGTGCAATAAGGAGCAATGGCGTAAAAAATACACAATACTCCTCTTGACAAAAAAAAGACAAAGTTTCTTGGTTTCATTGACAAAGCACCATGACGTCACAATTAACTTCATAGTTAACAAAAATATGACAAGTCGGTAGTTCATTCATATGAGTTAATGTAATGAATATATTATTCATTGATTTTATTGATTAATTAATAACCGTCGCACAGTGGACGAAATGGAGAAAAAACCCGAAATTATTGGTTTTTGCAAACGTTATTGTTTTAAATATTTATATATTTTTTTAATGTAGCACGATAGTTTCTACACTTTTTGTGTTTATTTAAATACGTCAATAGCGTTTGACAGAAGTTTGACAAGGCCGCAAAGTGTGTCGTAAATTTGATGTTCGGCATCGCATTTTTCCGTTCTCTCCTACGCGTGAACAGAGACTGTTGTGTATTAAGTGACGCTTAGATATATTTACAAAAAATTGTTATGCCTGACATTCTTCAAGGTATTTTCTATTTAATTTACTGAATTATATATCAATATCACATGAGTGTGAGATTTGAATTAACATCTAATGTTCCACTGTTTTTGTATTTTTGTTGTTGTTAAAATGCTTATTTCAATTAGGATTTAGAAAAAAGCAACGTTTGTTCCCATTTATGAATATATACATTTTACAGAATAAAGTTTCATCTTTTATTTCATATATAAATTGTGATCATCTTTTGTCCTTCCTTGAATAATTTTGTTATTTTTAGGAAGGCCTATATGCATTCCCCGAACAGAATTATTCGGGGTATTAAATGCACCGGGGATATTAAATGCCACTTCTTTGAAATGAAAGAAGTTTTTAATTAATTACCTAACACAAAAATATCACGTGGTGGCAGGTTCGAACATTTTAAGCCCTACATTTTACAAAACCGTAAAGTATTTTTCACTACAATCGATGAAGAAATGGAGAAAAGCCGCAGTTATTGTTGTGAGGTTTGAATAACATAATTTAGAGTGGTTGCAAGAAATTATAGTTGTCTCCAAATCTTTGGGTAGACCAATAAAAGTATTTCAAGAAAGTGGTTCTAGATCAAGGAAGAAAAAAATTGCATAATCTGTTAGAGTCTCGCACCCTTGATGAACTCCAGTTAGCAGCAGAAATGAGTTTGCACAAATGTACACATGGGGCTGCGATGGTTAAGGTAGTCACAGTCACTACAAGCAAAGGTATGGTGATGGAGAATATCACGATGACTAATCTCTCTACAACGTCATTGGTGCCACTTCAGCTCTACAGCGAAGGAAATTCAAGAAACAAGACTATGTATATGGCAAAACCCACGGTTTTTATCTACATGGTACTGCAGACCAATCAGATTACAATTTAAGAAAGAAACTCCCGAGATATTAAGAAATGAATTTGCATTTTGCGACCACTTCTTAAAAAAAAGTTCTGTTTACCCACTGAAGTTTTTAGTCTACTAAAATTCGTCCAACGGTTCTGGAAATTTGTATGATGATTTAGACTCCAACGACAACGGAGACACCTTTAGCAGTTAGATTTTCTACCATTTTTGGATTAAAATATGTGTGTACCTAATTACTGCCCGTCTTTTTGTGTTCATAGATGTGAAATATAATACGTAAAATTTAAAATTAATATGTTTTATTTGCGTAGATATTTATACAGCTTCAAAATATATAATTTTGTTGTTGTAAATTTCTACGGAAGAGTAAATTAATAATTTTTACTTCAAAATAGTTATAATTCATTAATAAGATCAAAAAAATAAAATTGGATTAATATTTACTCAGCAAGGAATTAATTCGTGCTTTTCTTCATCCGTCCACTGCGCGTCGTCGGTAAGAAAATGTTTACTGATGGGGAAAAGCATTTTTTTTACATAAACTCTAGGCAGGAGGCGTGGAGAGTACTTTATAGGCAGGAGAGGAAGTAGTTGGAAGGAAAAAAGTATGAGGGTTGGTAGGGATCTGGGGGTCAAAGTGTTTCCGTCAACCGCCACACAGCTGGTGGGCAGACGCAAACGCCACCAAGCAAACAAACCTCACCCCATGATATCCGGGCACCCCTGCTAAGTCACCGAACGTAGAGAACCACTTGGGATATGGGTACCACAGAATAACACCCCTGCCGCGGTCACCCCAAGTGGTCCGGTATGTTTGGTGACTTAGCAGTGGTGCCCGGGTTTATGGAGTAAGGATTGGCGGAGAATGCGTATACCCACCTGCTGCGTGGCGGACGAGAGACCTAACCCAGAATTCTCCAGTCGGACTCTCGACCCATTGCCTTGCACCGGGGTGGGAGGGATGGATTCATACACCCATCACTTGTGGACTCATTGACCCCCAGATTCCTTACCCTTTTCCTTCCCAGAACTTTCTTTCCGTCCCATCCAAGGCCCTGAGGGAATTTTTTTCCTCGAGGCCTCGTGGGTAGAGCAAAATAATGAAGACCAACATAAATAAAACGCCGTCCTAAATTTCTGCAATAACAAGATTTTTCCATAGTTCCTCTACCCTGAAAAGAAAACATCCCTAGTGTATTTTACTTCAGTGATAAGGACAAGGACCTACCGAGTAGTGTGTGGTTTCCGCTCCGCTGTAGGAACGCGATACCGACGCTGTAAAAGGAAGTTTGTTGAATTATGACAGTTATCATATGCCATCTTTAATAGTGTTGGCGTTTCTGTGTGTATATTATAGTATATCACGTGCTTATCATCGGTGATATACGTCGCGGGATCACGGAGTTACACGTAGGCAGCACGAAGCCCGAGGAGAGGCGCGCATCGCGTCGCGTCGCCTGATGCACGAATACCTTGTTTCGGTACGAGCTAAGCCAAAACTTTTTCCTTATACTTCAACTTTGATTGTTAATAATTCACAGAAATACAATATGTCAGTGAGAAAGTGGTTTCTTTTTACAGCCTTCGTGGTCGAGGGTTTAGGCAGCCTACCTCTTCTCGATCTAGCAAACTCTCTCTACTTGCAATCCGAAAGTCGCGTGTTCTAATGTAAGCGTGCAAATATTTTTTTTTGATTTATTTGTGTTATTTCACAATTTTTTTTTAATTTAAAATAATATATTATCCCCCTGGTATATGACTACCATTCAGAATTGAAACTTAGCGTAACATGGCTTTAGTCATGTTTGGTGACCAGATCTGAATAACCATGAACTTTCCCATCGCAATTTGGGAGGCAGGTATGCCATTTATTGGATAACCAACACCTCTGTCACAGGTCACCCCAAGTGGTTCGCTACATTTGGTGACTTAGCAGGGATGCCCAGGTTCATGGAGATTTGTCCATTTCTTGGCGGCGGATATGTTTGCCCACCTACTGCGTGGCGGTACGGATCTGGAGACTAGTTGAGTGAAATCTTTTGACCTCCCCATCCGGACTCTCTCGACCATCGCCTCACACCGCAGTGGGATGGATTCATGCGTCCGTCACTTCTTGAATCCCAGATACTCATCCCCCTACCTTATTCCTTCACAGAACTGCTTCTCTCCTTCCTTTCCTTAAAAAACCCTCAACACAGCATCTCCAAAAATGACGTAGGCCCCGAGGGAATTTTTGTTTTCCTCGGGGCGTCCGTGTGGAGCTAATGTAAAAAAAAATCTCGTTTCCCTCTCCACAGATATTCCAATTGGGTATACTCACAAGCAGTTGGAACTCTTGTGAGGTATTTGCATATCAACAAAATTAAGGGCGGAGTTAATGAAAAAAAACTCAACCCGTAAAGGAATATGTTTTTTTACTATAATATCTCTAATTTCACCCTAAAAAATGTTTAATTGAAGAATGAACCTTCCTCCCAGGAACCAGAGTCAACCACGCTACTAAAAAAGCCAAATCTTGGTAGGATAAGACCTACTTTTATTTCGCGAATTCATTCCTACAATGCGTATGTCCGCGTGTGTGAGCATGATTTTCTACCAATAGAGTGCATTGTTATCGAGAACAAATAACATTGTGAATCTAAGGGTGACTTTTTTTTCAATACATTCGAGGTCTGAGGTATGACCAAAAATGAGGCTTACGGTCGGTTGAACTTATAGGGCCGAGTGGGCGTTTTTCGCGCGTGGAACCTGGTCTTACAAAAAGTGCGGGATGAGTATTACTCTATCAACTCGATTGGATGTCGGGAAATGGGTAAATTTTCACTTTCGAGATTCCACTTCATTCAATCAGGAAAACAATGGGAAAATTAAAAAAAAAATGGATTTAAAGAATTACGTTTAATAATTTATTTTAAATAAATAAATTCAAATTAAAAGTATATCTTTATGTGAAGATGGGGAGATTTAAGTTATTTTTAATAGCAAATACCGCACAGAAGCCCCAACTGCTCCCCTCTGTACGGAGTTAGTTGGACTATGGCATCTTCAATTGGGGTGCGTTGTGTGGCAGAAGGGAGTGAAGAAGGGAAGAAAATCGAGAAGAGGAAGGTTGGGAGGTGTCCGGCTAATCAGATCTGGTCACCGAACAAGGTACTACCACTCTGGAATATGCCGCAAGTCAATCCTGAATATACTGGTATTGGTTCAGTATTCAAAATGACGTATTTTTATAAACATCATGTAATGGGGAAAATTAATTGTCACTAAGTTCTACTAGAGTTTCAAAGATATATATAGGGTGTTAAGGGACGTAATTAACTTACTTAATACTTGACTTACGGAGTAAAAAATGAAATTGAAATTTTTGTCTCCGGTGACATTTTAGATGCTTTCTTTTTCAACATAAAACATTAAAAATCAGTAGGTATTGGAAACTTAGGGTCGTGGTGACGGTTGAGTGGTTCCTCGGCCGAGTGACCAGTGATGACGTGCGAAAGAAACTTTTCTTTTGGTTTGGAAAAAGAAAAAATTGGAAAAAAACACAAAAAAAGAAAAACCGGAGACAATTTACCGGAGATTTACTGCAAATGATATCAGGAGTCACTGGATAAAGTAATTTAAGTACGTACCGTAAGGCTCTGTAAAATGTAAACACTGTTTATTACGCATGTTTTCACTGAGGACTGATAACTCCAAAGTGCAATAAGTCTGTTAAAGTAACCAGTGCGTGATCTCCTGATTAATCTCTCGCTTCTTTAATATCGACTAAGCTAAAGAAGCCTATGTCCAATGATCACCAATGTAGTGGTCTCTCAATGTGTTTGATTGGTGTGTAATGAAGTAATCCGTGTGGTTATAAACTCGTATGATATCTCACTCATTTTAATATCGATTCATACAAAGACTTGTGCATTGATCAGCCAAACATACCTTGACCTAATTACCCTGTATAAAATCTGCAACAACGTTACCGACTGTCCTGACTTACTCAAACTAATTAATTTTAAAATACTACCCAGAACAACTAGGCTTAACGACTTATTCCACATTAACCGGACACGTACAAATGCTGGTGTCAGGGATCCAATCAGAAGAATGTGCGAATTGTTTAATAAAAATCACAACCTTAAGGATTTCGATATATTTTTTGAAACTTATATCACTTTTGGTAGAAAATTGAAGGCTGTTTTCCTATAAAAAAAGAAAACTCATATATCATTCACTTAACTTTTGTGTGCTTCTTTTTAAATAATTTTCGATTCATTATTAATTATGACTTATTTTCAAACATGTATGAAAATTTATTTGAAAATCTTTATTTATCAAGTCAATCAGTGAGAAATAGTTGGGGTGCAGGCGAATTCTCAAGTTATTGTTCATAATATTGTTTTGTTAATTTTTGTCTGTATCTGTGTTTTCTCCTTAAATAAAATAAAATAAAATAAAAATAAGTGATATATCATAAGAACGTGCTGTGGGAAATTAAGATGAGTCAGATTCCTTTCCAGTGTCCACTGTTCACAAAACTATTCTCCCACATGTCACATTGAAAAGACATAATTTTATGATTACAGTCGATTGATTTTCGCGGTCAATACATTTGCCAAAACTCTAAAAAAAAATTGAGTGCAGTTAACACGTGGTAGAAACGGAACTTTACCAAAATAATCTCAAACTATGAAGAACCAGGGAGTCCTGAAAAGTGAGGTCATAATCAAAAGCCGCCAATGAGCACAGACCAGCGTCATTTCCGTTTTATATCTCAACCAATAGGAGCCTTGGTGGGAGTTTGATACTTCGGAGGTGCTGGATGAGTAATTTCCTTTTCATCCGAAATCCGAATCATACCGGGGTTATAGAAGTTTCACTTAAAAAAAAAACTAAAATAATTTTTTTTTTTTTTAAAGAAAGACAAACATTCCCGGGTTACGAATAACCCAACAATGTTTGAAAATCTCCTACTACCACCACAGAAAGCCGAAAATGTTGCTTGTGTTGTGATGGAGGACTTGGCCAGCCGAGGAATCGAACACGCGACGCTCGGGTGGGACCCAAGCGCTATGCCCACTCAACCACTGACCAGTCACAATATAAGTTAATCTCTTCGCTTGAATGGCAATGATCCCTAGGATTTTTTTTAATACTTTCTGCTTCACAAAAAAACGTGTGCAGTTCACACGCGGTAGAAGTGAAACCTTTAGAAAACTATAGTAGACAAGAGTGGGGAGGTTACAAAACTCTGCACAAACAGAGGAGACTGATAAGTTGCGAATCACCGCTCGAAGTGACCTATTATTCTATCACATTATCTCGCAGGCCAAATCTTGTGTGTTTGTGATTTATGTGTTTGTCTCTTTTTAGTGTCACTTTTTCGTTTCTTCGAGTTTCAAAACATAACGGTACCAAAGAAGTTTTCACTTCAATAATATAATATTTATATTATCCTTTGTAGTTCCACCGGTTCCCGAGTATTATAAAGGTTTTGTTTGATATTATATAGGTTACTGCGTAGGTTCCACTTGCATAATATCCTTTCCGATCTATTTTACCAATTTCCAAACGCCCGCCCACCCACTTTCAAATTGAAAAGAAGAAAATATAAATGCCCGTTTTCATTCAGCAAATCTTTGAATATTTCATTTGCGTAGCTTACAACATACAGATTCGGGGAAGATAGTAGGTCCACTCAAGCGGAGCCTCCGGACGGGCACAATAAGTCCTTTTGTAGGCGCTGCCAGGCCAGCCCGGAGCTAGTTACATCCATCCGACCGTCGATTGAATCCATTTGCCGTCACTAAATTATGCGTGAAACGTCCATCTGCCTACGGGGGGGTGGGGGGAACTACAACACACACCGGCCTCCCCTCCCTCCCCCTCGCCCCGCAGGCCACCTCTTGATCCAACTCCCCCCTCCGCCCCCCTGGAACCTTACCTCGGCCCTCGGCCCCAGGTTTGGAGATCAGTGGATGATTTCGGCAAGGGGTGCCACTGCAGGGGTTTCAATTTGATTTTAACTGACTTTAAATAGTTAGTGCTTTTCAATCAGATTTAAGTGTTTGGCTGGAAGTATCTACGTTGAAAATTAATAATATGTTCAATACATTTACATATTTATATGGTTTTTGGAAGCTCGCAGTAGTAACAAGCAGACATCTCACATGGAGGCCAAAAAAAATTATTTAATCTAATTTTTTTTATTTTTTTTCGAAGGGTTTTAAAAAATTTCTAGGCTTCTTAAAAACGTTAATCAACTGATATTAACCAGTTAGTGACCGTTTTGTTAATTCGGCCTAAAAAATTCCGAATTTGGAATCGATTTACTCGACAATGAAAGCTTCAATAAAAAAATGTATTCCCCGTACACCCGTTTCCGGCTTATAATTTAAATTGAGTAAAAAAAAAGATTGCGCAATTCACACACGGTAGATGCGAAACCCTCAGAAAATAAAGCATCGCACAATGAGAATACCGGTTATTCTATCTCATTCTCACGTAGGCTGAATTGTTTGTCTCTTTTGAGACTCAAATCGAGTTTCAGATCACAACGGTGCTAAAGAAGTTTTTCCTAAAATTTTTTTTAGGAAGTTATTGATTTTTGTGTTTCTGTACTGATATCAAACTTTAAAGAATAATAACATCGTCCAACACACTTGGAATAATGTTACGTATTTCAAACGACCATTGTAGGAGAGAGAAATTGCAAGATACTCAGCTATTGAACTTTAAAGCGAGACATAACGACGTTTATCGTGGGTTTGCCCAAGGCTCACATTTGAATTATCATTTTTTTTCCATGCCTGATAAGGGATGCAAGTTATTTATATTTTACACTAGCTTTTTCCTGCGGCTTCGCTCGCATGTGTGAGGGGGATTCCCACTCCGCCTCCTCCACCTCCCCCCTCCACCCCCTCTGACTGCCCTTCCTCCCCCCTCCCCCACCCTCTCCCCTCACCCCCCTCCCCTTCCCTCCCCCCCCTCCCCCATCTCTCCCTCCCTCCCGCTTTCCATACATTCAGTTTTCAAACCTCGCGTGCCACCAATAGCAATTTTTTTATACAAATTTCATAATGCCAGAGCTCACCGGAAGAAAATATAAAAACCTTGTCCTGACAATAACGAACACACAAAAAAAAGAATTATCCAATTTGGTGCAGTCATTCGAACGTTATGCGCTTAGCAACACATTCAGCAATTAAACTTTATATGTAAGATTAATAAAAAACAGTACGTTGCCATCATGTTTTAGACGTATAACGCCTTTAAAAAATTGCAAAGTTAGAGGTGAGTACAGATTTTATTTTTCTAGATGATGAATTAATAACTTCGGGAGGTATTCATTTAGAAACATCTTAAATATTAGTAACACGTTCTTCAGTTAATTAAAGTGAATTCTACCGCACGTCCGTCCAATGTGTGCCGTCCAATCCGTGCCGCGGGCGCATATTTGTTTACACGCTTTCTTCACTTACGTCGTTAAGATTCCCACATTATTTTCATTCTTCTTTTTTTCTTTGATAGGGTAAAATCGACAGTAGGTCCGTCCAATACACGGGTCACGAGTCGCAATTTCTATACACGGCTTCTTTACTTACGTCGCCATCGTTAAGATTCTGAATATATTTTAGGATATAGTGTAGGTCTTAAGAAACCGTAATTTAAATCATAATTAGTCCATTTTACTATTAATGCAAGTGTATTTATGAATACAAAGTTTTGTAATATTTTCAGTGGATTGCCAGCGGAGCTCACGCCAGCAGCCCTGCACGCCAATCCGTCCATACGCGACCCCCTTGAATTATTTCGCCAATTCAAATATCGCCATGGCTATGGTCGTATAAATATTGGAATAGTTGAAATGCGTTCACTGTGTACTCTCTGTCCTGCGGATTTCCTCCGGCCGGCTCCCGCTCTGGGCTCGCTCTCTGGGCTCGCTATTCGCTGCGGAAAATACGCGTGCTGTGCGTCGGCTGGAGGGATGTTTAATACATTATACCTCTACCGAATTCAAACAGCGACTAAATTTTAACGACTAATTGATTTCGGGAGGTAATTTCCCGATTCGCTCGCTCAATTTGATTTGACATATTGTCCCAGATTCCGAATTCGACATTTGGCACTCGGACCCCACTGAAAGTTATACCCCGACAGTCGGAGGCATCCGGCGTTGCCCGGGAGTTCGGGGAAACATCATTATGTGGTGTTTGATTTATATTAATCACGTTTAAAACTACAGAGAGCTGGAAAATTCTAGGAAATATTACGAAAATCAGTTTCAGAGTAGTCGGAAAAAGGCATGGTGCCTACAATACTTACTAAAAATTACGAAGAAATTTGTTATTATTACTATAGCTATCGATTGATTGTAGAGAAAGTAAATTGTTTGATTCCAAGAACGCAGTAAAGAACGGTTTTTTCCAAATTCTAGAATTTTTTTCTTCATAATATAATATTTCATTTATTTCTGCTTAGTCCAAAGTTTAGATAAATTCAGCGTCAAGTGTCAATGAAAAAGTTATAAAGAGTGGGTTCATGTTCACGGGTAAATGTTCTGCGATTGAATGAGACAGAAAGGGTCAGTTCTTTCACAGAATTTGAACAATTCATAAAATTTCAAAGTCAATTTTCAAGTTCTGTGAAGTTTCAATTCAAGTTCTGTTTTCGCATCATTATGGGCCAGAACTTTCACAGAATTTGAAAAGTTCAAATTCTGTAAAACAACTACCTAGCCCTAAACAGTTAGTGTATACCTTAGGTTTCTATATAACATGTTTACAGGTATAATAACATATAAACAAAACCACATTAAGTCAGATTTTAGAGATGTTTTGAAAACGGCCGGGAAAAACGATGTGTATGTCACCACAATATTGAATTTAAAAACGTACCTTGGGACCTACGAACTTTATTTAATTTCAATCAAGTTTTGGTAAAGAAAATTTTAATTATTATTACTGTATTTCAAAATGCATTCAGATAATAATGCAGCCATCCTTTGAAGAAGGTTTGACGAAATATTTGAGAATAATGTAAAAATAAAGAAAACAGGTGATCGGAAAGTAATTGTTTACAATACTGGTTCTAAGTATGCTGGACACCTTCATCATCAAGATCCTGTTATCCAAAATTATTTGTGGAAGCCAAACGCACAGTTCCTGAAACTTTTGGCGATGGTGTCTCCTTTGATAAGTCGTCATGATGAGAAATATTAATAATAATTATATTTATTAAGATATTCTTTAGAATAATAATTGAACAACATGTAAATTTCTTTGAAGTGAAAACTTCTTTAGACTGTTATTTTGAAGGCGATGAAATGGAAGCGAGTGTTACAAAAAAGCCAGAAATATAAATCTATAGGCTTGCGAGAGAATCAGAGAGCAATAAAAAAAAAATTATTTCACGAGTACTCGGTTCCAATATTATACCGTAAATCCACGGTCCCACGCAAGTCATCTTTGGTTTAATATAGCGCCTGACGAACTTTAGCGGCCAGACATTCAACGGACCAAGGGTCGAATTATACGAAATCCAAAAAAATATATAAATATTTTTTTTGTAAAATCAATATCCAATATTCAAACCACTCCAAAATGAACAGTCAACGAAAACACAAAAGTAAGCGACATCTAGCGACTTTCTAGTTTCACTTCTAATACAAGAAGAAAAAGAAAACAGAAATACTAATGAGATGACCAAATATACAGGAAAATGCGCACCGGAATTCGACCATAAAAATATGGAAAAATCATCCTTCACATTGATACAAAAAAGTGCTTCGTAGTGTCCCCACTCTTGTCTTCTTTAGTTTTCTGAAGGTTTCACTACTACCGCGTGTGAATTGCACACTCTGATTTTTTAAACTAACCTAACAATGACCCTAACAACCCGACCGTCTAAAACCAAAAAGACTATTGCTTCCCTGAATGAGCTAAACAATGTATCAAGATGGCTAAAAATCAATAAGCTTAAATTAAATACAACAAAAAAAACTAGACGTATGGTAATTGGTTACAAGAAGACATCCAGTGAAAGCAAAATTAATATTGATGATGAAATTATTGAAAATGTTACTGAAATGAAATACTTAGGAGTTATATTAGATTCCAAACTAACATTCAACAAGCAAGCTAAATATACACAAAAGAAAATTGGGAAAAAAATATCTTTTTTGGGAAGAATTCGGTAAACACTGTCTAGTAAAACTGCAATCACTATCTACAAATCGATTATTGCCCCACATTTTAACTATTGCTCAACTATCCTTTTCCTATGTAACGAACGAGAACAAAATAAGTTGCAAATTCTCCAAAACAGGGCAATGAGAATAATACTACGGTGAAATAGATTTTCAAAAGTAAACAAAATGTTAAAGGAACTAAATTGGCTAACAGTGAAACAGATGCTGACCTTGAATACGATGATATTTATACATAAAATAATTAACAACATTTTACCAAAATATTTTTCAAATAAAATTATATTCCACAAGGACATTCACAGACATAACACAAGGACATGCAAAGAAATCAGGCTTAAAAAAAAAGACAAGGCGAATACGCAGAACAGTTTACTGTACAAAGGGATGAAGTTATATAACAAGCTTCCAGAAACTTTAAAGTTCACACCAATTGGAAAGTTCAAGACGTATTGCAGGAGCTACATAAAATTTAGTCGGCAATATGAAATATTATAATTAATTAGAAATTTGTAAACTTAAATGTACAAATTACTAAAATAAAATTAATAAATAAAAAATAAATACCCCAATTGGGGATTGTTTAAAGCTGAAGGCAAGGTGAGTAGGGAAAGGATATAGGAAAGAGGAAGACGGTGAAGTTCCTGTCTATTTAGATCGGGTCACCAAACACGGCTAAAGCCGTTACAAGCAAAGTTTCAATTTTTGATCGTGGTCATTCACCAGGGTGATACTGCCGGTGATATAGGTAATATACATTCATTGAAAATAACAATACAAATTTATTTTAATTAAAACAGCGCACATTGGGATTTCAAGGGCCATTAACAAAATTCAAATTTCGTCGAAAGATGTTCTTACGATCATCCAGGGCGGTTCCAATGAGAAAGACGAATTTTTCATTCTCCGTACCAGCTTTTTTGAAATAATAACTTAATATCGATTTTATTTCATTCAAAATTTGCTTCAATTTATACCTACATTCAAAAATGCTGAAAGGCGTGATGATGAAACTATTAAAATTATGTACTTTTTGTAATTATTTTTTGATTATGAATATTTATATTTTTTCAATAATGTCTTAGCAAAATAAGAATGCAAAAAAATCTGAAATATATTAGTTTGTAAATAAATAAAATGAAGTTCTTGTGTAACAAAACACGTGAGCAGATCTTTTTTTAATGATTTTATTTAATGAGTTTATTTATTGTTCTGTTATACGTGGTGGAATTATATTGTATTAAAATTGAAATTAAAACACTTTTTAACTTTAATTTTTTTGATTTTATTTAAACTAAAATTAAAATTCTGAAACATCGCGTTCCCAGATAATTTATTGATTTATTTTACTGCAAGATTATATTATTTAAAATGTGTGTTGTATAATACTAAACCTTGTTAGAAAATTTAACAAATCTGCCAACGACCTTCTGTATAACCTTATTATGCTAAAAATAAACATATTTTCTCATAATTTAAAACATAACTTTACCAGATAAAAGAACATTTATACGTTATTGTGGAAAAGAGTCGACACGGCTAAAATTTTATTTAAAAATGACATTTTTCCGGTTTTGTCTGATTATTCCCTCTTAACCCGCGATCTCCGGATTTGAACAGAAAATCAATTTCATTTGCCCGTTTGAATCATAGGAGTCGAAATTTATTGCGTAATCAGCGATACCAATTTTCATTAAAACAGAAAATCGATATCTTCGAATAACAACCTTTCCTTTTCAATCAACCTCCACGCAGCATCCCCTAAGATGACACTAGCTCTGAGGAAAATTATTTTCTCAGGGCGTCCTTTGTGAAGCTAACTGAAGTTGCTTTCTGATTTTGCTGTAAGATTGATCTTGTCATTCCAAGGATTGAATATACTCTTCTGTAAATGTACTTCTATGTTTTACAATTACAATTAAGATATTACACGGTGTAAATGTGTTCCATTCTCAAACCCTAGCCACCAATATAATAAGTTTTGGATGTAAATCAAGAAATATATAAAGTACGATCAGATAAATGCAAAACAATTTAATTAGCAAAGGCGAGCATCACAGAAAATCTCCACCTGCAAGGAAAACACAAGGAAAAACGCCACTTGTCTAAAAAGTTTTCTCATCAATATTTGAACAAAAAAAATCAGAGTGTGCAATTTACGCGCAGTAGAAGTCAATGCGGTAGAAATGAAATCTTCAGAAAACTAAACTTCGAGAGAATGAGACAAATGCAGAGTATCAGGAGTAGGATAATTGCAGGGTTTATTTATTATAATATTGTTAACAAGTTTAAAAATTATTTTACATTTTATTCCATGTGGTACCGCACAAAAGAGGACACTTATTTTCTTTACTTATTTTTTAAAAGAAAGACAAACATTCCCGGGTTACAAATAACCCGACAATATTTGAAAATCTCCTACTACCACCACAGTAAGAAAATGTTGCTTGAGTCGTGATGGAGGACTTAGACAGCCGAGGAATCGAACACGGAACGCCTGGGTGGGACCCAAACGCGATGCCCACTCAACCACTGGTCGTCATTGATTAATCTATCTCATTATCTCGCAGGCTAAATCCTATAGATGTATGTGTTCATCTCTTTTTACTGCCTTTCGCTTCCGTTTCATCGATTTTCAAATCACAACGGTGCTAAAGAAGTTTTCACTAAAAAAATATATTTCATGGAACACGCCAAAATGAACGTACATTTTTTGTATGCTACTACAATAACCCTCTTAATAGTATTTTTTTCTCATTCACTGCGAAAACAACACGTTATTTCCGACATTATCTGACCTTGCCTAAACGGTTATTCCCGGTCATCACAATAGGCCACTTGCATCAAATTTTTTTAAATTTTTTTCCGGTTTAGGCAAATATTCTAAGACATTCTGTATTTTTTTTTATTTTTTAATCGTATTTTTGAAACCCTGGGGATTTTTTGAAAATTTCAATCCGATAAATCAGACCATTTTTTATAAACCGGAAAGACGGGACATAATTTTATAGGTTTGAAAAAACGATAATTACATAGCCGAAAATCATTTTAAAAAAAAGAACATTTTCCACACGAATGGCACAGGAGAATAACGAGGCATACCAAAAATATTACATCTCATAAATATTTTTTTTCCTTGATCCATCTTATTGACCATAAATCATTATAATGAACAGCGTCTATATTACTAAATTCAATGTAATATACTTGTACTTGTAAATTATAATAATAATACGAATATTATAAAATTTAATTTTGTTAAAATCAGCACCATAATCATTATACCTCTAAAACACGTACCGACATCATCTGCACGTTCTGAAGAGAACCCCGTAGATCATTAAAAGTACGGGGTTCTCTTCAGAACATCTGTCAAAAAGTTAAACCAAATGATAAGTTCGCAGAGAACAAACAATAAATCTAGTGAACGAATTCAAAAATTCGCCTTAAATCAAAGAGATGCCATATAAAAAAATAAATCAGTGTGGAATTTAAAAAAAATAATAGGAACATTTTCGGAGACGGGACATTTTCATGTAGTGACGTCACAAGCCTAAATAATGGATTTATTTATTTAAAAATAACAAAAACTGTACATTTCTATACAATTTTACTAACATTTTCTTAATCTTAGTAAAAAGATCTATCCACATGATTTTTTCCAAGTCGTTATGAAATCCATGCAAGTGGCCTATTCCCTCATAATATTTATTATTTCTTCCATCCAAATCCACAACCTTTTTTTGGCCAGAATTAAACAATCTCTTTGATAATTTGAGTTCTTCCGGAGGTGATAAATGTTTGGGATAAATTCTTAGAACATACTATATGTGTAATGTAAGTTAATACATATAAGGGGAAGTGCCCGAGTTGGAGGAGAGTAGGTAGAGTATTTGTGAGTGTGGGTGGAAGATGTACTATATGTGTGCGTAGTGCGTCCTGCTGTACACCAGCCTCCCTATAAATATACATAATAAGGTACACCGGAGTAGATCCTCTGGCACAAAGCGAATTCTACACATAGCAGGAATATATTATATATTACATGGAATACATAATAGTGGCTCGCTGTATATAGGATAGCCATCTTTAAAATACATATCTAAAGGATTACCAACAGGGAAGGATGGATTTTGCGTGAGGGAAATTAGTTTTGCATACATTTCCTTGGGTCTAGTATAATCGATATCAAGAAATTAGGCATTTCCGCTTTCCACAAAGTGAAATAAGTTTAATAACCACTTGGTTATATCAATATTTATTTATTCATATTAATTTTATAAGAGCTTTTACAAATATATGTATTTATTTTTTTACGCTGAGGCAAAAAATCCTTCAAGGCCTATGTCATTTTGGGGATGCTGTGTGGGGGGTCTTTTCAGGGAAAGACCCTCCGTCTTTTCAGGGAAAGAAATGAGAGGAAGTTCTGGGAAGGAAATATATGTGAGGGATGGGTAGGAATCTGGGGGTCAATGTGTCCAGGAGTGACGGATCTATGAATACATTACTCCCTCTGCGGTGCAAGGCGATGAATCGAGAGTGTCTGGCTGGAGAGGTACAGTCTCTCCCGATCCGGCCCGCCACGCAGTAAGTAGGCAAATGCATTGGCTGCTAAGATCTAGACAAATAATATTGTGGTACAGTAATCATGTATTATTAAAATATGTTAATTAAATTATGAAGAGCCCGTGCAGGAGAACAGTAACAACAATTATGCTAACAAAGATTACTATAATTGAGATATGTTATTACAGCCTTTTTGTTACTATTTTCTATGTTGAACAAGCGAGCAACTAAATGACTCAGTCCATATTGATATTCTTGCAATTAAAACTAATTTTAGACCGAGTAGTTAAACTTAATTATAAAAATTAAACTTAAGAAATCAGGGATGTCTATAATGTCTATAAATAGCATTTAAAAAAAATATATTTATTCAATTAAAAAAATCAACACTATTGACTCATTATGCAGAAAAACAACTGAATACTGTTCAATCATACATATGAAATAAAAATAAATATTTTTTGAAAATTCACAAAGTAGGTACCTTGGTGATTGTCAAACATTTTCCTGGAAAATATTAATTTTCTTAAGGAAAAATTAAACCCTGCTATGTGTAGAGTCGCTAGATGTCGCTTTATTTTCTTTTGCCTGTTTTTTAAAGTGGTTTGAAGATTGGATATTGATTTCATAAAATAATTATTTTTTTTCGGATTTCGTAGGATTCGAACCCCCGTTCGCTTGATGTATGTCTCTCTGGCCGCTGAGACTTATCAGGCACCTTGCCAACTACGCTATGGAAGGCACGCGTTTTGTGTTTGTAAAGAACTGAGTTGTGACGCGTTTCCGTTTCACCCGAATTTTGAGTCACTAACGGCGCTAAAGAAGTTTCGCTTCAAAAACATTTCTGAATACTGTTTACTTAACCACAGATTAGTGAAAGGAAAATCGTAATTATGCTTAGTTTTCCGGGTGTAGCGGACACTGATCCAACGAAGTCATCATGTTTCAATGTTAAGGTATTTAACCTGGAAAATAATAAAATAAAATGAACCATAGCATAATTTATCAACGATCCACATCGAATAATAATAAAATTGAGGTTAAGTTTTCCATGTGCATCTAAGATGTTATGAAGTTAATATACATCGAAGTCAATAATTAAAAAATCTTACCATTATAAAATACTCATAAGTATAAGTTACAAAAGTATATCTGTGGACAACAGCTTCACGTCGAATAATAAAATTATAATCAATTTTCCGAGTTCAGTTCGATCCCACAAAAAACAAACTCATCGGCAGTATTTAATTAACTTCTCGTGGAATTAACTTCTATTGGAATAAAAATAGAAATAATAAATTGAAAACAATTTAAAAAAAATCCAATAATAATTATCCGGGTGCAGCTCGGACAAGCCAAATACGTTTGATGGAAATTGGAAACTATTAAAATGCTGGCACCTCTCTAAGTTATGAGGTTTAAACGAATCCACATTTCTATTTCGAGATTGATGAAATTTTCCATACTTCAAAGCAGAGGTCACTGTTTACACAAACTATCGAAAAAAACACCCCACTCACTATCCCAAGTAAATCCTATAGTTTGAAACAGAATTTTGACATTCCTTGAAGAAATTTTACACACTTGAAGTTCGAAATGACAGAAAAATTGTTGGCTACATCTGATTTTGAAAAACTATGTAAGTATATCTGGGGACTGGGGATAACGCTGGGGACTTTAGCTTCGAATAAGGAAACACGGTAAACGCACACTTGTGAACCATAATCCGACATGGTCAAATAATAATTATTATGTAGAGTTTTTCGATTACAGCTCAGAAAATGATACCTTAAAGCTAACACGTAATTTTCTTCAATATTTATTGCCACCAATCATTATTATACGTAGAAATATAAAAAAACTTATGAAAACACATTGTGAACCACAATTTCACTGTGAATAATAATTGTGATATCCTAGACAGTAGTATAATAAGTTACTAATAGATCGCACTAGATGGTACTGCAGAGATTGAGACTATAATAAATACGATTGCAACCACAAGGTCAGGGCACAAAATTATTCATACCGCCTGTTAAATAAGTCATCCAGGCTAATTGTTATCTATCCAAAATGAATTCCGACGTGTTTTGTTGGCTTCTTGTGTTTTATTTCAATAATGATGGTTAGTTTTCCGGGTGCAGCTCGGACATTGATCCCGCGCAGCCATTAAGGGCGATGTTTCAATCCGCCGAGGCCGGAATCGGATGCGCTCCTTCTCCGCAGCGATGACGTTATCGTAAAGTGAAAACAACGGCCCAGTAATTTGAGTGAAAATTCTCATTCGCCACGGGCCGCGTAGTCGCGCGGGGGGGTGGCCGGCATATGGGGGCCACCCCACCCCAGCGCCCCCTGCTCCTTCAGGGCTGGCAGCCGACTGCCGACTGCAGTACGCCGATATTTGACTTCACGACAAGACAACGACCGACAAACAGTCGATCAATATAAATACATTAAATAATGTTTTTTTTTATATTATTAGTAGCTCTAAATAACCTAATCCCTGTTTAATTACTACCGAATCTAAAAAGATAGATATATCTCAAGCTTCTTCGTCCCAAACTCTTTCCCATCTCCATTTTTACAACATAAAAAAATCACAATTTAAGACAACTATCGTTAATTAGCTATTTATTTTCCACGGTTAGCTTTTTTACATGTTAACTCTACCCAGGGGGCCCTGAGGAAAATATTTTCCCTCAATGCTCATGTCGTCTTTGGGGAAACTAAATGGGGGCTTTTACGACAAGGGTAAGAGGGGTGGGTAGAGGAATATGGGGATCAGAGAATCCAAAGGTGATGACATTCGTGCCACCGCGGTGCAAGGCAATAGGTCGAGAGAGTCCGGCTCAAAGAGGTCAAAGGGTCACCGGCAACCGGCCTCTTTCGATCCGTACCGCCACGCAGTTGTTGGGCAGACGCATCCTTAGCTAAGACCAAGACAATCACGTCATGAACAAACGATCACCAAATTTAGCGAACTACTTGGGGTGAGTTTTGAATGGTGCCTTCAAAGCTGAAGAAATTTCGATAATTCGTGAATTTATTATTAATTTATTACTTTGTTCTGTCTGTCATTAACCAATGACAAAAAGTTGTAAGTTTACAAATAATTTTTGTAACTTATACGTTTTTCATTTTCTCTACATATTATAAATTAAAGTCCTCCGCCGCGTCATGCGGTTTCACATTTTGATTTTCATGCGGTTTTCGCCAAAAGATAGAGTGATTCATGAGGAAGGTTTAGGTATGTAATTAGTCAAGGTTTTGTGTACATTGGTTGAAATATATAATATAGTGGTGGACGAGTGGGTTGGCAAGCGGGCAGTGTGGATTTGATTTGTATGAAAATCTACAGTTTTTTGCCTCGGCAGGTTGATGAAATTTGGTCTACATTTGATTTACGTGTAGATCCCGGGCATCGCCGGGGACTTCAGCTAGTAAATGAATAATTCAGTATCACGTATAAAGAGTGAAAACTTTTGGTTTTTTGTGAGAAAAAAAAAAATTATCTCTCATTTTGCACCCTTTTAGGGTGACTTTTTAATTGACAAATAAACCTGCAAAAAATTCACCATCGATCGCAATGTCCATCTTTGGAAACGCAGCACCCCTACTTTCTATACGGCCATAAAATATACAATATATACACACCGCTGGAATACAGCCTTCGGAGGGAAAGCGAAAGTGGCGTGGGGGGAATTGGGGCGGGGGGGATACAGAGTAGGGGGGGAGGGGGATATGGAAGGAGGGAAGGAAGGCGGGGGGGCGTATTTAGGTTGCCGTGATGGACTTAGCATTTCTCTCGGACCAGGGGGGTCCGCCCTACGGCCGCCCGCTGCGTGCGGGGGGCGGGTGGGGAGGGACGCGTGCCCGGAATGGCGATTCTACAGCATCCCCCGGAAGCGTAAGGGAGGTTCGTAACTTTAAATTCATTTTGAATATTGATTTCAAATTTAAATTTTGCACAATTCTATTGTAAACGGAATCGGGCAACGCAAAAGTGCGGCGAGATAGCAGACGTGAAAATAAATCAAACATGTGATCGTATTATTGACCGGTGCGGGCGCGTTTAAAAAAATGATCTTTCTCATCAGTTGGGAAAAAGAAAAAAAAATAAGTAGGTACTATTCCTGTTTTCCAAAATAATATGTCGTAAAGTTTTTAACGAGAAACCGTTTTTAAAAAGGCTCCCAAAATGAGGTCCCATCAGATATTCAAATATATTTCGTGGCCCAAGGGTTGTGGCGCCAAGTGGCGTGTATATTTAAAAAAATAGACCATTGTGCGTTGCTTGTTAGTGTGCTTACATCATTGTGCGCATAGTTTACTGAGCGGGGAGTAGGTCAGATAAGAGACTCAAAATTTAGGTGCTTCGTCGTGTATATCTTGAGGTGTTCTTAAAAGAAAGCCAAGAAAAAAACATTAATTATGTTCAGTGACGAACAAAAGACGTTTTAATGAAAAAAGTTTGTCTGCTAGTCTGGAAATACTACCAACCTAATTTTGTTTACTCCTCAAAACATAAATACACATATTATTTACTAATCGAAATGTTATAATGTTGTATTAAGATGGCTTCAACTGATGCTATTAGTAGCTGAGATGACTACTGCTTACTTTTCACTCGGCAGTAGTGTCGACAATCTGAATTAATTCACCCGTCGTTTGTACTATTCACTCTTATTAGACTTTCGAAATCATCGAAGTAAATAATTTAATAATCAAGAGATAATGTTTTTCCGATGCATTTTCCTTACGAGCCGCCCTTTGGTCCGCCCCCTACCCCCGCCCGCGTCTTCCTTCCACCCCCGCTCTAAAATGTATTTGTTGCCACATCCGACTAGGAAATTCTACGCTAAACTAAATTATATCAATTATTTTACTAACGCTCCAAACTATATTATCATCCGTCATAATGAAACGGTAAGGGATTTATTGTAGAGTCGGTGTGTGGGTAGCCAGTAATCGTATTCAATGCTCCCTTACGTCTATCTATACAAAACCTAAGTTTGTATAGATGTAAAGCTACCTTTAATATCTGGAGCGATTCTCTTCATCGGAATATCTTTACTCAGCTATATTCTCGGTAATGCAACCATGTTGAATTTAACACAAGATTGTAAAAATGTCAATGAACTTCTGCTGGTGTATAAATATTGACTAAAAAGATGTCTTTTTAAAATCTGGAACTTTTCTCACCATCGGCATAATATATCTAAAAAAAATTCTAAATATGTCCTAGGTTAGAGTTTGTGTTTGGTTGAAGTGAAAATTATAACGCTTATTTTATTTTCGCGTTGAGATAAAATACTTTCTGTTTCTGTTCATGTCATATATTTGGATTTATTAGCAAGATAGCAAAAGGTCAACAACTTTTAACAAAATATGAGTAGCGATCGGAAAACTTAGTTGTACACGCGGTCAAAATACTAACTGAAGAACTACTACCGTAATGATATGTATGAACAATTTTAAATCCCGCACACATACATATAATATGTACATATATACGACGACTGCGTGGGTAAGTTTTGTAGATTTTTTACTTGCCTTTTATATCTTTCCTTGATTGTGTGTTAGGTGAAGTGTTCTCAAATCGGAAGTATACAATATTTTTCCTCCTAATTTCATACTTTTTATTAAATTCCAACTATCCGCCGGCCGTCCGAATACGCAATACGAAAATTTGAAATTTCGGCCCAAAACGTATTTTGAAATTGGAATACGCCTTCGAATCGGAATTTTCAATTCGCAATTCGAATAGAAATACCCTGCCGGAAGGTAATTCGGAGCATGCACCCCCTTCGCCCCCTCTTGGGGGGCGGTCACCCCTCCCCCCCACCCCACCTCCCAGCCCCCACTCTTCTCTTGTCACAGTCTTGGTTCTACTATACTCTACACTTTCCCCTCATCTATGTACAGCATCAGAGTGACCCCTTTCGCAAAGTACAGTCGATCTGTAGCTGCAAGGAGCTTAAGGAAAAGTAAAAGTATATTAATTTAGTTTTTGATTTTTGTTAGTTTATAAATATTACACTTATTTATGTGTATTCAGTTATTGTTCTTATTATTATATTTTAATATAGCCTACATACGACTGCCATGATTTATATGATCCATTTTATATGTACGTTTATTTTTTTATTTTCCAATGGGTATATATTCACATAAAACAGACATACACACACACACTTCACAATGTAGGACATCATATACTGATTCATTGAAGGCCGACTCTGTTTCACGTTGACAGACGGCCGCTTCCTTCCGGATAAGGTTTTTTCACGGGTTTCCTTATCTCAAAAGGCGAATGCGGTGGAATTTCAATCAAAAGAACACGACCGATTCCTTCCCACTACCAACACAAACAGTATGTATATATGATCGCAGTAAGCTGTCGCTGGTTGATGCCCGTTGGGCTTCTGATGACGGAAGATGTAATTTCAGTAGAATTTTTAATAAACAATTTTTCCTTGTAGCAGCCATTTCCAATAATAACCACGTAACATTTTAACACCCACATGAAGTAACAGTTGTAAGGCGTGTATGACGCACTTCTATTTGTGTAAGGAACAATGGCTTTATATTTTTTTTTATACCTCACAAGAGTCCCAGCTACTACCGTCTGGAGCCCGTAAGTCTATGGCATCCCCGATTGGGGCATTTTGTGAGGCTGAAGATATTGGGGAGTGGAAGGTGATGGGGAAGAGGAAGATGAGGAAGTACCTGGCTGTTCAGATCTGGTCACCAAATACAGCTAAAGCCATTCAAGCAACGTTTCAATTCTGAATGGTGGTTTTACACTAGGGCGATACTGAGAATATCTTCTGCTCTGGAAATATATTAATATGCCGTTAATATATTACATATTATTTTAAATGAATTAATCGTGAAATAGCACAAATTATTCCATTAAAATTTATTTGCATGCGCCCGCCGGGATTCGATCCCGTGACCTTCGGAACGTTGCTTAAAATGACGGTGACCGTATTTGGTGACCAGATCTAAATGGCCAAATACCTCTAAATCTTCCTTTTTCCCATCTCCTTCCTTAGCCCACTATCTTCAAAGTCCCGCTGACTGCGGACAGTCTGTAGCCGTTTGGAATCTTGTGCGGTATTCGCATTTAAAAATAATTTACATTTAAAGGTAATGTTTCCAAAATAACATGCTGAAGAAATGTGTGCGTGCCGAAGTTAGATCATGAACGTAATTATTATTTTTTCGATAATAAGCATGTAAAAATGTATCAGGCAATTTTAAGACACGAATGTACTCGTATGTTGGTTCCAGTTGTAAAAATGTTTTCTTTATTAGAAATTCGTGAATTTTCCCTGTGGATTAGAAAATTTTATTACCATAAATTTTCTATTTTTGTGACAGTTAATTCGTGGTGGAATTCGGTCGTAATTAAATAAATAGTATTTTATCCTATTTTACTGAACGGTTTCTACATATTACGGTCATCTTCATCTTCAATGCATACATTACTAAAAAGAGAATTATCGGAAAAACTCGTTAAAAACGTTCAATGGTAACAATGGTAAAAATGGATGTTAGTCGTAAAGCTGCGTGTTGTTTTTAAAAAGGCTCCCAACGAAGGTCCTGTTAGGATCAGCGGTCAAATACATTTGATAAGGGGCCATCCATAAACTACGTCACATTTTAAGGGGGGGTGGGGAGTTGAGAAGTGCTACATTGTGAGACAAGGGGTGTGGGGGGAGTCATCAGCTCTGTGACGTATTATATAAAAATATTTTGAACTACTGTTTTAATTATTTTTATGTGACATCTCTCGACTGACATACAGCGGATAGACTCGCCAATATTGTGGTCATCCATGATTCATTTATTGGCCATTATTGGAATAGACTGGAAAAAATTCTTGGAGGATTTTGGAATCGGAAGTCATCGACTTTTCCAGCATCTGGACGGACCTTTTGTCTGAGAGCCGATATTGTTCAGACGACCCAATGTAATGTACGAGTATGAATTCAAATATCTTCCATTTTGAATAAAAACCTAATCCATTCTTTCGGATTCATTTTGGGAGGCGATTATGACGTAGGTTACCCCAAGTGATTCGCTACGTTTGGTGACTTAGCAGGGTTGCCCGGGTTCGTGGGGTGAGGTTTATCCAGATCTTAACGGCAGATGCATCTGCCCACCTGCTGCGTGGCGGGCCGGATCGAGAGAGACAGGTTGAGGAGGTCAAATGCAGCAAGAGTCTTTCTACCTATCGCCTTGCACCGTAGTTGGAGGGATGGATTCGTACCTCCATCACTCCTGGACACACTGACCCCCTGATTCCCACCCGCCCCTCATACCTATTTTCTTCCCAGAACTTCCTCTCCTTCCTTTCCTTAAACTACCCTTCACACAGCATCGCCTAAGACGGCATAGGCCCTAAGGGAAATTATTTTCATTGAAGAAGATAATAATAATAATCCAAACGAAAATATGAAAGAGAACAAGACAGAAAAACAGAAAAAGATAATGGTCGCAACTGGGACTCGAACCCAGAACCTCTATCCGTAAGGTGCGTTTACCAATTTCGCATTGCGCCCTACTATCAAACCGTCATAATAGCCAATCACATATTTCAAATTTTAGGATTAACAACATTATCTTCAACTAATTTATTTTCCATATCATAGGCAACTACCCTTTTTATTGGAAACAATCATTCTAAGAATTGGTTTGTAACCTGAATAGCGTCACGGATAAATATATCCGATGTTATTTATATCGAAGTATTGACTTTTTATAAAAGTCTAAATGAATATTCAATTTTTATAAGAAAAACTCTCTTTTTATAACTTTTGAAGATTATGCCCACCAATGTAATATATCATTGAAGAAGAAGATAATAACCTAAACGAAAATATGAAAGAGAGCAAGCCGCAGAAATACAGAAAAAGATAATGGTCGCAAGCAAAATTAAATTATTTTCTTTTGGGCCTCCAATGTAAAAACTAAAATGATTCATTTGCCATAAGTAGATTGTCGTTGCTCACTCTGGTTGAACAATTTTAAAGGCCGTGCTGTGTCATAGTATTTCAAATATATATTGTTTTTACCTTATTCCACAATAACAATGATAAAATATTGTTTTGATTTCCAGCGGTACACCTTTCTGGGTGAAATGCGACTGTACTTACGCGTTTTGAACGAGGAAGACCGAGAATGTACGTAAATACGTTATACGGCCCTACCCGTAGTACGAGGTACTAGGTACCCCTATATACGTTCTCACGTACCCCCTCCGAGGTACTTGCGTATGTAAGTAACGCGGCCGCCGGCCTATTTCACTAGGTAGCTACTGTACTACACACTAACTTTATGTTATTTGAACATGCCCTACGTGGACGGGTCGGAATAGCTATTTCGCCCCGAATAATGTCAAATTGTATCCTTGCATCGTATAATGAAGAATTTCAGCGCCAGATTATTATTCTTGAATATGTAGTGTTCAGTGTTATTTGTAGTTGCTTATTTCGCACAGTGTACGACGTTTTGAATTACGGGACGCCCCGTGTTAATGCGCGATCTTATGGACGTTGTAATGTTTTTAATTAAAATGTCTGTAATTCTTCAGTTGAACTCGGACACTTTTGTTCATTTTAAAGGATTTTTTTATTAACATAATTTACAAATGACGGCCTCTGTAGCTTAAATAGGTCTCTGTAGGAAAATTGGTTTAAATGAGAAGTTGACAAACCTACAGATTTCATAAAAAAGATGTATTTTGAAGTGAAACTTCTATAGTACCGTTGTCATTTGAAACTCGATGAAACGGAAGTGAGCAACACTAAAAAGGACAAACACATATGTCCATGGGATTTAACCTGCCAGAGAATGAGAGAGCAATAAAAATTATTTATTTCACGGGTACTCGGTTTCAATATAGTACGATAAATCCAACTGTCCCACGCGACTCTCCTTTGGTGTAGTGGTATAAAGCGCCTGACGAACTTCAGCGGCCAAGAACTTGTTTTATCAATTTGAAGGATGATTTTTTCCATATTGTTTTTTTTTTTACATGAGCTCCATACAGGAGGCCATGAGGAAAAAAAATTCCCTCAGGGCCTATGTCATCTTCAGGGATGCTATGTGGAAGGTTTTTTTTAATAAAACTTCTTTCCGCAAGCTTGACTTGGGGAGTAAGCTGATGAATGCGTGACGAGAGCGTTATGAAAAGTGTGATCGGGCGAGGCGAACGGTCGGGCGAAGCGAACGGAAGTTGAGAGGGAGATATAAGTTAGTGAAGTTTTACTTTAAGCACACTAGTTTTTTTAAGGAAAGGAAGGAGAGGAGAGTTCTGGGAAGAAAAAGGGTTTAAGGGGTGGGTAGGAATCTGGGGTTCAATGTGTCCTAGTCATCCGCCTCCAAGACATAGACAAACTTTAGTCCCTGAACCCGGGCACCCTTGCTAAATCATCAAACGCAGCGAACCTCTTAGGTTGACCTATGGCAGAGGTTTTGGTTATCCAATAAAGGTTCCCGGGGCGGCGGTACCCATTCTCGCCTCCCAAATTGTTGTCGTCGAGTTCCAGTGCACCTTTTCCTACACATTTGGTCATCTTATTAGCATTTGTGTTTTCTTCTTCGGAGTGGTTAGGTGTCGCTTAATTTTTTCTTTACTTGTTTATTTTGGGGTGGTTTGAAGATTGGATATATTTTTATAAAAAAAAATATTTTTTTTGATTTATTAGGATCGATCCTTGGTCGGCTAAATATCCGCAAAATCTATTTTTAGTGTCGCACGCTTCCGTTTCATTGAATTTCAAATCACAACGGTGCTAAAGAAATTTTACATAAAAAATTTAAATGAATAGGTAAGTCGAAAATGCGAAGAGTTTCATGCTCGATCTGTTTGATCTCTAGCTGACCATTATAAACATCGGACCATAGACAATTATTGTTTCTCCTCATTGTGCTGTATGTATCGAATAGGTAAGTCGAAAATGCGAAGAGTTTCATGCTCGATCTGTTTGATCTCTAGCTGACCAATATAAACATCGGACCATAGACAATTATTGTTTTTTTTTTTTTTTTTTACAGTGTATACCGCACAAGAATCTCAACTGCTCCCGTCTGGAGCCAGTGAGACTATGGCATTCCCAGTTGGGGTATGTTGTGAGGCTGAAGGTAGTGGGCAGGGGAAGGTGGTGGGGAAGAGGAAGGTTGGGAAGTACCTGGCTATTCAGATCTGGTCACTAAACACGGCTAAAGCCATTTTCAAGCAACGTTTCAATTCTGAATGGTGGTCTTACACCAGGGCGATACTAATAGTATCTTCCACTCTGGAACATGCCGCAAATATACTATATATTATTTTAAATGAATTAATTGTGAAATAACACAAATTAATCAAATAAAATTTATTTTGCGCATGCCGGGTTCGAACCCGCGACCTCCGGAATGTGAGTCAAGAGTCTTAGCCACTGGACTACTGTGCTGTATGTATCGAATAGGTAAGTCGAAAATGCGAAGAGTTTCATGCTCAATCTGTTTGATCTCTAGCTGACCATTATAAACATCGGACCATAGACAATTATTGTTTCTCCTCATTGTGCTGTATGTATCGAATTTTATCTTAAATGAAAGCCCATATTTTCATTTCTAAGAAGTTTTAGCTTCTGGACCGAATAGACATGCGAAAACTATCAGTTTGAGACAAAAACTCAAGACATAAGGACTCTGAAGATGGACAGTGAGATCTGTCCAAACGTCAGGAGTTAAAGTCATTTTCAGAACTACTTTACGCGGGTAAACCGAGAAAATTGTATATATATATATATATAATCGGTCTCCTCTTTGAGCGGTGCTTCCCCATTCTTGTCTACTTTAGTTTTACGAAGGTTTCACTTCTACCGCGTATGATATTTTTTGAAATTGTACCATCTTACAAGATAATGTGTTAATATATATTTTTTATATAAATGGTACTTAATCTTACATACGTATTTAAGCGTACCTTTCGGCAACTGCGACGCATGACAAATTCAAACGGCCACCATCTTGAACCGGGACCGGAACGAAACAAACAAATTTACAAACAGGTTAAATGCTAATGCTAATTTTCTTCTATGGTTTGGACGTGTAATATGAAAGAACAGGAGTTGTAGTGAGAAAAGATATCGCAATATTGTATATTAGATTGTAGTATTAAGAGAAAATATATCGCAAAAGTGTATATTAGATTGTAGTATTAAGAGAAAATATATCGCAAAAGTGAATATTAGATTGTAGTATTAAGAGAAAATATATCGCAAAAGTTTATATTAGATTGTAGTATTGAGAGAAAACATATCGCCAAAGTGTAAATTAGATTGTTTAGTGGGAGAATGGGAGGAGTCGATAAGGAACGTGAGATAGGTAATATGAAGGGTTGTGTGGAGAAATGACCTTATTAATAAACGTGTTTTATATTTTAAACTTCCATAAATGTACATTTAAAACACGTTTATTAGTAAGGAGCTACAGTTTACAACCTCCGTTGTCGAGGGCAACCCGGAGAACACGAGTTCAAATCCCAGCATACACAAATAAATTTTATTTGATTAATACGTGTTATATCACAATTTTATTAATTAAAGTTAATATATAACATATTTGTGGTACGTTCCGCAGTGGAAGATACTCTCAGTATCCCCCGGTGGAAGACCTTCTTTCGGAATAGAAACGTTGCTTAAAATAGTTTTAGCTAAATCGCTAAAGACGGCCTCCGCAGTCTAGGGATAAGGCTATTGATTCTCAATTCGAAGGTTTCGAGATCGAATCCCGGCGTACGCGAATAAATTTTATTTGGTTAATTTGTTAATGTTTACTTTACATTAATTCATTTAAAAATAACATATCACATATTTGATGTGCGTTTCACAGTGGAAGATACTCCTGATACTAGACCGAGACCACCATTCAGAATTAAAGCGTTGATTAAAATTGCTTTAGCCGTGTTTGGTGAGCAGATCTGAAGAGGGTATTACCAGAGAAAACCAGAAATATGTCATTTTTAAATCGGATTTTAGACGTATTGACTCTTTTCCATAGATTTTCCTATAAATGGATTTCGAAAGATTGTTCTTTTATCTAGCGTTCGCATGTTTTAAATTTTGAGAAAAAATGTTTATTTTTAGTATAATAAGGTTATACCATGGGTCGTTAGCAGATTTGTTAAATTTTCAAAAAAGATTTTGTATTATACCACAACTATTTCAAATCATATAATCATGCAGTATAATAAATCAATACATTATCTGGGTATCGCATGTTTTAGAAATTTTAATTTTAGTTTAAATAAAATCATTAAAAAATATATACCTACATGTATTTTCTGACGAAAATTGGTCCGTTTGTGAATTTATTTGCGCACTTGCAAACTAATATATTTCAGATTTTTTTAAATATTCTTATTTAACTTAGACATTTTTGAAAAATGATAAATACTTATAATCAAAAAATAATTACAAAAAGTACATTATTTTAATAGTTTTATCATCACGCCTTTCAGCATTTTTGGATGTAGGTATAATTTAAAGCAAATTTGGAATAAAATAAAATCGATATTGAGTTATAATTTGAAAAAGCTGGTGCGGAGAATAATTAATCTTTTTCACGGTAACCGCCCTGCACGATCGTAAGAACAACTTTCGACGAAATGTGGATTTTCGGCCGCTGGCTGGTCAAACGCTCTGAATAGCCAGGTACTTCCCCATGTTCCTCTTCCCCATCTCCTTCCCCTCCCCACTCTCCTCACAACGTACCCCAATTGGGGATATCGTAGAGTCACTGGCTTCAGGCGGGAACAGTGAATAACATGAGTTATTCACTTTTTTTACACCAGAAATCATAGTATTTAGGAAAACATTGTGCGTTCCTTCGAAAAATTGTGGAAATGCGACACCATTAATTAAAAATTTATAAAGTTTTTCTCTTGTGTTCACAATATCATAAAAGTTGTTCCGTGAAGTTCGCACATAAAGGAACGAAATGTACACGTGTTTGTAATGTTGGACATTTTTAAATTGGTTATATCGACAAGATATTTCACGCGTCGTCATTTTGCTTAGTTTAAAATACATAAGTATCAATTTCTAAAATATATTATACTACCTACAGTCTTCTAAAACTTAATAAAATGTTTAATTTGACATATGTGGAAAAGACTCTCAACATGACCCAGCATAACAGCTAACAATAACAATAACATGTTTGCTACCATCATACAGAATCTAAACGTTGCTTGAAATGGCTTTAACAAGGTTTGGTGAGCAGATCTGATTATCCCGCTATTTCCCAATCTTCCTCTGTCTCATTTTATTCCCTTCTACCGTCTCTTCAACCTCACAACATACCCTAATTAAGGATACCATATTCCCACTACACTAACATTCTATTTGGGAGGCGGATGTGAGTGCTTCCGCCCCGGGATCCATTTATTGGATAAACAACACCCGTGGGCCACACAAGTGGTTCGCTACGTTTAAAGACTTAGCACGAGTGCCTGGGTTCATTTTTCCAGGTATGATATGGTTCATTTATCTAGATATGTTACCGACTGGTTGAGGGAGATCTAATCTAGACCTCTCCAGCTGTACCCTCACGACCCATCGCCTTACTCCGCAGTGGGAGGGATGGATTCGTATGTCCGTCACTTATTCCTTTCCTACTACCATCCCCCAACCCTTTTCCCTTCCCAGAACTTCCTCTCCTTCATTTCCCTAAATAGACCCTCCACACAGCATTCCCAAAAATTACATAGAATCTGAGAAAAACAATTATCCTCGGGGCCTAGTGAGGAGCTAACGTAGAAAAAACAATGTGAAATTGTGCATAATATTTCTGATAAAAGTGCACATTTTTCAAAATAGACGACACCAAGCGACACACGATAAGCATTAAATTCTCACTCCACACATTTTTCAGCAAAGAGCAAACGGATTCCGCTTGGTCTTTCCAGCGCATAGCTCCAATCGGCCAATTCCACCAGATATGTTACCGAGACTGGGAACTGTGAACTGTGACTGGGTACCGGACTGGGTATCGGGTGTATCGTGAGATGTGCGAACGTCCGCAAGCGAGGAATGCGAATATTCCTCCTAACAATATGAGACGAAGAAATGTACACAGTACAGTAGCACGGGACTGAAATAAAAATTGTACACTGAGACCACGTTTTTAGGTGAGAGGCAAACTTTAAAAAATAGTAATTCCGGTAGATAATTTATTTATATTTAAACATACAAAACAACTTGCGCAATTACCATAAATATAATGCTACAAGTATAAAAGCTACAAGTGTAAAAAGGTATAAATATTAATAACAAATTGTAGATAACGAACAACGCAGCAAATTCGATACGCGTTTACCTCCCATTGGCTATTCGTACGCCAATAGCGGACAAGGGCCTTTTTACCACCGAAGTTACCCAATGACAGGTGTCGAACTAAAAGAAGACTCATTCTGTTCCCGATTGCCGCCGATATAATAGCTCGCGAATTTGTTTTCACTTTCCGATAAGTTTATTTTTAATAAAAAATAATAAAAAGATAATAAAAATGTAAATTATGATGATTAATGAAATTGTAAAAAAGAGCTGCTTATTTGGTTTACATACATACCACATCCACTGTCCCATAGTAAGTAAATATAATTAAAAACAAGTATAAAACAATAATATGTAGGCAGCGCAGGCACCTAAGTATTAAAAGGTTGAATAAAATGTAAAAAGTACAAAGCTTAAAAAAAGAATAAATATAACTTCAAAAAGTATTAAATTGTATGTAAAGGTTCTATGTATAAAAATATTACACTGAGGACACGTTTTCGAGGCATGGTTTCAAAAATTGTGTTTTCCATAGTTCATTTATTTTAATACATGCTTATTATAATATATGCATTATGTTAAGGGGACATACAAAATTTTCCACTCTCATAAGTATAAAGTTACAATTATATAGTTTAAAATCACAAAAAAGAATCACGTGTAAAAAATTACAAATTTAAAAAAAAAAAACTGTATTATAAGTATAAGTTCAAGAAGTATTAAATAATAAATAAAGATAGGTTTAAAATAGTACATTGAGACCACATTTAAAACAAAATGGTTTAAAAAATTCTGATTCCCGTAGATAATTTTTTTATTTAATTTAATTTTATATATATTCGGCGCACCATGTGCCAAACATAAGTATAAAGTGTACAAAATAAATGTACATTTCGAAATATTATACGCCTGTGAGACGAATTCAAAAATTTGAAAACTGATGAACAATTTCGGTGGTGTCGATATGTTGATATATTTAGTTCTTCAATATTGCAATGTAAACAGGCTTAAATACTTTTTTTTTCAATCAGTAGAGCTGGTTAAAATGGTGAAACTGTTTGTCTTTGGATATGCAAAAGAACGTCGGTTTTTTGCTGAAGGGATCAAATTGTGTTGATACTTTTATATATTATTTCTTACTATCGCACCTAAAAAAACAATGGCCATACAAATCGTGTTTAAAATTTCACACAATTGGTAAACAACCGTTTTCTCTGCATTAACGGATATTTATCAGTTGTTTATAATTTAAACATATTTATTAGTATGAGGTTAAATTGGTGACCGGAAAACTCAGAATCATGCAACTTCAATACCTCCTTTAAAAAATCATTAAAAATGGTTAAATAGGTTACGTGTTAGGTTATAATTTTTTTTTCGCAACCTTTAAAGACTTTCCAAATGGGTATTGAAATTACGTGAATTTGAGTTGAAAAAATTACAAGATTTTGAATTGTCATGGAACCGTTTATATCGTGCATACCTTTTTTCGTTTAGGAGAATTTTGAATAAACTATTTAATTTTATATGCATAAGTATTTTCAACGGGGGTTAATAAATAAATTATTTAAAATTTTTAAAAAATCTTCCACCTAACGATGTTGGAGACCATTGGCTCGCTCGTGTCCATCATCTTTTTTATGATTATTGGGTCACAAGGGTCTCAATTGCTCCCAACCCTCTGGAGCTCCCAATTGGGGAATAGTTTGAGACCGAAGGTAGTGGAGAGAATAAGGAGATGGGGCAGAGGAAGGTGTGGTAATATTCATATTGGATTCACAAGATCTACAATACATTCCAGCAACCTACAACTAAAACTACTTTTGGACGAATTATGCAATACTTGTCAATAAAATTATTTAATATACTCCCTTTTTCAATAAAAACCATTAAAAAAATAACCTACTTCAAAAGAAACATTAGGGTATGGATTATGGACACGGGATGGAAGTATATAGATTCTATTTTGTAAACTAACAAAGATTAATGCTTGTATTGTTTGCTTGCTTTCTTTTAGATATAACTTTATAATTTTATTTATTTATATTTCAAACACGAAAACATGTACAATGTGACCTTAGGACGGGGTACCCCAGTAAGGACACATTTTTCTCTAAAAAATTGTGCAACAAAGAAAAAATAAATATGATACCTGACTTGAATAGTCAGGTCTGGTCATCAAATACGGCCAAAGCTATTTCAACAACTTTTCTATTCTTAATGACGTTCTTTCCCCAGGGCTATACTGAAAGTATGTATCAGGAACTTGCCGTAAATATCATTTTTGTTAACAACAGTTTTATATTTTATTAAATTGAACGTTGATTTCGAGGATATTCTTTGGCACACAATAATAAATAGGATAATTTGTAGAGCGCCGTTTTTGTGAAAAATCACCTCAAGGGCGCTGTACCATTTATTATGATTTCTTATGCTCTATCTAATTTTATCATTTACAAACAGATACAGAAAACGTACTTATTTGGCAGGTCGCTTCCGATAAACACGTTTTTGTTAGAATTTTTTTATGTAACACAAATATTTTAAGTGAAAACTTCTTTAGCAGATTAACTAGTTGAAACGAAAAATAGCGACACTGAAAAGAGACAAACACATACCTCTAAAGGTTTTAGCCTGCGAGAGAATGAGAAAGTATAATCAGCCTCACCTTTATGCGGCGTTTCGTAACCTATCGGTCTCCTCTTTGTGCGGTGCTTCGTAGTCTCCCCACTCTTGTCTACTTTAGTTTTCTACAGCGTGTGAATTGCACACTCTTATTTGTGGTGTGACGACATCAAGAGTTACTCTATTAGCAATTATGCCTCCGGAAAACTTGCGGAGTGAACAATTTCTTCGATATGTTTTGAAATACCTAACCCTAAATCAAGTTACTAGTAAAAACAAGTAAGGTTTTTTTAAAGCAAAACTTCTTTACGCACGCTTGTCCTAGGAAGTAAGCTGGCGAATGCGTGACGAGAGCGTTACGAAAAGCGAGGCGAACGGTAGTTGAGAGGGAGTACGCTTCGTGTATTACTGTAGGCCCTCGGACCTCTCTCTCTTGCCCCTACAGTGAAGGGGCAAGAGAGAGAGGTCCGAATACACATTTTCTTTCTCTCTTCCTAGCCGGATTCAGAAGTTTTACTTCAGTTGCGTTGTCTAAAAACGTTTTTTTTAAATCGTCCAACCGTGGATAATTATTATGCTAATGGACTATTATTATTATTAAGACTTGAGATTTTTAATGGCCGAATAACACGATAGATATAAAATATTTATTAAGGAATGTGGTTAACAGAATGTCGGTCCTAAAATAGTGATTTGCTTAGAAATTTTATTAGGAATGTTTTTCGAAGAATTCTTGACCGCAACCGACATCTTGAAGACAAAGCTTTCTGTAAGTATCTTTACTAATATAAAAAGCATGTTTTGATAACTTTTTTGACTTTAAATTGTGGTCAATCTATGGTATTTATATTTCAATCTCCAGTATCTCCATAGCCACGTAATTTTTCCCTTATTTTGAATGTCAACTTTGCGAAATTTCATCAAAATTATCAAAACACTTAAGAGGTAAGAAATTTGGATGGAGATGGTTGTTCGAAAACACATGTAAACATTGACCTTCTCATTTTTTTGTGGGTCAAGTTTGCAAAATTTCATCTTCGGAATTAAACAATAGATTTGCATACACATCAAATCGCCTCACATCACGCCGTCTGCCCGTCCCAAAATGTTTACATTAAATTATTTTGTTGTATTAGAGTTTTAGTTATTTTATTAATTAATATTTTTTCTTATAATTCATTGCAAACCTTTGAATTGCACTCCCACGTCACTATAAATATTTTTCTCCGAAATTTCTCTTGTGGTTTATTGAAAATCCGACCTGCGTTCTTTGCAATGGAATTGGAATACTAGTGCAAAACAAAAATACTGCAAAGAAAATTTAATACGGAAAGGAATATTAGGTAAGTGATGCAAAGAGCGTTACCATCCAATTTTCAGTACGGTCAAAGCTGGTAAATAATTCTTCTTATAATAAACTAACTGACCCGACAAACGTTGTTCTGCCATATAAATTATATTATTTCTAGTGAATATTTTGGTTGTTAAATAAAAAATAACGAATGCATTGTAAGAGTGTGGGGATGGGATCTATGACAGAAAGAGGAATGGAGCGCTGTAGACGATGACCGCCGATGAAAACAAAAAACACCAACTAAACAACAACGCGACTCTTCTCGTGAATGTCTTGCGCATGTATGGATGAAAGTTCGATGAGGTGGACGTAGTGCCACCTGTCATTCAACAACATAAATAATTTCCTTTGAAATGCGAAAGATGGTTAAATTTGTTCAAACAAAAATACTAAAATCGCGATTAAAAAATTGGAGGGCGGGGGTAGGAGAGTTAAAATTTGGGGTTATAGGTTATAGGTATTTTTGAAGCCAAATTAAAAAAACACATAAAAAAATTGTCAATTTTTTTTTCTGGATAGGGACACCCTAATCACCTAGCGGTATGAAATATATTTTAAAACCTATTCTCATTCCTAATTTCATAAAAATCGGTCAAGCCGTTTCGGAGGAGTGTGACCACAAACACCGGGACACGAGATTTTTATATATAAGATTTATAAGAAGATAAAACCTACACAATAAAAACCTTACCCGCTGCTTGAGACCAGCATAAATTGTAAGGGAACGTACTCATACTACGTGACCAACTTTTTGCAATTTTGAACCCCCCCCTCCTTTCCCCCCCGGTGACTAAAAATCTAAGCAACCCGTCACTCATTTGTACCAAGCGTGGTATTTTGAAGACCCCCCCCCCCTAATTACCTCTCCCTGAATTACCTCTATCGTACCAACGTGTAGTGTCCATCGTATGCCCACAAACGCAATATCGAATTTTCATCACAGGAAAGCAGAAGTGAAAAGGGGTAAAATTCTCATTTCTCTTGTTCGAAGCGGGCTGCTTCGGTCTGTCCGTTCAATCACACAACGCACAGACTCGGAAAGCTTTACTGGGAGAACATGAACTACGGTCGGTGAATTAATATCATTGATGCATTTCCCTTTAGTTTTCATCAAAGAATTTCGTGAAAATTCATCCCAGGATCGCAGAAGTTACCATCGGTAAAATGCCTTACTAGTATCCAGGGTGTGTTCATTTTGAATTTTTTATGGTAATACCTCACAACAGTCTCAGCTGCTCCCGTCTGGAGCCAGTGACACTATAGCATTCCCAATTGGGATATGTTGTGAGACTGAAGGTAGTGGGAAGGGGAAGGAGATAGGGAACAGGAAGGTTGGGAAGTACATGGCTATTCAGATCTGGTCACTAAACACGGATAACGCCTTTTCAAGCAAAGTCTCAATTCTGAATGGTGGTCTTACACCAGGGCGATAAATTTGCTATATATTTCTTTATATTAATTATATAATCGGATTGCGAGTCAAAAGCCTTACTGCTAGACTACACCGGCCGTCAATACCCTGAGATTCACAAAGAACTGGGTGAAAATTTATTACAGGAGTACAGAAGTTTGCATCGGTGAAATCAGAGTGCAGTGGTTTAAAGAAATAATACAATTATTCAAATAAAATTTATTTGCCCACGCTGGGATTCGATCCCGCGACCTTCGGACTGCGAATCAAAAGCCTTACAGCTAGACCAGGCCGGCCGTCAATACCCTGGAGATTTACAAAGAACTGAGTGAAAATTTATTCTAGGAGTACAGAAGTTTGCATCGGTGAAATCAGAGTGGAGTGGTTAGAAATAACACAATTATTCAAATAAAATTTATTTGCCCACACTGGGATTCGATCCCGCGACCTTCGGACTGCGAATCAAGAGCCTTACAGCTAGACCACGCCGGCCGTCAATACCCTGGAGATTTACAAAGAACTGTGTGAAAAATTATTCCAGGAGTACAGAAGTTTGCATCGGTGAAATCAGAGTGCAGTGGTTAGAAATAACACAATTATTAAAATAAAATTTATTTGCCCACACTGGGATTCGATCCCGCGACCTTCGGACTGCGAATCAAGAGCCTTACAGCTAGACCACGCCGGCCGTCAATACCCTGGAGATTTACAAAGAACTGAGTGAAAAATTATTCCAGGAGTACAGAAGTTTGCATCGGTGAAATCCCGCATTTGCATTCAGAGTGAGTGCAGTGGTTAAAAATTCCCTAGGGATTCACAAAGAACCGCATGAAGGTTTATATCAGGAGTCCAGCGGGTTTAAGTGGTGAAATCATTTGCTGCGCTCAGGGCGCGGCCTCTCTTCACAACATCGGAGTTTCTGAAAAGTTTAATACCAAGGGAACAGAAGTTGAACTGGTTAAATGTGAACTAAAAACGAGGAAGTCCTTTCTGTGGGGAGCGGTTCAAGGAACAGACTTAATCGGGCAATCCTGCACCAGGAGTGCATAAAGGAGAACAGATAAAATGTGCAACCTCCAATAAGGGCCATTCTGTATCAGGATGTAAGTATAGATATCAGTATTTCTTCGATTTATTTTTTTACTTATTTAAGTTTTCATTGACTTATGTAAGTCTTGTTGTATTAACTTTTGAAGGCTATACTCGTCAATATAATATATCATTGAAGAAGAATATATTACTAAATTCAGAGCAAGAAACATAAAAATAATAATGTTTTTATATTCAATGATATATTACATAGACGGTATGATCTTCAAAAGTTATCATTTCTTATAATACATAATTGATTGTTATATTCTAATAATACATAATTGATTATTCATTTAGACTTTTAGAAAAAGTCAATAGGCGTCCCATATTCATAAATACAATCCGGTGTGTTTATCTGAGATACTATCTAGGTTACAAACCAATTCTTTCGAACTTTTTGATCTACTCATCACTATGTAGGTACGATTGATATTTTTGGAGTCGGTGTCAGTCAAGGTAGTTTGTAACTACATACATAGTTATATGTTATTGACGAGGCGAGAGCGGGGCCGCAGCGTGAGGGGAGCTAGCTGTCAAGTGAACACGCCGGGCCGGGTATCTTTGCTGACACCGACTCCAAAAATAACAATCGTACCTACATAGTGATGAGTAGATAAAGTAAGTTGATTATGAAGTTGTAGAAGAATAAGAAATTATTTTTTTACTTTTCAGTGCATTTTTTTAATTCGTTTTTTATTTTGTTAAAATTTTTGTTTATATTTGATTTTTAGTGAATCTGAAGTATACTAACTAATTTGTCTGAATATGGGTAGACCTCCTAAATGTGCTGCTCATATGAGACAGACATAATTTGACCATAACGACGTTAGGGTCAAATTAAGAGATTCGGTCGAGTTTCGTTAATTTGCTCTTAAGAATTGAAGAGTTCCGTTACTTTGTCATGGATCCGATAATCAGAACTTAACTAAACTCTCATCAAACTACCCTCAAAGTACATCCTTTTCAATAAAAAAAGAATCATCGAAATCGGTTGGCGTGATATTGAGTTACTCGTCCATTTGTCGCGCACATACTTAATGCAAATTTAAGACTTTTATGGTTTTCTCGTGGATGCCATTGTTGGAACTGAACTAAATTAGAATGGGACCATACGGGAAGCACCAGCTTTCAAATAAAAAAAGAACCATCAATATCGGTTCACCCAGTCGAAAGTTCTGAGGTAACAAACATAAAAAAATAAAAAAATACAGTCGAATTGAGAACCTCCTCCTTTTTGAAGTCATTTAAAAAGGTAGCAGCCAAAAAATATTAGTCAATTAATTCTGAATTTCAAACATGAGAGAGGAAAAAATGACCTTAAAAAAAAATCAAGGGCAGTTTTTTTTTTTAATTTTTCCCTATACCTATGTATTGCATATTATGGTTACATTATTTGTGGATTTTTCGACCACCATGCTCTGCTGATGCCCGTGTTATGTTAGTTTTGTAAGCGGTAGAAGCGAAACTTTACCAAAACAATCTCAAACAATACTTGAAAAGTGAGGTCATAATCAAAGCGACAAATGAGCGCAGACTGATCGTAATTTCCATTTCATATCTCAACCAACAGAAGCCTTAAAAAGTGATATCATAATCAAAGCGGACAATGAGCGCAGTTGGTGCGTCGGTGCAGTAATCGTCATTTCCGTTTCATCCGAAATCCGAATCACAGCGGGGCTTCAGAAGTTTCACTTCAAAAATTACAAGTAGAAGTGAAACCTTCAAAAAACTAAAGTAGACAAGAGTGGGGAGGCAACAAAGAAGCGCACAAAGAGGAGACCGATTATACTATCTCATTCTCCGCAGGCTAAATTCTATAGTGTATGTGTTTCTCTTTTTAGAGACGTTATTTTTCACTTCTAAAATAAAAGGCACAATGGCCGAGTTGTTTAAGACGTCTGTAAGACAAGAGATCTTGGGTTCGAGACAGTTGCGACTGTTACCATTTTATTTTTCTTTTTCATGTTTTCATTTTGATTTATTATTAGGTACTATCTTCTTCTTCGGTGATAAATTAATTAAGTGATCTTTTCCACGGTTTTCTAGTTACTAGACTTACTAGTACCAACCACATTTTATTTACTTTTACTAATATTATTATTTGTCAGTACAAAACTCTTTTTCCAATGAATAATGGATGAAACAATCCTAATTATTATTTAAATAAAGATAATAAAGGCTTTTTGCATCTACGAGTATAAACGTGGTCGAAAGTAATGGCCTACCCTGAAAAATCAACCGGACTAAGATTTGGCGAGTAAGTAAGAAAATCCAATCCTTATCAACTTTGAGAAGCAGCTGCAGTGGGGCTATCCGAGCCTTTTGACTACTTCGCCTATACTCGTATCTCAAGAAAATTCCTTGTTGTTTGGAAGGGATAGAAGGCGCGACAATTCCATTGGTACACTATTAGTTCCCGAGCAAGGGATGCTTACAAACTAGTTTCAATACATGGGAAATGTATTTCCCCGATACAAACCTGTTAAGGCCTATTTATTTGTATGGGAAAATTGAATTCGTTCGGTATAAATATATAATATATTCATTGGAGTACTCGGCCAGCATAATATGGGGGTTTGTTAGTAATTCCAAAAAAGTATGTGAGCATTTTACCAATTTTAACGAAGTGGGAACTTTTTTAATATAATTATTTATATTTTTGAACAATTTGGGAGACGGGTAAGGTTACCGCTGCCCCGGGAACCATTTATTGGATAACTACACTCCTGCCATAGGTCGTCCAATGCGGTTCGCTTCGTTTGATGATTTTCACGGGTTCCGGGTTCACGGGATGAGATTTGTCTAGATCTTGGTGGCGAATGCGTTTACGTCCTGCCTGGCGGACGGGATCGGGCGGGCGGGATTGATTGAGGAAGACCTTACCTCTCCAACCGGACTCTCTCGACCCATCGTCTTGCACCGCAGTGGGAGGGATGCGTCACTCCTGGACACATTGACTCCCAGTTTCCTACCCACCCTACATACCTTTTTCTTCCCCAAAACTTCCTCTCTTACCATAAAAAATATCCTCCACTCAGCATCCCCAAAGATGTCACAGGCGGTGAAGGATTTTTTGAAGTGAAAGTTCCTTAGCCCCGTGAGCGATACAGAATTCGGATGAAACGGAAATGACATGTACAACACCTGCGAAGCACTATACCCCTATCGAGGCTCCTATTGGTTGAGATATAAAACGGAAACGACGCGAGGTCTGCGCTCATTGGCCTGCTCCCTGCGCTTTGATTATGACCTAACTTTTCAAGGTTCTTTGGTTCTTCATTGGTTGAGATTGTTTTGGTAAAGTTTCGCTTCTATCGCGTGTTAACTGCACTAGATTTTTTTCCTCAGGGCGTCCATCGGGGGGCTAATGTAAAAAATAATCCTAAAGCCAAACTTCGTAACCAGATAAAAGAATCTTATTTTTTTAAGAATTTTACTTACGCTACTTTTCTTAATTGGTTTCAAATACAAACAACGAATCAAACATACTAATTTCGGTAATACTCGTAAGTGCGTGATGTGAAATATTCCTGTGGAATGATTTTCGTAATTGAAAATTCAGACAAGCATTCTGAAAAGGAATCAAAATTATATTATTTTAACAATAATCGTATACATTTAAATAAGTATGATTTCATTAGTTAAAATTTTTGACGATTTAAATCTCTAAAAATTACAGATTTTAATGCTTAAATTTTAATTTAAAGTTTACAAACGGTGTTTATTCGAAGTGTAATTCTTATCGTTTCTTTATTTATTTGTAAACCAAAAAAGGAATAAGATAAATTATAAAGAAAATCGAAAATATAAATACTTTCAGTTTCACAAATCCATAACATCCCGTGATTTTGAATTTAAATAAAAGCTACAATAAGAAAGTGCAAAATGTGATTAAATTAGTAACCAGCTCAATATACATACAAGTTGTCCGTTCCTTACTGTTATCATTGTTAGCTCTTTGCAAAAGTTTAGGTCAAGTTTAAAGGTAAATCTGTGAAATAATTCTATCCATTGAAATAATGTTCTCTAATTGAAAATTATTCTCAAGATTGTGTGATTAAAATTCCGTGATTTTTCATTGGCAGGTAGCCATTATATGTACTAAGTGTGAAGGTACGAAGGCCCGGATTTTCTGTAGCGTTCCCTACTTTACATGTGTGGGTATACGTGTCCCTATATACGCGCGGAACCTACCTGTATTTTGAATTCAAATTCAAACCTATATTATTATAGTAACGCGTTTAGTTCGGTAACAATTAATCGACTGACAAGCCTACATCTGTGCGTGCGAGATGTAAGGACCAACGAGAAAACTTAACAAACCCCACGATAGTTATGTTAAAACCCGCACAAAAAAGTGTAAAGCATTAGTAAGAAGGTAGCATTTGTGTGCAAGGTTTGATCAAACTTTTATAAAAATTTCTTTTACTTCGTTTGAATCTATCTCAATGGAGACCAAACGCAAGATTCATCTGTACAGTGAAAATGAGTTGGGAAAACCGCTAGTTGAACTTCAGACACGTAATAAAAAGGTTAAAAAACATGAGTGCGTTTTGAGTAATTTAACATTTAAATTTGATGGTTTTTTGGCGTGGTGCCTTCGTTTCTTACAACCGATATCAGATTTGAATACTGGTCCATATATACACAATGGACACGCGTATGCAAAATCACAGATAACAAATTTCGTAGAAGGGTTCTATCCCCCTTTCTCCTCCCTTCTCACCCCCCCCCCCCCAAAAGATTGTGCGAGCTAATGGTGACCATTTGATTCACCCCTTCCCGGCACTATTCTGCTTTATAGTCGCTTAGTAAAATAACAGGCCATTCTCTTTTACGGCCTATTCGGGCCACTGTCCGGAGTTGAGTCGAATCGGTGGTCACCGAGAGGACTCTGACTATCGCACAGAATATTTTAAACCAAATTAGAATCCTAAAGGACGAAAAATGAGTACCTACCAATATAGAAAATACGACAAACTTAAAACTTAGATAGAGTTTGATACACTTATCTTAGCAGGCGGCCAGATAAGTGACTAACATACAAGCTATTTTATAAATTTAACAAAGCCATCGACTGCAAAATCAGAATTTTGTGATTGCACCGTGCAATAATTTTTACAAAAAAGGAAAAAATGTTTTTTAATACCTGGTTTAGAAGCAGTTGCTACATTAATTTGAGAGATTATTAGGCCCCAGGGGGCGTGTCTCACATAAAATGACTAATTGTTTACTGACTAACATTTTTTTTTAATTTATGCAAAAAAATTACACATTAATTAAACATTGAAAAAATACCTTCAAAACTTACAGCTATAAAAATTGGTTGAGATTAGATCTTCGACCAAGCATCCGTCAATGGTTTAGAGTTTAGATACAAAAATCATATTTCAAAATATAAAAATAGCTACCTCCTGAACTAATAGCTAAAATCAAATAAAAAAATCAGAGTGTACAATCCACACGCGATAGAAGTGAAACTAGAAAGTCGCTAGATGTCGCATTATTTTCTTTTGCCAGTTTTTTTTTAAAGTGGTTTGAAGATTGGATGTGAATTTCACAAAAACAAAAATGTTTATTTATTTTTTAATTTCGTAGGATTTGAACATCCGTTCGCCAGATGTCTGTCTCTCTGGCCGCTGAGATTTGTTAAGCGCCTTGCGCCGAAGCGCGAATTTACCGCATTATATTAGAACCGAGGACCCGCCAAATAATAATTTTTGGTGAAGCAAAACACTAACGGGGGCTAAAGAAGATTCACTTCAAAAAGCACGAAAAGCCAGTTTTACCAGCAATTGGAAAATAAAACCCACCAATGTTTATTCGCTCTAGATAATGATGAAAAAAAATCTGAAATCTATGTATTTTCAATTATATTTCGGTGATGTCTGCGTAACTCCGGTTCAATGAACTGTGGAACTGGGATTTGCTATGGTTTTTCAAAATTGAAAATGATTGTCTGAACGATTCAGACAAGCGAAAAGGTAGGTTCCAAATTATATTATTTGCCGCAGTTTAGCATCACAACCATTATTTTCTTACTGATCCATCTATCAAACTTTTACTGTATAAAAATATTCATAATGTTTAGGTATTATATTGGTAATAATTAATTTATGTTAATATTAATTACATTTCGTAAATTTGTAATTATTTGAAGGTATTAATTGTGTTATTTTAATTTTTTATTAATAAAACTTTTGCGAACAATTTAAAAATACAATGTGTTTTTGTATTTTATGATTTATGCTGATACTGATTTTCCATTAAAAGCATTTGCTTTTGGGTGAAAGAGATACTTGTACATTTGGAAAATGAAAAAAGGATACATTTATGTTTGAGTTAAAGAGTTAAATAAATAACCATATTAACTATGCGTATATATTAACAATAAAATTATTAGATATGGAGGGGAAACAGAAGATTAGAGGATTTGTGTAATTTTCAGATGGAATTATGGGCGGCAGTTTTTAAAGTGAAAACTTCTTAGCGCCGTTGTTATTTGAAACTCGATGAAACGAAAAAAAGAGACACCAAAAAGAGACAAACACATACGAGTATATGTAGGTATCTTTAGGATTTAGCCTGCGACTGAATAAGATAGTATGAACAGTCTACTCTTTGCGCGGTGCTTCGTGGTCTCTTGCCTACTTTAGTTTTCTGAAGGTTTCACTTCTACCGCGTGCAATCAATGCTTCTGATTTCTTATGGTAATTTACAGTTGTTGGTGTACATAAGTTGGGCAAAATAAGTGTTTAGTTTAGTGCATACAAATATGGTTACCCGACAGCGGATTCCTGAGACAGTTGCCCCCCCCCCTCCCTCCTTGAAATTATAACTATTATAAAATTATAATTTCAAGTTTTTTTTTCTTAACTCATTGGGAAAAATATGTTACTATGTTTTTGTAATACAATATAATTAAATATATAAATAAATAAAATAAATAATGGTATTCATTATTTACAAGTTATATATATATATACAATATTTGTGGGGTATTCTGGAGGTTTTTTTTAATATTATTTTTAACATAATTTTTGAACAATTTCTCTGGGGGTTAGGCTAGTTATAAGCAAGTAAGTTAATATTACTGAAATTTTATTAAATATGTGATGTAAATATTAATTCCATTGATATACTGAGTCCCTTGAAGTTTAGCGCGTATAATATAATATTTAAGGCTCTGTACGCTTCTAGTTTTATATAACGTGTCAGGTTTCGGGGGTGGGTATTATTTACAATTAAATTAGTACCTTTCACCCCTTTAATTAATTTGATTAATATTAATATGGCCGGCAAGGCGGCGTAACCCACCGACTGCGGACCCTTTGTAACGATCGATTACACTCAACCAATATTATATCGTAAGTTCTATCTAAGTCGAGGGGTACCTATCCAGTACCCGGTACCCAGCCCTGGTACCAAGTACCAACTACCATCAACCTGAGGAGAGCCGTGATTTCGGCGGTGAAGATCTTTAGTTGGCTAGGTACCTACCTACTCTTCGGTTGATACATTGATTAATAATAATTGTTGGATGATTTGTACAGCACCGTTTTTGTGAAATATCATGTCAGACGCGTTGTAAAAATTTATATTTTAATTCTACAATTCTTTATGTTACTACTAACTAAAAATTTGACCAACTATTATAACAATATATAAACCTATGGCTAACAGATTGCACCCACCGGTTCGTCGATCACTAATACAAATCTATATATTGCACTTACCAATGCACGTGATGATGTGTTAAAATTTACGTATGTACGAGTACATGATCATACTTATTAATGGTTTTTGTGTTTAATTCGTAGAACTCCATTTAATTTTTAAAAATTAAATTTAATAATTTTATTATCAAGTTCTGCAAGTATTTTAACATTTATTTTTGTTAAAGCTGTTAGAAGGCCATTTTCAAAATGTCAGTTCAATTAAAAATAAATTCTTAAAAAAGAGGATCATTTTGAACTGGGAGGTGACTTGAGATGAACACTGTTTATTATTTATCAGAGAAATTTAGAATCAGTTTTACACGCGGATGACGCAATAATTGGGAACACATGTTATTGTAAACGATATTACTTAAACCTGGTATATATATTAATATTAATATATAATATTAGGAATCAAAAGCTAAATATTATCAATCGGGGTAGTACATTTTTTTAGGTGAAACTTCTACAGCCCCGCTATGATTTGGATTTCAGATGAAAAGGAATCGACGATTCTTGCACCTGCGACGCATCAACTGCGCCCATTGACCGCTTTTATCATAATATCACTTTTAAAGGCTTCTATTGGTTGAGATATGAAACGGAAATTACGCTAGTCTGCGCTCATTGGTCGCTTTGATTATGACCTCACTTTTTAGGTATTGGTAGAGATTGTTTTGGTAAAGTTTACCTTCTCCTACTTTCTCCTACTACCAACACAGTAAGCGGAAAATGTTGCTTGTGTCGTGTATGAAAGATTTATATTACATAGTACATGGATTTCATTAACACATTTATCTTCCTAAACGTGGTTCGTTCCTCGATTAGAAGCATTTCTAAAGATGTTTGTAGTTTATAACATTTTTAATAACTTTACTTGATTTAGTTATATACAAGTCGGAGAGTAACTACCTACCAACACCTAGTACCTACCCATCGACATCAACCTTAGGCGAGTAGTGATTTCGGTGGTGAAGATCTTTAGTTCGAATAGGCACGTATTTACTCTTCAGTTGATGCATAGGTCCGAAGTGTTCTTAACGCAATTTAAAGTTTGTAAGGTTTTTTTATTAATAACTAGCTGGTCCCGGCATGCGTTGCTAAGCCATTTAATAAAGAAATTGTTTCTCCCTGAGTGTCCTTTCCCATTCGTCCCGTTCCCCTTCCGCTTCCCCTTTTTCTCCTGCGTCCTCTTCCCCTCTCGCGTTCCCACTCCGTCACCCCAACCTTCCCTCTCCCCACTCCACTCCCCCCCCCCCCTTCCCCCGTCCCGTGAACCCCCCTCCCGAGTTCCCCACCCCCCTTGCACGTCCCCTTTCCGTCCCGTGAACCCCCCCTCCCTAGTTCCCCACCACCCTTGCACGTCCCCTTCCCCTCCCGTGTTCCCCTTCCGTGTTCTCCTTCCACCTTCCCCACCTTCCATCTTCCCTTTCCCGCTCCCTCGTCCCGCCAACCCTCCTCCCGCGTTCCATATATTCAATCGCAGTACATTCAGTTTTTAAACAGCCCGCGTGCCACCTTTTACAATTTTTATTCAAATTTCCATTTTTCATGTACCTATATTAAATTTTGTACCTAACATATGTATCTACCTATTTAAAATATCTAAAATTCTTGATTCGATTCAAACTACTAGGGGAGTACCTACTTTAAAAAAAATTATCAACTTAAAGATTTTCAAAAATAGAATCCTGATTTAACAATCATTGTTTTGCAAAATGTCATTCTCAAACACGCGAACTATCAATCGTGCGATAGTCGTTAGGTTTTCTGAAATTATCCAATTTTCTGCGCAATTTTCTTAATTTATCTCTCCGTAAGAACCATCCTCATACTTCAAGGAATATTCTAAAAAAAGAATTAGCGAAATCGGTGCAGCTGCTCTCGAGATTTGCATTTAAAATCTCGTGTCACGGTGTTTGTGGTCGCACACCTCCGAAAGGGCTGGACCGATTTTTATGAAATTTTATATGTAGGTATATTTGGTAGGTATGAGAATAGGTTTTAAAGTATATTTCATACCGCTGGGTGATTAGAATGTCCAGAAAAAAAATCTACTTTTTTAACATTTTTTTTTTATTTGGCATCAAAAAACACCTATAACCCCAAATTTAACTGTCCTACCCCCACCCTCCCATTTTTAATGGCGATTTTAATATTTTGGTTTGAACAAATTTAACCGTCTTTCGTATTTCAGACGGAACGAAATTATTTATGTTGTTGAATGACAGTTGGCGCTACGTCCACCTCATTGAACTTTCATCCACAGATGCGCAAGACATTCACGTAATGTGTAAATCGTCGCGTAATTTTGATATTTCATTTGCCATTGTGTTCTCTAAAGATGTGTTGGCTAAAGACCGACTGACAAAAAATATCGTACACTCTATCGAATTTCTTTATTTCATTTTCCTACTTTAGTTGGTGTTTTTTGTTTTTATCGGCGGTCATCGTTCACAGCGCTCCATTCCTATTTTTTGTCATAGATCCCATCCCCACTCACTTAAAATACATTCGTTATTTTTTATTTAACAACCAAAATATTCACTACAAATAATTTATATGGCAGAACAATGTTTGTCGGGTCAGCTAGTATTACATAAAGTCAGTTATATCTAAGTCGAGGGTACCTACTACCCACCCACTAGATCTGCCCGCCGTTATCAACCGATACAGCTTGAAAGGGAGAGTCCTGATTTCGGCGAGTATCTTTGGGTGAGTAGAGTACCTTCTCTTTGGAAGGTGCATAATAATAATAATGCAATTTGATTGATTTATAGAGCCGTCCATTACATTTTATATCTAAGTCTAAAGGTACCTATTGAACTTAGGATCGGTGGGCAAAGGAGAATGTGATTTCATTAGATCTTCAAACTAGTACCAGCCAGAGCTCGTACTCCAGTTCTCCCTACTCACGCGTCTTGATTGAAAATGAAAAAGACAGAAGATGTTAAAATGACGACTCATGTACGATCTCTCGCTCTGATGAAACCCAGATTCTTACCCACCCCTAACTTCGTCTCTTTCTTTCATTTAAAAAGACTCACCACACAGCATCCCCTAAGATGACATTGGTCTTTACGGAAATTATTTTCCTCTGGGTCTTCTGTGTGGAGCTACTATAAAAAACTGGTTAGTAATGATTTAATAATGGAATATAAATAGAGAACATTTAAAAGAAAAAAGAAAATTTATTATGAAATTTGATGAAGTATTCAAATTCTGTGAACAACTGGTCCTTAAACAATCTAACATCTAGCGTTAAAATATAAACATGTCCTTTTATGATTAAGAACTATATTTTTCGATTTGCTGTCTATCCTCTTGATATTTTCTTAAAAATACGTAAATGCACAATGTAAAATAACTAGAGTAAGGAAGCTTGAAAATTTTTACATCAACGATGTTGGTTTCCAATGTCTATCTTCTTCTTAATTTGGTTCCTTATTGCTGAGAAACGCGAACCCCTACTCCAATTTCCGTGGTGGACAAGGCTTTTCCACTCCTCGCAGTCCTACGCTGCTTATAGGACTGCGGACACCGACGTATCAGATGCCAGAGATACTTGGTCATTCTCTGCTTCTTCTACCAAACACACAGAGTGACTACACTATACTGTCTATATATATATGCATGATGTTAAAAAAAACTTAATTTGAAATTCTTAATATGGTCGAATCTGTGCAAATAGAGTAGGTACTGTTAGAGTTAGAGTGTGTAGTTAGGTCATATCGCGCCCAGTCAATCCTCCGAATTCTGTAGTTAGATATTGGCCTAATGCCGATAACAATGTAGCTCGGGCCGCATACGCGAATACGTATGCGCGTACTTGTTTCCATTTCAATTTCACTGGCGATTTCCTTGAAGTCTCCCCTCCCCGGTGGGGTTGGGGGGTTGGGGGGTTGGGGGGACGGGCGGGGGATCCGAGGGGGAGGGTAGCACATTAACATACGCGCTGGCCTACGGACGTACAATGCATACAGTCACATGTAAGTCTCTTCTGGTATGGACATCCACCCCCTCCCACCGAAAAGCCCTAGCGGACAAACTAAGCACGCATCCGGTGGGGGAAGGGTTGAGGGGGGGAAAGGACGCAAGCATCGCAGGGCTGTAGCGGAAGCTGAGGAAATCTTAAATTCAAATATGAATTTGCATACTCGTATTTACATGTTCAAAAAATTTCACTCTCTCTGTGTAAATGGAAATGAACACAAATTATTAGATACGCTTTATCTCTTTTCTTAACGTTATGCAAAACTCCTCTAAGTACGGACCCCACTTATTATTACATCCTGCATGCTGAGTGTTGCGTGCTAATATATATATATTTATTTACAGTTCGTTAGGTACGCAAATTGTGGCCAGTACCTACGATAAATGTACTTATTGAAGTGAAACCCGATTTGAAACCCGATAAAACGAAAAATAGCGACATTAAGAAGAGAAAAACACATACATCTATAGGATTTAGCCTGCGAGAGAATGCGATAGACTAATCGGTCTCCTCTTTGTGCGGCGCTTCGTAGCCTCCTCAACTTTAATTTTCTGAAGGTTTCACTTCTACCGCATTTGAATTGCACTCTCTGTTTTTTAGGTTATTGTAGAAAACAATCATTTTGTGATTTGACATATTTAATTAAACTAACACAATTATTTTGAGTAAAACCACGAGTTTTAATTAATTATACCGACCGGTTTCGCTTAAATCAAGCATCGTCAGGGTGCAAATTAATACTCAGTATTATTTTTTGTTACTTATTTGGGAATACCTGTGCAAAATATCTATTATTCTACACCGGAAAAGTCCTTTTATGTATTATTTCTAAATATTAATATTTTTTCTGATTGTGAAGCACAATATAACATTTAATTTATAAATTTTAAATTAGTAGATACCAACATTCATTTTATGGTTCACATATAAAAGAATTTATGAGATTTCTTCAATTTATCAACAAAAATAATTAAACCTTTCTTTTATTTTTGGGGTGTTATGCCGCTACCTCCTTTTTTTCGTCAACGTTTCGAACAGCGTTACACTGTCTATCGTCAGGGATCAATCAGCCCTGATGATGGGACACTGTAAAGCTGTCCGAAACGTTGGCTAAAGGAGGAGGTAGCGCAACACGCCATAACACCCCAAAAATAAATAACAAAAATATTTTTGGCCGTGAAATCATATCCAACATTTGTTTTAGTTTGCCTTATGAACACCGAGTTAAGATTTTAACGGTTTTTTTATTTTGTTCTTAATATTTTTTCAGAAAGATTATTTATGCAATGCCCATTAAACTAGATTCTGTTGTTCACTGTGAAGTCTCAATATCCGATCTATCGCTATAAAAACATAGAAGATTGGTAATGAATTTACTATTAAAAATTTATTATTATTGCATTATTGCATTATTGCGCACTATTTATCCATTCATCAATCAACAAACAAAAAAAATTGTTGCTTATTGTCCTTTTTTCGGTTGTATGTCTGTCTGTAACTTCCGGTGTAATGAGCTATAGAACTCGGATTTGCTTTGAATTTAAGTGTCATTATCAAAACTGGACTGATTAATCGACGGTATCCACCAATAACTTTATGTTTTTTTTAGATTTTTTTTTTGTATATATTTCTTTAGTTCGTCTATACGTGCTTACCTAGTTTTTTATATCTTCAGATTTTATGTCCGGGTTAAATCTTCCCCACAGGAAAAACTAAACCCTTTCACACACTTTTCCATATATGATCATTTAGCCAATTCACACTTTGCAATTGAACTATATAAGTATAATAAATACAAAACAATTCAAGATCAACATGTCAACCTACCAGAGACCAAATAGGAAAATTATTCACCAACTCCAGATATTTTCATATTAGAGGGCTCGGCTCGGTAGAACTCCTAATTGGACCTATAAATCCTACTGATCCCTCAATATAAATATTTAAAAATGTTTTGTAATACTAAATATTTATTACATAAGTACTTAATATTTATTACCAAAAAATATTTTTATAAAAAAATCTATTTTTGAAGTGAGTATTTCTTTTGTTTAAATTTCTTACGATTATATCTTGATAAGTAAAGTCGGAATTCGTGATTTTTCGTGATTCTGTGCTTTTTAACTAACATGCGATTATTATAATAACCCGCGATTTTTTTATGAGTCTGTGCTGTTATTATTAGAAACTATTTATAAAAACGAACTACCTGCGATACACTGTAATATCTTTAAAAAACGTTAAAATTATGACGGTATATGGTATCACTTTGAAGTAAAATTGAATAATTTAAACGAGATACCAATTTGGTGAGAATTTGCTTCCAAGGAACATCATCCCGTCATCTCCGCTCCGCCCGAGTCCAGGGCATATCATCTGCGTACGGGGGGCGAGGGGTGGCGGGGGAGCACCCCTGGTCAGGCCACCCTTAGGCTTCCTTCTCTAGCTTACCCCCCCGATCAATACCCCATATATGTACGACTTTATGTAAAAGTTTAGACGTGCGTGCGTACGCAGAATACGCACGCACCGTATAGGAAGAGAACTCAGAACACCCCCCCATTAAACATACTGCCCCTCAGCCCAGGGGGGGATACTCGACGACACGGACCACGGAACGCGAGCCCGACCGTCCACCCCCCTCCCCCACCCACTCCGCCGACCGCCACCCCCAGAGAAGGAGGCAAAACAAGGAATTACAAAATTCAGTTAACAACGTGCGACGGCCCACCGGCCGCGGCCGTCTCAAAATGCCAACTTAATCGAAACGCCCAGCCCATATAATATAATACACCATCTACTACTACTACATCTTCTAACTACATTTTAAATTAAATTATACTTAACATTGATTAGATGCATAAAATACTTTTTAGCAAATTTTTGGCAAGTTAATCAATTGTTGTATTATTTGAAAATATCAGAGTTATAAATGCACCCAGTAAATATACTAAAATAAATATCATTAAATAAAAATAAAACATTGAAAACTATTATTGAAATATATATTTATTTACATCCTTTAAAATTGCTTTTTAATATACATTTACCTGGTTATTACAGTAAAGTCATAAACAGTGCAGTAGAAAAATGTGCCTGATACATGCAAACATATTTAAAATATTTAAGACGAAAGAAAATGGAACACCTTTTAGGTCAGTAATATAAAAGTATTAGTACAATTTAACACCTTCAGCCATCGAACCACGGCTTTTTTGTACGGTTCCATGACAACTCAAAATCAATCAACTCAAACCCTTTTTGAAAAGTCATTAAAAGCTTTGAAAAGAAATTTAAAAATAGCCCTTAACCTAACCTAACGTAACCTATGAACCAATTTTTAATACATTTTTTTCATCACTTTTATTGACCTTTCGAAGGAGGTGTTGAGTTGAATTCGTTCTGAGTTGGCCGGTCACCTTTTCCACATAATAAACATAAACAATTTCACCAAATGAATTAGCTCTAATAGATAAAAAAATATTAAAATGGCTTGCATTGCAATATTTATTTATAACATGTGATTTATGCATATAATAATTTTGTGCGACGGTAATCATGAGGTAAAATATGCTTATTAAATTATATAGGACCCACGCAGAAGAATAGTAGTATAAGAATAGTAATTATGCTAACATTATTAATGAGGTTTGTTATTAAACTTGTAACTGTATTCCACGCGGTTGAACAAATCTTCTACGTCTGAGAAAATTTTGCCAATGCAATCTTGTTACAAACGAGTATCTAAATGACTCATTCCTGATCTTAAACCATTATTTTTTTTTTTTAATAGTCAACAAATATTTTCTGAGAGTTTTTATAATTTAAATTCTTCCATTTGATGTTATGTATTAACTTAATATGTTATATAATCACTACACATCGAAAGAAAAATGAATAACATACATTATCAATCATCTCTTACTCCCTCATCTTCAATACTCAACTGAGATTTGTCAACTTTTGTGTATTGACATTATTTTACAAAAATTCGACCGAAATATTCACAGCCGAAGTACATAACTAAATATTTGAATTAATTAACTGATAGGACGTACGTTCATACATTTAACGGGATTTTTAAATATTATCTTTATTATTTTTTTTTTATTTATTATTTTGGCAATGCTGATTAAAAAAATATATAAAGTTACATCAGTTACATAGTTACATAAGGTTTTAACAAAGCGGCAAAAAATTGCCTTTCCTCACCATAAAGAGGCAATGCTCTTGTGTTTGGTGAGGGAATTCTAGTAAACTAAAAGATCATGTAAGTTAGTAATAACGGCTATTGTAAATAATAAGTAAGGTCAGAAAATCATGTATAAATTTAAAAATAAAAATCATGATTAGTTTAAAAAATCATAATATAAATTAAAAAATCATTAGAAATTAATGAATCATGTAACAAAAATTATTGTAATTAGTAAGTAAAGGATATTTAAGAAAGAACGCAAGATTTATAGAATAGTAGACTTAGAGATATAGAAACTAAGAAATGAGAGAGAAAGAAGGAATGAATGATTTATAAAATAGCAGACTTTAAGATATAAAAGTAAACATATTTGGGACTTTTATAGCAGTTTAAGGTAATTTTTTAATTAGTCCTGCATATTTTCGATAGTTTTTAATTTTATTGGGAGGTTGTTATAATAGATTATGCCTAGGTAAAGATAGGAATTTTGAATGTGCTTAGTATTAACTTATTTATTTTCAATATGGAACACGGGAATGGGTACATCTACCCTTGAAATAAGCAACACGTCTGCCATAAGTCACCCCGAGTAGTTCGCTACGTTTGGTGAGTTAACAGAGGAGCCCGGGTTCATGAGGTGAGATTTGTCTAGTCTTGGCGGCGGATGACCTATACACACTGAACCCCAGATTCCTACCCACCTCTCTTACATTTTTCTTTCCCAGAACTTCCTCTCCTTTCGTTCCCTAAAAAGACTGTCGACTCTCCACACTGCATCCTCAAAGATGACTTAGGCCCTAAAAGAAATTATTTTTCTGAGGGCCTCCCTCTCAGTGTATCTACTGAAAAAAAATTAAAAATTATGTTTAAAATATTTTTTTTTGGTAAAACTATTTATTAATAATAATACTTTACTTAATTTTAATACTTTATTTCTGTTTGTTTTCACAACCATAAATTATAATTAAAAAAAAAAAAAAAAAAACATTATTTCAGAAAAATAAAAGATACGCAAGACATACGGGTATAGAAAAACGAAAAAAAATCCTTTATATTAATTTGTTACCTCTGATATCTGCCGAACCCTACGTGAAGGTGTCACAAGTCACAAGGCACAACGCTTAGGGCAGAAAAAAGGGTGAAAAAATAATTATATTCGAATTTACCAACAATTTCGCCGCATTTTCAAAACATCAACAAACTTATCAATAATTTATTTGAGAGCCAAACTCTTTTTATCTACCTTTGAATGTGGTCCCTCTGAGTTTGAATAATAATTCCTGGAACGAAATTCGATAGAATTAGACTGGTTTTTCCCAATACGAGAAAAATTAATGAAGACTGGATGAAAATATTATGTTATCATCTTCGTAATATTGTTTAATTTTATGGAGCGAGTCGCGTATTACGACATTTGTTTTTCTTTTTAAAACCCAAGTTGGTACCAACAATTTTTTACGCAGCATGGCGTTAATCGATCAAATCATTGTTCATATAGTTTCGTATCGGTGATCGATGAACCTGTGGATGAAATTTTTAGCCTTAAAGTTGTTGTAATGGTTTGTAGAAGTAAGATTGCAAGTTTTTCTAGTTTGTAGAAGTATGATTGTAGAGATATAATATATTCTTTGGGTGATTTTTCAAGTCATCCAAATATTATTATTAACAATGTAAAAATCTATGAATATCAAAATGCCGCTCCGAAATTAAAACCGAAATCCATTCAAACAACTTAATAACCGTCGCATCGTAAAAAACCATCGAATATAAAAAATCGGTTCAAGGATTGCATCATTCTTGTTATTTGTTCTTAATATTAGTACATAGTGGTACATTCTTATTCTTCTCCTGCTTCTGGTGCCTTGTCCGTTCAACGGACGTTGGCTATCATGTTGGCTATGCGGACTTTGTTTACTGCGGGCTGGAACAGTTCCACTGGCCAAACCACTCTCTTAGGTTTTTCAGCCATGATGTTCTCCTTCTTCCAGGGCCCCGTCTTCGGGCAATCTTTCCCTGCATTATGAGATGCAAGATATCCTACTGCTCTGGATGTCTCATCACATGTCCAAGATATTGAAGTTTATTATCATTCTTGTAGAGCTTATATTTTGACAAAAACAATCAAGCACATTTGCGTATTTCTTTGCATCCATAATTTGACAAAATTGACATGTACGAGTAAAATCATCTACTCCTACGTATCGCCCCAAAATTGTTCAATTCCATATCCAATTCCATCAACACGTATCAAAACCTGAAAAAGTGTTAAAAGCTGGGTAAAAAATAATTTGGAAGTAAGTAACTTATTTTATAATTTATACTATCTGTATCTAAATTACTAAAATATTCTGAAATGTCTTTCTGAAAGTATATTACTTAGATTAATGTACACTTTTTTTTTAAATCTAAATGTACATAAAAACATGTAATATTTTAATACTTTAAATAGGGATTGAATAAAATATAGAAAAAAGCTACTCATTTCCTTATTATATTTTACGCACAGGCTTCGTCTTTGTGGGATTTTTTATTTAATTACTCTGTGTTATCATGTACTTACCTGTATGGATACGTATCAAAAAACTTTGCCATCACGTAAACATGGGGTGTTAAGGGGGCGTAATTGACTTTTTTTAACCAGTGATTCCTGACATTATTTGGAGTAAAAAATGTAAATAAAATTTTAGTCTCCAGTGACTTCTTCAAAACTTCAAACAGCATCCCGACCTTAACTGAACAATACCACAATATGTTTTAAGTTGAAAAAAAAGTGTGTAATTCACATGCGGTAGAAGTGAAACTATCGCTTTCTTTTATTTTGCTTGTTTTTTTAAAGTGGTTTGAAGATTGGATATTCATTTCACTAAATAAAAACGTTTTTTTTTTCGGATTTCGTAGGATTCGAACCCCCGTTCGCTTGATGTCTGTCTCTTTCTGCCAACTAAACTTTGGAAGGTACCCGCCGAGGTGCGAATTTACATAATTATTTATTTATTTGTAAGAAACAAACAGCTTTTAGATAATTACAGTGATAATTTACAATACAAAGTGAACTGAAGTCAAGCCACAGAAGTTTCTTATGCTAAAGTTAATTAGCAAAGAATATCTTATAATTAATTTTGGGTTATAGGAAGGGGAGAGGAAGAGGAATATAGGAAAGGGATAGGAGATGCTCCCGTACATTCCATACTCTCATATTAATAATCTTTCATATCAGTATTATATTAGAACCGAGTATTTGTGTAGAACTGAGTTGTGACGCATTTACGTTTCACCCGAATTTCAATTGTCACTAACGGCGCTAAAGAAGTTTCACTTCAAAAAAACATCAAGAATTTCACCAGAGACCGAAAATTTTCGTTTACTTTTTTTACTTCAGATAATGTCACGAATTTAGAATTTAGTAAGTTAAGTACGTTCATGCAATAAGTGACATTTTTTATAATATAATTAACTCATCTTTAATAATCAGCCACATAAAATTATATTGTTTTAGTTGTCCTTTAAATAGTCAAGGCGGATAATATAGCCTATTGCTGGGTATTTACTCGTAAGTACCTAAATATCATCAAGGTATTATTATCGTTGAACTACATTAATGGCAGGAGGGATTGGCGCAAGAGTGAATAGTTGTTGGTTCCAACGGCTTTTTTTAATCTGCCCAAAGAAATGGAGAGTAAACATGACTCGAAACAAAAGACGTCACCCATTCAACGTGAGAATCATCTCATTCAAAGTGCATCTCGTCCATTCGTCGGCAACCATCGGTCTACGAATCATAGCTTTTTGTGATTTTTTTAAAAACATCTGATAAATGTTTTCCATAGAAAAGGAATTTCACTAAGTTGTGTGCACACCATAACGACTAGTAATTTCAGTATGTAAATATAATGCATTAATCGAAATAGTTTTTTAAAGTGATACTTCTTTTTTGGTTTGGAATTCGGATGAAACGGGAATGACGCATCACAGCACCTGCCAAGCATCAAACGCCCATCAAGGCTTCTATTGGTTGAGATATAAAACGGAAATGACGCTAGGTATGCGCTCATTGGCCGCTTTGATTATGACCTCACTTTTCAAGATTCGTTGGTTCTTCATTGGTTGGGATTGTTTTGGTAAAGTTTCGCTTCTACCGCGTGTTAACTGTATTCTAATTTTTTTAATGTGAATACCTCACCAGAATCCCAATTGCTCCCGTCTGGAACCTGTGAGACTATGGCATCCTCAAATTGGGGTACATTGTGAGGCTGGATGTAGTTGGGAAGGGAAAGGTATGGGGAGAGGAAGGTGGGGAAGTACCTGGCTATTCAGATCTGGTCATTAAACACGGTTAAAGCCATTTCAAGCAACGTTTCAAATCTGAATTATGGTCTTCCAACCGCAACCAGGGCGATACTATGTGTATCTTCCACTTTGTAACAAGCCGCAAATATACTCTTTTTATTTTTTAATTAATTAATTGTGAAATAACACAAAATATAAAAGTACAAAAAAACGACGTTTCAAAAAAAATCGTTTGATATCCCTACCAACTTATTATTAAATATTAATTATAAGAAATAAAAATTATTATTTTATAACAATTACAAAATGGGGAGGGGGCAACTGTCAGAAAGTCAACTATCGGGTCATTATAACAGTATTAATTTTTAATATTCAATAAATTAATTAAAAAACTGTGTTTAAATCTTTTTAGGAAAGTCACCAAAAACGTGAAAATAACTGTTTCGTGGATTTAAAAAAAAATCAACCCGTACAAAAAAAATATTTTCTAAGATATAACTATTTTCAATTGTCGATCTAATTATTTATAGTTTGATTTAGGATTGAACCTTCCTTCCCAGGGACTGATTAAAATGAGTGAACACCGCTAACACCAAGCCAAATCCTAATTGGATGGTACCGCGTTTATGCCGCATGTCAACTGCTAAATGCGTACAACTCCGCGTATGTATGCATGATAGCCACCAAAAATTGATAGAATGCATTATCATCGATAAAGGTCTATCTGCAGAGTTTCAGCTCGATCGGATGTCGAGAAGTAGATTGATTTCCACTTCCAATTCATCAAGAAAACAAAATCGAAATTCAAATAGACTTAATTAAAAAAGATTTTTTGTCTCACTATATTTTTACCTTCTACCTAATATCTAAAAAATATCAGAAATATTTACCAAAACTAATATTTCAACTTTTATGAAGTAGGTACTTTCCCTATAGATAGGAATTGGTGCAAACAAGTATGTAGAGTCGGAGCACCACCATCCTAGATATTACGGTTATCTATATGGTGTGTTCGTTAGTTTCTCTTCTTGTTCTCTGCAAAGTTAAGTTTGTACAAAGCACAACCCGAGAGAATAATATTATTTACTTAAATAGGCACAGACCTGATTATTTTATCTTTATTCGTTCAATGAAAGTTCCAATATTAATAACAATTATTTTATAAGTGAAAACTTCTTTAGCACAGTTGTGATTCGAAACTCGATGAAACGAAAATGTACGACACCAAAAAGAGACAACATATTTTATATAAGATTTAGTCTGCGAGAAAATGAAATATCAATAATATATTAATTTAATTCACTGGTACTCGCTCCCAATATAATACGATAAATAGACAGTCCCACGCAAGTCTTCTTTGGTGTAGCGGTATAAAGCGCTTGACCAACCTCTGCAGACATTTAGCGGGGCCGAATCCTACGATATCCAATCTTCAAACCACTCCCAAAATAAAAGTCAAAAAACACAAAAGAAAAGCGACATCTAGCGACTCCAAAGAAAAAACGCAAATACTAATAAGATGTCCAAATGTATAAGAAAACAATGTGTAGGATAAAATATGGAAAAATCATCCTTTAAAAAGTGATTCGTAGTCTCCCCACTCCTGTCTAATTTAGATTTCTGAAGGTTTCATTTCTACTGCGAATTCTACCGTGAATTGCACACTCTGATTTTTTTTTAAAACATGTTTTAAAAATCTTAATTAAATCTTAACTTCGTCTAGTTCTATTTTAACATTTCTTTGTACTGCGAGATGGCATGTTTGAAACATGTCGATTATTTTGATTGAATGGTAGTGTATAGTGATTTAACTAACTAACTAACTAACCATCAAGCCGTTTCCCCGCAGAGGTAGGCAGACAGGACGGACCGCCAAAAAACTCGATCTTGGCACACACTCCTTGCCTCGTTCACATTCATACATCGTCTCATAAGTATCTGATTCACTTGGTCGTGCCATGTCTTCCTCGGGCGTCCCCGACTTCTTTTACCATTCACATTTGCGTCATATATTCTCCTTACACTCCTTTCCTCGTTCATTCGCTCTACATGCCCAAACCATCTTAGCGTCCCTTTCTTAATCTTACTCATTACGCTTACATCAGCCTTGCATTCTTCGCGGATCTCCACATTTCTCACACGATCGTACTTGGTTTTACCACACATACGCCTCAGGGATTTCATTTCTACAGCATTCAGTCTACTTTCATCCTTCCTCTGCCAGTTCCATGCCTCACTGCCATATATCCGGGTAGGTACCAACACTCTATTATGGACGGCTAACTTCGCTTCTATGGTGATTTATTTTATTTAAATATAAAAAATAAATAAAAACAAGCAAACAAAACATAACAAAAACAATATTTGTGTGTAAATACACCACTCAAATTTATGAATATTAACCTCAATACAGGCTAGTCCTAGTGAGGTTAATATTTTTGAATGTAAAAAAAAAAAAATAAAAAATAAGACACATGTATGGTGAGAAATTTCAAATAAATAAATAAATAAATTTACGTGCTCAAATAACTCATTGGTATAATGTGACCATTTTATGATATTTGGAGCAAAAGATAAGGAAGTTTGTGTAGGTTTGCTGTAGGTGACTAAAAATCAAAATATGCATATATGTGAGTATGTTTATGAGATGTTTTCGCGTTGCTAAACCATTCATCCGATTGCGATGAAACTTTGGGGATTTGATGTGCACATGCCCACGCTGGTTTCTATATATAATACTGAGTTCTGGCATCATGAAATTATGCGTTGCTAACGTTCATCCGATTGCGATTAAACTTTGGGGATTTGACGTGTGCATGCCCACGATGGTTTCTTTACATACTGTTGAGATCTGGCATTATGAAATTTGTATATAAAATAACAATAGATAGCACGCGAGCTGAATGTTGGAATGGTAGGGGGAGGGGAACTCACGACGGGAGAAGCGGGAGCGGGGCGTGGGGAGAGGAAATGCGAAGAAGGCGAAGTGGGAACGCGTGAAGGGAAGGGGACTCGAGAGAGGAAGGGGAGGCGGAAGGGGAACGGGACGAATGGGAAAAGACAAGCAGGTAGAAACAATTTCTTTATTAAGTGGCATGGCAACGCATGCCGGGAACTCGCTAGTTATATATATACTCGTATGTATATAAAGGCATATTCAATTGATATTTTTAGATCGATATCAGTAATAGTTTACCCGTTTACGACCCCTGTTCCCGGATGGTAGGTAAAAAATCTCTTTGCGTCCGAAACAAAGACCTCGGAAGTATTAAGGGGGTGAGTCAGGTAGGTGAAGCAACCCCAGATTATTATTATTATTATTCGCCGTTTAATCATTAGCCTTTCTGCCACAGGATAGGGGTGCTTCGATGCTTAAATCTCATCCAACGGCCGCGGCCGAAGGGAGCTTTTTACAGATTCCAACAAAACAATCAACTTCTCATCACCTTTTTTTAACTGTGCTCAACGTCTGGAGCCAGTGCGACTATGGCTTCCCCCAATCGCTGAAGTTGTGAGACTGAATGTAGTGGAAAGGGGGAGGAGATGGGGAAGAGGAAGGTGGAAAACGTTTGGCTATTCAGATCTCGTTACCAAACATGGTTAAAGCCATTAAAATCAAGGTTTCAATTCTGAACGGTGGTCTTTTACTAGGGCGATACTGAGGGTATCTTCCAATCTGGAACGTGATGCAAATATACCATACAATATTTCGTAAGCACAAAATAATTAAATTTGCTTGTACCTACCGGGATTTGAACACGCGACCTCCAGATTGTTAACCGGAATCTTACCCCTCGACCACGGAGGCTGACTGACTTCGTTAACGTCCTTAACTGCAATTATTTTTAAATAAACAATACTGTCTGTTTCAGTGCCGGCAACCCGGGCGTTTATTTTATTTTAATTTATGTACATAGATTTATTTAACCCACCTCACTAGACAAAGTCTGTTCCGAAGCGGGTTAATAACATATTATATTCAGTAAAAAAGAATTGTATCAAAGTTAATCACATGGGTATAAAATAAAAAAATAAAAAATATAAAAAGAAAAATAAAAAGATAAAAAAAAAAAATTTACGCATATGCACACATGCATTCAAACATACATACATAATGTTATTATATTAACTCTTTAAATTCTTTTTTTTTTATTTGGTAGTTTTCCCTAAAAAGATTGCACTGGTAATAAAATTCATATGGAAACAAATATAATTACAGTAGGTTCATGATAATTAATTAATAAGAAAATATAAATAGAGTGGTACGTGATAATTAATATTGTAAACGAACAATAAATACCCTGCATATTTTGATATTTTATAATTTCATGAGGAAATTAAGTGTAATGTGTCTATAATATGTCCTCGTGTTAATTATTTAGGATATGTCGAAACTGTTATTCAGAAACCAAGATTTATTTATATTTACAGAAATATGTAATTAGTAATTATAATATGTAGCTCCAGAGAGAGGTCGAGGGCAACGTCATTGCCCTGATGTATTCTGTCTCTTTCGTTTTCATACAAGACGTGTTAGGAGGAAGAGATACTACTTTGTCAGCTGTCAAACAAAAGCAACAACATCATCAACTAAAAAAAACACCTGGACTTGAAGATGCCCAAATATTAAATAATATAAACCAAGATTTAGCATGTTATCGCAGCCCGAGAATCGTCATCTCATTAACATTATCTTCTTCCCATTATCCTGTTCGGGGCAAAGTCCCATCGCTTCGATAAGAGCCTCCCAGGGTTGATACAGCGTTGATTTCCCTACTTCATCAGTTGATTTCCCTACTCTTTCTGGGGAGATCAAGTGAATTGTGTCCAGATTTTCTAACTAAAAGAGTTGCAGGTGTTCAATGGTAATCTCAGATAGTCGAGTTTCGAGCACACGACTTAAACCGAGTCATGGAGGTCGTCATAGAGTACCTCTGTTCAATAATAATATCACAAGCCCCATGAGAATGAGAATTCCAACCGCAATCTATAACTAACCTGCTAACCACCGCGACGTTTTGCGAAGAAGACAGAAACGATGGAAAACCTCACACATCTGTAATACAAGCCGTGCTTTGTTCACAATAGTCTTCCTATGTATATACTTTCCTTTTTTTGACCAGTGATTCGTGACATTATTTTTTAGAGTATGAAATATTAATGAATATTTGAAATCCGGTGACATTTTTGTTCAAGTTTTTTTTTTCTATTTTTGTCTTTAAAAAACAAACAACAAAAAGCTTTCACAGTTCATCACTGACCACCCCGACCCTAATTGTTCATTACATACTGATTATTTTATTTTAAAAAAAGTTTCAGAAGACAAAAATGTCATCCACATTTTTACTACAAAAAATAAACTCACCTATCTCTGTGTAGTCAGATGTTTCTTAACACCCTTTTTAATAGCATAGGTACTTATTTCTGGTTCAATGAAATCAAATTTACCACGGAACTGATTTTGAAAAGAATTCAGACAAGCAATAAAGTACCTAAGAATACTACTGATTTTTAAAAAGACTACTTATTGTTGGGTATGTATCAACTATTTTTGTTAAATTCGTACAACCACATTTATTAATTTGTTTTCAATTTAAAGTAACCTCCTAGAAGTTCTCAATTAGTTTTTTTTAGCTTTTGAGACAGCAGCTTCGGCATTCAAGGTCATTATCAAACTGTCAATAAAAATAATTATCTATAAAAAAACTTATCATTAAAATTTCAAAAATGTACATTGAATACCTTTAGGAGGAGATAGATAGAACTGATATCGGTCGACACGAAACACGATATTACAGTCATCTCAAAAATATGTTAATGGCCTAATAATAACATAATTACATTTGATTTACTCGAAATAAACAAAAAAAAATATTGCTAAATAGAATACTCGTGTTATTTAATTTTATTGGAATAACTTTTAAAGGATGCACCCATTAATGCGGCTAATATTAGAGGCATTCTCTTGATAAGACAAAGACCCAGGGTTCGATTCCCAGTTCCATGCGTTACCTTTTATCATTTTCTGGATCTTGTTCATGTTCGTATAGATTTATTAAATTATTATTGTAATATCTTTTTTTACACGAGCTCCACACAGGAGGCCTTGTAGACAATAATTTCCATGAGGGCCTATGCATCTTACGGGATGTTGTGTGAAGGGTAAGGAAGGAAAGGAGAGGAAGGAAAAAGGTATGGGGTTGTGATCTGGGGGTCAGTGTGTCCAGGAGTGACGTTTCTATCCCTCCAAGAGCAATTCAAGGTGGATGGGTCGAGAGAGTCCGGATAAAAGGCCTCCCTAAACAAGTCTCTAACGATCCGACCAGCCACACAGCAGTTGGACTCCAATACCCGTGGACCCAAGGACAAATCTCACTCCACGAACCCGGGTACCCCTGCTGGTGACCTAGACAGAGGTGTTGGTTATCCAATAAATGGTTCCCGGGATGGCGGTACCCGTAACTGCCTTTCAAATTGAAAAATCTTCTTCTTCAATGACTAGATTAATCTTGTACGATAACAACAAAAATATTCTTTACATTTACTCACTCGATCGCGATTGTCTACCTGGAAAGCTCGCGACTCCTCCTTCCTCTTATGCGTCGAATATTTTCGTAACTTTCGTAACTTTCAACGGTCCCGAAAAATAATGTCGGATCTGCTAAAAATTGAAAATCGCTTCGTTATTTATTTGCTTATTTTATTGATTTAAAAGTCTTTTTTTCCGGAAATTTTAATGAAATTAAAGGAAATGCAAAACATCAAACAACACAATATTTCTTGATGTAAAAAAAGCAGTAAAAATGACGGGAAATCTACAAAATCACACATCCGACATTGTTCTTTGGGACCGTCGCGTCGCATCATCGCGTGTCCCGTCGGTATGTAGATAACAAGATAAAATGTCGTACAAAAATCTTGAAATCAACTCCCAAATCGTCGCCACTTACATTATAATAATGTATCGCCAATCACCGAAATTTGTAACAAACATTGATCGAATCCAGGACACAATAATATTCATTATATACGTAATGTCAATCAATGAAGTCCATAATTAGAATAAGTGTAGGTATGTATTATATATAACACAAATCATGGAGTTTCATAATGGGCTAAGCACATAACGCCGATCAACCAGGTTCATTATTACTTGCAGTTCTGTGAATATATGCTGTTTAAAAATAATAAACGAGTGCAGTTTACATGCGGTAGAAGCGAAACTTTACCAAAATAATCTCAACCAATACTTGAGAAGTGAAGTCATAATCAAAGCGATCAATGAGCGCAGACCGGCGTATTTTCCGTATCTCAACCAATAGGAGTCTTTAAAAGTGACATCATATTCAAAGCGGTCAATGAGCGCAGTCGATGCGTCGCAGGTGCGCTAATCGTCATTTCCGTTTCAACCGAAAAACAAATCATAGCGGGGCTATAGAAGTTTCACTTAAAAAGGTACTCTCAAACACGGCTAGCATCTTGACAGGAACACGCAAACAAATTTAAAAGCAGACGAAATGCAAACTTTCCTGCGCTCTTACTTGGCAAATTACCGACGTGTGCCAATTATTAAACTCAAACGATTTTTGTTTTAGTTTTCAAACTTTGCATATAATTTATTTAATTACATGAATAGAATTTCCATAAATTAATATCAGATACTTGTGCACAACTTTGGCATTGTGGCAGAGAGCCTTAGCGTGCACGAGTGTCCCATCACCATTTGCAAATCATGACTGTCATATATAAAACAAGGCCTAACATGACTATAATTATATTTAAAAAAAATACAAGTGTACAGTTCACACGTAAAAGTGAAACCTTCAGAAAACTAAACTTCGATAGAATGAGGCGAATGCAAGAGTATCAGGAATAGGATAATTGTAGGCTTCATTTATCATAATATTTTTACCAAGTTAAAAAATGATTTTACATTTTATTCTACGAAGCACCGCACAAGGAGGAGGCCGATAGGCTACGAGGTACCGCACAAAGACGACACCGATTAGTCTTATCTCATTCTCTCACAGGTTATATCCTATATATGTAGTGTTTGTCTCTTTTTAGTGTTTCTCGTTTCCGTTTTATCGAGTTTCAAATCACAACGGTGCTAAAGAAGCTTTCACTTCCAAAAACATTAAAATAATAAATTATAAAATAAGTAAATTGTAAAAATTACCTCCACCATGAAAAAGATTCGAATTTCTGCTCGATTCCTGTAATCTGTACACGTCCTAGCGGTGTGTAAAATAAACGGACATAATATTATCGGTTCTATGACAGATGATCCCCAGACAGTTGTCCCCCCGGCATACCATACGACATACCTACATATATATACAATATTCAGTTGGTTTAAGAAAAATTATACCTACTTACACAACATAAGTGATCCCGAAGGGTTGTGCAGGGAGGATGTACCGCCGAATAACAAAAGTTATAAATATATTTTCGATCAAATCTAATTTTTGAAGTGAAACATCTTTACCACCGTTATCTCGCCTGCTAGAAAATGAGATAGTATAATCGGCCTCCCCTTTGTGCGGTGCTTCGTAGAATAAAAATTACAATCATTTTTAAACCTTGTAACAATATTATGATAAATAAAGCCTACATATATCCTACTCTTCATATTCTGCATTCGTCTCATTCTCTCGGAGTGTTTTCTGAAGGTTTCACTTCTACCGCGTGTGAACTGCACACATGATTTATTTTTTTCTTTGGCTATACTACACGTGTAAACTGTCGATTTCCCATTTTTAAGTCATAGCTACACAAATATCACGACATTACTTATTTGTATGAAAGTGAAGATACATATTTTCCATTGAAGATAACAATAATAATAATAAACCTAACGAAAATATAAAAGAGAACAAGACACAGAAAACAGACTCATATTATCTTCAACTAATTATTTTTCCATGGAAAAAATTGAAAAAGAAATAAATTAATATTTTCCGTTTGGTTATTTTTTGGTAAATAAAGTTAGTGAAATCCGTTGGCTTTAACGTCTTCAGATCTTGACGCAAAATCATCCAAGTGTCCCTAGCGCATAGGGATAGTGGGATAGAGGAAGCGCGGCTATACGAGTACTGTCTCTTCGCTCTTTATTTGGTACGGACAATGCACTCTTCAAAGGGGGATTTCTCTCATCTAAAGGGGAAGGGTTCATATTTCGAGCTAAAACAAATTAATACGGGATAAAAGCACCTATGGACTCAAATGATCGCAATATTTAACAACTGTTGTTTCACCGAAACAGATGCGGGACTTTTTTTTTAATCAAGTGAATTGAATGGAAGTGCTTTCCCATGATTTTTTTGGATGATTAAAGGGTTGGCGCTGTACGCAGTGGTGGAGTTGAAGAAGCCATTGTTTGAGATAACTGTAATATCGTGTTTCGTATCGAATAGGTGCTTGCAGGTAATTCAATGGGATTCTAGCTGCTACTCAAGGAATTCAAAGACTTTTTTTAAGTGTTTATTTTCAATTAATATTATTATTATTAACTGTCATCATGAAATTGTCACAGAATAAATGTATTTGACTAAGTACAGCGAGGTTCTGTTTTTACTCGACCGTTATGCATTTGGTCTGTGTGTAAATTTGTTTGTACGTTCCGTTTCCGGTTCATTTCATGTGAAATACATCGTATTTATTTAAACTTTCTTATTTGAATTTTAAAAATATTAGGTACCTACCTACCTATCTTTTATGTGAATTCAAGAGTCACAATTGTTCCCGCCTGGAGCCATAATCTTGTACTAAATAAAAAATAAACTAAATTAATTCAGACTCTAGTCACCAAGCACAGCTAAAGCCATTTAAAGCAACGTTTCAATTATGAATGGTGGTCTTACACGACTGAGTATTAAGTTGTGAAAACACAATTCAATTATATAAATCTATCACGATGTATCTATCTTCCTTTTTGCTGATGACCTCAAAATTTTTAGAATTATTCAAAATATTTACCATTGCAACGCTTCAAGATAATATCAAAAAATTGTTAATTTGGTGTAATGAAAATAGACTTTTCTTAAATATCTCAAAATTTCAAATATTTGATTTTCTCGAATAAAAAATCCAGTGATCTTTAATTACTACATTGATAAAAATGCTCTTGAGACATTAACAAAAATTAAAGACTTAGGCATCACTTTTCAATAAAATGTTTCGTTTGTTAACCACACAACAGGAATCTATAATAAGGGCTTAAAAATGTTGGAATTTTTAGCTAGATAACTAGAAATTTTAACGACATAAATGTATTCTATTATAGGTATTTAATAAAATATTTTTTGTTGTTGTTTAAAACCACGAAATTTATTAATTTATGAACCAACCGGTTTCGCTTAACTTAAGTCTCTTCCGGGTACAAATTAATACTAAACAAGAAGTACATAATGTGTGCTTATATATAACAAAATATAGAGGGAGACAACATGATACAAATATAACAAACACATAGACGGCCATAAAACCGGTTGGTTCATAAATTAATAAATTTCGTGGTTTTAAACAAAAAAGTATTTTATTTTACCCATTAAACCACAAAGTGATTGTGCTTTCTACAATAATATTAGAGGTATTTTGCCTATGTTAGAAGTCTTCTTGAGTACAATAGAGAACTCCAGTTCAATTTTTTTTTAATGAATAATGACCTTCTAACTTAAATAACTGCATTTTTATTTTTATTTTTAGAGTTACTTTTAATAGTTAAAATAATGGTCAAAGTTTTAATTTTTCAAGATCCTCCGAAAACCACCATATGTGTATTGAATCGTGTGACGTCGTCACTCCTGAAAAGTTACTATGAGATCGGGCAATCAGCTGACCAACTGCCGCCATTTTGAATTTCGGTGTTCGAAGTATTCTCCCTAGAGTAGCATTACTATTTTTTTGTGCAGTAGTTTTTGAATATTTTCAATAATAGAGATAAACTAATAAGAGATACCTTTATTTTTGAAACTGAATTATTTAGGCCTAAATAATGTTTAAATAAACACAACAACTAAATCTCTATAAACAGTATGTAAATAAACGAATAAATAATTACGATAGCTTTTGTCATACCTACATTCCCATACAATGACTTTACGGTGACGTCATCACTAAACATTTCAATAATGTCAACTTGACGGCGTGTTTCTACGACCCGATTAAAAATGGGCTTTTTAATAGTTTTTTTATAACTCTGCGTTTAATATTATTTAATAAAACTTATATATTCGGAATCAGCGTTTATTGGTATATGTCTATACGAACATATTTTTTAAAGCCATAATATTTTTCACCGGAGTTCCTTATTCTCCCGTCTGGAAACCACATTATAGGTAGGTAATATACATGTACAAGCTGTAGGAAGAATACAAAACAAATTTTTACGTTTTCTAAATTTTAAAATGGGTATTCCAGCAATTATGTTGAACTACAACACTATTTTAAATGATATGAATATGCTCAATTGTCAGACAGAAGAATTTTCACTGACTTGGTATTTCTGTATAAAATTCTAAATGATTTAGTTGATAGTGCGGTATTTCTTCAATTGATAAGCTTCCGGATACCATAACATAATAATAGAAGTCAGAATTTATTTCAGTGCAGAAATTCTGGGACTAACTATCATTTATATTCCTCTTTGCCCAGAATTCTAATGTAGTGAAACAATGATACTAGGTCAGTGGACATGTTCAATTTATCTAAACAAATATAAAATATTGTTACTGAGGCAGTTCTGTTATGTACAATAAATACTGCATATTTCTTACAATTCATATGTAAAAGCCCAGAAAAAGGGCGTTAATTAATAAATAAATCAAATTTATCTGTGCACGTCGGGATTTGAACCCGCGACCTCCTGATCGCTAGTCGAGTGCCTTGCCTCTTAACCACGGAGGCCCTCACTTACATCTGCCTGAAGTTTTGAAAAGGGAATTGTCAATGGGGTAGTGACGTAACTTCGAGTAAAGTACCTATAATTCCTTATTTGAAAAAAAAAATCTTAAATTACACAGTTAGGTATATTGAATTATAGGTTTTCCCTACTTATGAATCTTGTTATTTCAGAGGAAATTTCAGTTTTGGTTTATTATAAAAGGACATTAGAAACAAACTTTTTTGGTCCACAGAACTACTAGTTATTAAAAATACTAATTTCGGTTGTGATTTATGGATTGAGATCCATCAATATGAATCAAAGTGCTACCCAAAACGGTTAATATTTATTGTGATCACACAACATTTAACACGATCCGTAAATTCACGACACGGAATTCAGAAATGATTATACTTATTCAATACGCCAGCCTACGCATTCAATAAATTTCACGATATTTGATATTATATTAACAGATCACAAAACTTGTACAGTGCCCTTGAGGTGATTTTTCACAAAAACGGCGCTCCACAAATTATCCAATTATTATTATTATTATCACAAAAATAATTGAAAGTGTAGTGCTTGCCTTAGATTGTGAAGCAACCCTCCCTCCTTACCTTCTGAAATTCTCAAATAAATATTTGACGTCTTTAATTAAATGAAAACAATATTAGTGAAACTCAATCAAAATCTGGAAACAGAAAACAATGTTGGCACCTCTGGAACACGAATCTTGGGTTCGAGTCCCAGAGGTGCCAATATCTTTTTCTGATTTTTCTGATTCCGGATTTTCGATTGAGTTTCGCTTATATTGTCTTCATTTGATTAAATATTTCAATTTGAGATTTTACTAATTGGTAAAGTTAAAAATAAAAATAAATATTTGACGACCTACAGATTTTTTTGACGCCAATCTATCGAATTTTTCAACACTGATCTTAGTCCAGTCAAGTTAAACATGAAAAGGGGGTTGTGCTTGCAAAAAGTCCGGTCATTCTGAATTTTTTATATGTTGTTAGGACCTAAACCAGTAATAAAAAAAAAATTTTGCAACTTCGAAAGTGCTGTGCGAGTGGCGGTGGACCTAAAAAACCAAGAAATTTTCGGATTTTTTTCAGTTTTTGCTCAATATCTCAGTGAAGGAAGGGTCTGACCGGTATAGTTAGTATACATACTTTTAAAGTAGACTAAATTTGCTACAATTTGAGATAAAAGCAAGCTTTATACAGCCATTAGTTTTCAAGATACAGTTCTCGAAAATAGGCCATTTTTTCCAAAAAGTGAATTTTTTTCGAAATGGTCAGTTATTTTGTAAAATATTTTCTAAAACACGTATCCCACGTCAAATATTATGTGAAATAAAATTGTAGTAAATTTAATTAGCTTTCATTTAAAACTAGATTGATATCTGTAGACCTAACGGTTCTCTCAAGAACGCCAGATAACCAAAAACAGTCATAGACGGGTTTTGGGGGGAAAAAAAATAAACTGTTCTCACGTCTTTTTATGGTTTTATTTATCAAACAATTACAAATTTTTTTTGTTATTGTTAACACATTTTTGATGAAAAAAAGAAAAGATAATACATCTATCGGGAATTACGTCATCTTCAAACATTGTTTTATATACCTACGTACTAAAATGCTTGTACAAACATCATGGTACCTACTGTAAGGACAAGTTATATGTACACAAAAAATAAAACTAATATAAATCATGTAGGTATTGTGTCTTGGTTGCCAAATCATGTCTTTCTTTTTATCTTAGATGGCCCGGGCTTAGGCTCGCACGAAGAAGGTGTCTCGATATCTGTGATGGACGCTGGGAGAGGCGCCCAGTCTGTAATCGGGTCATCTTCATAGTCCGAGCATTTCAGCTCCACATCCGGGACGTTGTTGCACAATTTTCCACCGTATGACTGACAGAGGACTGAGCAGTGGAGCCCAGCTTTTCTGCACGAGCAGCTCCCTGAGCATCCTTTCTTGCATTTACATAAAATTTTTCGAAGAAGGGCAGGAGGTGCGGGATCCATCGTGGTGGGGATGGGGGTGAGTCCTTGAGAAGACAGCTTCCACCCCCATTCAGTAGGATTCAAGTTGATTCCTCGCCACTTCTGTACTTGGAGGTAGCACCTTGCTGCATGGTGGCCTGCGGCAACTTCCGTCGGTGGAAAACGGGCGAGGCTTATGCTTGTTGAAGTGACAAACGTCTTTTACCTCAGGAAATCCAAAGTATCCCTCGCGATGTCACCCCCATATAGAGCCACAAAGCACTTGATGCCTGCTTCACTTATGGCTTGTGGGGTGGAGTCTGGCCGAAGGAAGACCTCCACTTGCTCAGCAAGTGGTTCACTCTTGCTCAGAAGTGTGGTGATTTTGGTCTTTCCTTGGCCAAACGGTGCTGAGGTGGTATCGCACCCGGTAAACGCGTGGGTGAATAGTACCGTTCCTGGTAAATGCCGGGAGCCCTGGTGATTGTAGGAGGTCGTAGAGTAGTGACAGCAACCAGCTTCACCCTTGGTGCTCTTCTGAAGATAGACGTTTATCTCTTCAGCACCTAAACCATTGAGAAGAACGAGCAGGTCGACGTCTTCTCCCACTATGACGACCCGATCGGCTACTGCTCTTTTTTAAAGCGCCATCATGACGATCTCTCGATCCGCATCTTCTTCGGCAACAGCCACTTCTACTCCATCCTTCTGAAAGGTGTCACAGTGAAGAGTTATAAGGCGTCTATTATTGTTCTCATTGCCCAATACATGCTCTTGAGCAATTTGAATTACTGTGGATTCATCGGTCAATTCGTAGCTGGAATGAGCTGCATAGCGCCGGAGTCTTTCCCCTGTTTTGGTGTTTTTTTTGGTAGCATCTTCGGGGTAGCCGTCAAAAACGATGGAGACGTTCTTCCCAAGGTGGTTTCGGACGTAGGTGGTATAACGCGTCAAAAGTGCTCGAACCGTACTCTTCCGCTGCCACACGACCTTGTGCAAGAGGTAGCCACCATCCAAAATGACGTGAGTGCTGGCATCTATCGGCGTGTGGCTGGAAAGAGGAGTGAAGGCAGAGTACAGAGTAAATTTTGTGCCCTTGCGCATCCCTTGTTCATCGAACAGAGACATCGGGAACGGGGCCAACTCATATTTGAAGTCATCCTGTAAATCCTGTTCAGATTGCTTTGTAATACACACTCGCTGGAAAATTGTGAGCGGATCCACAGCCACTCTTCTGTTTTTGTCCGGCAGTTTAACGGTTGAGGTGATCGATGCCAGCGTGGTAACTTTATTTTTCCGCTTTACTACTACCTTGTCGTACATTTGCCCCACACTCTTCATCACTCCCTCCGTTCCAACTCTCTGGGCTGTGTGGCAATTAATTTCAGGACCTGCCAGTAAACCACTACTGATAGAAATCAAACTGTCAGTTTTGGGAAATGGAAGGTGGAGAGCAAACCAGGAGGTCAAGGGGGGGGGGGGGGGATAATGAAAACATTTTGCTAAATGATGACTAATGGAATTACTTCACAGCACAATAAAACCATAAAAAGACGTGAGAACAGTTTATTTGATTTCCCCCCAAAACCCGCCTATGACTGTTTTTGGTTATCTGGCGTTCTTGAGAGAACCGTTAGGTCTACAGATATCAATCTAGTTTTAAATGAAAGCTAATTAAATTTACTACAATTTTATTTCACATAATATTTGGCGTGGGATACGTGTTTTAGAAAATATTTTACAAAATAACTGACCATTTCGAAAAAAATTCACTTTTTGGAAAAAATGGCCTATTTTCGAAGAAAATTCACTTTTTGGAAAAAATGGCCTATTTTCGAAGAACTGTATCTTGAAAACTAATGGCTGTATAAAGCTTGCTTTTATCTCAAATTGTAGCAAATTTAGTCTACTTTAAAAGTATGTATACTAACTATACCGGTCAGACCCTTCCTTCACTGAGATATTGAGCAAAAACTGAAAAAAATCCGAAAATTTCTTGGTTTTTTGGTCCACCGCCACTCGCACAGCACTTTCGAAGTTGCAAATTTTTTTTTTATTACTGGTTTAGGTCCTAACAACATATAAAAAATTCAGAATGACCGGACCTTTTGCAAGCACGGATGTACATCTTGACTGGGCTATCTACCGACTTTCATTTTCGCAGCATGGCATCCCTGCCTTGTTTATGTTTATCTGTGTGACAGTGACAGTGACAGCTGCTGTCAGTTTAGCATTATTTTCGGGAGATCTGTTGAAAATAATCGCGCGCCGTAGAACATCAGCTTACTTTCAGGTCTAATCAGCATTAGTATCATGGAACTTAGTAATCCAGATAGAATCACCATAAAGGTAGAATCAGGTACTCACGAAAAAGACGAGGATGGAATGGCATGTGTGGGGGTAGACGCAGATATTCGGGGTGTTAAGAATGAATGTTTGGAACACACAAACAACATCAGTCACGCAATTGGTAAGCACAGTGTTAAATGCCCCGGAGATGTTCAATAGCAATTGTCAATAGTCATGCCGCTTTATGCAATTGACAATTTATTGAGACTTCCCATTGATGAGGGGAATAATGACTTGTGTATTTTGAATAAGCACAAAGACGCCAGAGATAAGCGGCATTGACACAGCCGAATTATCATTTCGTTGTGCGATTGATAATCGTTCCATCTACCGTGCCCCTTGGAATTCAGTTGCACTGCAGAACGAGATTTGTTTTATTTTTTGCACTATATCCCGATTATCCAGAATTATGGAGAATAAAATCAAAAGATTATCTCCGCTGTCGTCCATGAAGCAACTGGGTTGAAAATATTGTAGGGTCGATTGATGTTCCACCAATGCATTGACCATTTATTGAGACTTCCCATTGATGAGGGGAATAATGACTTGTGTATTTTGAATAAGCACAAAGACGCCAGAGATAAGCGGCATTGACACAGCCGAATTATCATTTCGTTGTGCGATTGATAATCGTTCCATCTACCGTGCCCCTTGGAATTCAGTTGCACTGCAGAACGAGATTTGTTTTATTTTTTGCACTATATCCCGATTATCCAGAATTATGGAGAATAAAATCAAAAGATTATCTCCGCTGTCGTCCATGAAGCAACTGGGTTGAAAATATTGTAGGGTCGATTGATGTTCCACCAATGCATTGACCATTTATTGAGACTTCCCATTGATGAGGGGAATAATGACTTGTGTATTTTGAATAAGCACAAAGACGCCAGAGATAAGCGGCATTGACACAGCCGAATTATCATTTCGTTGTGCGATTGATAATCGTTCCATCTACCGTGCCCCTTGGAATTCAGTTGCACTGCAGAACGAGATTTGTTTTATTTTTTGCACTATATCCCGATTATCCAGAATTATGGAGAATAAAATCAAAAGATTATCTCCGCTGTCGTCCATGAAGCAACTGGGTTGAAAATATTGTAGGGTCGATTGATGTTCCACCAATGCATTGACCATTTATTGAGACTTTCCATTGATGAGGGGAATAATGACTTGTGTATTTTGAATAAGCACAAAGACGCCAGAGATAAGCGGCATTGACACAGCCGAATTATCATTTCGTTGTGCGATTGATAATCGTTCCATCTACCGTGCCCCTTGGAATTCAGTTGCACTGCAGAACGAGATTTGTTTTATTTTTTGCACTATATCCCGATTATCCAGAATTATGGAGAATAAAATCAAAAGATTATCTCCGCTGTCGTCCATGAAGCAACTGGGTTGAAAATATTGTAGGGTCGATTGATGTTCCACCAATGCATTGACCATTTATTGAGACTTCCCATTGATGAGGGGAATAATGACTTGTGTATTTTGAATAAGCACAAAGACGCCAGAGATAAGCGGCATTGACACAGCCGAATTATCATTTCGTTGTGCGATTGATAATCGTTCCATCTACCGTGCCCCTTGGAATTCAGTTGCACTGCAGAACGAGATTTGTTTTATTTTTTGCACTATATCCCGATTATCCAGAATTATGGAGAATAAAATCAAAAGATTATCTCCGCTGTCGTCCATGAAGCAACTGGGTTGAAAATATTGTAGGGTCGATTGATGTTCCACCAATGCATTGACAATTTATTGAGACTTCCCATTGATGAGGGGAATAATGACTTGTGTATTTTGAATAAGCACAAAGACGCCAGAGATAAGCGGCATTGACACAGCCGAATTATCATTTCGTTGTGCGATTGATAATCGTTCCATCTACCGTGCCCCTTGGAATTCAGTTGCACTGCAGAACGAGATTTGTTTTATTTTTTGCACTATATCCCGATTATCCAGAATTATGGAGAATAAAATCAAAAGATTATCTCCGCTGTCGTCCATGAAGCAACTGGGTTGAAAATATTGTAGGGTCGATTGATGTTCCACCAATGCATTGACAATTTATTGAGACTTCCCATTGATGAGGGGAATAATGACTTGTGTATTTTGAATAAGCACAAAGACGCCAGAGATAAGCGGCATTGACACAGCCGAATTATCATTTCGTTGTGCGATTGATAATCGTTCCATCTATTGTGCCCCTTGGAATTCAGTTGCACTGCAGAACGAGATTTGTTTTATTTTTTGCACTATATCCCGATTATCCAGAATTATGGAGAATAAAATCAAAAGATTATCTCCGCTGTCGTCCATGAAGCAACTGCGTTGAAAATATTGTAGGGTCTATTGATGTTCCACCAATGCACACCGATGTAAATAGTTTCTTAGAACAGAAATCATCTAGTGAGGCAGATGACTTAATTTTTTGTTCCAAATTATTGAAGTGAAAATTTCTTTAGTCCGTTTAGTTCCGTCGTGATTTGAAACTCGATGAAACGGAAACAAACACATACATCTATAGGACTTAGCCTGCGAGAGAATGAGATAGACTAATCGGTGTCCTCTATTTGTGGTGCTTCGTAGAATAAAATGTAAAATAATTTTAAAACTTTGTAACAATATTACCTACAATTTTCCTACTCCTGACACTCTGCATTTGTCTCATTCTCTCGAAGTTTAGGTTTCGGAAGGTTTCACTTCTATCGCTTATGAACTGAACACTCTGATTTTTTGTCTTATTAAACACCCGAGTTGCCGGCAATTATGTATTCTTTTGCAATTGGAAAGATTAAATAAAATATAAATATATATTTCACCTAAAAAAAAAATAATTGTAATTAGTTTGAAACAAAGGGTTCTATGACAACTCAGGATGGTGACAAATTAATTAATTAAGCACCCTTTTTAAAAGTGATATAAAGTCATTACGAGTGATACAAAGTCATTATGAAAAAAAACTACTCTCTTCTAATTTTTTTTCACCACTTTTCACCATTTCTCACTGACCTGTATCCTGTATGGTGGGGTTACCGAAATATAGTTTTATTTCAATAATTGGTACTTACAAGTAGAATGAAACAGAGTAATGTATTTTCAGTGTTGAAAAATGAAGAAAAAAATCAAAATATTTACGGTATTTTTAATTTATTTATTGATGAATAAATTATTTATAATGATTTAAAATATGTCATTTTCTATACGTCGCCAAAACGACAGATTACTTTTATTCGTGGATTCGGCGGTGTTGACATCACGCCGGGCAATGTCGATAACAAAAGTCTTCCAGACATTGGCTTGTTCTATGTCAAATGACATTGTCGAAAGTTGGAACCGTTTCAAAATGTGAAGTTTTTTCAAATCAATAATTATGAATGAAAATATTAAAATTACACATTTTTAGTATAAAGATCAGAATCAGAAAAATTAACTTTTTATCTTCTGTACAATTTTATCAGTATTTGTAATTTGAAAATGCCTCATACTAAAATTTTACCCATCTTTTCAAATAAGCTTCTTTTGGATCTTTCTAATTCAGATAGTATCACTGTCAAAAAGGACCCAGAAACTCACGGAGAATACAAAACTGAAATGGCAAATACAGAGATGGGCATTGACCTCCAGGATGTTAAGAAGGAAAGTTTAGAACACATAGAGAAGTTTGGTCATACAGGTTGGTAAGCTCAAAGTTTAAAAATTATACAATTTATGCTTGGAATGGATTCCTTATCCCTACCACATTTTTTTTACCTATTTGTCAAAATATGCCCTGTGCTTTGCGCACACATTTTACTTTTGTCTGGGGCTGGAATAATAGGTCTTCTGATTCTGTACTCAGTGGCGTGTATTGCCTTCCATAGCAATGCCCAATAGGATATTGCTGAAGTGGCTGTTTTTTCTTAGCTCCAAAAATTAGCACACAAATAGATAAAGTTTTCTTCTTCAAACTTAGCAAAATAACTAACTTTGTTTAAATAAACTTTGAAAATCAAATAACTTTGTTTAAACCACTATATAATTAACAATATCAACATGTTTCAACAACAATGTTATCTTTATCAGGACAAGATGTAGATATTGTTAATTATATAGTGGTTTAAACAAAGTTATTTGATTTTCATTGAACAGATAAAGTTTTATTTATTTGTTTCAGAAATGCAGTATGGGAATGGATTTAACAAATATGATGAACCAGAAAACTTTTCACCCAAAAATATCAGAGAAAGTGACCTGGATCATTCAACGTCTTCTATTTACACCTCGCCAAATTGTTCTAATTCGGAAGATTCTCATTTAAATAAGCACCAACCAACTCAGAGTAGAGAAAAATCTTTCTCTTGTTTGCAATGCAGCTCTTCATTTTCTCGAAAAGCTCATTTACATGGGCACATGCTGATGCATAGTGGAATTAAACCATTCTCATGTTCCACGTGTAACTCTTCTTTTTCACAAAAGTCGCATTTGCAGAGCCACTTTCTGACTCACAGTGGAGTAAAACCATTCTCTTGTTCCGACTGCAACTCTACATTTTCACGAAAATCGCATTTACGGAGACACTATCTGACCCACAGTGGAGAAAAACCATTCTCATGTTCCACCTGTAACTCTTCATTTTCACAGAAGTCACATTTAAAGATACACCTGCTGACTCACAGTGCAGTTAAACCATTCTCATGTTCCGAATGTAAATCCTCATTTTCATTAAAGTCTGTTTTACAGAGACACATGCTTTCTCATAGTGGAACCAATCCTTACCCATGCTCCGATTGCATGTCTTCATTTTCACTAAAGTCACATTTACTGAGTCATATTTTGACTCACAGTAAAGATAAACCATTCTCATGTTCCGAATGCAACTCCTCGTTTTCACGGAAGTCAGTTTTACAGAGGCACAAGCTAATTCACAGTGGAGTAAAACCATTCCCTTGTTCCCACTGTAACTCTTCATTTTCACAAAAGGCCCATTTACAGAGCCACTTTCTAACCCACAGTGGAGAAAAACCATTTTCATGTTCCTTCTGTGGTTCATTATTCTCACTTAAAACGCATTTACGGAGGCACTTGCTGACTCACAGTGGAGTCAAGCCTTTTGCATTGTAGCATTATTTAGTTTAGTAAAAATATACTATTAAAAAGGTGGCAATGATCTATTGTTGTAACCGAATACTAAGTACACTAGGCTCCATCTCAGGTTTATGGGAACAATTGCAATATAATCTTATTTCAACAGGAAAGGTTTTAGTAAATCAAGTAACTTATTATTAGGTAATTTCAATTACTTACATGTATATACATAGTTAAATTTTTTTAAAATTAATAAAGCATTTCGTCACCTCAATTCTTATTTGTCCAATAGACCATTTTAATTTTTGTTCAATCCCCACTTTAAAATTAAAAATAAAGCATAAACAATGATAGTTAATAACTTAACTAAAAATTATTTAAACTAATGAGACCTTTACCTTTACGGAAATAGCTTTATCAAACACCCATCATAATGTTTCATTGAAATGATGAATGATAACCTTCTCCTCCTGTAAAATTTTCTAATTGTCTGTTGGTCAAATACAAACTTAGGCGACAAAATAGAGTAGGATTAATATCTTAATCTCTTGAATACTAGCGTATCCACCGGGATACATTTGAAAAATCATTTCTCTGAATATAACTAGCCATTCTGAGGAAACCACATACGGTAGATTATAATACTATTTTTATAAATATATATACACATTTTATGATAAGATGATATAATTTACGATAATATCATTTTGTTAAAAACCAGTCAGTTATTACGAAAATAGAATCAGCTGGTGCGTGACGAAAATTTTGCCTCTGCTACCGAGAAATTAATCTAATTTATATTCAGAGAGGGTGGTATAGTAATGGACATTTTAAATTTTGGATATTTTAAATAATGAGGCCGAATCCATGACCTGCATTTCTGGGTGATCTCTTACGTCCAACATTCTTCGAACTCAGTTCAATTTATCCCTGTGGAGTCATCGACTGCAAGGACCCTTCAGTCAAACATTCTAGCACAAGTTCAGCTTTCAAATTGTTTATTGCAAACTCCCTCGGATTTCCACTTGTCTCGCAGCTGAATCCACTTGTTTACTTTTGATCTAACTAACTTACTAACTAACAGAGGCAGGCAGAGAGGACAGACCGCCAAACAACTCGATCTTGGCACACACTCCTTGCCTCGTTCACATTCATACATCGTCTCATACATGCTCTTCTATTATTCCGACTCTTCACATGGCCCGACTCAAGTATCTGATTCACTTGGACGTGCCATGACTTCCTCGGGTGTCCCCGACTTCTTCTACCATTCACATTTGCGTCATATATTCTCCTTACACACCTGTCCTCGTTCATTCACTCTACATGCCCAAACCATCTGAGCGTCCCTTTCTTAATCTTACTCATTACGCTTACATCAGCCTTGCATTCTTCGCAGGTCTCCACATTTCACAAACGATCGTACTTGGTTTTACCACACATACGCCTCAGGAATCTCATTTCTACAGCATTCAGTCTACTTTCATCCTTCCTCTGCCAGTGCCATGCCTCACTGCCATACATCAGGGTAGGTACCAGCACTCCACTATGGACGGCTAACTTTGCTTCTTTGGACAGTTTTTTGTTGGCACCAACGGCGTTCAGTCCTCCATTAATAGAGTTGCCTGCATTTACCCTTCTTTAAATATTTCTGTCAGCCCTCCCATCTCTCGTAAACATACTTTCCAAGTACACAAACTCATCCACCTGCTCCAAATACTCACCATTCACAACTATGTTGCACATTGTTTTCATACTCTCTCTTTCAAATACCATGACTTTAGACTTACTTACATTCATCATTAACTCATTCTTCATACTACTTCGTTCATCCTAGACACGAGAGACTGTAGATCTTCCATACTGTTAGAAAACAGCACCGCATCATCAGCATACAACAGGCAACTTCCAGACTACTCCAGATTACTCAATTTCGCGCCCAATCCCATCTCTTTCAATTCTTGCATACAATTATCCACATATAGATTGAATAACCACGGTGACATTACGCAGCCTTGTTTAACGCCTTTTGTGATGTCAAACCATCCCGTAAAATCGTCGTTCACCCTAATACATGCAGCGCTTCCCTCATACAGAGACGCAATTGCCTGTATGAGATTCGTACTCACTCCATTCTTGGACAACACCTTCCATAGCTTTTTCCTGTCAACTCGGTCGTATGCTTTTTGTAGATTTTTTTAAAATTATTTGATCTTTATATCTTTAATATTCTCCTATATTTGGGGTGACTCCCGCTGGATCCCCTCTTCCTACCCATTCAGTTCCGTTTGTTCACGCTTCGACCCAATGTTTGGATAACTCTGCTGACTTTCAGGTAACTCAGATTGTGATTGTCTTCAGAAACATTACTTTTAGATCTGATTAACTTTTGGGGATACTGTTTTCATTATTTTCCTTAAGATATACTGATAACTAAGAGGCGGCCACGTGGAGGCTATTACAGAGCCGTACTCTAGGGAAGACGTAACTTAATTTTTAAACTCGCAAAAAACGCTTAGGTACCTATTAAATACTTATTTTTAAATAGTCACAGAGGTGTCAATATATTTTTCTGATTTTTCTGTCTCCAGATTTTCGATTGAGTTTCACTATTATTGTCTTCATTTTATTAAATACTAGCTGGGTTACCCGGCTTCACTCAGGACAACATTCGAGAGTGTTCTGGAAAGTTTCACATTGATGTTCCCGATTCCCTATTCCCGAACATTCCACAATTTTCCAGAATGTTCCTGGATGTTCTGGAACGTTATAGAATGCTCTCAAATACTCTGACTGGGGTGTCCGGCTTCGCTCAGGGAGTTGATGTGAGATTGAATTGACGTTCGAATCCACGACGGATCTTGCTTTATAGAGCCTATATGGGTGGCCCCATACAAAAAAGACTTCAAATGTTCCAGAATAATGTTCCAGATCATTCCACAACAGTCAGGAGTGTTCTGGAATGTTCCACAATGATCGGGGATGTTCCTGTATGTTCCTGAACGTTCCATCCTATTTCCGAACATTCCACAAGATTCCAGAATGTTCCGGGATGTTCTGGAATGTGGTGGAATGCTCAAGAATACTCTGGAATGTTTTGAACTGTTCTAGAAATTTTAAGGGGGCGAAATTTCCAGCCCTTACATCTTTAAAAGCACTCCCTTCAGGTAAAAACGGAAATTTCTTCATAGGTGGGAAGGGCTACCACATAATGTAACTCTCGTAATCGTACCGGGACTCGAAATTTATCGGCATGCACATTGTACACTTTTTTAATAATATATATTGAAGATTAAGATTATCCAAACATCTAGAACTTTCCAGAGCCTTCCAGACTCACCGACACTCTCCGCCACTCATTTCTGAAAGCTTCTAGAATTTTCTCCTACCAGAATATCCTAGAGCATACAGGTAATCTTCCAGATCTGTCTAGAACCTTCTAGACTCACCGACACACTCCATTGCTTTTTAGAACTTTCTACAGCTCTATCAAACCTTACAGAAATTTCCGGAACCTTCAAAACTCATATACGTACTCCGCCACTCCTTCCAGAATTTTATACTACTTTATCGAACCTTCTAGAATTTTTTGGAAACCTCTGGACTCACGGTTAAACTCCGCCACTCCTTTCAGAACTTTCTACAGCTTTATCGAATCTAATAGAAATTTCCGGAACCTTGTAGACTTACCTACATACTCCGCCACTCCTTTAAGAACTTTTTACAGCTTTATCGAACCTTCTCGAACTTTTCGGAACCTTCTGGACTCACGGTTGAACTCCGCCACTCCTTCTATAATTTTCTACAGCTTTATCGAATCTTATAGAACTTTCCGGAACCTTCTAGACTCACCGAAATACGTCGCCATTCCTTCCAGAATTTTCTACAACTTTATCGAACCTTCTCGACCTTTTCGGAACCTTCTTGATTCACCGATATACTCCTCCACTTCTTCCAGAAATTTGTACAGCTTTATCAATCCTTATATAACTTTTTGAAACCTTCTAGACTCACCGACATACTCCGCCACTCCTTTAAGAACTTTTTACAGCTTTATCAAACCTTCTTAAACTTTTCGGAACCTTCTACACACACCGACATACTCCGCCGCACCTTTTAGAACTTTGTACAGTTTTATCGAACCTTATAGAACTTTCTGAAACCTTCTAGACTCGCCGATATACGCTGCCATTCCTTCCAGAACATTGTACAGCCCTATCGAATACAGCTTTATGGCACTTTCTAGAATTTTCCGGGACCTTCTAGACACACTAACACACTCCTCCACTCCTTTCAGAACTTTCTACAGCTTTATCAATCCTTATAGAACCTTCCGGAACCTTCCGGAACCTTCTAGACTCGCTCACATACTCCTCCACTCCTTCCAGAACTTTCTACAGCTTTAAGGCACCTTCTAGAATTTTCCAGGACCTTCTAGACATACCGACACACTCTTCCACTCCTTTTAGAACTTTCTACAACTCTATCAAACCTTACAGAAATTTCCGGAACCTTCAAGACTCATCTACGTACTCCGCCACTCCTTCTGAACTTTCCAGAACTTTCCGGAACCTTCTAGACTCGCCGATATACTCCGTCACTCCTTCCAGAACTTTGTACAGCCCTATCGAACCTTCTAGAAGTTTCCAGAACCTTCTAGACTCACCGACATACTTCGCCACTCCGCCACTCCTTCCAGAACTTTGTACAGCCCTTCGTATCGAAGCCCCAGGTATCGAACCTTCTAGAACTTCCTACAGCTTTATGAAACCTTCTAAAATTTTCCGGGACCTTCTAGACACACCGACAAACTCCTCCACTCCTTTCAGAACTTTCTACAGCTCTATCAAACCTTATAGAGCTTTCCAGAACCTTCTAGACTCGTTGACATACTCCTCCACTCCTTCCAGAACTTTCTACAGCTTTATCGAATCTTATAGAAATTTCTGGAACCTTCATCTACGTACTCCACGCCACTCCTTCCAGAATTTTATACTACTTTATCGAACCTTCTAGAAGTTTTTGGAAACTTCTGGACTCACGGTTAAACTCCGCCACTCTTTCCAGAACTTTCTACAGCTTTATCGAACCTTCTTAACTTTCCGGAACCTTCTAGACTCGCTGACATACTCCTCCACTTCTTCCAGAACATTCCAGAGTTTTATCGAATTTTCTAGAAGTTTCCGGAATCTTCTAGACTCTTCTTGAAATATCTAGAGTCTTCTTAGAACTTCCAGCCCTTATATCTTCAAAAGCAAGCCCTTTAGGTAAAAACGAATACCCTTATTCCCTATGGGGGATAGAGATCTACCATACCATATAACTCTCTTGATCGTACCGGCACTCGTTTCTGAGTTTTTGCGTTCCGCACGTTTTTTTGGACTTTCTTTTATAATATATATTGATTACAATATGAGGTTTTGAAGTTCAAAATAAAAATAAATATTTTATTTGAATACCGCACAAGAGTCCCAATTGTTCCCAACCGTATTGTGCTAGTGAGGCTATGGCAGCCCAAATCGGGGTGCATTGTGAGGCTTAAGGTAGTGGGGAGGGGAAGGAAATGGGGAAGGTTGGTAATTACCTGGCTATTCTGATCTGGTCATCAAACACAGCCAAAGTCATTTCAAGCAACGTTTGAATTCTGAATAGTGGTCTCACACCAGGCTGGAAAGTTTTTTCCGCTCTGGAACGCACTGAAAAAATTGTACTTATCTAATATATAAAATTCTCGTGTCACGGTGTTTGTTACCATACTCCTCCGAAACGGCTGGACCAATTTTGATGAAATTTTGTGTGCTTATCTGGTAGGTCTGAGAATCGACCAACATCTATTTTTCATACCCCTCAAAGTAAAGGGTGTTCCACTCCGAAGAAAATTATTTTCCCCATACATTTTGTATGGAACGAATTCTCCTATTTTGAAAGAACTGCAGCAATATTGTAAGGGGTATAATATTGAACTGTGAACCAGGGCAAGGGGGAGGGAGGAGAGGGGAGGGGGGAAAGGAACTCCGGAAGGGGGGTTAGCGGGACGGGGGAAGGGGAGAAGTGGAGTGGGGAGAGGGAGAGGGAACGCGAGAGGGGAAAGGATACGCAGGGAGAAACAATTTAGATCAATTCAGCTAATAAGTTGACAACAGTTTTTGATTCTGAGGCGGTACGAAGTTCGCCGGATCAGCTAGTTATCTTATATATATAAAAATCAATACCTACTTGTTTGTTTGTTCTATTTTATGCGCTGCCACACCGTTCATCCGATTGCGATGAAACATTGGTGATGTGTTGTGCGCACGCCTGTGAAGTTTACAGGATTTATATAATGGTAAGCTCTGGCGTTTTGAAATTTGTATATTTTAGTGGCATGGAGGAAAGGTAGGAAGAGGAGGGGAAGGGAGAGGTGGGTTTCGCGGGAGGGGTGACAAGGGAAGGGAAATTCGGTGAAGGTGGAAGGGGAACGCGGTAGGGGAAGGGGATTCTGGAGGTGAACGGGGACGCACGGGAATGAATGGCATTGCAACGCATGTCGGGTACCAGCTAGTTTTTAATTATAATTTTAAAATTTACACGTCTGACATTTGTCACATGAGATTGGGTCATTCGTACGACTCGTTCTTGAGTTCAACAGCTCGGCTCTGGAACAATTTGCCGGCGTCTTTGTTTCCTCCCTTCTGTCTCTTCAAGACCCATGTTCACTCTTTCCTTTTCAAAAAAGATCCTCCACACACCAGCCCCAAGAGTTGACTTACGCCCGGAGAGAAATTATTTTCCTAAGGGCGTATGTCATCTTCATACGTCGGGATTTGAACCCGTGACCACCGGATTGCTAGTCAAGACCCTTACCCCTCGATCGCACAGGCCGTAGAATTTTATTTCCAATAGCTGCACACTGAGGAAAATATTTTCCCTCAGAGCCTATGTCATCTTTGGAGATGCTTTGTGGAGGGTCTTTTAAAGGAAAGGAAGAAGAGGAAGTTCTGAGAAGGATAAGGTTTGAGGAGTGGGTTGGAATCTTGGGGTCAGTGGGTCCAGGAGTGACGGACGTATGAAACCATCCCTCCTGTTGCGGTGCTAGGCGATGTTCCAAAAGAGGTCACAAGGTCTACCTCAACCCGCCACACATCCGCCGCCAAGACTCGGACAAACCTTACCCCATGAACCCGGGTATTCCTGCTAAGTCACCAAACGTAGCGAACCACTTAAGGTGACCTGTGGTCGAGGTGTTCGCTATCCAATAAATGGTTCCCGGGGTGGTGGTACCTATACCCGCGAAGGGTATAAGGGATGGGTAGGAACCTGGGGGTCGGTAGTCTCCCTCAACCATGCATCCCGATTTGCCCTGCTACACTGTAATGGGCAGAGGTATCCGCCGCCAAGAACCAGACAAACTTCACTCATGAATTCGGACACCCCTGCCAACTTCACCAAACGTAGCGAACCACTTGGGGTGACCTATGGCGGAGGTGTTGGTTATCCAATAAACGGTTCCTGGGGCGACGGTACCCATACAATTTGGAAGGCGGGTATGGGAAACACCGCCCCAGGAACCATTCATTGGATAAAAGATTTCTTAAAAATACTGCCTACATATTACAATAAAAAATAAATTGATATTATGTTCCAATACTAATTCGTATTAGAAGATTATAAAAATTACGAAAACCCTTCCAGTTGCTCTTGTATTTAATAAAGGATTGTTTTTATAGTAACCAAGCGGACAATAAGTGGAGTATATGATGTAATATTATTTTAGTATAATTGATTTATCCCTTTCCATTTGAACTCAAGTTTCTACGAATCGCAGAAGCGCCGACACGTGCATACTTGTAACAGCAACAAATTGGAACATCTTTATAATTAACTTTTATATCTATTTCGTTTATACTACTTTGTATAATTTTTCATTAAAATAACACAATTGATATCACACAATCTCCAAACTGAAAATCTAATATGTTTGGAAAATATATTCTAATATATTGCGCAAAAGTGTTGTGTATAAGAATTCACTGTTTGAAAACCAATTTCATCAAAAATAATGCAAAATTGAAAAATTGTTCACACCAAATCGTTGTATTCGCTAGCCACCTGCACAAACTACACTCTGTTTAAAACCAATTTGACCGGTTAAATAACGAAAATTTAATTGTTTTGCCTTTAATAATGAGCGGCTCTGGAATTTAACGTTTTGCCTCCACTATCCGCCTCTTACTGATAACGATTTAAGTGCAGTTCTAGATTATGTTACAGTATGTTCTGACTGCAATCACTCCTGTTCGCAAAGGTCATGTTTGAAGAGAAATGTTTTGACCCATGTGGAGTCAAACCATTTTCTCGTTAAAGACTCAGGTCCTACATACGCAATGCATGCAACCCATGCATTGCGTATGTAGGACCCATACATTTCGGGAATGTTTTTTTTTCTTTAAAAAAAGCATATATTATGTTTGAAATTTTAGAATTCTTTAGTTGACTCTCAATATTTAAATTTAAAATTATAATTATGTACATACCGTGTATTTCTTAGAGATGCTTTTTCTATATTATGTATCCATTAGAACTTTATAGATCCATTTTTTTGTATTATTTTGTACTAGCTTTTTCTCGCGGCTTCGCTCGCATGGTATTAGGGGGGTTCCCACTCCGCCTCCTCCCCGGAAAACGGTTATTTAACAGTTGTGTAAACATTTTTAAAAAGTTTATTATTAAGGCTTCCAATAATTTATATTAATTAGTGCAAAATGACAAGGAAAAGGTGTAAAATAATTTTTTAAAGCTCAGTGTTCAACTATAGTATTAAATATTAGGAACATTCATACAAAATGAATTAGAAAAACTCACAGAAAAGAATGAAAGGTACCTATGTACCTTTGCGATAAGGTACCTAGGAACCTATCTATATAATAATATTTTAACAGAAAATTATTTTAATTGTCGATTAAACTGCGATGGTAATTAATAAAAGATAACATTGTATTTTGGAATAAATTACTTGAATAGTGGCAAAATATATTTATTATAAATATTTATACAATTAACATTTCATTATATTGGTTAAATACATTATTTGACTTAAGACTCAGCTGCAGACAAAAATATCAATTATCATAGTCAATGAAATTTTGGTAAGTTTTTCTTTTTATTGACTACCAAATTAGACTAACAATATTTTTTGTTAAAAAATAAAATACATACTAGAATAACCACTCGAGCGATCGCGTAAATAATCAAAAAATGAGTCAAGCGACCGAAATTTCCTGCTGCATTAAAAAAATCGAATCTCCGAATTTTAATATGCAGACGTACAAACTGATTATATAGCCAAAAATCCAGATATATTTTACGTTGTATCCTATATTTTTAGGGTTTATAAAAAAATTCTCTATAAATAAAAGCGCAAATTCTCTGCGTGTCCTTTTAAATTCAGTACAAAGTACTTTTTCGGGTAAACGTTGGATATTTTCTATTTATGTATGTTATCTATGGCCTACTTGATAATCACAGATACAAATATATATATGAAGACTCAATTTTTAATCATAAACATTAATTGACTCAAAGTTTTCTATTAAATTTTTTTTTATAGGATTTTGGTTTGCGGACTGTCAAAATTGAATGCACTAAATTAGGATATTAAATGTAGTAACCATGTAGAACATTAGAAAGATACATTCACCGTCTATAACTATCAATAAGATGCTTTATTTAGTTCAATAAATCGTTTTGCACAAACAGTCTATTTTACGATGTAACAGATAAGAGGCCGGGAATTCACACTTTGTTTAGCAAAAAATGGAAAAAGCCACTATTTTTTCATTCACTTGTATTGAATGTACTTTAAATACACTGGTATGTAAATTTGTTAAAATCCAAGATAACAAACGCTTACGCCATTTTAACAAGTGCGCGTTCAAGAACAAATTGTTGTTAACTAGAGAATAAACAATATTGGAATTTAGATGCATGTAGAATCAGCCACTTAGCTTTTTAAGCTTTTTATTTAAACTATTCAGCTTTCTACTAATGCAAACCGTATCGCGGGAAGGTTTGAAAAAAAAATTAATATATTCTTTGAAAGATAAATTTGGCATATTATGGTAAGCGATCGCTCAAGGCTTTTTACAAACTTGCCATAATATACCAAAAATCGCTCGAGTGGATAATATTATAAATTAATAAATTATTAAGAAAACGTAAACCTCAATTTTTGTTTTAATTTGTGTTAAATTTCTCTACTATTTCCTTACTCTTAATGCTAAGAATTAAAATTCGGATAAGCAATGAAATCTGCATTTTGAATTAGCAATAATGGTTACACATAATGACATGCTTTTATTATTTTGGGTATGCATTTGCAATTAAAATACAATGGATAAACATACAATATAGTCATTTCAAAACACACTACTGTATATTACACACAGGTATGTATGTATAAATAAATATTTGTTTCACTGAAAACGGAAAATTCTGTTAATTTTATTCTGCACCAACTATTCACAATCTGCATTCAAACATTACTTCATTAGCATTCATGAAATAATTCTATGTATGCTAAAACAACATAAACTATAATTCGCTAAACTTCAAGCCTTTTGGTGTCTTTGAAAATAAAATGAGAATAAATGAGACAATAAACAACGTGATTCGAAATCTGTGATAATTGTTTCATAACTTTTCCAAAACTTCAAATAATTTCATCACAAAACGAAAATCTAAAGAATATTATGCTTGTACTTACTTACTTACTAACTCAATTAATCATTTCTGCGAATAATGTGAATAGTATGAATATCACAAGCAAGTTATAATTACGAATACATACTTAGAAACCAAATCAATAAGTCACTAGGTTCTGTCAAAGCGAATACATTAGTTCACACTTAGAATCTAGCTAAGTTACTGAAGTTCTTGCTGGAAATTCAATAATACTTCAGTGTTATAATCAGAATACACAATATAACTAAATTGAATTATCGAGTTGTTTAGGAATGTCTGGTATCAAATGAAAATAATATTACAATATGACATCAAACATAGGCAATAACATTATTATCAAGCGGTTTTACAATACTTTTGATTCCCAATACCATACCTACTAATTATGTCTTTATGTTGATCCTAAAAGAAATAGACAAATTCATTTAAATTTTCAAACAATATGTTTTTATTGGATGAAAAAATGATAAAATGTATACAAAAATCCAAACACACACATTTTTACAGTTTCACAACAAAATTTTATGAATAACAAAATGATTTTAGTTTGGAAATTAGGTGGAGTGTTAATTTTAATGGGGCGTTTAAACTTGCAATATTTTTATTCGACATAATCGTTGAATGTACTGAAACAATGATTTAACTTCTAAGCTAAACCCTTGATGGAGAATTCTATATAATTTTTTGAATTGTTAACTAATCCTTAATACAAACTTAATTAAACATAGATGACAGGAAGTCAATCTATTCTTCTTATATAAATAAACTATCAAGTTCTTACTGTAGTGATCTTGCAACACATTGTCAAACATTATTTGAACCAGCGCTAGAATGAAATATCTCTTTTATAAAAGCAATTCAAACTATTCTTGTAAATAATATACTTAGGTACTATTAAAACAGTACGTAGCTTAAACAATAAAAATAAATAATGACTTTATATATAATATTATGTACAAGTAACGCAATGGGCTATGTAAATGAAAGATGTCCCACCATAAGTCTACGTTGTCAAACTAGAAAAAAAGCGTTAGCTACCGTTAACTTCAAATTTTACTTTCAATTGGTGATCCGGCAGTTAATCCTCTGACAGTTGGCTCTCGAATATTTTCACTTCGCCATAAAATCCATATAAATGGAATATTTCTGAACGTTTCCGAAAACTAAAAACTGTTTTCGTCAGGTGCTAAAATACGCTTTCAAATTGTACAATTCTAAATTAACATTTATTTTTTTTATATAAAAATTTTGAAGGCAAACATAAAAAAGTTTTAAAAGGACTCCCCTTATGTTTTTTTCTAAGTAAAATGACTGAAATCAAAGTAAAAATAAAACACACATATTTTTTATTAGACAAATGTATTATAAAAAGTTATTGTCAGCTCACTTTTTTGTCATTTCATGTGAAAATAATTAATAAAAAAATCCCAAAGCTTCATGGTTTTTTTTTCTAATTGCGGTTGGAAACTTTGGTTCCATAAAGGCGTGCATTTTAATTATTTTGTCTATTAATAACTTTTAGACTTAAAAACAAACTGCGATGTTTTCTCTTTCTAACACCGTTTAGACCAGTGATTCCCAAAGTGGTCCAGGTGGACCCCGGGGGTCCATGGGAGACTCAACGGGGGTCTATGTTGGCATGATAAAGAAATGGGGGTCCACAAGTTGTATGTGGGGGTCCACGAAAATTTATCTGGTTTCGATAGTAAAGAACAAAAATGTTGGCTTGATTTTAGCTATCAATTTAGGTAGATAATACACTACTCAAAAAATTAGGGGAACCAAAAATAATCCAAATTTTTCGGTGATATTTGACAGACTGTATTTCAGTGAAAAATGGTCCTATTGAGACTTAAAAAAAGCAATTTGAAGCTTTAAGGTTATAATTTTCATATTTTTGGCAATGTTTTTAGGATTTACGGTTCTCACGCAATCCTAATCGATAGCGCTATGGTTCTCATGCAATCCTAATTTTTGCCAATTTTTTTGGTACACGGGCTTGAAATTTTTTTTCAGTTAGGTCGGCTTATGAATCAGATAGCCTTAATATTTAGCAATAATCTCCTTTTTTTAAAACCTCCCTAAATTTTTTTGAGTAGTGTATTTTTAGAAGGTCAGCGACTGTTACTTGGAAAATCTTGCATATTCGATATATAATTCTATAAAGGTGGGAAATGCAGGACTAGGTTGTTATGATTAATGGTTTTCATGATTTTTTTTGGCATGGAAGAAATGTGTATAATTTATTGAAACTTTGAGGTCATTTTATACATCTATTTAAAAAAATATTGTGAATTTTTCGAAACATTTCCTCGGGACACATGAAAATAATCAGCTGCTGTACATCGAATGTCATCATCAGACGTAGCTTATCTGCACATTTTTAAAATGTTTGTTTAAAAACTTTCTGAGCTAGAGTGCACTCAAATTCCAAAAAAGGCGTTTCGTGAAAATGAGTTTCAAGTTTCAAACACCCTCGTAATACCGAAACGAATTGATTTTTTTTATTTAAAACTTTGGGAACATATTTTTAAATAGTTATACTAACAATTTATGAAATAAAAAAATAAATAAATTTTAGTCATCTACGTGTGTTTCCCCTCTAAGTCTGTAATATATTATTTTAATAAATAGAACACAAGAAAATAGGCTATTTTTCTTTCCACTCCGAATTTAGGGTTGGAACTCCACCGCGACGCAAATTTCCATCGTTAGATCTAATCTTCACATTTTTGATCAGTTTATCATATGGTAGAAATGTAGCAGCAGGGGGTCCACCGAAATCAGTAAAATTTTGAAAGGGGTCTACGAGAAAAATAAGTTTGGGAACCTCTGGTTTAGACCATATTTCTAAACTTCATAGTAAGGGACACACAACGATTTCTATGAGACCTATATGAGTTGTGCTGAAAAGTGAATAATTTAGCCTGCGGAATGAAAAATAAATTATTATGAATAATAAATTTATGTACTTTTATGCTGGAATATTCAGTATATAGACAAGTAATTTATTCCTTGAAGTATTTTAATGAAAATAGGTTTTATACTTTTGTTATTCGGCAACTGCACACCCCTTCAGGGCTTAGTTTTGTGTAAATAGGTACACTGTATTTTCCCTAACCCAACTGCATATTATAAATAAGTATGCCAAGGGGCCAACTGTCTTTGAATCTTGCATGTCATACATTCCTGTTTTTCTACAACATATTCATTACTTTCATAGCCCAGTGCTTTATGTGTATAAAAAAATAGGTTTTGGTTCCAAAGTGAAGAAATTATCATCATTTTTTCAATTAATTCATTGACACATTAACTCAGGGCAACTCCTCATAAAAATAGACCTTTTTGTTTTGTAGTTTTGAAAGTATATACATACAATAAACGAAAATGATAAATTAAAGTATTAAAGTGGTGTATAAATGAAATATTAGGTTTAATTTTTTGTCAATACAAAGATGTTAATCTTTGTGCAATTTTACCAAAATTATGATCCTACATATCAGAATACAATACATATTGATAGGAAACTAGCGGTGATTTTGTAATTTGCTTTAACTTGGTAATATGTAATTCATAAAGGTAGTAAACTAATGTAGTTGTAGTTTGCCTTTATCTCAATATCAAAATATTCAGCAGATATTAGAAGCTGAACAAAACAATTGCAATTCTCCCCACTTTGGAATTGGTACATTGGTTTTTCCTAGAAGGGCTGCAACATTATCGCGGTGTGGGAGTGAGCGATCGCCTTGCGGCCTCCACTTTCTCATCGCACAGCGTCCTGATCTCTTTTATTGGCTTTATTAGATACACCGGGACGTCGTCATCTCGCCTCTGTTGACAAAACAAAAACAAAATAGCCATAAAGTATAAACCAATTTATATAAAATTACTGTACAAACATATACGCTAAAATGACAAATTTATTAAAAAAAATTGATGCACATAAATCTATATTCCAAAACGCTTTGCAAAAAGTTACTCTACGCACAAATTTTCCAAAATAACAAATATTTAAAAAAAAATTACAGAGAAAAATAATTTATGCACATTACATCTATATTCCAAAACGCTTTGCAGAAAGTTACTGAGCACACAGATTTGACAAAATGATAAATATATTAAAACACATTACAGAGTAAAACTATTTATGCACATTAAGGGGGTTTCTCACCATCCTCCCAATAGCTTATCCATACACATAAAGAATATTAATAAAAAAACAAATAAATACTAGCAACAGGTAAAAACTTCGGCTAATTTATCCTATATGTAGCCATTGTTCATAGGTTCAAGTACCGAATAGTGAACTCAGACTTTTTAAATAAATAAATCCTGTAGAATTAATCCAAAATATTCATTATGTGTATGGATAAGCTATTAGGAGGATGGTGAAAAACCCCCAAACTATATTCCAGAACGCTTTGCAGAAAGTTGTAGGTAATGTGCATTGTGGAATGTTATGTATAGAACTGTGAAGATTAAAAGCAGGGAAGTGATCAGAAAATATAAAATGCCAATAATGATTAACCAAATATTAGAATTTTTCCTAATCGCATCATAAGAAGCTGAAATTATTGATTGCACAGTGATGGGGAGACCTAAGATTGCAAATAATTGTATACGCAGAAAAGCTGTCCAATAATAATGATAAGTATAAATCAAAGGTAATATTATTTTAAATACCATCCGGTATTGCAAATGGAAACACAAAATAATAAATAACACTTAAAATATGGATTTTTCCTTGGAAAATTTACTTAGAAAATATGTTGAAATTATAAAATAATTGGATTCATTTATCAACTAGTAAAACAATTGCTTTGATGTGCAAAACAATTATGGCAGAGTATTGGTGTAAACAAGCAATACTATTTTGTGCGTAGTTTATATTATAAGAATATTGTAAGAACAGAGTAGAGATTGTTCATTGTTTTAAATAAAGTTTTCAACAAATAATGAAGCACTCATCTCAAATACAAAAAATAATGTGCGCTCGCCATAATTTCTTAATACATTGCGAAAGTTCAAATCAATTCGCACCAATTTTTTAAAGATTGGCATCCAATATAAAATTGCAAACAATTTTTAGATAATGTGACCATGGAATGACAAGATTCTATCTGACTTGGCAATGTTATGCGATATTGAACTCTGAAATACTCTCTAGAGCCCAATGTCTCATCACATTGCTGTGTCATGTAGAACCTTGTTGTTCCAAGAGCATGATAAGATGACGCATTTTTATAGCCAGGAATTTCACATCACTGCATGATACGAAATGGCGAGATAATATGACTTTGATGATACAGTGGTGTGAAGTTGCTTTCTAATCGGGATATGGCAGGTGTTTTAAGAGTATAGAAACAAAGATGGCAGTGTCCAAGTTGTTTGTAAATATATGTGAGAAAAGCATTTTTAGAGGTTTGTACATGAATCCGTAAATGTGGTAATTTTAACAATAATGTTTACATCACATTCCCAATCTGTGTGTATATTATAAAGAAAATAGACTAAAAAGGCATATTTGAATCGTACACTTTTTTTCAATTTACCTGAATGTAAGGTGTTCGGAAACTCATAGTACTAAGGGGAAAATGGTGAATCTACATCACTTAGAGAATCCAAATATATATATATATATTTTTTTTAAGTGAAACTTCTATAGCACCGTTGTGATTTGAAACTCCATGAAATGAAAAAGTGCCACTAAAATTTAATATTACGTGATAAATATATAACTATTATAATATGATAAATTTGCAGTTTGCAGCACCTGATCTGCGGCCAGACATCCAGCAAACCAAGGTTCAAATCCCCAAAATCCAAAAAAAAATCTTACTTTTTTTGTAATATTAATTTTATTTTAATTTTCTTAGAATAAAATGTAAAAGTATAATTCTTAAAGTTGGTAACAATTTTGTAATAAATAAACCCTACAATTATCCTACTCCTGATACTCTGCATTCGTCTCATTCTCTCCAAGTTTAGTTTTCTGAAGGTTTCACTTTAACCGCGTGTGAACTGCACTTATGATTTTTTATTCCTTTTTTTTTCGGCAATCAAAGGGTTAAAAAAAACTTTTGGAGCCGAACGGAGCCATCTACACTTTGAGGCATTTTAAAATATGAAGAAGAGTGTGTTTGTTTTTTGTTTTTATTACAGTTTTGTTCTGAGATTGATGAAATTTTGCACACATGACCTTCAAAACAAGAGGAAGGTCAATGTTTTCATCAGATTCCGAAAAACCACTCCCAACTCCATAAAGTAGAAGGGCTTATTGTTGCGTTGTGCCTACTCAATTTTGAGCAAATACCAAATTGAAATTAAAAATGGCGTACATAAAAAAAATTTATATTGTACTATTTTGTAATGCCATTAAATGAACATGTGTTATCGTGACAATGTTACAATTGAAATACAAAAAAACACATTTTTTTCAAAAATGAACACTGCCGTCTGTATTTCTACGAATCCCTTGTTTGTTTCCTTAGAGCGTTAGACATATTTTGGTCCGCCTAGAAGTGAATTACAATATTTGATGCGCTACAGTAAATTGTATAAATCGCACATAAAAATATGGGCAAAATAATTTGTCAGTTTTTATCATGTTTTGGTGCTACCCTTTACCATACTTTCATTTTTTAAATGGTTACCTGGAAAAGGCACTCTCCTTGGAAATCTAGGAACTGATGCTTCCTAGCCCTCAGTAATAATCCAACCAGCTTGTCATTGATGCGGGTGTAGATCTGAAATTAGTTTTTAAACCAAATTAATTGCCAAATACGCAAAAAGAGGTGTGAAATCATCAATCTACATAAGTGGAAACTGTTTATCACTCATCCAACCCATTTCTTTGTCGGGGCTGAATAGGGTTTTTTCCAAATATTATCGATTTAATTTTTAATATGAACGTTGACATTTTGGTGTTTGTTTCATTAAACAGTTTCGTACAATAATTTCAGTACGTAAATAATAATATACATAGAGGTAATTATTAGGTAATTCAGAAAGAGAAGCATATGTTCAATTTGGGAGGCGGAAATGGGTACCGCCGCCCCGGGAACCTTTATTGGATAACCAACACCTCTGTCATAGGTCACCCCAAGTGGTTTGCTACGTTTGGTGATTTAGCAGGGGTGCCCGGGTTCATGGGGTGAGGTTTGTCTAGGTTTTGGAGGCGAATGACCAGGACACACTGAACCCCAGATTCCTACCCACCCCTAAAACCCTCTTCCTTCCCAGAACTCTCCCCTCCTTCCTTACTTTCCTTAAAAAAAACCCTCCACACAGCATCCCCAAAGATGACATGAGCTCCACTCAGGGCCTCCTGTGTGGAGCTCACGTAAAAAAAAAAAAAAAATATGTCGCCCACAGATCAAAGGAAGGTTATTAGCCAGTAGGGGACAGCAAGAAAAGTCAATAAATAAAAATACTGTTGTGATTTGAAACTCAATGAAACAAAAAATAGCGATACTGAAAAGAGTCAAATACATACATCCATAGGATTTAGCCTGCGAGAGAATGAGATAGTATAATCGATCTCCTCTTCGTGGGGTGCTTCGTAGCCTATTGGTCTCTTCTTTGTGCGGTGCTTTGTAGCCTCCCCACTCTTGTCTATTTTAGTTTTCTGAAGGTTTCACTTCTACTGTGTGTGAATTGCACTCTGTATTTTTTATTTACCTTTAACTAACCTAGTAGAAATAATATCCAAACGCAAAATGAATATTTAAGGTGGATACAGCAATTGCGTGCATAGGCACCATTCTACAATACTGCAATTGCAGAGCTCCAGCCCCTAGCGGTTAAAGGTTAAAGAGAACTACCGGATACAGTAGGTACTCATTAGAAAACATAATTCTTGAATCCATATAACAAAACAGCATAATACAATATTGTTTTTTTTTTTTGCATAAATTAGTGAATATTTTAAATATCACAATCCATCTACACAAACAAATTATACAAATTGTTTCTATTTTACAAACAGACAATTTTTCAGGATACATAATGCAAAACAAAAAGGCAGTGAAATTTTCTGAAAAGTTCTAGGAATTTTTGCAGAATGAATTTTAAATTGGATATACATCCCAATGGATTGGGTATTGGACATTCCATTGGATCCCTCCACTAAACATTTTATCCTTTTTGTAAATTGATCTTTCTTTTAGTTTCCAACACAACGTTGAGTAACATAAAAAAATATTTTTGGCAGTGGTGCCATCTGTGGATAAAAATGTAATAAAAATGCTTTGAAAAAATGTGTTATATTCTTGCATTGTCAAAATTATTGCTTTTTCCATTGTTTTATCAATGGATTCTGTTTTGAGTATTCCATGCTTATTACATTATTCACCGTAAAGCCGGGTACAGATTGCCGTAACGTAACTTGCAATGTAACACGCAATGAAAGAATTTGCCATCCACATTGTCGCAATGTAACAGAATTCTCATAGTGTGGACGCTTTGCGCGCACGAACCGTGCACACTACGCTCACGAACAGAGCATTTCAACTCGTGCGCGCCGCAATCCACAAAGTTTTGGTTTTTTCGCCGAACACAAAGGGGCGCGCAGTATGCACGAAGCGTCAGTGTGGACGGCTTGTTCGTGTCTATACGTCAGAACATGCGCGAACAATGGAGGACTTGTTCTCGGCAGACTGAGCTATGTTCACCGCGCGCATGCCGGGAACAGATGCGAGTAGGTACATGCTCGGTTCGTGCGCGCGCTGCATCCACACTTATGAAATGTTCCTTTCACGTTACATTGCATGTTACATTACAGCAATCTGCACCCGGCTTTAGGTTTCAATTGTTTGACTCATTCAATTGTTGCCCTGGCTGTACCTGGGAATGTTCATAAGTAAGACTGATAAAATTCTTAAAGGTTCTGAAATAAAGATTGCACTCTCACGAAAAGATCAAATCTTCAAGAGATTTCCACTTAGATAAAACATTGCAATGAATAATAAAAAGAAATATTACATCAAATAAGGATCCGAAAGCGATGACTCGAATCTGGTCGTCTACGATCTCTCCATACTGGTTGATGACCTCGCACAGCTCCAGCATTTCCTTGCAGACGTGTGAGAAGGCCTTTACTCCGCGGGCCTCACTGGCGGAACCGGGGGCGGGTCTGGAATGGTTAAGTTAACCAATTAGTGTACAATATCCTAATTTAAACATCAGTTCTAGATTTCTCTGGGAAAGACAGAGTAAATGCTGGCACTGAGATAGTTAATACTTTATCAAATAATAAGGTAATGAATCTTTTGTATGTTTAAGTTTCTCTTCAAAAAGCTTATTGTTTTGAGAACTATTGTGATACTTTATTATCATTGCAATATTATGTTTTAAATTGAAAACTTTAAAGGCAAATCTTTAAAAGTTTGCAAATCTTTAAGTTTCACTATAATTAGTAATGAATGTCATTGGAAAGTTTTGATAGCTAATTTACACTATCTACATTTCTTCATTTAAAAAACAAAAGTAGAGATTGTGGATAGATAAAATTACAAAAATAATTAAGATTTCTGTATGACTGTATTCATAAGAAGTATTATTTAATGAGCAGGCAATTTCAAAAGAAGTCAATCCTTTCTTCTCTCCAAATGAGAATCCAATGGAACTTTAAATTGATTTACATTATGTAGTAGCATCGATGACATGTTGTGGAAGTTTGTTCCATGCATCCACTACTCTAATTGCAAGCAAGTGTTATCTAGGTTAGGTTGCAAAAGGTGTTTTGTTTATTTTTAGAGTGGCATCGGAAATTTACATTTATGTTTGAGGTGAAGATTTCTTAAATACCGTAGAAAATTTTGAAAGTCTCAATAATGTCACCCCCTTTCTCTTTTTCCTTTTAATGTTGATAATTTTAGTTCTTTCAGTCTATTTTCATATTGTCTTTAAAAGCTCTTGTTATTTCTGTGAATCGAATCATTGAATGTATGCGTGTAGTTTAGAAAACTTTCATTACTAATGTATTTTGGACAGAAAGAACGCAAAGTGATGGTGACGGAAGTAAAAATATATCAGTCAAGTAACATTGATGATGAACTTACTTTCCGTAATCCTCTCTGCTGAACTTGGGCTTGAGGAGTCCCTTTCCACCGGTGGCGTCGGAGAAGGGGTTGAGTAGCTGTCCCTCCCGGTGCTGCGCCACATGTGTGTTAAAGCGCGCCACCTTATCCTTCAGGGAAGAGTCCTGGAACCACAATTAACAAAGGTCTAATAAATCCACTTTAGAATGGACCCAAAAGTAACAAAGGTCTAATAAATCCACTTTAGAATGGACCCAAAAGTAACAAAGGTCTAATAACTCCACTTCAGGAAGGACCCAAAAGTAACAAAGGTCTAATAAATCCACCTAAGAAAGGACCAAAAAGTAAAAAAGGCTAATAAATCCACTTTAGGAAGGACCCAAAAGTAACAAAGGTCTAATAAATCCACCTTAGAAAGGACGCAAAAGTAAAAAAGGTCTAATTAGTAAGGACCCAAAACTATCTCAATGTCGTTACTATAATTTAGGTCCTTACATATGAAAATGGCGTTTGGCCGTACTGGCAACTTTGATCTCAAATATCTCCTCTTTGGTTAGGAATTCCAAATTCAAATTTATACAGCTATTTACTCATGTATTTGTGTATCGAAAATTATAATTCATTTGTTTTTTCCTTAATTGTTTTTTTTCTTTGCGTCACTTAGTTTACAAAATGGAAAACTTGAAATATCGCGTTATTTACGAGTACGAGTTCCACCGTGGCACCAGTGCTGCTGAAACGGCTCGAAGGATTAATGATGTGTATGGCGACGGTGCTGCAAAAGAAAACACAGTGCGTTTTTGGTTCCAACATTTTCGTTCTGGATTCGACCTGCAGAACAAGCCCAGTGGACGGCCGGAGACCAAAGTTGATAAGGAAGAATTGAAGGCTCTTGTGGAAGCGGATCCATCGTAAACCACGTCCGAGTTAGCTGCAGACTGCGGTGTTAGTAATAAAACTGTTTTAATCCACTTGAAGCAAATTGGGAAAGTGAAAAAGCTTGAAAGGTGGGTACCTCACGAATTGAGTGAAGCAAATCAACAAACGCGCGTTAGAACGCTAGACCACACACTGCACAACAGACGGCTACCAAATTAGAGGAGCTTCAATTGGAATGCCTTAGACATCCACCGTACTATCCGGACCTTGCCCCAACAGATTACCATTTTTTTTTTAAATTTGGATAACTTCTTGCAAGGGAAAAAATTCAACTCCGATGGGGCAGTCCAAACCGCCTTCAAAGATTTTATTGATTCCCGTCCGAATGGTTTTTTTAGTAAAGGGATCGATGAACTACCTATGAGATGGCAAAAGTGCATAGATAGCAATGGTACATACTTTGATTAAATAAATGTATTATATTAAAAAAAAAAACGACTTTATGTTCCTCCCATACAAAACGCCAATTTCATATGTAAGGACTTAATATTATACAATTGGGTTTGAAACCTTCCTAGACAGGTAACCACACTGAGAGTGTGAGTTTAGGTCCAGGGATCACTTGACCAGGGGTTTTTAGGGTTTTGCATCGACTTGAGAATCCACAAACCTAAAGTGGTAGTGATAGTTTCTTTTTCGAATGGATCGTTATATGACACAGGGGACAACGATAAGTACATTACTAATACACAACCCTAAATTTTAAGTTTAGACTTATGACATTAAATATTATAAAGACTTGAGGTCTGGAGATTCTCTAAAATGTTGAAATTGTGGCAATTCCCAAGCAGTCAAAGCATATTATAAATATTATGAATCAGAAAATATGTACAATTCAGATGAGATTTGAGATCTTAACGCTAAAAGTATTAAGGTGATTTATTTTTGGGATATTATACCGTGTTGCACTACCTCCTTTTGGCTAAAGTTCGGTTTACGGGAGATGGTCCTAGATAATTTTTTTTTCTTTTTTTATACTAATTATGGGTCGGAAAATCCGAATCTGAAAGAATTAGGCGTCGGCAAGCAATATTAACTGAATTACACGACTTTAAAATTTTCTATAAACACTAAGGAAAAAACGTCATTTTTAATGCACTGACATAACAAGTCATAGAAAAACAAGAAAGATGTTACACCACATAAAATTAAGTGTTGCCATTAAGCAATAATATCAATAACACTTTCTTTTCTATCACAAACCTTGTTACACAAACCTAGCGTAGCCGCTACTTGAAAACTGGGATGTTTTTTTGCCGTGATGCGAGTAGGCGCTACGAAGGGGGCAATTTCTTTTCTATCACAAACCATGTACATTGATATTGGTGACCGGTGTACTGCTTATATTATTGCTTAATGGCAACACTTAATTTTATGTGGTGTAACATCTTTCTTGTTTTTCTATGACTTGTTATGTCAATACATTCAAAATGACGTTTTTTCCTTAGTGTTTATAGAAAATTTTAAAGTCGTGTAATTCAGTTAATATTGCTTGCCGACGCCTAATTCTTTCAGATTCGGATTTTCCGACCCATAATTAGTATAAAAAAAGAAAAAAAATTTATCTAGGACCATCTCCCGTAAACCGAATTTTTTCCCTCCTTTTAGCCAACATTTCAGACAGCATTATGGGGTCCATCATCAGGGAACGTGTGTAATCGTACTTGCGCATCTGCCCTCATGCTGGATCACTGTATGGATCGCTGTACAAAAAGTTGGCTAAAGAAGGGGTAGCGCAATATGGCGTAATACCCCAAAAATAAATCACGATAATATACAATCCATTTACATTTTTCTCGCATTTAATTTGATAGTTATCAGGAAATATTATTACTAGCATAATTTGGATGCTTATTTTTATAATAATTATGTACAGCAGTTTGTCGGGTTGGGAACAGTTAAACACATCAGTTGAAAACACAAATTGTGATTGTCGTTCATCATATTCATATTAAGGAAATTAAGGTTCAAGGTTGATGAGTGGACAGTGTATTGTATCGTATAATTAATTGGTCATTAATGTGGTATAATTTCAGGTGCCTCTTTACTTACAAAATTCTAAGTTTCGTTGAAGTAGCTTCACAACAACGTATAGTTCATTTCACGTTATACCTTTTCGAGACAAATGTTAACTATTCAAATCCCCTTCGTTATATCTCCTTCATTTTGACTCTTGCGATCCTGGTAGCAATGTGCAACATATTATACATGGCTTTAGTTATTTCTGGGGTTACTAAACAGAAACTTCAATTATTATCGAGCCAGATCTGGAATTTTTCAAGTGAGTAGAGATGTCAGCTGTCATCTGTCGATCTGTCATCGTAGGGTAGCCGGTGGCCATAGATTCAAAATTAAAGTAGATGCTTTATCTATGAATCTACGGCCAATGAACACCGGCTAACCTTTGACAGCTGGCATTGCAGTATTGCCATATGGCGGATTGTGCCCTAGAAACGGCAGATTTCGGTATCTAATGGGATTTACAGGATGATGAATTTCCTGGCGGAATCGAATTAAAGAACTAAGTTTTATCGGCGAAAATAGCCTGTATCTTCTTGCTTCCCCAGGACACGAAAATTTGTGGATTTTTTTATCCTTTATGTATGGGTGAATTTGTGTATGGGTGCCCGTCGGATACATCAATCCGTTGTAGATGATAGTTATCGTTGTATGGCTAATTTGTTCGCATTTGAAAACAACTGATATAGGTCTCATGTAAATTGTTGTCTCCCTATTACCATAGTTAAAATATGGAATAAAAGGTCTTAGAAAGAGAAAACACCACGACCACACTTCACATTCAAATATAAAAGTTAAACACAAAATAATTCAAATGTACCTACACTTTTATGATACCAAAGTTTCCGACCACAATTAAAAAAAATATATATATATTTTTACGTGAAACGACAAGAGGTGAGGTTATGATAACGTTTATAATACATTTGTTTAATAAATGGGTAGATTTTAAAATCATTTTTTAGTTGCATTGAATACTAAAAAAAATTAAGTATTTATTTCTAATGATAAAATTTGAAAGCTTATGTCATCAAACAGTTTTTAATATTCAGACAGTTCAGAACTACTCCATTTATTTGGATTTTATTATAAAGTGAAAATACCCTGACGGAATATGCCAGAGGTCTGAGGGGTTAAAGCGCTTGACTGAAGTTTCGACTGGTAAAGACTGCTAGGTATATATTTACGTACGCAGCTACGGGTAAGAACATATAAAATATTATTTTAACACAAAATTCTTCATTTCGAACATAATATTTATATTCTAGCAATGCCATGTTCTAATTTACCTAATCTATTGCCGGAGCAAGTGGTAAAAATAATTAAATAAATTATTCGAAAAAAACAATTCCCAGACGAAATTGGAAAAAATAAAATAATTAATGACACACAGTTCATTATAGTCAACATGTCTGAACTGAATACAAGTTATTTTTAATGTGTCTCGGTTTTTGACTTTGCACGTACCTACACAGAAAGTATAAAAAACGTTGGCATGTTAAAATATATAAAATATTCTGCATGTTTGTTTTAATGCGCGCAAAATATGATATTAATACATCTTAAACACAAAGTAATTGAGATTAAATACCGTCGCACCGAGTCAGACAGGAATTCTGACGTCTTTTCCCAGCACGGTTAGCTATAATATCCACAGACATGCGCAAGTTATCATTGGGCATGAACGCAATTGGACGTAAATACTTGGACATTAACGCGCTCTAAAATATTGTAAACATCATAATATTTTGTATCGTGCGAACGCGCTTTTTTATTTTTATGGAGATCTATTCTTGTGCGTCTTACGTAGGTGTCTACGTGTCTATTTAGGAATATACATTCCCAAATTTATATATAAACACAGTGGTGGCAACACTGACTGTCTTGTTGGGAATTTTAATAAGGTAGTGTTTTTTATCATTTCATCTTTTTATGGGAGTTTACTACACAAATGCTATTTAGAGAAAAACCTCCATTGCCGATAATGACTTTATTGATTATATTTTCCGATGAAGAAGGCGGGCTGTCTGCCCAAATAATGATTTCATATTATAATCTATACACATGTGTAGGTAGAAACATTCATCTGCAATACTGATTAGATACGGTATATTGGAGTGCAATAAATTGATAATAATATTTTATTATGGTAACATTATTACGCATAATAAATTGTAACTATTATAATTTCGAATAGGTATTTGCAGGTAAACTGTATATTCCTTTTAGGTAGGTACTGCCAAAAATGCATTTAAACTATTTAGTCTTACTAAAAAAACGCCTTAACGATCGTTAAACGGTGTATTTGTTGCGTGCACCGGCACCGGCATTTTTACACCTTTACTAATAAAAATATCACTTTTTTTTATGAATCTTATGTTCGTTCGTTGAATTTCTCTAGATTTGCGGAGGTGCCGCGGCCATCTTGTTTCATAGTTTTGCGGGAAAACTTCATTTATTGACATGTGGAATTTTACTCATCAATAATTTAATGTTTTTGAACATAATTTCCGATTTGGAATTAGTATGAAACGGAAATGACGCATCACAACACCTGCGAAGCATCACCGCTTTGATTATGTTGGTTGAGATATGAAACGGAAATAACGCCAGGTCTGCGCTCATTGGCCGCTTGATTATGACCACACTTTTAAAGGCTTATATTGGTTAAGATTGTTTTTGGTAAAGTTTCACTTCTTCGTATGAATCGCACTCGTTTTTTTTCTGAATCTTTTTTTTTAAAATGACTTTTCCGCGTGAGTATAATGAAACTTCCATAAAAATAATATTATTTAATAACATATCGACGGTCCCGAAGAACAATGTTGGATGTGCGATTTTGTGGTTTTGCAGTAGAGCTGTTTAAAGTTTCGTTTCTGGATTTTTACTGTTTTCGACATCAAGAAATATATTTTTGTTGTGATTCTTTTCACTTCATTAAAAATTCCGAAAACACAGGCTTTTAAATCAACAAAATTAGCCAAAGAAAAGACAAAGAAAATATTTTCAATTTGTTTGCAGATCCGACATTGTTCTTTGGGACCGTCGATATGTAGAAGGCTTGTGCGTGTGTAAATAAATACCAAATTCGATTTCAAATTCGAGTTATGCATTGTTCAAAAATGAATTCTAAAAAATGTCAATTTTTTTTTAGCTCTCTTGGAACAATTGTCAGAGTTTTTTATAATTTATAATTGTATAAACGAGATAAAAAGTGAAGTGACAGCTTTTTTCCAAATTCATTAAATGAGACGACTTTGTTTTTTTAAATTTTGAATTTCATAATTTCAGAATTTTTCGACCTTTTAATAGGATATGTTTACGCTATGCTGTTTTTTTATAACTTTTTTCACGTTTGATATATTATATTGCAATTTTTAAATATTCAATTCTTTAAATATTGCAATTTTTAAACACGAAAGTATATTTCAGATACAAAAATCTAAAAGGTAATTTTATATAGTTTTTCTAAAGGTTATTCAATTCTTTAAATATTGCAATTTTTAAACACGAAAGTATATTTCAGATACAAAAATCTAAAAGGTAATTTTATATAGTTTTTCTAAAGGTATTTCTAATTTTATATAGTTTTCATGACATCTTTAAAAATAATAAATATACAAGTAATTTAAAGTGCTTTGGAAAAATTCCAAAATTCGTTCACAAATTATTAACAAAACAGGTGCATACAGCAGATAAACTACCCCCTCTGGCTGTGTAAGCACAGTATATATCTTTCCATGAACTTTTTTTTAATTAGTGATGTTTTCATATCCGCGGTCGTTTATCAATTGATTAAAAATTTTCACGGGGTTTTTTAATAAGGCTGTTAAGTCTTAAGTATTTTCTTATAGAAATAACCAAGGTCAGTATACTGCCGTCATAAGTAAAAAACAAAGTATCATCCTAGAGACCCTCTGAGAATGAGAATGCTGTGTAAAGTAAAAATAAAGTGAACACACTGATTCCAGTTGTATTTCAACCAGAATCTTATTAGAACGTGTGACAATTGTACAGAATTTGGAGAAAGAAAGCAATTCAAAACAAACGTAATTGTCAGAATTAAATTTAATTTGACTTTGGAAAACGTTGTTTGGTTAAAATCACATTTATCTTTTTGATTTTGTTATTTGAAGTTTGGACATTTTTCAGTTTGAGAAAATGATTGATCCTGGAAATTAAATTTTTCTGAAAATATTTCTTTTGGGAAAATCTGAAAAACGGTCGGGAAATTATAATTTTTAAAAATATCTTTATGATTTTGTATGCAAAGTTTGGAATTTTTTCCCTTTGGAAAATGTTTGATCTCGGATTTTCAGATAACTACCCGCTGATGAAGGATAGGACCATAATATCCATAACAATTTATATTGCAAGAGGCATCGATAAAATAAATATACAAGATATCGCCGCGCCGATGGCAAGTCGCCACTAAAGTAATTGACAGTTTCAACAAATTGCATTGCAGGTACGCACCAAGGAAAATAATTAAAACAGGCAAAACCAATCTGAACTGCAGTGTGGCATTAGGTACTTTCTATGTCAGTCTGATGTACCTACAGGAGTATATCCGTGTTTTCAATGCAATGGGCCTTAATTCGGCCATCATCAAAAGTCACGACGTCTATATGACTTCACAGCCTTTCTCCAGAAACACCCCAGAACGTAATTTTTTGCACTCGTCTTTTGAAAATTATTGTGAGGTGTCTAGATGATGCAAATACAATTGAAGTTATTTATTTATTTATTTTATATACATATATAAACGATTATTTTCCAATTATATAAAACAAAATCCATTATATAAAACAAATATTCAAGTCAAAACCTGAACAAGGTTTTGGTAGAGCCAACGATTTAGAAATATTAAAATGAAAAAATTATCCAATGTTTATTATCGCGGAGACCGTCAAAAATCACCTGGCACTAAGAATTTGAGGGATCTGGCTTTAGTCAACAGTCTAGTCTCAAAGTTCGTAAGTTTACAACACACTTTTAAGACTTATACAGCATTATTCCACACAATTACAACAGCTAATTCGCCAATTAACCGTGCTCATCATACATTCGATAATATTTGCCTAATCTCTAATACCGACATTTTCTCGGATTCACTGCCCAAATTGAAAAGGAGCGTCGTGTCAATGATAAAAACTATTATATGCGAATACGCATCCCTTCACACATCACCACTTCTCACGCCTACAAACGTACTCACATACACACCTATTCACTACGCACATCACCAGGTAAATGTTAAATATACATATCACAATATATGTTCCTTTGTACCTACCCATGTACGTATGTACCTACCCATTATTTCTTTTTTAAAGAAAGACAAACATTCCCGGGTTACGAATAACCCAACAATGTTTGAAGATCTCTTACTACCACCACAGAAAGCCGAAAATGTTGCTTGTGTTGTGATGGCGGACTTAGCCAGCCGAGGAATCAAACACGCGACGCCCGGGTGGGACCCAAGCGCTATGCCCACTCAACCACTGACCGGTCATATTATGAAATATCATTTAATATCTGTAAATTGTTTCATCATTGAAACCGATGAAATATTTGTTTATATAATATAAAATAAGTTCTAACTCGGATTATTGCTCTAGAAACCGGAAATTCGCTATTTATTATTGAAATGATGCTTTAAACGGCTTCAGCTTTGTAACGTTTCCAGATGTTTATAGTTAGGTACCATCCAACCACGCTGTTCCCCTTCCCTTAATTTAATTAAATTCGGGGGTGCATAGTCACACTGTGTGACTATGGACTACAATTCTTCAAGTTTTCCACAAGTAATACCTGTAGAATTGTTTTTAGTTAATTTTCACAATTTAAACTTGCTATTTACAAAAATGTGAAAAACCCGGTAGTTATCATAAGATTGCAAAAAAACAAAACAAAGAGCAGATAAAAATAAATCGTTCACCATTGCACATAGGTACAGTGGAAACAGTTTCACCGCACCGGTCCTTTGACCGATGCTAAATTATAACTGGTTCACCGATCGAATTTTTAATCTAACAACCGGTTGGTGCGAACCGGAATGAATATCTGCAATGCCTACCATCCGGTCCGGTTCCCTTTTTAAATCAATCTTGAACACCAGTTTTAACTGGACTGAAACCTAATATAGTCGTTCATTTATATAAAAGTTATTTCGTTCTGACAACTTCCTTAAAACTGTATCAGAAGTTTAACCTAATTACCTTGAACTTAATTTTGAAAAAAATCAGAGTTTGCAATTCACACGCGGTAGAAGTGAAAACTTCAGAAAAATAAAATAGAGAAGAGTGGGGAGAACGATTTTTTTATCAATGTGAAGGATGATTTTTTCAATAATTTTCTCGTCGAATCCCAGTGCACCTTTTCCTATACATTTGGTCATCTTATTAGTATTTGTGTTTTCTTCTTCGGAGTCACTAGATGTAGCTTTCATTTGTGTTTTTTTTGCCGGTTCATTTTGGAGTGGTTTGAAGATTGGATAGATTTTACAAAAATATATACATGTTATATTATATTATATTTTTAGAGTCTGACCGAAACAGGACTTTCCACCGAAACCGAACCGTCGGTGTCTGTCTCATTTTAAACAAAATTTATTAAAAAATAACAAAACAGGTTAACTACTTCTTGGAAACTCCTCCTGTTAACTACCTCCTGGAACAAAAATTTGTCAATAATCAACACTTACATTATAAAGGAAGAACCTCATTAATTGACTATTTTAATTTTTATTGCTTTTACAATCACACCATTATTGTTATTTGTGTTAAATGAAATAAAAAATAATAATTATTGAAGTATCTAAAAAAAATATTTTTTAAATTACTGCTATAAAACCAATCAAAATTAACTAATGTGTTAACTACTTCTTGGAACAAACATTTGTCAATAATCAATACTTAAAGGAAGAACGTCATTAATTGAGTATTTTACTGATGATGGCGGGTGACATACTCGTACGAGCCACAAATTCACCTGAAATTAGCCGAACGAGAAGTTCCAAGAAGTAATTACCATGTTTTGTTAAAATTAATTAAAATTTGGTTCCGTATGTTTGCGTTCGCAAATCTCTGAAAGTAATCGATTGATAGACTCATTTTTTTACAGACCATTTCTGTTCAGCAGAATAGTGTTTCTATATATAATGGTAAGCTCTAGCCTTATCAAATTTGTATTAAAAAAAAAAAAAAATAGGTTCTGTGTTTGGGTCCGCAAATCTCGGAAAGTAAAATTTTACAGAACATCGTATTTTAGCGGAAGAGTGTTTCTGCATATAATTTAAAGCTCTGGCGTTATTGATGGATTGACTTAAAATTGCATTTTAGCAAAAGAGTATTTTTATATATAATGGTGTGATCTGGCGTTATGAAATTTATATGCAAAATTAGTACATTTGGTGCGCGAGTGGTTTGAAAATGTGTGTATTTCATATATTTTAACGGCAGGGAGGGAAGGCAGGAGGGGGAGGGTAACGAAAGTGGAAGAAAAACGCAGGAGGGGAAGGGGGCGGGAGGGAAACGGGGACGCATGAGAATGATTCAGGGAGAAACAATTTATTTCTTTGAACGGCATAGCAACGCATGCCGGAACCAGCTAGTGTTTTATAAATTTTGTTTGTTTTATAGAAGTAACATAAAAAAAATATTTTTTCACATACTTCAATTATCTATTGTTTTTTTATTTATTTAATTTAACTAAATTAGCTCAAGCCCAAAATCTTTCAGCTCAATTCTTTTCGGCTCAATTCAAACCTGTTGCCGAAACTGGCTGAAACCGAAACCGAATCTCGCAGTTGGCAAATCCTATAGTTGCATGTGTTTGTCTCTTTTTATTGTCGCTCGCTTCTGTTTCATAGAGTTTCAAATCACAACGGTTCTAAAGAAGTTTTCACTTAAAAATCGAAGAAAATGTTCACAACAGCACGCCACTGCTTTCATTTTACCAACACGTGATTAATTTATAATGTGCATTTATTTTGACGTCTTGATCGTGCTTCAAACGGTGACAATAATTCTTCTTAATTAAAAACGCAGTTCAATATGCAATTTATTTGAGCGCCAATAAATCACGGCAGACATTTTAAATTTGACCTGTCTCGAAATCTGCCAGAAACCGTAACGAACTGGCAATACGTTCAGTAGGTACCTACCTAGGCAAAAATTATTTGAGTTGTTGAGGTCTTAACGGAAAATAAAGTAGGAAGACAGGAACTTGTTACATTGAAGAGATACTATTTGGGTCGCGACATCAGACCAGTTTCTAAGAGGTAATTTAGAATCTGCAGCAATTAATATCTAAAACAGGAACTTGGGGGTCGGAAATTGACAATGCCGCCCCGACAATTATTTATTGGATAATTAAACCAACACCTCCGCCATAGGTCACCCCAAGTGGTTTTTCTAGGTCTTGGCGGTGGATAGGTACGTCTGCTTACCCACAGCGTGGCGAGCCGGATCGAGAGAGACCGGTTGAGGGAGGCCTTTTGATCTCTCCATCCGGACTCTCTCGTTACATCGCATCGCCTTGCACTACTGCAGTTGAAAGGATGAATTCAACGTCGCTCCTGGGTACTAGACCCCCAGATTCCTATCCACCCATCATAGTATTTTCCTTCCCTCCTTCCTACTTCATCTCATTTTCCTTAAAAATACCCTCCACACAGCGTCCTCTAAGATGACATAGGCCCTCAGGGAAATTGTATGGAGCTAATGTAAAAAAATTCTTCGATGTATTTAGGTGGGTAGGTATTAGGTACCTATTAGGTAATACTTATTGTTAAACTTTTTTCGCACACTGTCATTGAATGGTAGTTAGGTATCAAACTCCTGACTGGGGAAGACGGTTAATTGTCAGCGGACGGGTTGAGTTAGAAACTCATGCTCTCGTGTTAAGATAAAAGGTCTGGATTATTAATCTTATGGTTCCCATAAGAATACCAAAATTAATTAAAGTTATAAAGGACAACAAAGGAGATTCTATTGGAACAATTTGTTCTTTTTTTTTTAATAAATGTTTAAACTCCAGCAAGAATAATTTTTTCGTGGTATTTTTATAAAATGATTGCATAATTTTGATGATTTTATACATACCTATTTATTTATCCGAAGAATCAGCAATAAAAACGCTTGCATAATTGGTATTGAAAGTACGCGAATCAATCATTATTATTATTATGGCTTGTTTAAATATTATCCCGAATCAGTGCACTTATATCTGCCATGGCGGTAGGTTATCATCGATTACCGGAATGTGTAATTATTTTTACATTAGATAACATTAAAAGCAAATTCGCATTCATATTCGCTGTAAAATTTGAAAACATGTTCACTTAATTTAAAAATGATTAATGTGCCCAGCGTGAAAAACCAACCTAGTGAGTGCCAAATGTCTTGAGAAATGGATTATTTCCTGGTGAATGATTTATTTCGCACTTGAGAGGACCGAATAGTATTTTTTTAAGTATTCATATTCCCTCTACCTCGTTTTGGTTACATCGTACACTTGAGATACATTTGCAATTTGTTTATTAAAACTTTTGACTAATAGGAAGCAATAATTCGCAAATAGTTTGCGAATACCTCGTAATTTCGCAGCCATCGTGACAAATGATTTGTAAGAAGTTAAATTCCTCTCTGGCAGCCACGTTTTTAAATATATCTGGGACGACATCTACATTATCTACATGTAATTATCTACTTTAAGACATAGTATTAATAAAACTTGTGATTCTTGATGTCTTCTAGATCATACATTTCTTTGTCTAAATGTTAGAACATTGGTATGTCCCAAGATCATTTTACGATCTGCTAACACAATAGATTCACAAATGAAGACACATATTTTCCGAATTTCTGTTGAAATTTTACTTTGTTTTGTATTGATTTGAAAAATGAAAGGGCTCTTTCAGAAGCTAATGAAAAATGGGTTTGGAATCACAAGAAAAATTTCGGGTGCTTTTATGATTTTTTCTACAACAAGATCAATTTTATGGTATATCTTATTTATCCAAAGTATTCGTAGTAAATTAAATATAATTTATTATTGAAACCAAACTTAGAATGAAAAAAAGGTTAAATATCCTGGAATGAAAAATTCAAGTAAATGTGCGTCAAATTGATCTACTTTAGCGAAATAACTCAAATATAATACGCCTGAAACGTATCGGCCTCCGGGTATAAATTAAATTAAGTTAGAGTATACAGACACTTCATCAGATATCTTGACCATCGTTGACCTTTTAAACGGGTTGCGTAAAGGTATCTAGGTATATAGGCGCGATGCGGGTCAGTGCGATCTGCAAGGTCAGTGTTTCGTTTTCGGGATGGCTAAAGGGTAAACAATAGGTCAGAATAATTTTAAGTAGTTCCAAACGGTTACATCAGGGTAAATAATACTTTATTGTAATGAAGTTGGTTAAAAGAAGGGAAACAAACCATCATGTGAGTAGGGCATGGCGAACAAGAGCGGGCCCTGCGGAAGAGGGGGTCGGAGGCCACTGCAGCGGGGAGCTCCAGCCGGGGGCACACGTAGGCATCATTAGGGGGTGTCACCACACACGCTACTTCGTTCCCGTTCTGCATCTTGGTTCAATTCACAATTCCGAAAAATTCCCAACAAAGACGCACAACAAACAAAGCCTCAAAGATCTATTCAACTGTCTGAACCAATCTGTGAAATCGCACAGTCACGCGGATCCCCACAAAATACTACCAAGGAGGTATATATACTCTACTTCTGTGACTACAATCCTCCCGAATTCGCACAAATTCCAAACAAAAGCTGCTTCGTTCACCCCGACAGAACTGGATCGAATGAAGCCGAACAGCGCGCGCGGAGCTTCTTGAAGTTTGATAGCACAAAGTTCACATCGGCGAATCACAATAATAGTACCGACTATAGCAGCGACTCGTGCGATGTTTCCGTCACCGGGCTTCGGTGGTAATGTTAAGTGGTAGGTGATAAGCTTGCTGCTCCTCGGGGACTGTACGTATTCTCAGCGCGGTCTTCAGACATCCACTGATCGCTGGTCGCCGCTGCTGGTTGCCCGCGCTGGTCGCCTTGACAAATGTATTGTTTTCGTTCTCACCAGCAGCGCCCGGTGACTAACGTGGGTGAGACTTCCCTGAACCCGTTGCGTCACATCCGAGAGTGACCGGGACGCGTTCACGGAAAGGTAAATTTAGCCAGGGCTGAACGGGGGACGCAGGAAACATTCGGCGGTCATTATTCATGCGATTTCAAATCTCCCACTTCTGAGAGATACTCATAATATTATCCCATTTCCCACTTAGTAGGTTTACTGAATATGTTGGCAATGTAAGCTCACCGTTACCTGTTACGGTCGATTTATTTATAGTGCCAAACGTTGGCACTCTCACGTTGGCAAAGCGATTTCCGCCATGCACTGGCTAAATGATAATGGCTAGGTGATACGTCTGATAAGACAGGTTCATTGGTGGAGGTCAGCTTCCTTTGCGACGCCGGCCAGACTTCCAGGAAGTCATTAGTTCTTTTATTTGAATAGTTCAAGATCTAGGGCAGACGGGCAGGAGTGCGGAATCTCCAACGTAACACAATAACCGCATAATATCCCTAAAAAAAATTCGCAGCAGGACCATGAGACATCTCAATGTGAACAACAATGTGTTTTTCATACATTTAAAAGCTGCAGATAATCAGGACTGTGAGACTGATTCCAAGACAGTTAATCCTCCGACAATTGGCCCCGGTATGTTTTTGTAGAGTGTGCAGGCAAAATAAGGAATACCCACTTAAATTAAGTGTAAATAATGGGTGTGTAGAGAGGATGTACCGCCGAATAAAAAAAAATCATTCAAATTCATCAAGAATAAAACTACATGGTACTAGAGTAGAGTATATGTTGACCGGACAGTGGCTGAGTTGGCATCGCGTTTGGGTCACACTCAGGCATCGCATGTTCGGTTCCTCGGCTGGCTGAGTCCTCCATCACGACATAAGCAACATTTTCCGCTTACTGTGGTGGTAGTAGAAGATTTTCAAATATTGTCAGGTTATTCGTAACCCGGGAATACGTCTTTCTTTAAAAAAAATCGAGCGCAGTTAACACGCGGTAGAATCGAAACTTTACCAAAACAATATCAAACTATGAAGAACCAAGGAGCCTTGAAAAGTGAGGTCATAATCAAAGCGCATTAAGCAGGCCAATGAGCACAGACCTCGCGTCGTTTCCGTTTTATATCTAACCAATAGGAGCCTTGATAGAAGTATAATGCTTCGCAGGTGCTGTACTCGTCATTTCCGTTTCATCCGAATTCCGAATCGCTAACGGGGCTAAGAAAGTTTCACTTCAAAAATGTACGAAAAATCGACAGTATTAATAAATTTGTCCGATATCCAAACTATCTTATTGTTAAAGATATTTTGAGTCGATTTTAGGTTTGAAATTGATAAATATGCACAAAAAATATTTATTATATAGGGGGGGCCAACTGTAGGGGGATCAAATATCGGGTCACCGAAAATCTCTACACGAATAAAAAACACGAGAAGTGAATCGCTTTCCACAATGAATCATATATTTTTTTTGTTTCACTAAACATTGTTATGAGACCCTAAAAGACATAGACGATAAATAGTGCAAAATATATATTTTTTTAATTCAGTTCAGTTGGCGGTGAGATTTTTTCACTGTGTTGGCAGCGCACGCGGTTTTGTTACTTTTGTGCATAGCAAATGTAGAAGCGCGGATTTGCGGTAGGTGATTATTGTGTAATACGTTTCTTACGAAGGCGAAACATTTCTAAAGCCGTGAAGAAGTGCCGAGTTTCCACCTGATGCGCTCTCAATCTGATCTTGATCTCTTCTCACGCAATACAATGCTTAAATTATATTGTTATGCGTGTGAACAGTTGGACGGAATCTTTTGCTTTCAAATACATATGTGCATTGTGCAACTCAATTTCTTTCAGATATTGTATGAGTGTTTATCTTAAAAAAAAATTCTCCAATTGGATTTTTTTTATCTTATTTTATTTTAGTACATAAACCGGGCATGATGCCTAAAATTAACGCATTTGAATATTTAATTTAAAGAGTAATTACAATTAATCAACATGTATATCGATCAAAATTAAACAATAAGAATTGGTTAAGTAAAAGTTTTGCAAAAGTAAATGTCAAGCAAGTTAATTGGCTAATATTGAAGTACTTTTTTGAAGTGAAAACTTCTTTAGCAACGTTGTGATTTGAAACCCGATGAAACGAAAAATAGCGACACTAAAAAGAGACAAACATAGATCTACATGATTAAGCCTGCGAGAGAAATGATATAGTAAGTATAATCGGTCTCCTCCTCTCGGTATCCTCCTCACTATTTCTACCGCGTGCGAATTGCACAATCTGTTGTTTTAACAACAAACATTTACTTAGTGATTAGGCATTATATTTTAAAAATAAAAACAAAAACTAAGGGTCAATTATTTTAGTTATAAGTTTATTTTCAAGTTCTGTGGAAATATCATTAAAGTATTAACATTATATCTTAATGGGCCCGTTGTATCACCGAATTTGAATAGAATTTACGAAGAACTTGAAAATAAGCACCAAAATCTGATGAAAATTAAAATTCTGAGAAACAACCCGTCCTTACTATTTAATAACGAATATTTTTTTTAAATTTTATACATCACTGGCTTTGCTTCAACCAAGCTTCTTCAGGTCATAATAATAACTGTTATTATTATGTCCTTAAGAATCTTGGTTGAAGCGAAACCGGTCGATATATAAAATAATCAATATTCGTTGTTAAATATACTAAGCGCTTGTTTTTTTTTAATTATTTTAAGGTGTTCAATAGGGTCATTAGAAATGTTTACTTTATTTTTTGATCAGTGTTATATTTCTTAATTTTGGCGGGAAAGAAGATAAATTTCCTGTATTTGTGTGGTAGGCTGTAAAGAAAATGTTTTTTATCCTCCTTGGTGAATTTCTTCTTCTTTGTGTGCCGTATCAGGTCCCCCGGCGTTGGCGATCACTCTTGAAAATGTCTCTCTGTCTTGCGCTGCCCGTGATAGCTCCTCCACATTTCTAATGCCGGTCCACTCTCGTATATTACGCAGCCAAGACATTTGTCTCCTACCAGGCCCTCGGCGACCCTCTATCTTGCCTTTCAATATTAAATGGAGCAAGTGATACTTCTCCCCTCGAAGTATATGACAAAATTGATGAATCAAATTTAATAATGATTCCCGTAAACTCTGGCAGATCATAAATGAAATTACAAATACTAAAGCCTCGCATAAAGACAAAAACATTAAAGAATTAAACATTGATGAGATTCCCACATCTTTTACGAAACACCCAGACAAACTTCTCGACTTTATAAACAACTACTTTTGCAATATAGGCTCTAACCTTGCAAATAAAATTAAACAAAATTCTACTACTGTCGAAAAAACACTGAGGAACGATGATGTAAATCATGAAAACAGCCTCAATATAGTCAAGATAACAAGTGATGAAATAAGAAATATTATAGCCTCCTTAAACACAAATACCTCACCGGGAAATGAACTGATATCAAGCAAATCAATTAAATACCTACAAAATGAGTTAATTCAACCACTGACATACCTTGTAAATCTATCATTATCTAAAGGTGTTTTTCCCGCTTGTCTTAAAATTGCTACGATCATACCATTATATAAAAATGGTCCCAGAAATGACATTTCAAATTATCGACCAATTAGTATTTTAACTCCTCTATCGAAAATATTGGAAAAAGTAATAAAAAAACAAGTTCTTACATTTTTGGATTCCAATAAAATATTATCACCTACACAGTATGGTTTTAGAAAAAATCTGGGTACTAGTGACGCTATAGCTAATGTAACTAATACAATTATTAGAAAACTGGATGAAGGCAAAAAATGCTTAGCAGTTTTCATTGATCTTCAAAAAGCTTTCGATGCAATTGATCATGAAATACTGTACTTAAAACTAAAAAAAATGGAATAACCGAAACACTCTAAACCCACTTAGAAGTTATTTAACTGGAAGAGAACAAATTGTACAAATTGGTAAAAGAAAGAGCAAATCTCTTCCAATTAAATTCGGGGTACCCCAGGGAAGTGTATTAGGACCTATACTATTTCTGATATATATAAATGACCTTATGAATCTTCCCATAAATGGAAACATAATGAGCTTTGCAGATGACACTGTTATTATATTCCACGAACAAGATTGGACAAGAACTTACAAGGAGGAGGAACATGGCCTGGCTGTACTTCAAAACTAGCTAAAAGTGAACTCCCTTACATTAAATGTTAATAAAACTAAATATCTAACTTTCTCCAAAAACAAAAGAGGACAACCAATGAATGTGAATACCCTCAAATTCCATGAATGTCAAAATACTTTTCCACAATGTTCCTGCCCGTCTATAACCCAAACAAAAAGTATTAAATTCTTGGGATTGTAATTGATGAAAAACTACAGTAGAATTCACACCTCAAATCTTACCTCAAAAAGCTAACAAAACTCATCTACTTCTTCAAAAAACTAAGAAACATCTTGTCGATGAGGGATCTAAAGAGGGTATATTATGCTTTATACCACTCTCGATTGGAATATGGAGTAATAGGATGGGGCTCAGCAGCATCTAATCATTCAAAACAACTTAAGATAACTCAGAATTGCATCATAAAGACCATTCCAAAGGTCCCAATAAGGACGTCAACAACAGAAATTTTTAAACTGTTTGATGTTCCAAGCATACAGAAAATCTATGCCAAAAACATTCTAGTACATCACCACAAAAATGATTCAGAGGCAGACACCTCACATGCTCATAAAACCAGAGCCAAACAAACAGACAAACTTAATATACCAAAGTGTAACTCTTCATTTGGTCAAAGAAGTTCTGAATTTTTAGCAGTAAAGTTATATAACAAACTCCCACCTAGTATCAAACAAATTAAAACAAAAAATAGCTACATTAAGGACATTAAATGTTGGCTGAAGGAACTATCGGAAAATGAACTTACTACTATACTTAAACATCGTCATAGAAGTTTCTGGAAAACCTTATCCCCCTCTCAGCAGAGGATCTCCTAGTGAGGAGGACTACGAATATATTTTCTATTTTATATATACATCTAACTAACATGTTTCACATAAAATGTAAGAAATATTATATAGTTACTAAATAAAAAAAAATAAAAAAAGATATGAAATTTTCCTGATTTTTATTAATGTAAGCAGTACTCTATCTGCTCTAGCCCGTCTGAGAATTTCTGTGTTAGTGATCATGTCGTGACCATGGGACCTTGAGCATTCTCCGGTGAAGCCACATTTCAAAAGCCTCTAACCTGTTCATGGTATTTACTTTCAAGGTCCATGTTTCACATACATATAATGCAACAAAGCTGTTCAATTCTCTACCTCCTGAAATTAGAAACACGCAATCCAAAAATGCATTTAAAAGTAAAATCATTGATCACCTCAAATAAACATTACCATCACGAGTATTTAATAACATACTTACCTTTATACCTACTGTGTGTATATATATGTAACCATGTAGCTACTGTAATCTTCTATATATATGTAACATACTTGAATTGTATATTTAAAGAAAAAAAAGATTTTATATCAACCTGTCACTTTCATAATATTTTTCAAAATATTACTTAAACAAAATAATAGATAACCACTCTGTAAATTGCCATCTCAACACAGGCGTTTCACACCCAGTGAGATGGGCAATACGTCACTATTATAACCAAATATAATATGAAAATAATGAAATAAAAAAATAAATAGAGCAAGACTGACTACACTTATCATTTTAGTATTCTCTGCCTTAGTTTTAAGCTGATATTGTCATTGCAGAAGAGGGATTTCATTTTAATGAACGCAGTTCTTGCTGCTTCAATTCTGTACCTAACTGGGTAACTAACTAACCTAACATCTGGGTCAAGAGTCTCCGTGAGAATACTGCCGAGGTATCTAAATCTTTCCACCTTTTCGACATTGCAGCCATTTAGCTGTATCACTGATTCAGCGTGATCTAGTCGTCCAAATGTCATCCATTTAGTTTTATTGACGTTGATTATTAGGCCCAGTTGCTCACCAGCATTATTAACAAGATTTAATAGGTCTTGGAGATCATCGATACAGTTAGCTAGTAACACAGTATCATCTGCGTATCTTATGTTATTAATGACAACTCCGTTGATCTTCAGACCCTGTTCAGTTGGAATAGAGATTAAACAATAGTGGCGACAGGATACAGCCTTGTCGTACTCCACGCTGAATGGCAATTGTATTAGATCTCTCATTCCCACGCCTTATTTCTGCTGTTTGGAATCACTACAGGATTTTAATGAAATTCTGGTCTTTGGTATCAACATTACAATCCGCAAGCATTTTCATTAGGTCAGCATGTTTTACCCTGTCAAATACCTTTTCGTAGTCAATAAAAGAGGCAAAGACTTCCTTTCTTTGGTCACGACACTTTTGCAATAGTACGTCGATAGACAATACTGCTTCACGCGTCCCAAACGCATTTCTGAAGCAAAACTGAGTGTCATCCAAGTCCTGCTCGCACTTTTTGCGTATCCTGGCATGAATTATTTTAAGGAATAATTTAAGGACATGGCTCATCAGGCTTATTAATCGGTACTCACTGCACTTCTTAGGGTATTGTTTTTTAGGCAATGTCACGAAGGTGGATTTTAGCTAATCTTGGGGTATATTCCCTGTGTCAAATAGAATTAAATAATCTCAACGGGTAGACAACATTTTCATCATCAAAGAGCTTCAACACTTCAACTGGAATATCGTCTGATCCGCACGCTTTTCTATTGTCTGAAGTTTTTATCGCATGAAGAATTTCTGATTTTAAAAACGATGGTCCATGCAATTGATCATTAGGAATATTAATGTTAAGTCTAATATCTTTGAATGAATCGTGAATTTCTTGATGATGTTTAAATGTTAATTTGGGAAAAAAGGTTTCGAGTAGGTACTCTGATGGATGCAATTTTTTTGAAGCGATACATCAGGGCGTCTAACATAGTGGAATAATATATATTGTCCGTAACTTGTCCTCGTTTCCAAGCATCACTGCAGATCGCCAACGAATAAAAACAGTTCACAACGACTAAGTGTTCTTAATTTGTTAATACAGGAGGCATTGACAAAAAAAAACCCTCAGGGTCTATGTCATCTTTGGGGATGCTCAGCGGAGGGTCTTTTAAGGGAAAGGTAGGAGAGGAACTTCTGGGAATGAAAAAGGTGTAAGGGGTGGGTAGGAATCTGGGGTTCAATGTGTTCAGGAGTGATAATCGTATGAATCCACCCTTTTAATGTTGTTCAAGGCGATGCGCGATGGGTCGAAAGAGTCTGGCTGGAGAGGTAAAAGATCTCCCTCAACCAGTCTCTCCCGATGCGATTTACGCTATGCAGTAGCGAATTACCTGGGCCTGTGGTAGGAGTATTGGTAGGCTGCGGGATGATCTTGATTTTCGACATGGATGAGAAGAATGTAGATTTTCCTGCTCCATCTCTGACTAGGCCAATCCCATAAATATTTCCGATCCATATAAAAATAATTGGGCACCTTTCTATTTTTAGTAGCGCGAACCTTGACGCGTTCACCAAAATATTTATCGAGACTAAAAATACCCGGCGCGGCGCGTGGTCAGCGGTGGGTTGCAACGAAATCCGAAAAGTTCAATTTAGAACATGTCTAATGTAAACTGTTATTTCTTTTTGAATGAACGAATTCCACCACTGTGATTCATTGGAACGGCAATCGGGAACCAAGGAAAGAATGCAAACAAAAAATCTAAAAGCTCATAAATAGATAACAATCTCGAACCACGTTATAAATATTCCCCCAAGTAGATATACACCTAAATTATACCTACGCAATGTATGAACAGTCGGTATGTTTGGGTGTTCAGAGATCTAAGAGTTTTTTTCGATAAATATTTTTTTAAGCAAATGAAAAAACTTATTTATTCGTTAATCCAGCACTACAATTTTCTCATTCTATGATCATGTTGAGTAAGTACCGAATGCCGCAGCTTACTAAATATAGTTTTAAATATATAATATGTATTGTATAGGTAACGGTTCAAGAGTAGTTCAGATTGGGTTAGTATAGCATTTTTTTATTTTTTTATCAACTGCTCCCGTCTGGAGATTATGGCATAACAAATGTGGATATGTTGTGAGGCTGAAGATAGTGGGGAGGGGAAGGAAGGTGGGGAATATCCTGGCTATTCAAATTTAGTCACAAAACATGACTAAAGCCATTTCAAGCAACGTTTAAATTCTGAATGGCGGTCTTTTACCACGGTGATACTGAGAGTAGCTTCTATTCTGGAACGTGCAGCAAATATACTATATATTATTTTTAATTAATTAATTGTGAAATAACGCAAATTAATCAAATACATTTTTTTTTTATAAAAAAACTCTCTTTTTGTAACTTTTGAAGGTTATTCCCATCAATGTAGTGTATATTAAAATCTATATTTAATCTACTATGCCTTAGTTCAATCCACTTTACAATACGCTATTATTAGTTGGGGATCCGCGTATAAATGTAACCTTCTTCCTATAGAAATTATACAAAGAACAATTATTAAAATTATATTAAAAAATCCTGGGACTACCCAACAGAACGCCTGTTTGAAGAATTTCTAGTATCAACATTTAAAGATTTATATATTAAAAATTCATTAATTCAAATTATAAAAGAAAAAGATAAATATCCATTTTTAAATGAAAACAGAACTCGACTTAAACATGTTTTTCTATGCCCAAAACTAAATACGTCTTTTGCACAGCATCATTATACTTACCAGGGAAGAACTTTTTTCAATCGTCTACCAGAAGAAATCAGAAGCATTAATGATAAAACCCGAATACCTCTCTCTGTCAAGAGACATTTTAAAAATATTCTTAAGAATAAAACTACTGTCAATTTCTTACAAATATCCTAAGTTTTTATTAACATTCTTTCTTTTACACACCATTATCAAAATAAATACTGCAGCTCACATATATTTATGTACAATGAATTATTTAAGTACTAACTTATGTATAACTAATAACTAATAGCATTTATGTACACTCCCCTTCCATACACAAGCAAGTGATTTTAATGGAAGGGTAGTAAAAAAGAACCTGAGATGTAAAATTATCATGTAAATACCATGTAAACCTTATTATTAAAAAATAAAATTTAAAAAAATTAATAATAATTGAAAAAGAAGATAGTAATAATAATAATCTAAACGAAAATATGAAAGAGAACAAGACACATAAAACAGAAAAAGACACTGGTCGCAACTGGGACTCGAACCCAGACCTCTCGTCTAACCGGGACTTGCGCGTTAACTAATTTCGCTATTGCCACCTTCTGCCAAATCGTAAATACAATTTATTCGTGCACGCCAGCATTTGAACCAGCGACCCTCAGATTACTAGTCGAGACCCCTCGACCACGGAGGCCGTCTTTATTTTCAGTTAGTCCACGTAGTTATAATTTTGTCCTCTTGTAATTTTTATTTTGTTTTTGAGATTCTTAATGCTTATTAAAATAAAACTAACACAAAAAAACAATGATAAAATAAACTAACCTCACCCACAAGAACCATCCGCATTAAACAAAAAGTTCAATATTACAAATTACTGGGCATTGGCAATAAAATATACAAAATGAGATTTGCTACTCAATGTTTCGTATCATTGTTTCAGAAAAAGTGTTTTGTAAGTTTTACTTATTACTTATAATAAAAATTATCGATACAAGTAAATCTAACTAAATAAAAATCACCCAGTTTCGCAGCAGGCATAGACAGAGATGATGCACCGCTAAACATCTAGGTCTTGGCACATACTCCTTGCCTCCTCCACATTCACACATCGTCTCATACACACTCTTCTGTTATTCTGACTCATGAAATTGGCCCCAATCAAGTATTTGGTTCACGTGATCGTGCTTGTCTTCTCATGTCTCCGACTTCTTCTACCATTCACATTTGCGTCAAATTACTTTATTCTCCTTACACTCCTTTCTTTGTTCATTCGCTCTACTTGCATGAGCAAACATGTTTTCGAAATCAATTGTTCGAATTCCAGTTTTTCGAAAGACTTTTTCGAAAGACTAATTTTTCGAACAGCAATTGGCCGAAAGACATAAATTTCGAATTTGTTAACCAACTTTTAAAATACATATTTCACTTGTTAATGACTAATGAGATACTGTTAGGTTAAGTTTGTTGATATTGTCCATCCTATAATAAAATACTCTTGTTCGTACGTACTCTTGTACGTACTTAATACTCTTGTATACATACTTATATCAATTCGAAAACTTAGTGTTTCGGTCAATTGATGTTCGAAAAATATGTTTACGAAAAATCGAAGTTCGAAAAATTGCAACCGGTCAATGTACCTAGACCCCATTTCTTAAGCGAATCTCCACATTTTCCACACGATAATACATGGTTTTACCACACTCCCAAAGTTCCTTGTTAACCGATCCAAACAGAATTTTAAATATTGCATTTGATGACAATACAGGAAATTCTAAGAAGAATATTAAGAGAAATAAAAGGATCTTAGATATGTTTAAGCCAAGTTCATTTATTAGAGACCATGAAAATACTTAATTATGCTGGGAAATAGAAAGTCTCTATTTATTCTATTAGAAACCCCTGCATCATCATTTGAAAATTACTCATTTGACGACCTTTAGACAATTTTAAGCAATGCTATCATTGGGGAAACTTTAAAGGGAATAATGATGAACCATTAATGATTTCCGACATTTGACTCGGAAATCAATAAGGGCGTCGGTAATTAAAATAAAAGCAACGAGGTTTCAATATAAGTAAGTACCCAACTGTATATATTGTCTGCAATAGCCAGAAATTTGACAATGCTTTCAGAAGACGAAACAGCTGTCACGCGTAAAAATAATTACATAGTTGAACTAGGTATAAATAAACTTTTTTTTAATAAATTAGATAATAATATAATTTATTAATTTAAATCAAAATGGTGCCACAAAATAAGTTTGCTGTCTTAGAAGAATTAATATAATTGATAATACAAAAGAAATAAAATGGAGTTCTACAAATCTATCTTACCATAACCCTGTTTCTCCGCAGGGGGGGAAGAGGTGATATCACGGCACAGTTTTCTGTCCTGGCATACATCGTTCGAACAATTTCAAACAAACGGTACGTTGAAAAAAAAAAGAAATTTCCACAACAAAAAACTTAATTTTTTAATGTGAACGTAGAAAATCAATTTTTATAGGATTTGGCAACAAAAACCTCTACTTTATCTGATCCTTTTCACTTCACTGTAATACTAAAAATGCAGTTTTCCTACTGGGACCTAAAAAAAATCAATGAGAAGTGGCGGAAATAGATAACGATCAAAGTGAATTGAGCGATATTTATATTTTTATCTTCCGATTATGTTTTTGGATAATATTGATTGCGATAATATTATGACTAATATTGCCAAAATTAGTCACTGGAGATTATGAAACAGAAAAGCTAGCCAAATCAGCTGCCGTATAATCTGGCCATATCAATTCAGTGGTAGGCAGAGAGATCATAATATGACATTTTTGTTTCATCAAAACCAGTCTCTTCAATATTTGTAAATGATTCACGAACTTTATCCAAAAACACTGTAAAAATGTTCGCCACACTCTTTATATTGGATCTTACCTACATTATACCGATATTCTAACTAAATAACGTAAATTTAGATGTCATGGATCGCGAAGACTGCGATGAAGGCAGAGTGTGAAGAAATTCAGGTTATAGGAATCCTAAACTCATGAAAAATTAGGTGCTACCGAGGAAGTAACAAGGTGACTGATCGATAAAATAAGGACAGCCGCTTTGAAGAATATTACAGCAGGGTGAGGAGGTTGGATGCTGTATGTAGGAAATAAATTCTAGTGCAGTTTAAACGCGGTAGAAGCGATTCTTACCAAAAGAATCTCAATCAATTCTTGAAAAGTGAGGTCATAATCAAAGCGACCAATGAGCGTACACTAGCATAATTTCCATTTCATATCTCAACCAATTGGAGGCTTTAAAAGTGACATCATAATCAAAGCGGCCAATGAGCGCAGTTGATACGTCGCAGGTACAGTAATCGTCATTTCCGTTTCATCCGAAATCCAAATCACAGCAAGACTGTAAAAGTTTCACTTCAAAAAGTTATTAGGGGTGGATAAGAATCTGGGAGACGGACGTATGAACCCATCCCACCCACTGCGGTGCAAAGCGAACGAGAGAGTCCTGCTGGAGAGGTCAAAAGACCAGTCTCTCCCGATCATTTCTGCAACCCAGTTGGTGGGCATCCGTGGGCAAGACCCGGAAAAACCTCAAGAATCCGGTCATCCCGCTAAGTCACCAAACATAGCGAATCACTTAAGGTGACCGAGGTGTTGATTATTCAATAAATGGTTTCCGTTACCCAAATTGGAAATGATGATGATCATTATGTTTTTAAACACTATATGTAAATTGGCAAAACACGTTATAGCTTTTGTATAAAAAACTGCGGAAGTCGGAACCAAATAATGGGATGTGCCAGAAAACTGGCAGGATAATTTTTATTTTTATTCTTGGAGCCATTAAAAAAGTCTATGAATTGAGAGGGAAGTCAATGTAAGCCGATATCAATGGTGAGAGCGGTTCGTGAAGATGTAATAAATGTCGTCTGGTCCGTGCTTTATAGGCATTTAATGTTTATATCATATAATGTACATCGTGTCACAGGAAAGATTGATATAGAATTGGCTAGATATACGTTCATGGTGTTAAAAGGGTCGATATATTAGTCTGATGAATGCGATCAGATCGTGCAATCGGCAATATCAGATTTTTTTATACTTTAATTTGGATATACTTATCAATTTCATGAACAATGGCGTACTTCGCCAAAGAAGACAAAAAAAGTTGCTGATGAGATTTTTTGACTGGCAACTTCTGCTGCAGATGGGAACCGCTGGAAATTGGTCCAAAACTCAAAACATTTGATGAAGGTGCATGAACGTCAGATGATTAATAAAGAATTAATGATTAATTAGTTTTAGAAGAACGATAAAACCAACAGACGGGTTGTTTAAAAAAAATTCAATATTGTACATCAAATATTGGATCTAAGTTTCACGTTCTGTGTAAGTTCTATTCAAGTTCTGTAATTATACCATATAGGCCAGTTGCTTTATAAAACTGAAATAATCGCAGAACTTGAATAGAAATTTCACAGAACGTGAAAATTAAACTAATTTTTTTGTTGAATTGTTTAAATTTTGTGAAACCACTCGTCCTTAGAAACCTTCATTTGCCGACATTAATTGCTTCATTTTAAATAACTTGCACACTGTTATGAAAGCCCTCATCACCAACTAATTTCAACTTTTTTATATTAGCTCCACATACGAGGCCCTGAGAAAGGCCTTTAAAGGAAAGGAAAGGAAGGAAAAGATGTTTTGGGAAGGAAAATGTCTTTTTTTACATTAACTCAACACATGCCATCTTTGAAGATGATGTGTGGAGGGTTTTTTTGAGGAGAGAAAGGAGAACATAGGTCTTGAAGAGACATAAGTCTTGAAGAGACCCATGTTGTAGGAGGGAGGAAACACAGAGGCCGGCAAATTATTCCACAGGCGAGCTGTTGAACTCAAGAATGTATGAGGGGTGGATAGGAATCTGGGGTTCAATGCGTTCAGGAGTGACGAACGTCTGAATCCATCCCTCAACCTCGAACTTCTCCCTCAACCAGTCTCTTCCGATGTGACGTAAACGCATCCACCGCCAAGACCTAGACTAACCTTACCCTGTGAACCCGAGCACCCCTGCTAACTCGCCAAATGTATACATATATGGCAGGAATATTGGTTAACCAATGGTGTAGTAGTAAGTGGGCTGCTGTACCTCTGCCTGCCCCCCAAATCGCAAAACCTTATTAAATCCAGTGAGAGACAGCTTAAGTTTTTACTGCCTCATGATCTCTGGTTCTCCATCAATAGAATGAGGTCATCCCACGACAGCTGTTTACAATGTTCGCGCCCCCTCAAGCCGAGGACGCGAGTTTTGTTGTTTTCCTGGATATTTTAAGGTTTTAAAAAGGCCTTTAGATGGCCCTGCCTGGACCACCTAGCAAACATAGATGCTCTCCTCTGATCCCTTGCTGCCCCCACCATGTGAAAGAAGAAGAAAAACAGAAAACGTGGGAAACAGAAGTGGGCCCAATTAAAATATAATAAGGACCATGGATCTCATCTAATTTCTTCTATATCATTGGCACTTGTAAACTAAGGGGCTCCGCCAAGTTTGTGTCCAACATATTTTAAATAATGAGAGAAATTCGTTGATTGAAATGCAATCGCGACGTTAAAGCGTGGTTTGATCGCAATTTTCTGGCGCGAATCAAAACGATAATTGTCGGCAAATATTACAAAGCGACCTAGGATTTGTGTACAGTGGATTTGTGATTACATAAACTCAGCTGCCGAGGTAAAGAGAACTCTCACTGCACTGGTATGTGAATGAGAGTGATTGTATACATTTGTACATTCTTGAATCAAGAGTCTGCAATTAATGGAAAACGAAATTTTGAAGGTGAAGCTTTCATTCGCTGCTTTACAATATTGCACGCTGAGTGCAAAACACGTGCTATTCAAATCGTCATTTTTATTCCTGTTTCCAGGAAGGCAACATTGTTATATCAATGTTTAAAATTATAGATAGTAATTATTTTTATGCCAAAACCCGATTTAACAGTTTTAGTTATAAATACACCGAGAAGCTGATCTACGATCGTATATGTACGTTATCCCTCAGATATTGAGCATATACCGTCAGAAGGTCAGAGTATTTCCGCTTTGCAATAAATTTCTGAAAGGATTTGAATACTAAAAAGTTTTTGAAGGTGATGAAATACGCTTTCAAATTTTATTATAAGAGATAAACATCGATTAAATATTAAAAATTTGATTGTAAACATGTAAAAGTTTAAAAAATGGCATAAAATAAGTTTTTCTCATAAAAATTGCGGTTAAATAAACAAAATAAAAAGCACACACATACACCGCATCCCCAAAGATGAACAGCCCTGAGGGATTTCTTTTCTCTGTACGAAGCTATTGCAAAAATGTATATGTACTGGAAAAATTCAGTTTTTTTTATAAAATTATAAGGTTTAGGCCTTTCGCAGGAGACCTAATTGTTTTTTGTGGGTCCATATAGACTTTTATTAGTTTGAAATTTTTGAAAACAGGGTTTTTTCAATACAACCATGTAGATACGTCAATCACCTACTAAAATTTGAAGCACTGAGCAAACAAAAAGTACAAAAATTATGAAATCATTTCAACCTAAACCCAAAACCCAAATAAATTCTAACCATTTAGTCATATTTAGGAATCCATATCAAGGAGTTATGGTATTTAAAATTGCCAACTGTTAAACCATTGGGCAATTTAAAGCCATTTATTGCCAACTGTTAAACCATTGGGCAATTTAAAGCAACGGGAAATTTAAAAAATTGGTCGGTTTGGGTTTCTAAAATGTTTGATTTTTATTCATATTCGAAGATGACCGCTATTGGTTCAAGCTGGTTCAGTCAAACAAATAAACAAGCGGAATAAAGTTTTAATTAGTTTGATTAAGGGAACATTAAAAAAAATTTTAATACCACAAAATAGAGGCGATGCAGAAATAATAACAAAAGTAGGTAGTGTGAAATTACTATGGGCTCTTCGTATTCCGACATTTAACAACCACCGATTATTTGAAAATTATCACTCTTAAACCGGGAAAACATCTCTTTGAGAAGAATAAGAATTTTTGTCTTGGCGAGATCATGTAGTTTTATGTTTCTTGGAACGTTTTAGCGACCTTTTCTTGGAATCATTTGGAATGAGAAAATAAAACCGCAAACAAGGAATAAAGGAATTCCATTATTTAGATTCGCATTTCTCCTCCGTTTTATACGTTTTCCGCTGGTCCAATGTTTTGTATGTCAGCCTGTTCTCTGCTCTCTACGGATAGGCTGTTTTACAGAATTTGAAAAATTCATCAAAATTCATCAACGTTAATATTCAAGTTCTATAAAAGTCCTAATAAAGTTCTGTTAAATTATAACCGACCACAAATGGAACTTTCACAGATATGATTTTTTTTTGTTACTACCCCAGTTAGTTGTATCACAGAACTGAACAATTCATTTTACAAATTTCAAAGACAAGTTCTATTCAAGTTCTGTGAAAGATCAAAAAATACTACTTTATTGTTGTTGTCATTCTAAATCATCAGGTCTAAATTATATATATATTATTAGTAATATTCGAAGTCCAATGAATAAATGAGATAAAAAGTAAAATAACAAATTGTGGCAGGAAAACTGACAAAAATAAATCTATGCATTTATATATATATATATATATATTAATAAGGAAGCTAACTTAAAACAATGAAAACTGAGATTATTTCACTCGTGATCTCATGAGCGTCGCGAAAAGCGAAGTAGAATGGTAGTTGAGAGGGAGTACGCTTCGTATATTACTGCAGGGGAGAGAGAGAGCAAAAATTTTCTTGCTCTCTTTCTCTCATAGCCAGTTACATTATACAGTGCAGGCCTATTGTCTGTATCACACTGTAGGAGCAAGAGAAAGCAGTGGGTGCGCACATTTTCTTTCTCTCTTCCTATCATATAGATGGAGCTAAATAAGTTTTACTTCAGTCGTGTGGTCTAAAGAACACTCGTTTTTTTATTGCTTCCAACTCTCGCTGCCTGCATACAGTTTATATTTATGTAAATGAAACAATTTAACTTTGTTTGAACCACTTATATATTTGAGTAAAGCCGACCGGTTTCGGAACGACCGTTCCTTCTTCAGGGCAAGCGTATAGTATATTATATTTATCTAATTATCCTTTAAAAATGTACTTAAAATCGCTTTAAATTGAACAATTTTGTAATGTTTTTTAAAAAATAAACTGATTTGAATTTAATCATTCGTTAAATGCAATCTTCCGATCAGGCCCTCCATTGATATGCTTGGTGTAACTCTAAGTGACCAGCTCAGGTATGGGGGCTCCATCGAAGCCAGAGTAAAGTTAGCCTCCCAAAAACCTTGCGTACTGTACAGAGCCCGCAGATACTGCAGATAGTACGCAACTGCTAACCCTCGACAAATCGCAAGTGCGCCTCACGGTTGAATTTGGCACCCACCTCTGAAAATACCTGAAAAAACCCTCGATTCTATGCAGAAACGGGCGGTCCGTTTGATAGATTCTCCTATCTTAACAAACGGATTGCAATATTTAGAGCACGGGCGTTAGGTGGGAATGCTGTCCTTGCAAGATGCTCTGAGGAACTAGCTTTATTGTTCCCCTCGGCACCGGTGCATAGTCGGGAAACATGCCAAACACGCGCCCAACATATATGCACTGTTGACATTTGTCACACGAGAACGGGTCGTTTTTATGATTCGTTCTTGAGTTCAGTAGCTCGGCTGTGGAACTATTTGCCGACCTCTTCAAGATACGTGTTCACTCATTCCTCTCTTCAAAAAGACTCTCTACACAGCATCTTCAAAGCTGACATAGGCTCTGAGGAGATGCATAAGAAAATTACGTCAGTTTTAAATCCTAAAACTGACGGCTTCCAGGTAGTACGAACGAGAAAAATTAAGGGTGGTGGCATTGCCCTACAAACCACCACTCCAGGAGGAGTAAACAATATAAAAAAAGCTGCTGAAAAATTGTCTGCAACTGGCATCAAAATTGTTAGTCCTCAAGGCCGACTCCCCAAAATTGTGTTATATGATGTTCCCAAAGGTGATGTTTCTTCAGATTCTTCTATTTTTGATGAAATTTTTATCAACAACATCGAGGGTAAGTGTAATATTACCAAAGAGGATCATGTTAGAACTATGAGAAGAGTCTCTTTATTCGGCAAGAGAGATAGTTCTAGCATGAATATGATTCTTACATGTCACCCTGAGGTAAGAAAAGTACTCATAGACAGTGGTTTGTGATTCCTCGGGTGGAATGCATGCCGTGCCCGCGACTACATTGGTGCTACTCGTTGCTTCAAGTGCCAACAGTATGGTCACATCAGTAAGGCTTGTACGCAGGAGCAATCCACTTGTCGCCACTGTGCGGCAACTGGTCACGATGTGGAGAATTGCACTAAGAAGGCGCAAGCTGCTGTCTGTGCTACTTGCACACGTTTCAAAAAGCCAGCAACACATAATACTGGAGATCGGCTTTGCCCAGCCCAAATTGCAGCTATAGAAGCCCAAGTCAGATTAACCGACTATGGATTCTAACAACCTTCTTTCCCTTGGTCAGATAAATCTTCAGAGGTCTAGAGTGGCCACGCTTGAGGCACTGAAGATTATGACTGACAAAAAAATTGACATCTGCTCATTCAGGAGCAATACACCTGGTTAGGTAGAACGCCTGTTCAATATCCGGGTGCGGTACTCGAAATTGGCCCAGCACCGGGGGCGGGAGTCCTGGTTAACATTTCGTTAGTCAGTCCCCTCCTTCTGGTGGGACTGTCAAACGAGTACCAAACTTGTGTTTCACTTAATTTTGGAGACACTGAAATTATTTTAATTTCAGTCTATTTTAAACATTGTAATCCAGTTGGACCTCATATCTTGAGCCTGACGCGCGCACTAAACGCGCTTAAAGGACGTAACATAGTTATTGGAGGAGACTTTAATGCTCGCTCACCGATGTGGTTTGACAATTTTGAACAACGGACGGAACGTTCAGACGCCGTCGAAGACCTTATTGCGACGCAAGGTCTTTCTTTAATAAATGAATCTGATAGTATTTTTACTTTCAGTAATACACATGGTGAGAGCAATATTGATTTAACTCTTTGCTCTGGATCGATTGCGGCCAAGATTTCTAAATGGAAGGTCCACGAATGTGCTATTAATTCTGATCACAGATTAATAACTTATATAGTGGGTGTCAAGAAGATCGAAGCTCCAAGATCCTCCTGGAACTTCAAAACTACTCGGGCGAATTGGGATAACTTTGGGGATGCTCTACGTGATACTTTAAGGGGTTTTCATGACGTAGCAGCTAGAGATCCGGATAATTTGGGGAATTTTTTCAACGCGGCCGTAGTATCAGCTGCTGAATCGGCTCTGGGAAGAACAAACCCAAAGACGATTATTAGGTCTCCATGGTGGTCGAATGAGCTGACTTTGCTAAAGGGCACTTTTAAGAGAGCTTACAGAGCTTTAGGTGTCTCTAGACGGGTTGGATGTACGGAGGAGGAGACATCCACCCTCAGGAGACAACTAAGTAGCTCTCGTAAAGCTTTCAAATCGGCTGTACTTTTGGCTAAACGAGCTGCTTGGCATAATTGGGTTAAAGATGTTGGTAACTCTAACCCATGGGATATTTGTAGCGCCATTGAAAAAACGGGTAAAGGTTCTGATCGGTTTTTATCTAGTGTTATCGACAATGATAACGGGAACGTTGAGAGTATTAACGTGGTGACTACTCTCAATACACTTCTGGGAAAGTTAGTTCCCTTAGATTCAGTCATTGGGGAAAGCGACCACCACCAACAGATTAGAAATCAATCACGGATTCCTCCAATCCTCTCCCAGGAGGAAAAAATTTCTAAAATAACCAGAGCTGAAATAGAAATTATAATTAAGGGTTTGAGTCCTAGGAAGGCACCAGGGCATGATAAATTGAATAGTATAATTGTGAGGTATGTATGGATCCATGCCAAGGAAGAACTCTTTCAGGTTATGGAAACGTGTATGAGAAGGGGAGTTTTCCCCTTACTGACGCTTTCAGGAGCCTACAGAACAGTTTCATCGGATGCTTTGCCAATTTTGGCTGGCATTTTGCCAATTGATTTAGAAATTAGGGAAGTTTTGACAAAGAAGTGTCTGAAAAGAGGAAGACCTGTAAACCACCTTGGTATTGAATTAATACCTGGTGGAGCAGTGCCTCTCCCTGAACTTCTAAAGATGATGATAATAAAAACGCTGAGTGAATGGCAGATAAGATGGGATAGATCGAATATGGGAAGATGGACCTTCTCCTTCTTTCCATCAGTTAAAATCAGAATGGAAGGGGCATATCTTTTAATGGACCACCATATCACCCAATTGCTTTCTGGGCATGGGGAGTTTAGAGGTAGACTTCACAGACTGGCTCTATCATCCCATCCCAATTGCGCTTGTGGTGATACCTACCAAACAGCCGAGCACATTTTGTGGCACTGTGAGATTTTGACGGATGCTCGAGACGAAATGATTGATGGTTAACAAGTTATTACGAGACCTGCTTGGAATACAGATCTCGTCTCGAATAAGGTGAACTTTGAGTGCCTGAGGAAATTCACGAAAGTTTGGGTTGAGAGATGGCCTGTTCTTAGAGTCGCTGAGTAGCTGTAAAACAACTTAGGTACCAGGTGTATTTTGCTTCTGAATTCACGGATACTCTTCATGATTCCTTTACATTTACCGCTTGGATTTAATTGTTATGATTTATGTGTTTTGTGTTTCTGTAATATGTTATTTCTTTTGTTTTATTAACATTTATTTTATTATATATTATGATTTATGTGTTATATTTTACATTTGCATTATTATATTATCTTGTTCACTATGTTTTAAAAAATGTATATAATTGCCTTGCGATTTGTTTTGTTAATAATGACTATACTACCTGTTAATTTATGCCATGTTCCTTGTTTTGTTTTGTTTGTCTTTAACTGTTTCAATGTTTTACTGGACGAACTGAACTCAATTTTTTTTAATTTTTTTTTATTCTTATTTTTTTTTCCCTATCCCCATACGGGGGTGTGCTGGACCTCGTCCCTGCTTCATCTTTAGTTACATTACTAATTTTGCAGATCCTTCTCAAATCATCTGCGCCTCCCCCAATGATATGTGCAGGCTTGAGGCTTGATCAGACGACCTTGACTGTCCTTTGTCCTGCCTCTGACTACCCAACGCCGAATTTTCTTTTAGTCTTCGGGTATTTTATCCCAAATATTCCCCAACATTCTTTGAGGCTTCACTGAGTGGTTGGCTAAGGGACACGGAAGCTAAGTGTAGTTTATGATCAGACCGAAAGCCATTCACATTTTTTGTTGGTACTTGCCAATTGATTTGAGATTTATTGTATTACTTATGTTCTCTATTTTAGGCAGGTGCTTGCGGGTTTTTACAGATGCAATGCCGCCTCATGGAGCTTCATGAATGAGTTTTTCTTTTGCCCTGTTTAATTTATCTTTGTCTTACTAACCTATTTTTTGCATTTTGTTTTTCCTGTTAAGCACTGGCATACTGCTTACTAACAACGTATGCATGGACACTGGAGGTCTAGATTCGTTCAAAATAAATAAATGTAGCTTCGTTTAACAAAAAAAAATTAGAATCTTGCGAGAGCCTTGAAGGAGTAACCATCAGTTACTTATATCAGGGCGGGTAAGAGGTGGATTACCTCCACTGACATAGGCTCTTTCATCTCTGACATAGGCTCTTTCATCTTCAGTTCACCTACCTACGGTGCGGCTGCATTATTTTTTCACTCCTCGTATGTCAGTTTGTTAGTAATTTTTTATGCCAATTTAAATACGAAAAGTTGTGTCTACATAAAGTGTTTTGCGAGGGCTTTCGCCCCGTAATATTTTTTTTCCGGTTATCTACCGGGAAGGCTGAAAAAAAAACAGTTTAAAAGTGTAATAAGTCAAACTTTCAAACGGACTTCAAAGTGCATTGTTGTTTTTAGGTTAATTTGTATATTATTATTCAAATTGTGCTAAATAAGTTATCTTTACATAATGGTGTTTTGTGAGGACTTTTGCCCCACAATAGTTTTTTTCCGGTGTTCCACCGGAAAGACTCACAAAACAGTTTTTTTTTTAATTATTAGTTTATATTTACGCCAAGTGTCAAATTAAAACTGCGACGAACAATTTGTGCGAACCGTTTAAAGAGTGATCTCGTAAGCAACAAAACATGGGCTACCCTTTTACTCTCTCCTTTTTTAATCCTATTTGACTATAAATAGATCAAATAGTGTTTAATAAACAAAAATAAGGTTTACATACATTATGGTGATTATATTTTGAAAAGTACCCACACCGGCGGGCTGCGTGAAATTCTTGAGCTCAGAACCTCCCCCCCCCCCCCCAACCAGGATTTCAAAGTGGGTAGTCCATGAGTGCGCAATAAATTCGGATCATAGATTGATTACTTATACGGTTGGTATTAGGAAAACAGAAGCTCCAAGATCCTCCTGGAACTTCAACACCACTAGGGCGAATTGGGATAACTTTGGGGAAGCGCTACGAGATACGTTAAGGGATTTTCACCACGTAGCTGCTACTGATCCGGATAATTTGGGGAATTTTTTCAATAGGGCGGTTGTATCTGCTGCCAACTCGTCTTTGGGAAGATCAAACCCGAAGACGAGTATTAGAACGCCGTGGTGGTCACCTGAGCTGACTTCGCTCAAGGGGGCCTTCAAGAGGGCCTACAGGGCACTTGGGTTGTCCAGGAGTGGCAACTGCACGGAGGAGGAGACAGTTGCGCTTCAGGCGAGCCTGAGGTCTGCCAGGTCGGCCTTTAAACGGGCCGTTCTCCTAGCGAAACGAGCTGCTTGGAGTAATTGGGTTAAAGACGTGGGTAACGCCAACCCGTGGGAAATTCACAGCGCAATTGCAAAATCCGGTAAAGGCTCTGACCGGTACTTGTCAACCGTAATTGGGACGGTCGCTCCTCTGGCTTGGCTAATATGCCATACTCCACCGCCGACGCAGTCGCTTATACTGCCACAGTTCGTGAAAACCACACCAAGTGAACTAACAGTGCCTTTACCGTGCTTGTTGCCACATCATACCAACCCAGTGCTTGAACATCAGTGCTATAAACAGTCGTGCCTCAGTTATCAGTGCTTCGAACATTGTGCCCCCAGTTATCACCGTGTTTCCCCCATCCCACACCATCATGTCCTCCCCCCTTCCCCAAAAATCCGACGAATACCGACGCCTCACCCTTGAGATTAATTCCTTCTTCGAAAACCACCCCGACCCCAACAACTTGTCCCCCGAAGAGATTGACCATGTCTGCACCCTGGCTTCCCGCAGAGTTCATGGTTCCCCTCCCAACTCCCCCGGCAACTCACCCCAACCCGACTCAGGAAGCTCCTCCCCAAAAAGCCCCCCCCCCCTCATCTCTAACCCCCACCCAAACAACCCCCCCCAGCCTCCCGCTTTCTGCCCCCCAAACCAACCGCCCAACCGATGGCCCCCCTGTCACCCCTCAAACTGACCACCCTCTTACCACCCCTCAAGATATCCGCTCTACTGCCGCCCCCCAAACCGTTTGCTCTCCTCTCGCCACCCTAGCCGATCGACCCCTCACCGCTCCCCAAACTGTTCGCCCCCTCGATGCCCCACGTACCAAACCCCCCCCCCCCACCTCCCCCCAAACTGATCCCCCCCATGCTGCCCCCCCGCACAAATCTCTCCCCCACCGCCCTCAACACCGATCGCCCTCCCAACGCACCCCCTACCGACAGCCCCCCCCTATCCGTCAGCGCCCCCATCGCCCCCCAAACCGCTCGCCACCCCACAGCCTCCCCAACCATCTACCCCATCACCTCTCGTCTGCCGACCACCCCCCAACCCTTCGGCTCCCCCAACCCCCCCCCTAATCTCTTCTCTACTCCCCAAACTACTCCCCCCAATTCTTCAAAACACCCCCGTCCAGATCAAAAAAATCCCCACCCCACTACGTACCACCCACCGACCTGCCACTACCCCACTAAATTCCCCCTCCCCTCAAAGCCCCCTCACCCCCCTCCCCGTCCCTCAAATAGTGGCAACCACCCAGTTGTTCCCTCCCCCATCAGTAAAAAAGAAAAACCAACCTCAAACATCCCCTCCGTAATAGTCCTCCCCCATATTGCAGCCACGTCCTTTGCAAATAAAAATTTCACAAAACACTAAACTCTAAATTCTACAACCTATCAAACTCAGATGAAGGAGAAAGGGGCCTAAATTGGCCCGGTGCTCCATAAGCCCGTCATACAAAATACAAAATAGTAATTGGGATCACAGATGGGAGGAACGCTGAGACGGTGGATGTGACCTCTACCCTCAAAACACTTTTGGGTGAGTTAGTTCCTGTAGAGTCAGTAGTTGGGGAAAGTGACCACTATAAACAGATCAGAAATCTGTTACGGCTGCCACCGAGAGACCTCGCCCAAGAGGATAACTTCATTCGAGTCACTAAAGCGGAAATTGAAGTGATAATTAAGGGTTTGGGTCCTAAGAAGGCACCAGGGCATGATAGGCTCAATGGCGTAATTGCGAAGCAAGTCTGGGTCCACGCCAAGGAGGAGCTCTTCCAGGTGATGGACACGTGCTTGAGGAGGGGAGTTTTCCCCTCTGAGTGGAAACGCGGCGTGCTCCGGATTATACCAAAGGGGAACGGAAAACCACTAACGGACATCAAGGCCTACCGGCCGATTACCCTCCTTCCCGTTTTAGGTAAGATCCTTGAAAAATTGATTAGGCAGCGACTCCGACAAACCCTGTCTCCGGCCAGTGACCTGCAGTTCGGCTTCGTCCCCGGTAGATCCACGGTGCAGTAGAACTGAACTCTCTTGGACTCTGTTGGACCCTGGACCGAGTCCCCGCCTACTGACCATAGCCGGTCTTATGGAACTGGTGGAGTTGCACCTGTCTACCGCGCCACCCCCCGTGACATGAAAAGGCTGGGGAGAAGGCTGAACGGCATCCGAAAGCTGTCCGTCCCGCCTCCGGCGACCCGACGCTTTTCTCCCTAGGGTTATTATCCTTCTATGATTTCCAGTTACTTTCGTCTAGGCACCACCGGCTAGCTGGCTTAAGGACGACGCCGCCGGTTATCGGGACATCGGACAATTAGCCTTCTTCATTCTCTCGGGTACTGCTGATAGTCAGGTTGCGGTGACACCAGTTCTACTCAGTATATATACATTATTTTTCTTTTGTTTCTTTTTTCTTTTATGTACAGTGCCCGGTGCTGCCCGCCGGATTGTGTGTGGTCTTTCGCTGTCATGAGCTGATTACTCATGACGGCTGCTGTCATTTTGTATTACTTTATTTTTTGTTGATGTTACTAACAACTTGTTTGACTGTCCATGAGGCTCACTGCTTTTGCATTGACACCTCCATGGGCTTTAGAATTGTAGAGATTGACCATTACAGTACAGTCCTGTAGGCGCGTCCGCATACCGCTACCTAACACAGTATGAGGGGACATTGAAGGTCTAGATTCGTTACATTAAATGTAGAGCCGTTTATTCAAAAAAATTAGATTCTTGCGAGAACTCCGAAGGGGCGACCATAAGTTGCCTATAACGGGGTGGGACAGTGGTGGGTACTTCAATGACATAGGCTCTGAAGTAAATTATTTTATTTAAACCACTCCCCATAACCCTCGCCACCCCTACCACACTGAGGATAAATTAAACTCACCCAACCTTCCAACACCAGCTGTTCACATTTCATTGAACCAGAGCTCACTTACTAAGTTTTCAACAGATTTTCTGCTCCGCAGTATACATATTTAGCTTGGCACAAAAAGTAAAACATTTATTCTCGTACTTTGTATCGACGTATTGATGTGAAAAGATCGATGTTTTATTTGTTATTTCAGTAGGTCAGACGAATAATATTTGTTCTTACGAATATTTCCTGTTTCCACTTTGTGCGTGTTTATACAATGTACTTGAACATACATAATACGATAGCGCACGAATTCTCGGCCCCGTTATATTTAGCGAAGATATCATTGAAAACAGATGGCTTCTCAAATTATGGTATCCGGAGTCGGGGCAAGGTTAGGAAACCCATCTTTTGATTTCCAGAGTCGTAAAGTCGGGAATTCAGACCGGATTGATTGATCCGACCATGCGTCGTACCATGCGTCGTAAGAACCCTGAACGATTTTATCGCGCAATAATAATTTTAAAAAAATTATACAATTTCGCAATGTTTTATTCGTTGTAAAATAAGAGAGCGATTGTATTTATCTTATCTTTTTATATCTATCCTTCCTATTATAATATTATAATGGATATATGTTTGTTACTCTTTCACACAAAAACTACTGAATGGACTTCACTAATAGAAAGCTACATTATTTGCGAGTACTATAGGCTATATATATTGGTTATGTTATATATATATGCGTTATGAACAATCTCTGGCGTTATGAAATTATTTATCATACGTTTTCTGTCCCTAACAAAATCGATTTATTGCAAACGTCAGAAAAAAAGCAAACCAATTGTTGCCTTAAAAACGATGTTTATATTTATTTTTTAATTAGGCCCTAAAAAGAGTGCTTTGTTGGCGTCGTACTTAATAACTATCTCTAAAAATGAATCACCGAAATGAATATTTTTTTTGTTTGTTATTTTGTATAAAACTACCGTTGAGTTCTGGCATTATGAAATTTGTATAAAAAATTATAATAGGTGACATGCGAACAGTGTGAATGTATCGGAAATGAATGTGTGGAATGCGAGAGGTGAGAGGAGGGAGTGGGGAGGGGGGGAGGGGGTGTTGGGAGGGTATTGGTGAAGGGGAGAAGGAAAGGGAAAGGATGGAGGAGGGTGTGGGGAGAGGTAGGGGGGGGGGAGGGGGTTGATGGGTGGAGTGGTGTGGGTTGAGGGAATGTGGAGGGGTAGGGGTGAGAAGAGGGTTGGATGGCGGGAGAGGGGGAGTGGAGTGGAGAGAGGGAAGGTGGATTAGGCGGAGTGGGGTGGAGGAGGTGGAGTGGGGAAGGTATGGGGTGGGGGAGGGGTGGGTGGATAAGGAGGGAAAGGGGGGAGGGATGGGGGGAGGGGGAGAGGGGGAGGGGGGTTGATGGGGGAAGGGGTGGGTGGAGGGGGACGGGGGTTGATGAGGGGGAGTGGAGTGGGGAGATGGAAGGTGGAGGAGGCTGAGTGGGAATCCCCTAATACCATGTGAGCGAAGCCGCGGGAAAAGCTAGTTATTATATATAAGAGTATAGGAATAGTTTTTAGAGTGAAAAAAAAGCTATATTTTAAAGGTCTGTACTAAGGTCCCCAAAAAGACCGTCCACACAGCTTCCGCAAAGTTGACATAGGCCTTGAGGATTTTTTTTGTCAAGGCCTCGCTATTGTAAAAAAAACCGTTGGCGGATCTTGGGATGCGTCAAGTAAAAACATAGGTAATAATGTATGAAACGGTTATCAAGAATGATATAAAAAAAATTTAAATAAATCAGTTAACCCGATCAAAAATGATGTCATGAAATTTGCATCGTCTTTTTGGCAAATAATTTTGTGTGTTTTTTCCTGTTTTAGGTTTCACTATCTGCTGATATAATCACAACTATTTAACCGCAACAAATGTGCCCTTGTCACCGTGCAATCATACATTTTTTAGAATTATTCACAGCCAACATTTGTTATCACTAATTCGTCACGGGACATTAATGGCATAGATGCAATATTCACGCCTCCAATATTTGTTGCCTTATTGGTAAGTGTAGGATTAACACCTTTGCATAAAATACGTATGGGTTGGTACATCGTAAAACATATATTATTGGCATTTAAATTATTAAACAAAGAATAACATTATGAAGATTTTCCACGATAACTCAGAATCATGCAATTTCAATACCCCTTGTTTCTGAAATGAAGCTTGTTCCTGAAATTCAACCACGCAGACGTAACAGTATTAATACTGTTTGCAACAGAGATAAGTATAAAATAAAATAAAACATTATAGCTTGAAACCACTCACTGTCTAAACAATATTCACATTAGAGTTCCTGATGGACATTATTTAAGAAATCTTAAAACATTTCATGAGTTATTTAATAACAATATTGCAAATTTCAATCCAATGTCTATCAGTGTCCTATTGTTTTGCATTAGTTTCACTCCTGTGCGGAGTTTTTCTAAAGAAAAAATAACAACTACAAGTTTACACTCAAACATTAATTATAATAAAAACAAATTGGCAAGTAAGAGGAACGCTAAATAGGGATGGGGATGTTATTTTAATTAATATTTTCTGTAGTTGTTGCATCAACATATTGATGATTTGTTGTTGGTTCTACAAAATGAACCCTGTGGTTCACAATAATTATAGTGCACACTTAAAAACTTAATTTAATAAACATCTATATATAAAGAAAATCAGAGTGTTCAATTCACACGCGGCAGAAGTGAAACCTTCAGAAAACTAAAGTAGGTAAGAATGGGGATGTTACGAAGCACCGCACAAAGAGAAGACCGATTATTCTATCTCATTTTCCCGCAGGCTAAATCCTATAGATGTATGTGTTGTCTCTTTTAAGTGTCGCTATTTTTCGTTTCATCGAGTTTCAAATCACTACGGTGCTAATGAAGTTTTCACTTTAAAAAATCTTGAAAATGGCTTGTGTCAACTTTGGGGATGCTGTGTTGAGGATCTTTTTGGGGGAAGAAGGAATGGAATGCTGTGAAGGAAAAGGATACGAGAGGTGCGGAGGAATCTTGGGGTCAATGGGTCCAGGAGTGACTGAGTATGAATCCATCCCTCCCACCAGTCTTTCGATCCGGCCGTCCACGCTGCAAGTGGGCAAACGCATCCGCCGCCATATCTAGACCTCACCTCATGACCTCGGGCGCCCTGCTAACTCACAAACGAAGCGAACCACTTGAGGTGACCTACGGCAAGAGTGTTGGTTCTCTCCCAACTTATCTATCCGCAGAGCAGTGTCTAGATACTATCCACAAGCATTATAATAATATATTATGGATATGTGTGTACATTTGGTGACTCTCCCATCAAACAGACTCGTCGACTATTCGCACTCGTGCTCCGCACACCGTACATCGTCAATATTCGCGACTCGGGTCGTCCCATTTGGCGCACTTGCATAACAATAAAACTTTTACTCTGAAGCGTATTTAATTTCCCCGCAGAGCCAAAAGGACGGGGCCCGACATTGATGTACCGTTTAAAAACTATATTTAAAAATACAAAACAGCGAAGTAAAATGTTTTGGCAAGCGCTCACGGCCGTCGCCATCGGAATCGCAGGAATGCGTCCGCCTTGGCATCGACAAGAGCCAACACTTATGACGCGAACGATGTTTTTTACTGAATGGACGGCACCCAGCACCCGTCCCATGTACTATGTAACCTCTTCAGTCTGTACTGTTGCTCATCGGCGTTGTTTTCCCCCGCACAGCACGCGCCGGGGGGGTGCAGCCATCGCCAGAGCGCTCCTTCCTATCTACAATCTTCAATAGTAGCGCATGTACGGGCGAAACTAAATCACTTCAAAAAGTGTCCGATGTTTATTTTATTGCCAGAAGTGTCCATCTTTGAGAATAATCCAAAAAAATCATGCAAATCAGAAAATATGCTTATTCTGTATCTCAGCAAAACTCACAAATATGAGCTTTAACAGAATGGTTTTTGCACATATTTAGCTCTCTGATTTTTCTAGGTTAATGAAACTATCTTTTACTTTAATCGTCACTCATGATATCACAAGCCATATTTTTTTAAAGTTAGTTTACTAGTAAAATATTGAAATTTAAAACATTATGTTGGTCAAAATGTTAAAAAAGAAGAATTTGAAAGAGTTTTGAAAATAGTGCGACTTCGGATATAAAAGAGTTAAAATGTAAATTTAATTTTGTATGTATAATACCTCAGAGTCCCAAATGTTCCCGTCAGGAGCCAGAGAGACTAGCACAAACAACTAAAACAACTGCTAGCCAACAGGAGACAGTGAGACTATGGCATCCCCAATTGCGGTATGCTGTGAGACGAAAGGCAGTGGGAAGTGAAGGAGATGGGAAAGAGGAACAAGATGTGGAAGGGGAAGGTGTGGAAGTACCTAGCTATTAAGATCTAGACACCAAACACGGCTAAATCCATTTCAAGCGACGTTTCATTTCTGAATAATGGTCTTACACCAGGTCAATAAAGAGAGTAACTTCCACTCTGAAACTTGTCACACATACGCCACATAGTATTTTAAATGAATAAAATTCGGAAATAACACAAATTAATCAAATGAAATTTCTAATCGTACGCCGGGATTTGAACCCGTGTCCTCCAAATTGCTAGTCGAGAGTTCGAGAGCCTTGCTCGTCGATCACGGAGGCTGTCTAATCAAGTCTTCTAATAAAGAAGTTTGTTAGAATGATGTCTTATTATCTGTGAAGATCATTGGAACATTGTAGACCGTGTCACGTTTCTATTTTGTTTGAAAACCCGCCCTCTGATAGATAGCCAATATAAAGAGCTTTAAAATTCCACAGGCTAAAATACATAGACATAGACAGGCACCCCTCAGTCGTGGGATGTTCTTTAGTAGAACTGTAGTACCTACTAGATACCTATACAGTGTACATCACCTATATTCTACATCGCCCCACGAAGGCTCCGCCGCTGGCAGGATTGAGGAATGTGATAGTAATTATTCGCGCATTTATCCTTGTTGAGTCCTAACATACATCTTGCATGGATGAGTCGTACGGTTAACTTGTTATCTCTCCTGAATTTGAATTATTACCATACATACGAGTACATGCGAGAAATTGGACCGGCCGTGGCCGGCCAGTATATGAAGAATTTGGTAACATTTCGCGTGCCCGCCCTCATTTGCAAGATCTGCTTGTAGTTTAAAAAATCCACGAATTAAAAACTATTTTTTTCAAGACGAACATATCAATCGAGAAAAAAAAACTCTTTTTAAGAAATAATTGTATAAAAAATCAAATATATCTCTTACTCCTTTTTTATATTTCAACTTTCTCTGGATACGTAGCAGTGTATGGAGTCTTTTATTAATTATTTCATTTATATCGCTCAAGAGTCTATGGCATCCCCAATTGGGGTGTGATGTGAGACTGAAGGTAGTAGGGAGCAAGTGGAAAATTATTGGTTATTCAGATCCGGTCACTAGACACGGCTAAAGCCACTTCAAACAAGGTTTCAATTCTGAACGGGTGGTCTCACACCAGGGCGATATTGAGAGTATTTTCCACTCTGGATTGCGCCGCGAATATACTTTATATTATAAAAAGTTTAAATTGTGGGGAGACAAATCAATCAAATAAAATTAATCTGCGCATGCCGGGATATGGATCAGCGACCTCCGGAGCGCTAGTCGAGGGCCTTTTCCACACTGGAACGTGCCAAAAACTTACTATGTATTATTTTTAATTAATAAATTGTGATACAACACAAATTGATCAAATTCAATTTATTTGTCCACGCCGGGTTTTGAACCAGCCACCTTCGGATGATGATAGTCGAGAGCCATATCCCTCGAACACGGAAGCCATACGAAGGTTGGGTTAGTGTTATTTTGTGTAATCCTAAATAAGGTCAACAAGGGAAAATTAAATGGTAATATAATATAGAAAGTAGTCACTGAGTAAATTATTTGAATATTTTAAAATCATGTATGCAGTTCACATGCGGTAGAAGTGAGAAGGAAACTAAACTTCAAGAGAATGAGACGAATGCAGAGTATCATAAGTAGGATAATTGTAGTGTTTATTTAAAATAATATTGTTAACAAGTTTAAAAATTATTTTGCATTTTATTCTACGAAGCACCGCACAAAGAGGATATCGATTAGAGACTATATCGTTCTCTCACAGACTAAATTTCGTAGATATATGTGTTTGTCTCTTTTTAGTGTCGCTCGCTTTGAGTTTCAAATCACTACTGTGCTAAAATGTTTTCACTTCAAGAAAGGAAAGAATATTTAAGACCGTGTTTTAAATGAAGTTATTTGTTATGAGTATGTCTTTCTGAAAATTTGGCGATGTCTGACCTGACCACACTTCCGCTGTAGAAAGAACCGGTAAACAAAATATCGTAAACAGAATTCCACCAGATCCACAATTTCAAGCCTGATATGGTTTCCCGGAGTTACATATATACACACGGAGCGGAATATACACATTCTTCGTAAATTAAATTAAGTGGCAATGGAAGTGATCAAGGTTCCCGAGGAAAATAAAACGCACGGCTTGATCATGCCAACATTTCGGCACCAGATATCTTAAATTCGTTTAATTTATTTAATCCACATCCGGCCGCCATGCTGCTTCAGGGATAGATCGGCCATTTATTCCGCTAAATTCCCGCCAAAATAAATCATCGGCGGCATTAAATCCTGCAACTTGGCGCCAATTACCGCGGAGGGACATGTTTCAGTCCAATGAAGAGAAAAACTGACAGAAGTGAAGTATAGTAAAACCAGGCAGAGGTCGTAAGCGTGTCACCAGATAGCATTCGAAAGGAACGAACTTGATAACTTCTTAAATGTTAATGGAGACAATGACCATTATTATGTAATTGACGGGTCCTTTCCAATTATATTGTATTTATAATTATTTGTTCGCCGGTTCGAGCTGAACCGGCGAACTTCGTACCTACCGCCTCAAAATCAATAAATGTTGTGTTAACTTATTAGCTGAATTAAATTCATTTTTTTGAAGTAAAACTTCTTTAGGCACGCTTGACTTGGGGAGTAAGCTGGTGAATGCGTGACTAGAACTTTACGAAAAGTGTGATTTTGGACACCTTACCATTTCATTACGTAAAATTTGAATTCGAAGTGGAACAAATTTAAAAACAATTCGTCGCAGACAGGAACTAACATGCTTAATGACGGTAATACCATATTATTTTTACGGTAAAATTTTTAAGGATTTTCTTAGCATGTTCAGTGTAAGTAATTCGTAGAAAATCTTAGCATGTTCAGAAAGTGAGTGTACTATGACTATAACGGGAAGAGGTTTTTAGTTTTTTGAGGGTTGGCAACACTGAGTGGTAGAGGATGGTCTCCTGACCAGAACGAGCATCGCAGGAACATTGTAGTACGTAAACTGTCCAGTTGCGTGAAAGATGTCGGTAAAAAATCCCGCCAAGTGCTGTGATCCGCTTTTTACTCACGTGAGGAAAAACACCTACAAGAAAAAAAGGTGAGGATTTCTGAGCTCTATTGTGACTGGAGATGATAGTGGATGACTCATTACACGCCTGAAAAAAAAACAGTCGTCAAAGTGGCGTCACTCATATTCCCCATCTGTTAAAAAATTTAAAACCACAATTTCGGGCAAAAAATCATGGCCTCAGTGTTTTAGTCGAATTTCTGCCTTAGGTTGAGACCATCAATGCACAACAATATTGTGATACCCTAAAAAACTCAAAAGGAGCATTCAAAACAAATGTAGGGAAATGCTGACCAGAGATGTGTGCTGGTTTCACGAAAACGTCCGCCATCACACAGCCTTAGCCACCAATACGCTCTTGGATTTATTTGGTTGGGATGTTTTGAACCCCCCCCCCCCCCCCTTGTATTCCCCTGACTTGGTGTCTTCAGATTATCATATTTTCACCTTTCTGAAGGCATATATGGATGAAAATAAAATTTCAACCGGCGAGCAGGTGTAGAAAGTGGTCCTGAAGTGGGGGGAAGTGCGGGAGGATTTTTCGAGGAGGGCATAAAGAAACTTGTGCCACGACTCACCACATGCATTGAACGGGTTGGCGATTATTTGGAAAAATAGTCAACAAGTGTATCAACAATACCCTCTAATTTTTTTCTTATATACTTTTTCAAAAAATAAATAAAATGTCTGTACACTTACTTTCTTTACATGCTTTGAACGACCTCCGTAGTCCAGTGGGTAAGACTCTTGACTCACAATCCGGAGGTCGCGGGTTCGAACCCGGCATGCGCAAATAAATTTTAATTGATTAATTTGTGTTATTTCACAATTAATTCATTTAAAATAATATATAGTATATTTGCGGCATGTTCCAGAGTGGAAGATACTATCAGTATCGCCCTGGTGTAAGACCACCATTCAGAATTGAAACGTTGCTTGAAAATGGCTTTAGCCGTGTTTGGTGACCAGATCTGAATAGCCAGGTACTTCCCAACCTTCCTCTTCCCCACCTCCTTCCCCTCCCCACTACCTTCAGCCTCACAACATACCCCAATTGGGGATGCCATAGTCTCACTGGCTCCTGACGGGAGCAATTGAGATTCTTGTGCGGTATACACTATAAAAAAAAAATGCCTAGAATTTTATTAATATTGAATGGCTACCTCATCCGAACCTTCTTTTATTATCATAGATTTATTTTTTCCTTATTTTTATAACTGGCAGTACCATAATAATTCTAAAATTCTAAAGAATCACGTTTTACATCTGTCTTTTTCGTTTTCGTACAACTATTGTTAGAAGGAAGATTGTTATGAACGGATTTTAGGAAGACCGTCGATGGCGTGCATACGACCTCTCCCTGGTATTTGTAAAAGTTTATTTTTTCCTAATTTCTGATGAAATTGATCGAGCATTTTCAAATGTCGAATTTCTTGAACAATCAATTTCATTGGTCTGTCCCACCCTGGGATTTGCAAGGTTGGTTCTATATCCCCCTCTAAGGATGTCTGTTCAGTGCGTGAATCACAAGATGACATGCAGCGCGAACTGTCGTCAACATTCCTCGGTGCTGACGTCCTATGCGGATTTTTAATATATCGTAATTTGGATAAAATAAACAAAATTTATCTGTTATTTTTGGCTGGCTTTGGATATTGGAACTTTAGTACCTATGTTTTATAATAATAGAATGCTCTCAAAAATAAACTTATGACATTAATATAATTAAAACTAAATTTCTTTGCGCAACGCAGTTATGAAGGAAGAGAGCTTTTTATATTTTTTCTCATATTTGGTAATACGGGGCGACTTTTGAATCGGGGTATGACTTTGATCATCGCGCACAAATTACTCGCTTATTTTTTATGGTCCTTTTTTGGCAACGTAGATATAATATAAGTGTCAAATTAGTTGGATTCTAGTTATATTCAAACACATTATTGTCCGTTGAAAATTGTGAGGCATTTTTTTCAGATATTTTCAAATGGAGAGAAAATATAAATTCGTAATATAAATTCCTCAACACTTATAATAGTATCGTGTAATTTATAATTATTATTTTCTATTGATGTATACCCACATATAACTTTATTTTTTTTATCGGTCTCTACAGATAATATATTTTTAATATCCACGTACTATGGTACACACACAGGTTTCGCCTTTACAGGATTTTTTGGTTCCTCTCTTATATTTTATGTTATTATGTGTGTAAGTATATGTAAATGTACCAAAAAATCTTTGCCAATAAAAAAATAAATAATAAAAAACTACTAGAATATTCGAACTCGCAATAATTTTACAAGTTTTTCTTAAAATGGTAAATCGCCTCCTTCCGAAAGGTGACTATGATCAACATTTTTGACTCCCAAAACACTTAAATTTGAAATATACGCATATATTTATATATCGATTATTTAAATAGGTGCAATAAGTATGACATAAAAATTTCCTGCATGAATGTTTTTATAAAAAAGCTCAAAGTTACCCCCTTTTATGGAATCTCTACCATATTATGCCTACAATCATAGGGCATAATGCAAAGTACCTCACCTTGTAAAAAAAATCAATATCAATGTGTAGGTACCTACGTAGTCCATTGTAGGTAGGTATACCTACCAAAATCCATGCCTAATAATTAATGTATAAATGTGTTCAAATATTGTCATTTATGTGTTTATTTACAAATATAAAGCGAATGGGGTAAGATTATTTTAGATTTAGCACTTTCATTTTCATCTGAACTGTTTGTTCCAGAATGCGATTTATCATTTAGCTTTAAGTAAAATAATTAGTCGTATCATTCGTGTTGTTTTAGTCATTTTAGTTAAACGTATTTTGTCCTCTGCAAATAAAATTCTCCCTTGGGTTTTTCAAGTAAGCTCCCAACCTTTAGAAATAAATGTATTCGGCCTGCTATTATATGGGGACATTCCTTTACCGATAAGGAACAAAAGGTTAATTTCTTAAATTGTTTATTTTTAAGTAGTTATGTATACCTGTACATTGCAAATAGAACCCATAGAAAGGGTTTGCTGGCGGCTCTTTTATGATCCGAACTAAATGAACTTAATCTACATCTACTATCTTAATCTATAGTACACAAACATTTTACACGACAACACGATAACATACGTTTAAACACCATTCATACTAACTACGGTAAGCAATCAATTAGTTACGAGGGGGGCAATTTATATAATTGCCTTCCAGATGATATCAAAAACGAAAAAAGTGTGTGCAAATTCAAAAAAAAATTGTTCATGTTTATTCACAAAAAACAAAGTAGTGATAGTGAATAATATCGTATGGTAATATAATATCATGTAAATGTTAGTATTGCAATCTAATGTAATCTAAGGTTATGAAATGTAAAAACCATGTAATGTAAAAACTATGTAATACAATGTAAAAAGTACATAATTCAATATTCTAGTTAAGTAAGTGAAAATGTTATTTTCTTTTTTACTGGAATAAAAACTTATGAAAAAAAAATAAATAAAAATCTCTTAGTTTTAAGTACCTTAACATTAAGTTAGTTTGTACCTATTGGTGTGCCCGTTTTGGCAAACTTATAAAAGTAATTTTATTGTTTTATTGGGGGTTAAATTTAAGAATTTGAGATCTGGGAATTTTTAATGTTAGTCCCCACCATTTCTCCATTTTAGTATTGTATGATGTACTTAGTTTTATTGGTGGCCCTTTTTGCCGACTCTAGGACAATTGTTTTATTGCGGGATTTTAAAATTCAGTTTAGGAGCCGCTCAAATATTGTGTCCCACCATTTTTATACCTTTTTGTATTAGTGTATTTTTGCTTTAAATATGGTGATTTTTAGAACAGAGAGTTAGTCTTGCTGTTAGAGAGAAGCAGTGTGGTTGTTGCGGTGGAACTGGAACATACACGAGGTGTATTTTCAGTTGCGCAGAGGGAACATAGGCCCTTTGCGTTAGTTTTGCTAGTAGAGTAAAGCTAGAAGGTACACGCTGTGTGCCTTCAATTGTGTAATTATACTGAAGCTGGGAGGTACGAGCTGTACCTACGGTTCAGTATTGGAAAAACTGAGAATAGAGAGATCGAAGTAGAGACTTCAATATTTGTCAGTGTGGTGTGGTCGTGGGCCATCCGAGTAAGGGTAAATAGACCCTCTTGTAATAATAATAATTGTATTTATTGCATTAAATAAATTGTGCTGAAGAAGAAGAAAAAGAAGTGTTTTCCTGCCAACTCCATTCTGTTGTGTTCTCGTACCACGATAGTAGAAATATGAACTAAATTAAAAACTATTATTGTTATTTACATAGTTTTTGTTTTGGTTTTTGTATGTTCCCAACTTTTGAGTGTGTATATATAGACTAGTATAGACTGCAGCCTCTGGTAAAGGCACCAGACTAGTGATATTATAAAACTAAGCCAAGAACGACCTAACTTATAACTTAGGTAGGTATAACAGAATTATTTTACGGTAACTAAGCTGGATGAAAAAGCACTTTAAATTAGATTACAAATGACGAGCGCCAGAACAGCTGGTATTATGCAACACTTGTGTAGAGCGTAGAGCACTGCACACGATAACTGATAAACTGGTCGGAAATCTATTCCCTAAGGACGGCGCACACACGTGCGATGCCTTGTACGGTCATACGCGTCTACCTATAACCACATAATGGGCACTATACTTTTTCTACTGTAGTGGTAGATGTAAACAGAATACGAAATGAAATACATTTTGTATTGTAAGTAAGAGTTCCGCAAACAGTTTTCCAGAACCTTTTTTAAAATCTTCTCTCAATCTCCCGTGTAATGGCAATACGCTGCATCTTCATAAATCTATTTTTAAATGAATGACTAAACATTTTTGTCATTTTTCCAACAAATATATATGGAGCCAACAAGTGGGTACCTACAACATGTTTTGTCTCATATTTTAACAAAGAAAGAAAGGAACATTCCGTGGTTACCAATAACCTAACAATATTTGAAAATCTCTTACCATCGGTCATATCGTAATGGAGGACTTACCAGTCGAGGAATTGAATTCACAAGTTCAGTGCCTACAAATCCAATTTAATATTGTTATTATCAACCCCTCAGGCCTCGACCATATTCTGTTAGCAGGTCAGAATATTTCCGCTACAAAGGTGATGAAATACGCTTTCAAGTGTTTAATTATATGAAATAAGTATGTCTTGCAGTATGAAAGAGACATGCGTTTATGAGTGAGACAGCATGAGGAACATATAAAAGGGTGTGATTGATGTCCATTGTCCTCTTTGCCTTCAGACTTCCTACGAAATCATCTCTCGCAATAAACGTAACTAGACTACCTACGTCTTATTATTGCAATATCACCCTATACTGAGATCATCACTATCTGAGGAATCTGGATCCACCACAAGGAGTCCAGAAGTAATGTTAATAACCGGTCACGGTCATTACAGTATGTAAATTTTTACATATAAAAAATTTGAAGGCAACCTTCAAAATTTTAAAATGGCTCACTTTACGTTTTTGTAGAAGTGAAACCTTCAGAAAACTAAAGTAGACTAGAGTGGGGAGGCTACGAAGCACTATTACGTCATGCTTCAGTAAGAAGTAATTTAGAATACAATTCCACTACTTGGTACCCATACTATGCATTTTTAACGTTCATTAATTGCAAACTCTCCATACCCATTGAACAAACTACTTAATTAAACTGACTTATCGTGTAGAACGTAGGTTTTCAACGTGGGCGATTGAGATTTTCAGGGGGGCGGTAGAAGACCCAGATAAAATTAGGGGGTGTTGAGATGGCACAGTAATGGCGTCAAAACGGCATAGTGAGAGCGTGGGCAGGTAAAAAAAAGGTCTAATGTTCTAATAATCTAATGTATATTATTGATTCTATGACAGTTCAACCCCCCCCCCAATAACAAGTAGTGGTAAATGTAGTCGTGGCAAAAGCTGTTTCAGATTCGCGACGGAGGGTAAGTAAAATAAAAATCAGGGGCGCTAGACAGAAAAATATTCTCAAAGTGGGCGGTGGGCAAAGTAAGGTTGAGAACTAATGATGTAGAAGAGCGATCCGGTTCTTTTATTCAAATTAGTTAATGGATCACTTGACGCACCTGACCTAACAAAACTAATAAACTAGTAACAAATCATTGATATTTTTATTTATTCCATACTAAAATTTATAAGGTATCATATTATTATTCTAATATTGTTATTTCTTTATCATTCTGCTACCTTTCTATTGGTGTAAAGGAAGAGAAATAACTTATAAATTTAAAAAAAATTATTGTTTCTTTTTCTATTATTACAATGTTACATGATTGATGGAAATGCTCTAAGGGCGTAAATAAATAAATAATAGTCAACAGACTGTAAATATCTCAAATAAGAAGAGTTGAACCCGTTGCATTATTCAGTCCAGCCGGTCGCGGTGGATGGCCTGTTGCGAAAACCTGGGTACGGATGTACCTACACGAACGCACTGAGAAAAATCGATAAAGTAAATACACTTACTGTCATAATAACCCGGTGAACGGGTGAACTTGTTCTGGTGCAAAATATTCATTGCGGAGCAAGAAACGAAAGACTAACTTTAATTTTTTTTTTTTAAAGTGAAAACTTCTTTAGTACCATTGTGATTTAAAACATGATGAAAAAAAATAGCGATAGGTACTACAGAGAGACAAACACATACATCTACAGGATTTACCCTGCGAAAAAATGAGGTAAACTAATCGCTCTCCTCTTTCCTCCCCACTCCTGCCTATTTTAGTTTTCTGAAGGTTTCGCTTCTACCGCGTGTGAAACTCTGGTTTTTTAAAGAGGAAAACAAACATTGCCGGGTTAGAATAATCTGAAAATATTTGAAAATTTTACTACTACCATCACTGTAAGCAGAAAATGTTGCTTGTCTCGTAATGCAGAATTTAGCCTTCTTCTTCTTCTTCATGTGCCCTGTCCGTTAAACGGACGTTGGCTATCATGTTGGCTATGCGAACTTTGTTTACTGCGGCCCGGAACAGCTCTGGCTGTAGACTGGCTAAACCACTGTATCTGGTTTTCAGCCATGAGGTTCTCCTTCTTCCAGGGCCCCGACTTCCGACAATCTTTCCCTGCACTATGAGATCTATTTATTTTGTTATGTTTCTTATTCCCCTTCTGGGGGTGCGTTAGACCTCGTCCTTGCATCAACAGGAGTCGGTCGACGATGGCACGGTGCCCTCTAAAATTAATTGCGCCACCCCCAGCAACATGTGCAGGCTTTAGGTTTGGGGGGGCGACCTCGGCTCTCCTTCGCCTTGCCTCCGGCTACTCGACGCTGAATTCCTTAGGGTCGTCGGGTATTTCCCCCCAATCTCCCATTTACTTTTCTTTGAGGCATTACCGAGGAACCGGCTAAGGGGCGCGGAAGCTGAGTGTGGTTCACGACTAGACCGAATGTCATGCGCATTCTTGCTGGGACTGCCAATCGATTGAAGAGGACTCCCAACCGTTTGCCATTCCCTTATTACTTATCTATTGTGTCTTCTTCCCAAACAGGTGCTTGTAGGATACGCTGCATACAATCACCCAGTGCTTGCCACCTCGTGGACTTTCACCAACCTGTCCCATTGTCTTGTCTATATTTTGTCATATTAACACATATTGTATCTGTATTTCCCGCTAAGCACTTGCATAACGCTTACTAACAACGTATGCAGGGACATTGGAGGTCTAGTTTCGTTATCAAATGTAGAGTCGTTTTTACCCAAAAAATTAGAGTCCTTGCAAGAGCCTTGAAGGGGTAACCATCTGTTACCTATACCAGGGCGGGTAAGTGGTGGGTCCTCCAATGCACTATGAGATGCAGGATCTCATACTTCTCTGGATGTCTCATCACATGTCCAAGATATTGAAGTTTTCGGATTTTTATAGTTTTAATAACTTCTTTTTCTTTATTCATCCGAACCATAACATCTTCATTCGTATGAAGACGAATGAAGAATTTAGCCAGCCAATGAATAATTGAACTCACGACGCTTGGGTGGGATTCAAACGACCGCGACCTGTCAAATATGTCCAAAGTGAATAAATATTGAATGGGGTTGGAATAATAAAAAACCAAAACTAATAACTTTTCGATTTGTCAGAAAATCCGTTTGTTCGTTTATTTTCTGAAACAGCACAAATTCTTAAACATCATAAAATCTCATGAACGTCAAGCTCTTTCTGTAGATTATGTTATAAAAATATTCTTCTCGTACTGCTGATAAGGAGCTTCAAAACAACTGTCAAAAATGTGATGGATGAAAGCTGCCAAATAGTTTTATTCCTTTTTTATTTTATACATGATGTTACGGGATGTACATTTTTTTATTTTTTTATTTTTATTTAATATAGTTATATAATTGTACAGTGGAGTTTTAGAAATTACATAGCGGTACAGAAATTATTTAAACATTGCAATCTCACCAAAGAAGAAGCTAGTTCTTGTGCTTGATGAGCGAGTTACACTAACTATAACTGAAATAGAACAACATTATGTAATATGTAAGTATATAATAGGATAAATTGAGACTTCTGGATCATCTATATGTGTAGGTGTACATACATAGGATACGGTTACATACTAAGATATTGTGCACTTAGGAGAAATTCTAAAAATCTAAATAAAATAGAGATGAATATGTATTAAAAATAAATAGTAAGAAAGAGAAAAACAGGTAATTATTTAGTTAATTATTCCTGATGAAGTGTAGCTTTAGTTTGAGTTTCAGTTTATTGATGTCTTTGGTTTTTTTTATTTCAATGGGAAGGTTGTTGAAAAACTTTATTCCTAAATAGATGTAATTGTTTTGCATTAGTTTGGTATTAAATTTTGGTGTTTTGATGTTGTCTTCATATCTTTTTGATTGGTGAGTTTCAAATTTCTTGATGATATTATCTTTGTAAATTTGGATAATTGCATTTTTCTTGAAGATATTCTCTACTCGAGGCACCGTGAAATCTGCGAAAAGCGTTTCTGTTGGATAAGTGGATGGTTTCTTTAGGATCACTTTAATGATTAGTTTCTGGATCACTTTTACAGGGGTTAGAATATTGTTGTATGACCCCCCCCCCATCCAATTATTCCATATTGAATTAAAGACTGGATTAGTGCATAGTATACTCTTTTTAGATTGTTGAGTTTTAAAATATTTCTTAATCTTATGAATATATATATACACTTTCTGATACGCTTAACCAATTCACTTGTGGCTCTTCCACTTCATATGTTGTTCTATTATCACTCCGAGATATTTAATTTCTGGTACTGATTTCAATGTTGAACAGCCTTGGATACATGTGATTTTATTACATTTGTTATTATGGATAATTATTTTAGTGTTGGGGAGTATTTTTAGTTTGTTGATTGAGAGGTGTATGTAGTATGTTTTGTTAGTGTTCAATGAGAGAAGATTTGTGTCAAACCAATGTTTTAAGATGTTCATGATATTATTTGCTTGTTTGTTTACTCTATTCCAGTCGATCCCATTCACTATGATAGCTGTGTCATCGGCATATGATATTATGTCTGCGTTATGTGGTAGTTTAAAAATATCGTTGACATATATTATAAATAGTAGGGGGCCTAGGACTGTGCCTTGAGGTATCCCAAAATTACTTGTTAGTGGAAGACTTAGGGAGTTGTTTATCTTGACTACTTGGTGTCGTTCAAATAAATAGCCTTTTATCCATTTTAGAGCTTTATCGTTTATCCCAACACAGTTTAATTTTTTAATAAGTTTATCATGAGAAATACTATCGAAAGCTTTTTTAAGATCTATGAAGATTCCTAGGCATTTCAAAGATTTGTCTAATGTGTTTTAAATAATGTTCGATAATTTGGCAATCGCATCTTGGGTACTTCTAGATTTCATAAATCCATATTGGTTGTCATGAATTAGGTTATTTTTGTTAATAAATTCGGTTAATCTTTTTTTGATAATTTTTTCAAAGATTTTTGCAATGTTTGAAATCAGCGATATTGGACGATAATTTGTCACTTCTTCTGGGTTGCCAGATTTATGAATTGGAGTGATGATGGTTTGTTTATATATCGTTGGGAATATTCCGCTTTGAAGACTAATGTTGATTAAATGCGTTAATGGTTTTGAAATATGTTTTTTGATAGCTTTTAGTGTTTCGACAGTAATTCCATCGAAACCTGGTGCCGATCTTCCCTTCATGCTTGAAATGATGTGTTCGATTTCCTGGGCTGAAGTAAGGGGAAACATGTCAATTTTGTTTAAGATATTGACGTTAATGTTCTGTTCGTCATTAGACGGTATTTTTTGTATTTGATTTGCAAGATTTTTGCCTACATTTGCAAAAAAGTTGTTAAATATGTTAGCAGCAGCTGATGGATTTTCTTCGCATCGTATTTTGATATTATTATGTGTAATACTATGTATATCATTTTTTTAATGTTTTTTTCTTATCTATAATTTCATTTACATACTTGACTTACCTTAACCAGTGATTCATTTAAGTAATTCAGGACATCATTGTTTTAAATATTTAAACTTGACATTATTTGTAACGACGAAACTCAATAAATTTTACTTTTGTAGGCATCGTAAAATTTTATTAAAATTTGGTACTTAGTACTTTTTTCTGTCTGTAGATATGGATTCAATACGTAAAAAAAACCGGTTTATATTCCTGAAATTAAAATGAAATGTAAAAATTAGACGAAAAAAAGTTTTTTTAACGTGTTTCAGTTCTTGCAGGTAGGGTAAAGTTTTTGAAGTGAAACTTCAATAGCCTCGCTGTGATTCGGATATAGGATGAAACGGAAATGACGATTACTTCACCTGCGACGCATCAACTGCGCTCATCCGCCGCTTTGATAATGATGTCACTTTTAAAAGCTACTATTGGTTAGGTTATGAAACGGAAATTACGCGAGGTCTGCGCTCATTCGTAGCTTTGATTACGACCTCACTTTTCAAGTATTGGTTGAGATTGTTTTGGTAAAGTTTCGCTTCTACCACGTGTAAACTGCACTCGATTTTTTTTTATACGCAGAGCTACTTTTCATGAACCCAGTATCTTACATCGTAACATATTTAATGCAACATTGGAAACAAATTTTGCAGAACCGATTTGTTTCCGTTCCTCTTTCGCGTTTTGGTCTCCGCCCTCGAGTCTTCTTTTAAGAATCGCCGTCGATAGGTATTGGTCAGGTTAGGGAACGTACCCATACTACGTGACACTTTTAAGGGGGGGGGGGTCTTCAAAAGGTCACGCTCCATACAAATGAGCAGCGGGTTGATTTTGGTCACCGGGGGGGGGGGGGGGTTGAAAATTGCAAAAAGTTGGTCACGTAGTTTGGGTACGTTCCCTTATTGCTATCTTTCATACATACATCCTTTTTGCTTCGTTTAGACCAAAACTTGATTATTAGGGAAAGACTGCAGTGCCAAGCGCAGCTGGTTTCATAATAGCGCCCTCATTTTCCTTCCTAAAATAATAATGATGTAGCCCATTCGTTGCGCTGGTCTACTGCTCGCAATCTTTCCCTATATAAGAAGAGAAATTTTTCATCGTGCGTTTCGGCTACTGAGGCGCCCGACAGGTTAAAATGGCCACCATCTTTAATCGTAACCGGAACGTAGCAAACAAGTTAACAGAAAGAAGAAACGCAAAACGCCAGTAGTCCGCGTTAAAATAGGACTTTTCAATGCTCAGTCAATTATATCATTTTGTGGATGAGTGGATATATTACCTTTTATTCCCAACTTCTTCAATAATAAATTGTATTGCCCCTCAATGAAGCGACCTCGCGGCGAAAGGGCAGAATTTCATTTTGCCAGCTATTTCCTCGCAGTTTGCACTCACTCAGGGCCGCTTTACCGTGAACCGTGTCCAATGACTAATTCTAATGCAATAAGCATTTGGAGGTGCCCCTTGCTTTCGAAATGTATATCAATATATTATTTGCTTATTTTTGTCAAACCTGCTTGCAATGCTCTTTTTTTTCATAAGTTTTTATTCCAGTAAAAAAGAAAATAACATTTTCACTTACTTAACTAGAATATTGAATTATGTACTTTTTACATTGTATTACATAGTTTTTACATTACATGGTTTTTACATTTCATAAGCTTAGATTACATTAGATTGCAATACTAACATTTACATGATATTATATTACCATACGATATTATTCACTATCACTACTTTGTTTTTTGTGAATAAACATGAACAATTTTTTTTTGAATTTGCACACACTTTTTTCGTTTTTGATATCATCTGGAAGGCAATTATATAAATTGCCCCCCTCGTAACTAATTGATTGCTTACCGTAGTTAGTATGAATGGTGTTTAAACGTATGTTATCGTGTTGTCGTGTAAAATGTTTGTGTACTTGGGACGTTTTAATGAATTCTGTGTTTGTATGTATGAGTTTATTATTTATTTTGTATATAAGGACACATATATTGTACTCGTATAGTTTTCTTAATGTTAGCAGTTTTGTTTCTAAATATATTTTTTTTGTGGATGTTTTGGATTCGTAGTGAAATAGTTTTTTGATTATCTTATTTTGAATTACCTGTAATTCATTGATGTATGTTTCATACATCAATGGGTAATTTCAATCAGGTAATTTAGGTGTGAGTGTACTAGACTATAGTATAAACTTTTTTTTAATCTAATTGGTAATAGATATGATAACCGGCTAAAAACGCTAATTAAGGGTGTGATTTTATCTTTTACATTTTGAATGTGTTGTTTAAAAGTTAAATGCTTATCGATGCACAGCCCAAGATATTTTTCCTGTTTCAGGATTTGCAAATCGTTATTTTCAATTTTTAATGGTACATGTGGAGGAATTATTTTACGGTTTGAACTTAAAATCATGTATCCTGTTTTTTTTATATTCATTGTTAGGATATTTGATTGGAGCCAACCGCAAATTCTTTCTGTGTCACTTTGTGTCTTAATTAAATACATTATTTCTTCCTGCGTGTCCATTCCCATTCGTCCCCTTTCTCTCCAGCGTCCCTTTCCCTCTCCGCCGTCGCTGCCTTCCCTCTCCCCATTCCCCTCTCCCGCTTCCTCCGTCCCGCCAACCTCCCCTCCCGAGCTCCTCTCCCCCCTCCCGCATTCAGTCACGGTACATTCTGTTTTCAAATAGCTCGGGTACCACCTACTGCAATTGTTTACACAAATTTCATAATGCCAGAGCTCACCAGTAGTCTTATACATACCTTGTCCTGACAGTAACGAACACAAAAAAAATCCAATTTTATGCAGTTGTTCGGAAGTTATGCGCGTACATACATTTCGGCGATTCATTTACATACTCGTCGATAGATATTAACTACGACGCGCGACGCCTGAAATAAAATTTCCCGCAAATATATCAACATCGTTTCCACGACAACGATTTGTTTTGCTTTTTGTCTTTATTTATTTGATGACAGTTTATGTGTAATAAATAAAATACATTAATATTTATAATTTCATTACGCCAGAGCTTACCATTATATACACTATACAGCCTATGTTACTTCAGATAACGTAGCTTTCTATTGGTGAAAGAGTTTTTAAAATCGGTTTATTGAATTAGGCGTGAAAGCGTAACAAACAAACTCTAGTTACGCATTTTATAATATTAGTTTAGATATAGATAGATACTGGTAGATTCGAGTACGAAAGTAGAGAACAGTGTAGATCAAATAATAAGCTCATGTTATGAAAACATCTAAGTATGAGTCATATTCGTTTCCCAGAGAATTATATTGAAAATTAGTGAACATTAAGTACACAATAGTTGGCTCCGATTATTACAAAATTATGCATGTTGCCGGGTGTAACGAAAAACTTTTGAAGAAATTAATGAAATATCTAACGAAATTTTGTACCAAAAGGCTCCGCAAATTATGTTACATTTTCTACTATCTCAATCTATCCTTAAACCACTACTAAGATTGTGTTTACTTTGCACTCTTTGAATCAATTGATACATCTGGTATTGTCGGAGGGGGAGTTGTGCAACATCAATTATCCATTCCATGGTTTTTATTTAAAAAAAAACTATTTCTAAGAATAATATTTAAATGTTACCCATCATACCCATCAGAGCCACTTTTAAAAAAATCACTATCATAGACATTCGCCAATTATACCTACATGAAGACAATTCTCATATATACTCGTACATATTAATCATCACGCCCAAAATGCATAATTCCGCCAACGAAAACAGCTCAGTTCTCTTATGTTGCTCCCAAAATGTTCAACACCTTAAGCAATGAGTGTTGATACTTGAAAATCGTAAACTCATAATCTTTATCTAATAAGTATTCAGAATTGGTTATTTAAAAAATGCATCATGTCATTAAATTTAGTTACTTTGCGTTACAGTTATTTTTTTTATCTAATTCTAAAATCTTTAATTTACATTTTATTTTTTTTTTAACGCCCTATTGGGCTTCTACATAAAGATTATAAATCAAATTGAAAATAACAATATAACGTAAATAAAAATAATATACCTATTTTAAAAATAAAGCATAAAATTCAAGTTATTATCAAGTACCTAACTTTAAATAAACCACAAAATTTATTCAAAATGCATGAATTTAAAAAAAACAAAATGCTTTTGTGAGTACAGTATATGCTATATGCATGAATTATTTTCTCGTTATTTACATTTACTAAAAAGGCCCGAAATAATTTGGTTTGAATGCGACATCTATTAATTCATTGCCCTGTCTATGTATTCTCTCCATAACAGAATTGAAGAAAAATATCTCCAAAGTATTGTGAAATAAAATTTTCCATCTAGTATGTTTGGTAAAGGTAAAGAATAGTATTATGTTATTATTTATTTATTTTATTTGCATTAACTCCACAGCCGTTGTCATCTTTGAAGATGCTATGTGGAGGGTCTTTTTGAATAGAGGATGGAGTGAACATAGGTCTTGAAGAGATCCATGGTGTAGGAGGGAGAAAACAAAGAGGCCGGCAAATCATTCCACAGCCGAACTATTGAACTCAAGAATGGGTCGTAGAAGCGATTCGTTCTCATGTGACAAATGTCCACTGTGTTGGGCGCGCGTTTAGTGTGTTTCCCGAATGTTCACAGGTGCTGAAGGAATTAATGATGCTAGTTCACAGTGCATTCCTCCTTTCATTGAAATACCGGTAGAATAATGACAGCATTCCCACCCGACGCCTGTGTTATTGCAATCCAATTGTTAAGATAGGAAAATCTATCAAACGGATCGTCCGTTTCTGCGCAAGGTCGAGGTTTTTTTTGATAAAAAAATTGCTAAACTCACTGCCAGCATTTGGCAAATATGGCTATGGAGATTAAAAAAAAAATAGAGTGTGCAATAGGCCACATGTATCACATTTTTTAAAAAAATCCGGTTAAGGCAAATATTTAAATTATAAATGTCGAATTCAAAAATTCGACTGAAATCGAAGTGATGCCATATAAAAAATAAATCAGTGTGGAATTTTATTAAATTAATAGACGGGACATTTTCTTGTAGTGTCGTCATGAGCCCAAATAATGGATTTATTTATTTTTAAAAATTTCTAAAAATTTTTACTAACATTTTCGTAATCTTAGTAAAAAAAATCTATCCACACGATTTTTTCCAAGTCGTTATGAAATCTATGCAAGTGGCCTATTCACACGCGGTAAAAGTGAAACCTTCAGAAAACTAAAGTTGAGAAGAAATGGAGAGAAAAAAAGAGTGGCGAGGCTTCGAAGCACCGCACAAAGACAATCGCATTCTCTCTAACTTTTTACATGATGATCATCAGGATTCTTGCTGATATGATGATCATCAGGATTCTTCATACAAAAGGTTAACATTTTGAAAAAAATCATTTTCAGCAACAAAAACATCAGTAATGTCGTATTTTTCAATCCTAGCACTCTAGCTCATTGAAAACTCACGGACCGCCACTGGAGTTTTTGTCTCTTTTTAGTGTCACTCGTTTCCGTTTCATCGAGTTTTAAATCACAACGATGCTAAAGAAGTTTTCACTTCAAAAAAAATATTTTTACGAAACATCATTAGGTATAGCATGTTGTTATTTATAATAATAATAGACAAATTAACTTAACTTTTGCTCATATTTCATTGGGATAACCTATGTATAGGAATATCTGTCGAAGTAATAATTATATACCGCAATTATAAAAATAGGTAAATTACCACAAGTGACCTATGTTTAATCGCCTGCTATTAATACCCACCGGATGCAATTCCCGTACAAATTCCTAAAACGAGATAAAATAGTTATTTGGTCCTTTTACGGTATTGCCGGCGCTGCCTGGTAGTACTGAATCTACCAGACACTTCAAGTCATGGTCGGGAGGTACGACGCGACGGTGAGTCACGACTAACATTTATACCTCCATAAAATTATCTTCTTGTGATTATAATCGTGCGTATGCCCGGAATAGTATAAAGGAAAGAAGATATACTATATATGTATAACGAAGGCCGAAATTATATTAACTGCGGAAGGTGTCGTAGCCGATTAAATAAGTCCTGCATTATTAATTGTCCACTCTACACACGACACTAGGTAGTCAGGAAAGTTCAAAATGTCTATTTATTGTTATTAAGTTTATTTGGTAGAACTCCATTTTAATTTTTAATTTATTTTATATATTTAATAATATTATTATTCAATGTATAAAAACAGTTTATTATAAACAAGTTCTGCTTCTGCTTCGTAATTATTATTATGAGTTACAGCTGTTTCGCCCTCTGAAGGCATTATCAAACTGTGGTTGTTACCACCTACAGACGATGTATTTATATCATTTCTAGACAGGTACTTATGATGACAAAATGAATAGCTTTTAATTATTATTACTTGTGTCCCTAAACTTCTAAGTAAAATGACTGAAATATTAATGGTTAAGTTTCCTAATTACTGGACTGTTTAAATTTGACTGAGGGTCGTTAATTATTCCATAAAATAAACCCTTGATGATTCATCAGGATTTAGCTGATAATACAATTGATATTTGAAATGGTCATCATTCTCTTGGATAACCCACTATGAATCATGTATTTACTTAATAGCACAGTTAGGTATTTGGACTGGATTTAAATATATCTAAAAGTGGCGAGCGAATTATATTTGTTTGTTCATTAATTAAAATAGCTTTCTGATTATTAGAGTTTTTATTAATTTCTAACTGCTCTAACAGATTGAGTTTGCGTCCTTTATTTTGTAAGTGCAACGGAAATGGTTTATTATTATCACTAAGTGAATGATTGTTTTCTAAGAGATGTTTAGCAAATTGTGATTTTATTTTATTATTATTTTTAAACGATCGCATGTGTTCTTTGAATCTAGTGTTAAAGGACCGGCCAGTTTGTCCAATATAAACGGCGTTGCATTCATCACACTGGAGTTTATAAATGCCACTATTTTTTAGTTTGGGTATTTTATTTTTGAGTTTTTAAGAGACGATCCTAAAGTATTATTTGTGCGGAAGGCAACATCTAAGCCACAATTTTTGAGAACTTTAGCTATTTTATTAGATGTCGGTCCGACAAATTCCAAACATCCAAATTTATTATTGGTTTTATTGTTAGTCGCTGGGTAAATTAAGTTAAGGTTATTTTTGTGTTTTTTGTGACTAATTATTTTTTCAATGTCTCTACCCTTGAAGCCGTTATTTTTAGCAATAGTTAGAATTGTATTTTTTTCCCTCTCGTAAGCCATATTGTCAAGCGGGATGTTGGTAAGTCTATGTATCATTGAGTGGTAAGCGGATAATTTATGTGACCATGGGTGCAAAGATTTATAATTAATGGTCGTGTCGGTAAACGTAGGCTTACGGAAAATTTCAAAAGTATGTTTATTATTTTCTCTACAGATTGTTGAATCTAAGAAGAAAAAAAAAAATAATAATAATTCAAAATGTCAATAAGTTTTTTTTAAATACTTGAAAATGTGAACTGGTTTTATGGGAATCGAACAAAAATATTTAACACCTGATGAAAGGCCACTACCTCTTTGAATGGTCTTCACATCTATGTTAGTTTATTGAACAAATCTGAAAGCTCGGGTTCTTTCATACATCCCTCCACATTAGCTCCACACAGGAGGCTCTGTGGAAAAAAAAATTCCTCAGAGCCTATGTCATCTTTGGGGAGGTAGGAATCTAAGGGTCAGTGTGTCCAGGAGTGACGGTCATGTGAATCCTTCCCTCCCACTGCGGTGCAAGGCGATGTACCGGTAGAGTCTTGCTGGAGAGGTCAAATGGTCTCCCTCAGCCAGTGTCTCCCGAACCGACCCGCCACGCAGTTCGTGGGTAGGCCCAACTGTCGCCAAGACCCGGACAAACCTACCCCATGATTCCGGGCCCCCATGAAATCATAGCAAACCATTTGGGGTGACCAATAAATGATTCCAATAAAGTATTCCCGAGTAGATAAAAAAAAAACTACATATTTAAAAGTCCAATCTTGTTCGTTATGCCTTATATGTGTCTGAAAAATATTGACTGTGGACCAAAAGCTCTCTGAAATCAGTGCTATCTATTCTCGAAAAAGCAATATGTCTCTAATGACATAATTGTTAGGTGTTCACGGTTCCACTCGTTCCCCGTGTGACACCGTGGGCCCTGAAGTGTCACGAGCCATAGGCGGGGCGAAGAACACAAGCGTTGAACCGTCACAATCGGCTCGCTGCCAACTTGAGCCATGACTCACCTGTCTCTGCACCTCCGTCTGTCGGCTATTACGAGATGAGTGAGTAACTCAGGCTCATCTCACTCACCTGCGAAGGTAAAGGACGCCGTAGGTCGTAATATTAAACACAAACGATAAACATTTCCCACGGATAAATGATCAGCAGACGATGCTTGACCAACTCCCGTCGAGAGACGCAATGGAATAATTTAGAGTAGCTTGCGGTATAACAGAGAACTTACAGTGCAGTGGGTGAACCCACCGATCAAGGGCTTTGTTATTCCACGAGAAACGTTCGTTCATCAACGGAATGCAAGAAAATATCTTAGAATATTACATTTTTATTAAAACGCTCTCTTTTATAATAACTTTTCAAAGGTTATTCCCTTCAATGTAATAAATCGCTGAAGAAGACGATAATGATACTAATAAATCTTAAAAAAAAGTCACAGAAAAATAAAAAGTTAACTGTTGCAACTGGGACTCGAATCCTGGATCTCTTGTCTTATTGGAACAAGCACCTCAATCAACTCGGCCATAAGACTTGTAATTTTTATAATGAAAAATAAATAAGTTCGTTTACACCACTATATAATTAACAATATCAACATGTTTCAATAACAATGTTATCTTCATCAGGATAAGATGTTAATTTTATTTATTTTTACTTATTTAGAAGTTAATTTTATTCATCATTTCATCATTTCATTATTTATTTTTCTTTTTTATTAATATTTTTGTTAGCTTTGAAGAAGTTCTAATTTTTAATTCATTTTAACAATCTCATATTTCAAATTCAGAAATGACAATATTAGTTTCGACAATTTTTTTCCCATATTTTTTGCAGATTCATTTTCTTATCGATTACAAATGTTTGAATTATCACAAATGTTCAAAGAGCTGAACATTTTTCCATTGAAAAGGGTAGCTGCCAAAAATATGGAAAAAAGTAGAAGATATTATATGAGATTGACAAAAATTACTTAAAAATAAGAGATCTCAATGACAGAGTTGATTGAGAAGTTTAGTCGAGAGATCCTGGGTTCGAGTTCCAGTTGCGACCGTTAATTTTTTAATTTTCTGTATCTTGTTTCTTTTTCATGAGTATTACCTTCTTTTTTAATGAAATATCTTTGAACTTATAGTTAATTTAGATCAACATCACGAGGGTTGTTAACCACCAGAAAAGTGTGTGATCGAGATGACTAGTTGCCAAAATGTACTACCTCCCAGAGCAATGAGGTACCTATCCCTTAATGTCACGAGGTTAACCTCGATAACCCCAATCCTTGTACAAAACCACATAAATCACATTTTTAGAGGGGTATAGTTGCATTACTTTTTCTTTAATTTTCACCAAATTAGGCCTGTGGTGTACGGACACAACGTAGATACGTTGAGGGTATTCTACAGTTATTGAAACCAGTTACAGCCTGCTGGAAGGTGCTAGCACAAACGATCCCCTGTGCATCGATACAAGTACGTGAAATTTGTGGTCACGAGCGGAAAACCATATCACGGAGTTTTTCCTCCTTCAGGAACAGGCTGCTTCAAGGCCCCAAATACATTTCTGTAACCCCTAACTTTCCCCACCTCACAAATATTGCCACCAGCCTGTCTAAAGACAAAGAATAGTGATGTGTAAAAGTAATAAAAATATGTATGAATTACTAATTTCAGCGAACTCTAATTTAAATGTCATTTGGAGCTTATTCAGACAAACGATAAATTATATATCTACGACCTAAAGTAAAATATATGAGAAAATAAAATTGTTTTAATTTTGTCGTTTTCAAGATTGGAGCTGATTGACGAAAATTCTGAACATTCCGAGATTTTTCACGAGTCTGCACTGGTTATTTAATATTTTTAACAAAAAGTTATTTTAATTACTACACTTAACAATATCAATTAAGAACAGGAAAAAGTTTATTATTTGGTGTATAGGTAGGAAGTTCAGTAAAGTGGCTTTGACAATGAGGGCCTTGGGCTCCAAGAATAAGTAAAAAAAAAACAAAATGTGATAAATTTTTGCTGTACCTATAATAATTACTAACAATATTTGTTGTGTTATTCTAGCAACATGATCTACCTTGTCACCGGTGGAACTGCGTCTCCTCCATATTGCCATATATTAACTCGACCAAAATACCGCATTGATTATTTTGGCACTCTGCAGCACTCACTTTATGGCTTTTCATTATAATTAGCTGAATCTCGCTGACAAGCGGCCGCGGCCGGTTGCGAAAAATTCCACAAATAATTTTCCATCAGCAACACCCAACTGTTGACGCAGTAGCAAGGGGCCGCTACTATTGATGTCGGGTGACACCAGAAGAGATTGATCTATAATACCGCATCTCCCTTTGTTTCTTCTTGCGTGTAAGTGGCAACAAACTTTTCAACTTTATCAATGTTTTTGAAATAAAAAATTCTTCAGCGTCGACTCTGAAACTCAATGAAATTTACACACACATACGACTATAGGACTTAGCCTGTGAGTGAATGGTAGTATAATCGGTCTCCTCTTTGTGCAATGCTTCGTAGTCTCATCTCATCACTCTTGTCTACTTTAGTTTTCTGAAAGTTTCACTTCTACCGCGTGTGAACTGCACACATGTTTTTTAGTTTCTTTTTTTTATTTGATACAAAGTTAACATTTTATAGTATAATTTAATAACGTTGGCCTCTCCGGGTGGCTTACCCTTGCTGAGGCCCCCTTAATTTTCGTTAATAGAGGTTTGGATAAATATAAATAAATAGGAGACATTCTATTTAATTAAAACTTTGTACGGTTAGATAACAATGAGAAAGAACTATTTTAGTAATGAAAATGGAAAATGATGCATATCAATCATAAATATATATATTTTATTATTATATTCATATTTTGGGTTACATTAGAGAAGCACTAACCTCAAATCATTCACTTCAATAACAATGGCCGCCAAGTGAACAATCGCTTTTAATTTTAACGAAATACAATTAAAATGCATTTCTACTCCGTTTCCCCAAATCCAAATATGTACTCACTTTTCACTAATCTAACTTTATATCTAATGTAATCTAATCTAACTCACCCGTGATTTGCATTTCGGATGAAATGGAAATGACGATTACTGCACTTGCGACGCATCTACTGCGCTCATCAGCCGCTTTGATAATGATGTCACCTTTAAAGGCTCCTGTCGATTGCTCATTGGTCGCTTTAATCATGACTACACTTTTCAAGTATTGGTTGAGATTGTTTTGGTAAGGTTTCGCTTCTACCGCGTGCGAACTGCACTCGATTTTTTTTTAAAGAGAAGCTTAACGTGGAATCACTATTTTAGATTAATCTTTAATACGAATCGGCTTACCTCATGAATACTTAAAAAAATTTAACGATAAATTGAAGCTTTTTCTATCGTTTCGCTTGAGTGGAATCAAATTTAATTCTAAATCTAATATATAAAATTCTCGTGTCACGGTGTTTGTTACCATCCTCCTCCGAAACGGGGGGCGGGGGGGAGGGGGGAGGGGGAAGGGTAGAAGTGGAGTGGGGAGAGGGAGAGGGAACGCGAGAGGGGAAAGGATACGCAGGGAGAAACAATTTAGATCAATTCAGCTAATAAGTTGACAACAGTTTTTTATTCTGAGGCGGTACGAAGTTCGCCGGATCAGCTAGTAAATATATAAAAAAAAATAAAGCATTTTTTAAATTTATGAACTCATATAAGAATCTACTAAAAAAAGAATATTATTACTAGGATTATCTGTGATTATTTTGAAGGAAAACTTCTTTAGCACCGTTGTGATTTGAAACTTGATGAAACGGAAGCGAGTGACACTAAAAAAAGACAAACACGTACATCTGTAGGATTTAGCCTGCGAGATAATGAGATTGAATAATCGGTCTCCTCTTTGTGCGGTGCTTCGAAGCCTCGACACTCTTATCTACTTTAGTTTTCTAAAGGTTTTCAACTGCACACCCTGATATTTATTTCTTATAAAATTATTCATAAATTAAATGCTACTTCTGATTTGCTTATTACCTACATACTACGTTACCTACTATTCACGGCGATAGAGAGCACACTACTAATATACATATTTTTGGCTTGTGGCTTCCTCTTAAAGTGCGTTTTAACGTTAGTCGACTTTTCTGCATACTACCGGGGTTTGGATTCGTAGTTTGACGTTACGCTTACGTCATTAAATGTTTATTTTTATGTGCTATTATTAGTCTTTTGGGGGTAATATTGCTAAATTTCAGCTGTTTAAAAATGAATATTTTTCGTGTGAATACCACACGAAATTCCCGCTACCGAAACCAGCGAGAGTTGAAAATTGCTCATTGCTTTCTTCGCTCACCCGCGATAGATACCTGTACTGTACACTCCATCATTTGTTAATGATTAAACATAACTTAAATCATTTAAAGCAACAACACTTCGATTCTGAGTGCAATTCTCTAAAATAAAAATAAAAATATTCTGTATTTTTTGTTTTTGGTTCAGTTTAAAATACACCAACAAAAACAGGAAGCCGGCACAGAAAAGACGCTAATGGATCGCATCCAAAAGAAACACCTAATATCTATACATAATTACATATCAGAAAGTTTCTCCGCTCACGACCGTCTGCTGATGACGCACTTGAGCACACGCCGCTCTGGAGCGGGTGCAAGACATTAATATTGTTCATTGAGTAAACACGCCAAAAATTGGGATAAATATCTAGAGACCGCATTACACGGACTGCTCTCGTAGTTAGGGGCGCGCGTGACGGACACGCATTCCGCGCGTCCATTTTACATGAATGATGTTTATACTGGCGCTGTTTAGAGGGAACACTTCAAGATGTTTACGACCGCGTAGAAGCTCGCGCGGCTGTTGCTAGATCGTGTTTTCCAAAGTGGGTGATGGCTGATGACTGATGACGCTGAAGCTACGGAGATATTAGTTGAGCTATGCGCTGGAGGCATCCAGGGGGCGGTAGTTGCATCATATTGCAAGGCATTGCAGAAATTTTGTTGACTAATATATTTTTCCCTTATCCATTTATACTCGTAGAAAAGACGTGCATCGTCACAAAAAAAAAAAAAATTTAACGGTTTATGTTTCGACAACAGAGAAAAGAAATTTATAAAATTTGCATGATAACCGTTCGACTTTTAAGACGGCAGGTCTAATGCACTTTAAAATCACAAAACTCGAATTGTTCCGAGAACGGCTTCACAAAATGAAGGGCTAGATATTCGTTTGTTTTGTTTCATCTCTGAAATGTATTTTCAAATTACTTTTTGATTTCTAAAAACGAAAACCCACCCATATCCCCTTTGCCCACCCTTTAATGCAGTATTTTGATATATTTAATTAAGTTTTGCACACCTGACATTCAAAATAAGAGTAAAATCTCTCGGAAAAGACCGAGCAACGCCGCTGACTTCAGCTATATATTATCCATCTTTATATATGAAGAAGTTTATCGGTGTGGCTTTGTTTTTTTATAAAAATCCATAGATGTATTTGGAGATAGATGAAAATTTTCGCACTTGGCCTTCTAACCAGTGGCGGCTCGTGAATTTTGGGTGTGCTAGAGTGCTGGTATTAAAAAAATGGCATTATTGATGTTGTTGTAGCCGAAAAATTATTTTTTTTTTTTTTTGAAAATCAGTTTTTTGTATGAAAAATTTCAGAAAGTTTCAGTTTGACTGTGTGCCGCACCGATTTCCTGAAAAATCTTCATACAAAACACCGATTTTTGAAAAAAAAAATGTATTTTACATCCACGAAGCCATTTTTTAAATATTAGCACCCTAGCATACCAAAAGTCACGAGCCGCCACTGCTTCTAACCAAACCAAATCACTTTCTAGATGAGATTCCTCAAAACCACTTACACCCCCTTTTCCCTAAAGCAAAATTTTGACATTGCTGAATGAATTTTTGAACTTTTGACCGTCAAAATTATAGGAAAATTACGGTCTTCATATGATTTCGAAAAATTCTGCATAAAACCCGGGCAACGTAGGAAACTTTAGGTATGTATCTATCTGTCCTTGTCATAAGAGTGTCCCGAGGTGGAGGTTTGGCATTGTTTTTTATGCAAATCTACAGTTTATTTTCAGGAATCGATGAAATTTTGAACACTTGACTTTCAAACCTAAAAAAATGACACTATCTTCATTAGATATAAAAAACATCCCCGTACTATTTTCCCACCCGCTCAAAGCTCAAAGCTAAAAGCCCTTACCTAAAAGCTCACAGTTCAAAGCTCGAGGCTGTAGGCTCAAAGCTCTAATCAAATCTTCATTCCGATTCGACTACTTCTACTGACTTTTTTATTTTCTATCGACCGCAACGTATATATATTTATATATATACTGACTTTAACCAGACATTATTTGAAGTAAAAAATTGTAGATTAAATTCTGGTCTCCAGTGACATTTTTGATGTTTTTTATTTCTTTTTAAAATAAAAACATTGAAAAATCAGTAGGTTTTGGAAAATTAGGGATGGGGTAAGGGTTTGGTCGATTACTCGGACCAATGACGACTCGTGGAAAAAATTGTTTCATTTTGAAGAAAAAAAATATAAATAAAAACACAACGGAGACCAAAATTTTGTTTAAATTTTTAATTCCAAATAAAGTCAGGAATCATTGGTTAAAGTTAGTCAACGACGTCCCTTAACAACCTCTATATATATGTATATGTAGGTATAGACATTTTCCCTTGGAAATAGAGTTGTGAAAAGCCAACGCAAAAGACGGATCGAACGTCACCCATCATCAATGGTAGCCGGTAGCCCACACGTTTCTCGTATTTCCCACGTGTTTCCTAAAGTTACTTATTCGAGTTCACGTCTCATTTCACTGAAGCACTGAACACTGAACCTAAAATAGTCATTGGAAAGCGGAATCTTCTCAGAGTAAACAACTTTTTATGAAAATTTCCAAATAATTAACAACTCGTATTTATTAATTTTCTCGGTGTGGGAAATTCTCACGCTGGGAATGTGATATTGAATAGAATATTCTTCACGTTTTTATTGTCTGTAACCTTCTGTCTGAACTGCCTTTAACATTCTTCGTGCTTTTACCCAATTATTAGATTTATTAATAATTAGGTAGTTTTTTTACTTTCTCCAATTATTTTATTTCAATTATGTTTTGTTTTAGAATCGTTTCGTGTTTCAGATCGTGGAAAGAGTCAGTATTCCGAATTTATTCGAAACTCTTGTGCTCACTTTTACCATGAAAACTCAAGGTATCGATACCTACATTAAAAAAAAGTGTCCAATTCACACGCGGTAGAAGTGAAACCTCCATAAAATTGAAGTAGACATGAGTGGGGAGGATACGAAGCACCGCCAATTACGAGACCAATAGCTATCAAACACGGCACAAAGAGGAAACCGATTATTCTATCTCATTCTCTCGCAGGCTAAATACTATAGATGTATGTGTTTGTCTCTTTTTAGTGTCGCTCGTTTCCGTTTCTTCGAGTTTCAAATCACAACGGTGCTAAAGAAGTTTTCACGTCAAAAAACATCACTTTAGATAATAATCATTTTAAAAACTTCGCAAAGTTCGCAATGTCGTTCTGTTATTTAACGATGGTAGTTATGTGTAAATTCGAATAAAAATGAGTTTTTCTTTCGTTTTATATTGTATTTAATTTAATATCGTTTCGTATTTTAGTAACGATCGTTTTCGAAGAAGTTAACGGCCGTTGTTCCCAATCCTTCTGATCAAATTACTCTTTAGCCGAAACTTTGGCTCAACACTCCTCAAATGCACAAATACGCTCTTCCCAACGCAACTCTCCAACAGACAAATCGAGCGTTGCTAAACTAATCACTTAGCAGACTTAGCTGATCGGAGACTCAGATGGATCGATGGAAACGTTGGGAACAGCGGCTGCAAGGTTCCGCCTGCGGAAACGCTTGATGCGCCGTACTGACGTAAATCTGATTGAACATTAGATCATACAGGATATGGGATATTACAGATTACATATTTTTTGGTTCTTCCTCTTTCAAAAAATATCATCTCATTTTATATCACAATCCCGAGCGTCTAATACTAATCGATATGCTGATAAAATAATATATTGTAAGTATATAATATCACGAGTAAATGTTAACGCAGTTTTCACGTTTGCAAACGCCAAACACGTCTTTCAAACCCCCGCTCTTGCGTACACCTAATTCTCTCCAGATTGGATCAATGGGAATCAAATAATATAACATGAATGCTTATAAGTTATCGGAATGTTAACAAGGTTATCTTATTTTTGAAGTAAAACTTCTTTAGCGCCGTTAGCGATTTGAAATTCGGATGAAATTCAGTCCTACACAAATACTCGGTTCTAATATAATGCGGTAAATTCGCGTTTGATAGCGCAGTGGGCAAGGTGCCTGACGAGTCTCAGCGGCCAGAAACACAGCGAACAGAGGTTCGAATGCTATGAAATCCGAAAAACATTTTTATTTTGTGAAATCAGTATCCAATCTTCAAACTACTACTACAAAAAACAGGCAAAATAATTAAAGCGATATCTAGCGACTTTCTAGTTTTTATTTGCATAACAAAGAATATGGGATACCTTTGTACATGCATATTTTACACAATATTTTATTTATTTCTCTTGTGACTGATAAGGGAGACACGTTTCTTACTTAGCTTGTATGTTATAATATGTTTTGTATTAAATATTAATTTTTATTTTAGTTTTTTTTAAATTCTTTTATTACTTAATTACTGAAATTCTTTTGTTAGTATTTGTTCTTTGGTTGAAAACACAGTGCAATTCAGAAGGGAGTTTATTGTAGTTTTTCATGGCTTGGAAATATTATGGCTTGCATTTGTTTTAAAATTAGGTGTAATAAATTGATTTCCATTTCTTATTAGATTGTATACACTCTCTATATACCTACTATGTTATTTTTTCCTTTTTACATTTTTATAGTTATCGACGGACTACTTGCTGCCGCCTCCAATGGCGCATTTCTTAGATATTATAAAAGTGAATAAATGCATATATGAAACAACAAAATATTAAACAACTTAAAAAAATACAATATTTTGGCTAAAATTGTTTATGCCAATTTCTTTCGATTAACCTTTCCTTTATTATAAAATTATTAAATAAATAAAATTATTATTATTAAGAAATAAATTATAATCGCTTTTGGGCTTGAAATCGAGCTTTTCTATTTTTGAAGTGAAATTTCTATAGCCCGGCTATGATTTGGATTTCGGATGAAACGGAAATGACGATTAATGTACCTGCGACGCATCGCTCATTGACCGCTTTGATTATGATGTCACTTTTAAAGGCTCATATTGTTTTGTTAAGTTTCGCTTCTACCGCGTGTAATCTGCACTCGATTTTTTTTACGTTAACTCTACACAGTAGGCCCTGAGGAAAATAATTGCCCTCGGGGCCTATGTCATCTTTGAGGATGCTGTGTGGAGGAGAATGTGGAGGAGAGGAAGGAAAAATGTATGAGGGGAAGGTAGAAATCAGTGTGTCCAGACACCAAACGTAGCGAACCACTTGGGGTGACTTCTGGCAAAGGTGTTGGTTTCAAATTCCTAATTGAAAATTGATTTCTATGCGTATTACTTGTTGGTGGCGATATAAGGCGCACCATGAATATAAAACACATTGTTGGCTTGTGGCTTCCTCTTAAATCGATTAAGTTTCCCGCCAAAAGCAGAAGCCGCGTGCGTCTGGCGGCCATGAAAGCTCGCGTTGAGTTGACATTGCAGACACTCCGCTCCGCGCTGCAACTATTTCCGTACAAGACAGATCTATGTGTTACCTATCTAAAAATATGTACCTATACGTACCTACACGTGGACGAAGTGTGGAAAATATACATGGAACCAATGAACAAAAATTCACTAGAACCATATCTACTGATGTCGCCATTAATATTATTCACATAAAACCTTTCAACTAGGTGTAATATACATTTTTAGTTTTTTTTTTTGTGTTTTCCCTAATTTTTTTATCGTAAATTAGAAACGAAATTATACACAATAAAAATATGTTACATCAGTTTTAAACTACCCAGTTAGTAGAGAAATAATCGTATATTTTGTTATTTTTTTACGTGAAACTTCTTTAGCACCGTTGCGATTTGAAACTCGATGAAACAGAAACGAGTGACACTAAAAAGAGACAATCACATATATCTACTGGATTTAGCCTGCGAGAGAATCAGATAGAATGAAAACTTACCTACTTAGAGTACCTACGAAACATCACGCTCTGTCAAGCTGTGCGCATTGGCCGCTTTGATTATGAGGTCACTTTTCAAGGTTCCTATTGGTTGAGATTGTGTGGGTAAAGGTTTCACTTCTACCGCGTGTGAACTGCACTCGATTTTTTCCACACAGGAGGCCATGAGGAATAAAACGCCTCAGGGCATATGTCATCTTTGGGGACACTGTGGGGAAGTTCTTTTCACAGAAGAAGAGGAACATCTGGGAAGGAAAAGATATGAGGGGTGTGTAGGAATCTGGGGGTCAATGTATTCAGGAGTGACGAGAGAGTAGATCGAGAGAGTCCGGCTGAAGAGGTTAAAAGATCTCCCTCAACCGGTCTCTCCCGATTCGCAGTAGGTGGACAAAAACATCCACCGCCAAAACCTAGACTAACCGCACCCCATGATCCCCGGGCACCTCTGTTAAGTCACCAAACGGATCGAACCTGTAGCGAATACAGATACTAATTGTTGAAAATAATTTCGATATTTTAAAATTTGTGACCACTTCCACCCAAAGTAAGAGAAAACTGTGCTCACTTCTGGTACACATACACGCCCACAGCATACTTCTATCTATTTCAGTGCTTGGGGTATATAAGAATGCTTTGGGACGTTATGTTCTCCCTGCATTTAGAAGTGGCTGCTCGTGACATTACTTTTCGCGCCACGAGTTATTTTTTTAATTAACGCAGACATTCTTCAACCCACATCATTAAATAATATCGTATTACATAGTGATGAAGGAAGCAATGATTTCTGGCGACTCTTGGTCCTAGGCATGGGAATGGAATGTCCTTTATTTATAAGTGTTTTGCAGAGCAGGATCCGCGTATTGTTATGTGCCAACTAGAACCGATTATTGGGTTTCGATTTGTAATAAACTAAAAAAAGAAAGGAGTGTTATGTTATGACGAGAATGTAGATGGTAGAAGAAGTTGAAGACGTCCCACGAAGACATTTCTAGAACAAAATACTCGAGTCGCGTCATGTCAAGAGTCAGAAAAACATAAGAGTATACACGAGAAGATGTCTGAATGTTAATGAGGCAGGACGGAGCCAGTTGGCGATCTGTCCACTCTTATTACCCCTGCGGGAAACTACATGTTGGTTAGTTAGTAAAAAAACTAACTTAATCCTTGCAAATCTGTTTTGTGTTGTCATATTGAAATTTGTGAACCTTTTCTGTCTAGAATATACAGGTTAATAAAACTATCATCTAATCCAAATGCATGTTCCATGGTGAGCTTTGATGCATAGAAAAGTCAATAAAACCGTTAATTAACAAAAACGGGGCTTTTTAAAATAAGAAACATGCTATCGCAAGAAAGGAAAAAACGTTATAAAGTAGATTTAAATTAATTTCAAAATTTTTAATTATTTTATAAATAGTTCAACGAAGTAAGACAGGTCTACATTATAGTAGAATAATAAAACAGTGATTTTACCTACAATATTATCTACAATATTACCTTCAATAATATTACTATGACACAATGTAAATAATAAAGACGAAGAGGTTTTTTTGACGTTGTAGCTTTGAAGAAGAAGAAGATCAATTTGGCTGGTCTAAGCTTTTCGTTATCATTATATACTCGAGTAGTTACTAGATGAAGTAGTTCCTTATTCCTTATGCTTTTTTAATTTTAAATTATTGTGAACTTCTGATCCCAGTTAACATAAGAGAACTTACTCGATACGTTAAGCATAACGACCTTTTTCATTGTCGCTGTTCACAAAAAAAAATATGTAGCAAATTCACCAATTACTCGCCTACATAGTTTAGCAAATGAATATACAAATAATATCGACATTTTTCATATGAAAAATTCAATGTTTAAAACATACTTAAATGAATACTTCATGTCAAAAATGTTAATATTGAAAATATTTAGATTATTATATAATTGTTTAAATGTTAACCAATTGTAAACCATATTATGGAACCATTGTTCATTATCACTAATCACTAACAAAAAAAATAACCATATGTGCCAAAAATAAAAAGCACTATGAGCATATAAAAAAGAAATAAATAAATTAATTATTATCTCGAGTGTAACAAAACATAACATTTTTAATCGTCAACTTTTATCAATTGTTTCATCTTTTATTATTATTTTTTTATAGAATGAAACAAGTACTTTGTTTAAAACCACTTATTTTAATAAGTGGTTTTAAACAAAGTACTTGTTTCATTCTATATAATGTCAAGCCACAAAGTGTTTGCTATCTACGATAAATTATTTTTTTCTTATTTTATCACATATTATAATATTAAATACAACGGCACAAATTACCACTTCTTCTTTTCTTTTGAGATTATAACATGAATAATTATGTACCTTAACCATCGGAATATTTTTTTAAAAATTGCCTTACAAAATTCAATCAAATCAATTGAAATCGAATAACTATGTTTACACAAATTAAAAAATAACACTAACATAGTAAACAATTATAAAATGAATCATCTAAATTTTAAGATATCTGAGTTGCCCTAATTCAACGGACTTATTTGAAAGAACGGAAGGGAATCCCTTCGGTAACACGACTAACTTGCCAAAAACTAGAGTGGTGGGAAGTCATAAAAAATATATAAAAGCAAATTGAAAACATAATAGAAAGTAGGTACTTACAACAACGTATTTGATGACATTTATTTCGTGATCCACCATCTTGATTTTTATTTAATTTCTCTGTAAGGTTTGTAAAATAAAAATAAAAACACAATTTTTTTTTCACAAAAACACAATTCACAATAAAATGATTTCTTTGTTTAGTCTTTCATCTAGTAGCATTCCACAAAAATGTTTAAAAAACGTTAACCGTAAATTAAATAAAATTTTGATTCGATAGGCAGATTTGGAGGAAGTGAAGTGCCTCTTGCAAAGCGGATGCGGGATGCGTGCTGCCGTTGAAAGGGTGACAGCGAGTTTGTTACGTTTTAGCTTTGACCTAGAGAGAATGTTCTGATTCTAACGAGCGAAATCTTATAAATGCTTATATTTATATACCGCTCCGGTGTACCCGGTGTATTGAGTATAAGCAAAGGCAATATCTAATTTGCCATGCTTTTATCTCGCAAATAAGTAGTATGCAGTATGCTATGCACGGCAACGGCTTTAAATAATACACGCTTTGCGCCATGTAACAAAATGTTGGCATATTCTAAAGATCAAATTATTAAATTGCTGGAACAAAAGCAAGAAAAGCAAACCGGATATATTAAAAACATAAATTGTATTATAATTTATCTGTTGAGTAGATGAACTTTGGACTCCAATGGATCGGAAAACATTTGTTTGCGAACGGTTGTTGAGAGGAAGATATAAGTTAGTGAAGATAGAAAGAGAGAGAGTTACGTTTCGTATATTACTGTAGGGGCATGAGGGAGAGACGACAGCACACATTTTCTTTCTCTCATAGCCAGTTATGTATCGTATATCTAAGACACAGTGCAGGCCTATTGCCTGTATCACACTGTAGGAGCAAGAGAGAGCAGTGCGCGCGCACATTTTATTTCTCTCTTCCTATCATATAGAAGGAGCTGAAGAAGTTTTACTTCAGTCGTGTGGTCTAAAGCACACTGGTTTTTTTTCAAGTAAAAAACTTCTTTAGCACCGTTGTGATTTGAAACGAGCGACACTAAAAATAAACAAACACGTATAGAATAAAGCCTGCGGGAGAATGAGATAGCAATAAAATATTTATTTAATTAAAAATAACGAATCCTCGGTTCCAATATAATACGATAAATCCACAGTCCCACACAGTCTCCTTTGGTGTAGTGGTAACAAACCTCAGCTGACGAACCTCAGCGGCCAGACATTTAGCTGACCAAGGATCGAATCCTACGAAATCCAAATTAAAAAAAAATTGTAAAATTAATATCCAATCTTCAAACCACTCCAAAATGAACAGGCAAAAGAAAGCACAAAAGAAAATGACATCACAACGAAGAATAAAACGCAAATACTAATAATAGACAGTATAGGAAAAGATGCACAATTCAACGACAAAATATGAAAAAAATCGTCCTTCACATTGATAAAAAAGTGCTTCGTGGTCTCCCTAACTCTTGTCTATTTTAGTTTTCTGAAGGTTTCACTTCTGTCGCACCAACGATAATACTCACTTACGTTGTGATTTATTTCATTTTTATAAACTTATCAACTATAGACACACTTACACAATACAAAAAATTTTAAACGTAAAAGAATAAAACATGTTTATGTAATACACAATACCATTACGATACATACATAATTAGGCCGGGTGTTAGGAGACGTACTTAACTTACTTTATTTAACCAGTGATTCCTGATATATGTATAGGTATATATATTTCGAGTAAAAAATGTTACTGATATTTTGATCTCCAGTGGTCATTAAAATTTTGAAGTGAAAACTTCTTAAGCACCGTTGTAATTTGAAACTCTATGAAACGAAAAATAGCGACACTAAAAAGCGACAAACATTCCTAATTGTTAAATGAAAGCATCAGCGCGGATTAAGCACCCAGTGAGGTCCACATTATCAAAGGTTGTTTTCAGGTGGAAAAAATATAATAAGCAGTAATTGTTGAATGAAACACTAGCATATATTGAATCATTTGGCGGGTACGAGATAAGCCGCCATAGCTCAGTGGTCAAGAGCAATCGACCGGCAATCGAGAGGACACGGGTTCAAGTCCCGTTGGCGTCATGTATCTTTTCTCGGAAGATTTTTCAATGTGGATGAGTGTTTCAGGCTGATAATTATTGCTTATAATAATTGTTACCCTTTGTGCTATGCATAAAAAATCTTGTCTTAAAAACGTTAGTTTTACAATTAAAAATAATAATTACTAACATCACACTATTGCTATCACTGCGGAGGCGTCTACTAATACCTACAGGAATTCCAAAAACTGAACAAATCGGACTAATATCTATGAGAACCAAAGTGAGGACGAATATCTACAGCTCAAACTACTGACTAATGTCTATGAGAACCAAAGTTTGGACGAATATCTACAGCACTGGCAGAGGTTGGATTTGCAATTATGTATAGCATATTGGAATAACGTAATATTGCTATTTAGTTTAAAAAACTTAATTTTTGTATGTATGTATGTAAAAATCCCTAGTATCGGACTATTGTTTTAACAGCTTTCTTTATTTCGAATGCTTCTAAATTATTTAGTCTGTTACCATGAACATTTCTATGTCAGTTAGGTTAGGTTGGGTTAGGTTAGGTTGTGGTGCCGTGTATTTAGAAATAAATAAGCAAAATAAGTATTATTGTCCAAAAACTTCAAGTACGTACTTTAAACGTTTAAGCCTTTTCGTAATTAGTAATTACGTAATTGAAGTGATTTATGCTTTTCCGTACATCCTCTTGCTCAGCTGCCCTCTATTAGTCCAACCTACGCTCCATAGATATTAGTCACCACTGGGACCGTCATAGATATTCGTCCGACCTTAGCTCTGTAGATATTAGTCCACACTCTGAAGTTCTTAGACATTAGTCCAACATATGAGCTGTAGATATTCGTCCGACATACAGGCTGTAGATATTAGTATCTAGAGTCATCACTGCCGCTGTTATCTCTCCGAATACTGAGCGAAAGGGACAACTGCACCTCGGGCAGATAATCGAGGTTTTGTACTCCCCATTTTTCTTCTCCAAAACAGGACCGATTTTAAAGATTTTTTACCAACTGTTTTAGAAGAAAATATTCTATATTTAAACGTTTTACTTTTTTTAAAAACACATTGTCAAATTTGTATACTGAACGTCTGTCAAACCAGGCAATTTTAAAGATTTTTGGAGAGTCCCAACTCCTATAAGAAATCAATATATATTATAAAAGAAAGTCCAAAAAAGCGTGCGGAAAGCAAAAACTCAGAAACGAGTGCCGGTACGATCAAGAGAGTTATATGGTATGGTAGATCACTATCCCCCCTAGGGAATAAGGGTATTCATTTTTACCTAAAGGGCTTGCTTTTGAAGATATAAGGTCTGAAAGTTCTAAGAAGACTCTAGAAATTTCAAGAAGGTTCTGGAAGATTCCGGAAACTTCTAGAAAATTCGATAAAACTCTCGAATGTTCTGGAAGAAATGGAGGAGAATATCAGTGAGTCTAGAAGGTTCCGGAAAGTTCAAGAAGGTTCGATAAAGCTGTAGAAAGTTCTGAAAGGAGTGGAGGAGTGTGTCGGTGTGTCTAGAAGGTTCCGGAAAATTCTAGAAAGTTCCATAAAGCTGTAGGAAGTCCTAGAAGGTTCGATAGGACTGTACAAAGTTCTGGAAGGAGTGGCGGAGTATGTCGGTGTGTCTAGAAGGTTCCGGAAAATTCTAGAAGGTTCCATAAAGCTGTAGGAAGTCCTAGAAGGTTTGATAGGACTGTACAAAGTTCTGGAAGGAGTGGAGGAGTGTGTCGGTGTGTCTAGAAGATCCCAGAAAATTCTAACAGGTTCCATAAAGCTGTAGCACTTCTAGAAGATTCAATAGGGCTGTATAAAGTTCTGGAAGGTGTAGCGGAGTATGTCGGTGAGTCTAGAAGGTTCCAGAAAGTTCTAGAAGGTTTGATAAAGCTGTAGAAAGTTTTAGAAGGAGTGGAGGAGTGTGTTGGGGTACGTAGAAGGTTCCACAAAGCTGTAGGAAGTTCTAGAAGGTTCAATAAAACTGTGAAAAGTTCTGGAAAGAGTTACGGAGTAAGTCAGTGAGTCTAGAAGGATCTGATGGTTCACAAATTCTTAGAAAATTGTGGATGGAGAAAGTTCTACAAGGTTTAAGAAATAATAGGCGGTGAGTCTAGAAGATTCTGGAAGTTCTAGAAGGTTCGATATAGCTGTACAAAGTTCTGAAAGGAGTGGCTGAATATGTCTATGGGTCTAGAAGGTTCCGGAAAGTTCTAGAAGGTTCGATAAAGCTGTAGAAAGTTCTGGAAGGTGTGGTGGAGTATGTCGGTGAGTCTAGAAGGTTCCGGAAAGTTCTAGAAGGTTTGATAAAGCTGTAGAAAGTTCTAGAAGGAGTGGAGGAGTGTTTTGGTGTGTGTAGAAGGTTCCGGAAAATTCTTGAATATCCCACAAAGCTGTAGGAAGTTCTAGAAGGTTCGATAAAGTTGTAGAAAGTTCTGAAAGGAGTGGCGGAGTAAGTCGGCGAGTCTAGAAGGTTGTGGAAAGTTCTAGAAGGTTCGATAAAGTTGTGCAAAGTTCTGAAAGGAATGGTGGAATATGTCGGTGGGATTGAAGTTTCTGGAATGTTCTACAAGGTTCGATAAAACTGTAGAAATTTCTAAAAGGTTCCCTAAAGCTGTAGAAAGTTCGGATAGGAGTGGAGGAGTGTGTCGGTGTGTCTAAAAGGTCCCGAAAATTCTAGAAGGTTCCATAAAGCTGTAGGAAGTTCTGGAAGGTGTGGCGGAGTATGTCGGTGAGTCTAGATTATTCCGGAAAGTTCTATAAGATTTGATAAAGTTGTAGAAAGTTCTAGAAGGTTCCATAAGGCTGTAGAAAGTTCTGAAAGGAGTGGAGGAGTACGTCGGTGAGTTTAGAAGGTTCCGAAAAGTTCTAGAAGGTTCGATAAAGCTCTAGAAAGTTCTGGAAGGAGCGATGGAGGCATGTTGGTGAGTCAAGAAGGTTCTAGATAGTTCTGGAAGGTTCCTTTATGCTCTAGGATATTATGGAAGGAGAAAGTTCAAGAAGCTTTCAGAAATGAGTGGCGGAGAGTGTCAGTGAGTCTAGAAGGTTCTGGAAAGTTCTAGAAGTTTGGATAATTATATTATTAAAAAAACAATTTGCATGCCGCTAAAACTCAAAGACGAGTCCCGGTACGATAACGGGAGTTATATTGTGTGGTAGCCCTCTATCCTCCATCCATGAAGAAAGTTCCCGTTCTTACCTGAAGGGCGTGCTTTTAAAGATATAAGGGCTGGATGTTTCACCCCGTTGAAATTTCTAGAACAGTTCAAAAAAGTCCTGAGCATTCCACCACATGGAAGGAACGTTCAGGAACATACCGGAACAACCCAGATTATTGTGGAACATTCCAGAACACACCTGAATGTTGTGCAATGATCTGGAACATTATTCTGAAATATTTGAAGGTTTTTTTGTATGGGGCTACCCATATGGGGTATATAAAGCAAGATCCGTCGTGGATTCGAACGTCAATTCAATATCACATCAACTCCATGAGCGATGTCGGACACTCCAGTCAGAGTATTTAAGAGCATTCCACAATGTTCCAGAACATCACGGAACCTTCTGGAAAAGTGTGGAATGTTTGAGAATAGGGAATCGGGAACATCAATGTGAAACATTCCAGAACACTCTCGAATGTTTTCCTGAGCGAAGCTGGGTAACCCAGCTAGTAACTAATAAAAAAAACGTCCCAACATGCTAGTGGTTGATATCTATATTATAATAAAAAATTGCACCAGTGCCAAAATCCAGAGAGGAAATACGTTTGTATGGACCAAACGCCGCCCGATTTCCTCTCAATGAAATCTCACTGAACTAACTAACGTAAACTAACCTTCGTCTTATTTTGAAGATCAAGTAGGTATGCAAAATTTCATTAATCTGGAAATAAAGCAGTATATTATACAATATATAAAAAACAAAGCCACGCCGGAACACTTATTAATTTATTTTATTTGATATAATATCTAACATTTTAAATACAATTCAGCATGTCGGCCTCATTGGTTAGCTCAGGCACCTGTGCTGAGGACTCCATTTTATAAACAAAAATGTATACATAACATATTAAAAATAATATAAAAACAATGCTGCATAAAAAAGTAAGCTAAAATTAAACTAAAAATAAAAATTTATAGTTAAGGTAAAATTATAGGTAAAATGAATTATTTTGTGATGTGTTTTATATTGGTTTTGTGTGTTACGTGTATGTGTTTTATTTTCATTATGTTATTTTTTTCTTATTTTGGTTGAAAGGCTGTTGGTTTCGACAATATTGCTGCCGAATACTTTAAAGGAGATAGCCCTATTATTCTCACATGGTTGTGCAAACTTTTTGACCAGTGTTTAGAGGAAGGTTACATGCCTATAGATTGGAGATGGGCTGAAGGGTAGTAGCCTTCTTAGTTCAGTCGGCAAGCTGTAAAGAAAAAAGTTTCAATTATTATAAGCAATAATTATTAGCCTGAAACACTCATCTACATTAAAAAAATCACTCGAGAAAAGATACATGCCGCCGACGGGTCTTGAACCCGCGTCCTTCTGATGTCCGGTCAATTGCTCTTATATATTTATATCACAATATATTTATCCACTGAGCTACGTCGGCTTATCTCCTATCCGCCAAATAATTTAATATATACTGGTGTTCCATTAAAAAATTACTGCTTATTACTTTTTCCACCTGCAAACAACCAACTTTTCTCGGGAGATTTTTTCAATGTAGATAAAAACTTAAAATTTAAAAATTAAATCCTATATGTGTACATAAGTCGTCTTGTGCAGCCTAATAAGAACACGCACGCGTTTTTCTTTTAAAGAAGATATACATCCCATGTGATTGAAACATACATTTTTTGTTTTGAAAAAAAAAGTCAAACCACGTTCAACCAAAGATAACCAAATTTCAGGCTAATAATTATTGATTATAATAATTGTTACTCTTTGTGCTATGCATACAAATCTTGTCTTAAACATTAGTTTATCAATTAAAAAATAATAAAAAGTTACCCTTTCCGGCGCCTTGATTGCTTTTTAATTAAATATTTTTTGTTGAATTTCAGTTTTGTTTTCGTGAAATAATGAATTTAAATCTTGAAAGTGGAAATTAACCCACTTCCCGATATCCGGTCGAGTTGAAACTCGGCAGATGTACTCTTTGTCGATAACAGTGCATTCTTCCAACTTTTGATGGCACTCGCGCACACACACGCGTGTTTCTAAAATTGGATGACATTATTTATTTATTTATTTATTTTCGGGAAATCGACAGTTTACATTTTTCCAGTTTGTACATGTTTGTATAGCCAAAATAAAACCAATAATGGATTTCCTCCATGTGACTTTACCTCTGATTAACAGCATAATAAAAAAATTAAATAATAAATTTATAATAAAGCAGTATGAGATCAAAAATTTTATAAAACAAAAGATTAAGTATATAAAACTAAAATTTACATAAAATATCAATACATTGGTAACCATAAGACGCCAGATTGTACATATAAATCAAATCATAACAGAATTAAAGATAAACGATAGAAACATAGACACATAACATATTCATGAAAAATCAGAGAAATACTCTTTTATGTACCCCTTATATTTGGTAGGTTCGGAATTGAAAATGTCCACCTTGGATAATATGCTATTGTAACTATTGCATAGTCTGTTCAGACAAGAATTTTGCTTACAGTTTGTCTTGCATTGATCAACCCTGAACAGGACAGAAGAGCGTGTTGTACGCGCAGGTACATTAAATTGAATTTTATTTAGCAACTCTGGGCATTGAATATTATTGTTAACTAATTTATACAGGAATATTGCATCCTTATGATGCCTTCGTACACTCAATGAATCAATTTTAAAGTATGAGGCTGCCTCTGCATAATTATTAAATCTTACATATGACTTCTAACAAAGATATTTGAGGAATTTGTTTTGAATTGCTTCAATTTTGTTCGTATGGATTTTATAAAATGGAGACCAAACAACTGACGCAAACTCCAAATGACTTCGTACGTAGGCAAAGTAGAGTTGCTTAATGACGTTGATACTATTAAAAAGTTTTGTATTTCTCATGATAAAACCTAACATTTTAGCAGCTTTATTTGTGATTTGTTGTATATGAAGGTTATATTGTTTGATACTATTAAAAAGTTTTGTATTTCTCATGATAAAACCTAACATTTTAGCAGCTTTATTTGTGATTTGTTGTATATGAAGGTTATATTGTAGTTTACTATCAAGGGTTATTCCAAGATCACGAATATCTGAGACTGTTGCAATGTTGTTGTTATTTATAGAATAATTAAATAATGTTTTATTTTTATTTCTTGAAAAGGTAATATGATGACATTTTGAGACATTTAGAAATAGAAAATTAGATTAGAAATAGACATTTAGATTATGTAGGAAGTGTATTTAAAATTTTACAGCAGTTATTATGCGAAACAATTTTCGGTACCATCCAATTAGAAACTGGCTTACATATTTTCTATGTTCACTCATTTTAGTCAGCCTCTAGGAAGGAAGGTTCAATCCCCACACAAACCAAAAATAATAATTTAAAATACAGTTTTAAAAGACATTTTAAAAGTTCACAGCAGTTAAGAGCCAGTTCTGTGGGCGTATTTCCAAAACCTATATCGGTTCAGTCGCTCGTTTTGGAAATATGCGTCCCGGGGAGGAAGGTTCAATCCTCAATCAAACCAAAAAAAATCTTTGGTATTAGCTGCTAGCTGGCCCACAACTAGGTCGAAAAATGAAAATAGATAAATTATAGTGTAAAAAAATAAATTGTTTTTTATGGGAGGATTTTTTTTAACTTTTGACTTTTCTTTGTCATTTTATTTTTACAATCTTCCACACTTCTCTCCAGTAAAAGAGAAATATTGCCCCAAGCATCCATATAATCCCAAGCATAATATTCCAAAGCAAAGACATGAATGTGAACTGATTAATACCAGTGACTATTCTTCGCTCCACGCGATGAACGTCCTCACGAACAGTACCGGATTATCCCTAAGGCAGAGTAGGCAACTGCCTAGGGGCCCCGCATCGGCTAGGGGCCCCGCGACCCGAGAAAAAATGACTTGCTTCAATTAGTGACCAACGAAGTTTACGAAAAAGTCAGCTTTCAAGATGTTTTGTTTTTTTTTTATTAGGTACATTTACAGGTTAATAACATTAGGTACACGCATTAAACAACCAAATTAAAATAAGTAGGTTAATAAATAACTAACGTTCACACCATGCACAAATAATAAATAAAAAGTCTTCAATTAAAACAAATATTTAAACATGGTTGTATTTTACTTTTTTTTTCTTCTATTTGTTGCAACATTACTTAGTATCTGAAGTGATTGAAGGTGCCGTGTGTGGTTTACACTGGCATTTGTTTTGTTTTATTTTTAATTATATGTTTAAAATAAAAATGTTGTACAAGCTTCAGTATGCACTACCTTATCGCTTGCTAAAATTCTTTGGGAAAGGTTGGAAGAGATCACTTTAGTGACAAGACGGCTCACTGAAATGTTTTTTTTAATAATATATATTTTTGTTTCTATGTATGTGTCCTTTTATGTGCAATAAAGGTTTATTGTATTTTATTGTATTGAATTCGTTTTTTATTGAATGGGGTGATGGCATACCTTTCGTAATGTAGTAAAAGAACAGATTAATTATGAATAAAATTACGTTTTGGTAGAAAAAAATAATTTTAGAAGTTAGAAAAGGGTAAAGTGCAGTGGCGGACTAGGCCTGTTAGAAGCCCCGGGCGGAAAAGTTGAATGAACCCCCCCCCCGTTTTCATTCAGTTCACACGGGCCTCTGACTCTGGGGGGCCTCCAAACACCTCCATGTTCCCTTGATCAAATCCTAAACAAGGCTTTAAGGACATTGCAAAAAATCGTTATTTTTAATTCATTTTGGCTCCTTCAACCCCCCCCCCCCCCCTGTTAGTCCGCCATTGGTAAAAGGGCCCCGAGACGTGCATTGCCTAGGGGCCCCGACATGGTTAATCCGGCCCTGCTCACGAACACCGTCCAAGTGCCAACCAACGCCGCGAATGCCTTTGTGCTCGCGTCAAAAACCGAAAGGCGACCGAGCGCGAATGCCGCACGAATATTGCATTGCAAGTCCGTATTGCCGGCCAATGCACAAGTCTGGATGCGGCATAAAAGTGAACAATTCCTGACCCGCATTTTCCAAAGTTGTGTCTATGTTCATTATAGCTGGACATACACGGCAGAGCCGTTTGGCTCTGAGTCATTTGGCTGAATCCATTTAGACCAGAGGCGGTACCTAAGTGACTTTTCGGTGAGCTAGAGTCTGCTAGTGCTAAGATTGAAAAATACGACATTATTGATGTTGTTGAAGCTTAATATGAAGCCATACTAAATAATGCAAAATCATATGTTTTTGTTTTGAAAATTTGATCGCTTAGAAGTATTATAGATGCTTCAATTAAATACCGCTTGTAGAACATACCATGGCCCTTAAAAATATCGGTCAAATATAAGTCTTTTTAAACCTATAAAAAAATAAAGTGTAAGGTCTATAAAAAACACTTTCAAGTCCAAACTCTCCTATTTATAAACCCCTTTTAGGATATGGTTTTATTGTATAATGTGGCAAATTAAGTTTGTTTCATAATAATCGCCAAAAAAAATGATATTTACACACGAACTTCCCAAATTAAAATAAAATATGCATTTTCTCGTTGTTATTTTACAATACGGCCGCTAGTCAACGAATTTGGTTTTTCAAAGTGAACCCTACGCCGTCCACCGAAGAACTGACCATGCCACACCCATTTTCAGTCAGACCTCCCGCCGTTGCAGGGAACAGACGTTAGGCTCCGCGTCGCTTAATTTCGTGAAATCGATTTTAAATTTCCGTTTTATTACAATAAACAATGCGTAAAAAAGGAGTTAATATTTCTACAGGTTTTTACGAAATTAACCTGTAAAAAAAAATTCTCAAATACCTTTTCCAACCTTTCCAAAAGCTTTTTCTCAAGTATTTTCAAACCCCTTCCTTAAGGGGCATGAATTCCGAATTCGATTTTTTACCGGACTATTGAAATGAATATATATGGAGTGCAATGCAACGCGGTTTCGTTTCATCGAGTTTCAAATCGCAATGGTGCTAAGACTGCTAAGGAAGTTTTCACTGAAATGAAATTAGATACATTTTCAACTACAACAACAACAATGTTGTATTTTTGTAACTTAGCACTCGAGCTCAAAGAAACGTTACAACTTTTTCTTTTTTTTTCAAATAAATAATTATCTAATATTTGTGTAAGAAGAAAAGTCACTATCACAACGACAATTCCTTTTTCAAACTTTCATCAGGCCGGTAGTACTATAATATTGATTATTTGACAGCTCGTTGAAGGATTCTAATGCAAACTCTGGCGGGATAAATAGGCAGAATACAAAAAGGCCACCATCTTGAATTCAAACGTAAATACTAAAATACAGACATAAGAAATGCCAAACAGTCAAGCTTAAACAGGACTACACAATGCTCAATCTACAATTCTGTCAGCAACTTTGTAATATTATCCCTTTGATTATATAAATGTCTATAATCAAAGTATTATCCAAACAATAAAATTTTATTGCTTATGTAACGGACGTGTTGCTCTCCCTCATTGTTTATGTATAATTTAATATGTCTTTCTAGTTATGTACAACGCCCCGGTGCAACCAATAAAGCTTGTGTGCCAAGTTTGCACCGGGAGACATTCTAGACTCCTATATTTTTTATAATTATGCTTATTTATGCTTATTTACGCCTCCAAGGCAACCAGGCTGACTAGCCTCCTTTTATTTTTAATTAAGACCCCTTTGAGGGCCTTAATTTCCAGCCTTAGGCTGAAGCCCTGAGAAGGGCCATTTGCCTTCCCTCCCTTGCCGTTCTGCTGTTATGGCACTGCAGGAGGCGGCAGCTCCGCCAAGCGGGCTGCTCTCTATTTTTAAATATGGCACCTTTAAGGGCCTTTTTTGTTCTGGCCACTAAGTTCATGAATACCGTGCCGCCAGCAACGATCCTTTACCAAACACATTTTATCATTTCTAAAATGTTCTTTTTCTTAATACACAAATGCCCCGGTGACACAAATAAAGCTTGTATACCAAGTTGCCACCGGGAGACATCCTAAACTCATTATTATTTCGCCTTCAGGGCTATTTTTCCGGCTACAAAGCCAAAAGGACCAAGTCAGGGCCCTCACATTGCTCACAAAATAACATCATTTTGTAACATAACTTCATTTGCACACCCCGTAGGACGCTAAAACTAAGACGTTTCAGTGCAGAGTCCTACGGGGCATCCAAAGAAACATAAATCAACCTTGTAACTCTTAAACTGCCAACGTTATATGCTTTTGCGCACAAATTTTGTACTTAGAAAATTTCCGATCAAAAAACAGTCTTTTTCCATTTTAAAAATCCAGGAACCTCGTAAGACGACGAGACAAACCGGTTTGGATAGCCAGTCTTACGAGGAACCTGGGGAAAATACTAACTTCTTCACATCACTTTGCACACTTAAATTAAACTCAAATACCTACCAACAAATGGTAAACATTTCCAAAATTGTTCCTAAATTCATTAAACTAAAAATCTACGGGTAAAGAATACCCGTACATACATGTTAGAATTAAGAAATACTTTATAAAAACTATGTTATAACCTGTAGAATTATTATTAAATAATGATTTTAATCAACCACTTTCTTGAGCGACACAAGCAAAATGAAGTGCGACAAGAAAGTCGGCGTATTTATACTTACGGGCGAGGTCCAACCTCCCACCCCATAAATGTACCACGTGATCACCTTTTTGCCCAGATTAGGGTATAAAAGGGCGCGTATTTTCCAAATAAAATTAGTTATTCTTCAACAGACAACAAGTCTTTTATTTACGCCACAAGTGGTCCAGACACCTACCTCTGGAAGTCTGCGACCTGCTGCCAGCTGCTGCCTCCTGCCGAAGTTCTGCCTCAACGGGAACTCGGTGCCTATCGCTGCAGTCGGCCCTGACTTTGGGCACTGCCAAGGCACCCCTCAGGCAGAAACTAGGCGCATCCAGGACCATTACCCCTGGATGTAGGGAGGCCAGCTACTACAATCACCATCATCAGCGTGAGCTAGTGGAAGGCGTGCACAAAACCGGTGCTTCTATTTTACAGTCTTGTAAAGGCTTGATACGTCTGTTACAGCTTATATAATCCTCAGCACAGAAGATCCCGATGAGGATATTACGAATATCATTAATTCAAATTGTTGCGATGATGAAAGATAATAAAACCTTTATTTTTGTTTTAATTTATATTTGTACCACACAGGGTGAGGCACGCAAGACTGTAGACTGGGTGGTTCCGATCCAGAAGGTGTTAAGACGTCAGGAGAGCGTCTCAGGGCTGTCCGCTTGGAAAGCTTGTCTCAAGGTGATCCAAGGGCTCATAGTTCCTTCTAACTAGCCGAGTCTGGTCCGTAGAGCGTAGAGTGTCCGAGGTCCAGGGGTAAGGCGGTAGTCAGAAGTGAAAAGAGGCGAATGGAAGCAGGTCAGAGCGAGTTCGGGCGGGCAGGCAGAGAGAGATGTTGTCGCGGCGGGTAGTTCTGGATAACTGACTTGATACCGAGGGTCTCGCCGTACTTATACGCTGGGTGGACACGCCGGTGCATAATTAGGGTGAAAGCCGTCGGGTCGCTCTAAACCCTCTCTGTCCGCTCGCTTACCCCCACTCCGATATATTTATTTAGCACATACAAATAATTACAAGCATTTTACATAGTTAAATGCAAATCAAATATATATGCTAAATTCGACCGGCACAATATTCTTCGGAATAACTTAATGAGAAAAATCTCAAATTGTAATATTTAATCATCGAAGACAATATTAGCGAATCTCAAACGAAAATTTGAAACAGAAAAATAAGAAAAAGATTCGGTGGCATCTAGGAATTGAACCCGGAATCTTAGCCTTACCGGGACTGTGCTTTAGAGCCAAGGTCCTGTGTTTCCTCATATTGTCTGAGACTTCCAGAAAAATCAATAGATGTCGCACATTAAAATAAAAAATGACATTATCCAAGACACTATCTAGATTGCATTTAGTTCGGGAGGAATCTAGCAATCATACATAAAAATAGCACCCAAAAAAAAAGCATTAAGAAAATTAATATTCTGTTGGAGTTCTTAGATAGGGTCGAATCAGCTCAGTGGTTAGAGCAGAGCCCTAGCAAGGCCAAGCTCCTGGGTTGGAAAGAAAGGATGCTACAAAATCTTTTACTGATTTTTCTGTTTCAAATTTTGGTGTGAGAGTCGCAAATATTGTCTTTCAATGATTAAAAATTATTATTTGTGCTAAGGCTACCTTCCCTAAAATAAGTTGTTTTGTCAAGTGTCTAGCTTCCCCACATTTGCACAATTTTTTTATGACTAGAATGGAACTATTCTGTATTCGTAAAGGCATTTGTTCCATATCCATTTGACTATCTAAAAATAAGACCAGATGCCATATTGCTTTTCAATCCATATCTTGGATGAAACTGGATAGTAAAACTAGAATTTGTACAAAACAATGACTCTATTGAAAATTACCTAATAAATATTTTAACATTTCCAGCAGGTTGCAGTGACTTCTAGCAGAAACCTCCAATGACAACAACATGGAAAGAGCTGCAAGGAGGGACTGCGGGAATGATCACTATCATTCGCATTATAATTTTTCAGTTATAATGTTAGAATTCGGTTTTGGAAGACCCTTTGACCTCTCCAGCTGATCTCTCTCGTCCCATCGTCTTGCACTGCAGCGCGAGGAATGGGTTCATAAGTCCGTCAATCCTAGACACATTGACCTCTAAATTCCTACTCAGCCCTCATACTTTTACTTCCCAGAACTTCCTCTCTTTCCTTTCCTTAAAAAAACCCTCCACACAGCATTCCCAAAGTTTACAGAGGCCCTGAGGGAAATTATTTTTCTAAGTGCCCCTGTGTGGGGTTAATAAAAATGTGTATACATATATTTATTTATAATTAATTCTTGATTTCCATTACAGAGGATTTAACTGTAGATGTGTGAATGAACACTTTTATTATTGCCGTGACGATTCACAGTTATAGTACTGTGACGGCAAAAAAACAATAAACATAAATATGTCCCTTATCGCTACAATGCTGCAGCTCTTTCGAAAAATGAGATACACAACGTACATAGGTTTGTTTCCTTCAAAGGAAAAAAGTGATACTACAATACTACTACCCAAGACGTTAATTTTGAAAGTATGGAATGTAGTTACAAGGATGATACTAAAGTGTGAGTAAATTCCAAAAATTAAATAAAACATTGAATGTCAATGCGCTGGCGCTAGTTTTGCTTTTGTTCTTTAACGTATAATGCTGCAGTTTTTTCTTACAAATAACTAAAACAAACAGTTGAAAATGAGACAAAAGGCGAACCTATGATTGCACCCTCCCAAAGGAAACACAATTACTATCACACATCTCCCTCAAATTTATAAAGAAAATGAAACGCAAGGAAAAAGTAGTACTTTGGAAGAAACAGACACATATTTTGTGTGTCTCATCTTTTGTCTAACCATTATTTGATGTGTAAGAAAGAGCTGCAACATTATAGCGATAAGGAAGTATGTTTATTACCGTTTTTCGCCATGACCATGAATCGCCACAGTAATTATAAAACCGCTCGTTACCATTCATTTACACAATGGAGTAATTTTTTTGTACAAAAAAAAAATTATATTTTTTTAAATTTTTTAAAAATTCTTGTAAGAAGGTACATAAAGAACACCATTATTGAATTATTCAGTTGTTCAGTTCAAGAATGAGACTGAACTTGTGCCATAAATAATAGGAATTTTTGGGCCATTGCCCAATTCTCAAAAATATTTTTCTTCAATAGATTTATCCACTTAGTTTTATTTAATTAAATGAAGAAAATATTAGCGAAACTCTATCATTAGCGAAAAAAATCTGAAAACAGAAAAATCAGAAAAAAGATACGGCCACATCTAGGACAGGAACCTGGGATCTTCGGCTTGCCGGGGCGCAGCTATACCAACCGAGCTTATGTGTCCCTATCCGATTTGGTCATATTTAAATGTATCATATCTCGACTAAGAACCACCAACTTTATCTTCATTTTCTTAAAGCATATTTCAATCATACATAAAGATAGCAGCCAATAAAAATAAGCATTAACCCTGGAAAGATAGTCTACGTAAAATTTACGCATGCGTGTTAGAATTATTGCTCTCTTGTTCTAATTATTGCGAATCTGTCGCTGTGCTTTTCAAACATCTCACTCGCTGCTTGGACCTTCCATGGGGCGCGCGCGTCTCTGAGGTAGGTGTCACCAGATTTGAGATATAAAGACCGCATGAGTCAAAAAGCATAAAATTGATACTTCCAAAGCTGTATCTGAATGATTTTTATATAACTATATGTTATTATTAAATATAAGATATCTTAATTATTTAGTCCACTAGTCAAAATGGCTGATTATTAGTAAGAAATAATTGATTTGAGGAAAAAAAAATTATTCATAAGTTTTGTTGATTATTTTACATATATATTCACAAATTGTTGCATTTCTTTGTAAAATGTAATACCGATTGGTTTATTCAAATCAATTAACAAAATAAAATATTACAACTAGTTAAAACTCATGCGTCAATTTTACTTATGATTATATTAACTTTACCGTACATTTTCATATGATTATCTTTCTAGGGTTAAGAACATGAAGATAATGTTGGTAGTTCTTAGTTGAAGTATGTTCAAATCGGATAGGGAGACAATAGCTCAGTGGGTAGAGTTGCGCCCCGGCAAGGCGAAGGTCTTGGGCTCCTGTACGAGACCGTACTTTTTCTGATTTTTTAGTTTTCAGATTTTTGATTGATTTAATTTAATTAAATACTACAATTTGAGGTTTTACTCATAAAGTTAAAAATAAATACGTAGTTTTAGTTGTTGGAGTACCTGTGTGCTTTGATGTTATTTTTATAGGCAAGCCATAGAAAACTTCTCGCAAACTCCAACAGCGTGAGGAAGCACAAACAAAATATTTGATAAATGCAAATTTGGGATGCGGGTATAGGTACTGCCGCCCCAGGAACCAATCAATGGATAACACCTCTGTTGCAGCCTTTGGGTTGTTAACCTACATTGGTTCATGATTCCTTGGCGATGGATGCGTCTATCCACCAGCAGGTAGGACCGGCCGACCCTTTGACCTCTTCATATGTACAATCATCAACATATCGCCTTACACTGTATCGGGAGGGATGGATTCTTATATCCGTTATTACTGGAGACACTGCCCCCAGATTCTTAAACACTTCTCATACCTTTTTCCTTCCCAGAACTTCCTCTCTATTCTTTCCTTTAACTTCTTGATCGCCGACACTAAATTTTCATTGTGCGCCGGCTGATTCTATTTTCGTAATAACTTACTTGTTTTTTGCAAAACGATGATTTTGTAAAATGTACCATCTGTAACCGACGTGTTACGCACCCTCATTTTTTAAACTTATAATTTTTATGTCTTCTTTTTATGTACAATGCCCCGGTGCAACAAATAAAGCTTGTGTGCCAGGTTGCCACCGGGAGACATTTTAGACTCCTATTTTTAATGATTTATGATTATTTCCGCCTCCAAGGCGACCAGGTTGCCTTGCCTCCTTTTTATTTTTTGGCGGCTCCCAGAAGGGCCCTTATCTTAGCTCGGAGCAAAGGCCGGTTTGGCGGCTCCCAGAAGGGCCCCTTATCTTAGCTCGGAGCAAAGGCCGGTTTGGCAGCTCCCACAAGGGCCCCTTATCTTAGCTCGGAGCAAAGGCCGGTTTGGCGCTTCCCAGAAGGGCCCCTTATCTTAGCTCAAAGGCCGGTTTGGCGGCTCCCACAAGGGCCCTCATCTTGCTTGCAAAGATTATCGTTTTTTAACATAACTTCATTTACACACCCCGTAGGACAATGAAACTAAGACGTTTCAGTACAGAGTCCTATCGGGCATTCAAAGCAACATAATTTAAACCTCTAACTCTTAAACTGCCAACGCTATCTGCATTTGCGCAAAAATTTTGGACTTAGAAAATTTCCAATCAAAAAACAGTCTTTTCCCATTTTAAAAATCCAGGAACCTCGTAAGACGACGAAACAATCAGGTTTCGGTAGCCAGTCTTACGAGGGACCTGGGAAAAATACTAACTTCTTTACATCACTTCTCAAACTTAACTTAGCATCAAATACCTACCAACAAATGGTAAACATTTCTAAAAATATTCCTAATTTCATCGAACTAAAAATCTACGGGTAAAGAATACCCGTACAAACATGCTAGAATTAAGAAAACTATTGAAAAACTATATTATAACCTGTAGAATTATTATAAAATAATAATTTTAAGCGACCACTTTCTTGAGCGACACCGGCAAAATGAAGTGCGACAAGAAAGTCGCAGTATTTATACTTACGGGCGAGGTCAAACCTCCCACCCCATAAATGTACCACGTGACCGGTTTTTATCCCGAAATCGGGTATAAAAGACGACGCATTTTTGAATTTTGAAATAAATCAGTTCATCTCTAACAGTCAACTCGTGTATTATTCTTCGGAAATTTATTATCAACCAGCTGCCTCCCGCCGACCTCTGCCTGTCTTCGCTCCTGGTGCCATCAGTCTCTTCGAGAAAGCCAGCCTTACTTTAGGCAACCGCCACGTACCAGGATCAGGCAGAGGATTTGGCACATCCAGTGTCCTCCACTCACCAGTCACTGGGTGCACGGGAGGTCAGTTAATTATTATTTTTTTACCATTTCATCCTGTTCGTGCACTGAAACCCGGTACTTTTTTACAGTCTTGTGAAGACGCTGATACGTCTGTTACACCATCTTACCAGATAATATGTTTATATATAAACAAAAATAGTACCTATGTAATACCTTAAGTAGTTTCCCCAGAACAGCTACTTATATTCAGAGAAATGATATTTTAATAGTATTCATCAAGACACATTGGTAAAAAAAGAGGTTAAAAGACCCTCCACACAGCATCCCTAAAGATGGCATAGGCCCTGAGGGAAATAATATTAACTCAGGGCCTCCTGTGCAGAATTCATGTGGAAAATTATGTTACAAAAAATACATAAAAATTTAAAAAAAAACCTAACGTGAAATAATAGGAGTAAGTTGAATATTAAATTTCCTCGATGCGGGATCATTGATTTTAAAAAGCAGGCACCATTAATATCTGAACACCATTTGGTGTGAAAAATATTCACTTGAATCAGTGTTTTTTTGTTATATTATTTTTCCTTTCAACCATCTTAGAGTTGCCGTTTAAACGATTTCAGCATCTTCCATTTTTTTCTAGACTTCTGGACTGAGTGTGACGATTGTTACACCAAGGTAAGTACTGCATTGCTTTTTTTAATTTGATCGAGTTGGGTTCTAGAGTGCGTACGTTATGTTTAGTAAGTGAATAGTGGCTAAGAGACCGCTAATAAACACAGAGCCTGTTTTTTCCGTATTATAGATATGATGCGGCTCAAAACGTTCAGCACAGGTCTAACAGGGAAAAAGAAATAACAAGAAATAAATTGAAGAAGGATCTACACCTCGAAGGACTTTATTGAAAAATACATGCGTAGGGAACAAATAATAAACACAACTTAACTCATAAAAAGGTCATTTTCAATCCAATTAATATGGCGTGTGTATTAGGCCGGAGAGAATTTTTATTTCCAGAATTTCAAAAACCGTATATGTTCAATCATTGACCCTATACTGTATGGGAAAAAACTCACAGTTTTTTTGACCTGTTCATGTGGCGAGATTAACCTTAAATTTACAAAAAAAACATTTTTTACATGTTACAAGAACTCCATGCAGAGTGCAAGTGCAAGTAACTTTTACTAGTATTAATGGAGACACATGTCATGTTGGGCTATTGTTTCTCATTCTCGCAACTCTTTCTAGCGACTTTCGTTAAAACAAACAGTCGCAAATTCAAAAACCGTGAAACTCAAGAACAGTCCCGCGCATCAATTTGTTGATGTCACGCATTTTTACTAACAATGCCTAATCCAAGAAAAGATTTGTTGTTTCCTACATTTGGTGAACCAAAACAGTTTAAATACCGCATGTTAATGTCATATTATAAAGTACTTGTGGGTGAAAAATGATTTATTATCTTTATTAACGGAAGAAGTTTTAAATTTGTGAAATATTAGCTAAGTACGAGGGCTGTCTGTAAAATAAGGTCTCCAAGATGCTGAGAATCGCGAGGAATGATTCTACGCCCAATCCTGCAACACTGGCGTGTAGCCTGGTTTCCCCTTGTCAAATCCCCACCACGTTGTACCCTCTGTGGCGCTTAGTCTCAGCGTAGCAGGAGTTTCCACTCGCCGCACCCGCCAGAAGTGAGTTACGCTCTGTAATTCGTTTTTAAACTTTGCTTCAGCGAATCTGAATGACGCCACTAGGATTGTTCCTTTGGCGCTGGTGTCGTGTAGTGTAACTCGTTCCCAGTCACAATTGAGTCCAAGAATTCTTCGCCATCGGTGTTGTAGCACTCAAGGAATTCGCAGGCTGCTTCAACTCGTTGTTGATTGTGATCTTCGGTGAGCATTTTGGGACCCACCTTGGTCAGATTTTATAGTCACCCAAATGTTCCGTCAAAATCTTGTCAAGAATGGTCTTCCTGACATCAGGGATCATATCACAGAGCTCCCGAACCGTCACCCGTCGATCTGCAATCATTGTTTTATCCACTTTGGCAATTTTTTCAATGATGGCCGTCCGGCACGCTTTTAAATTCTCTGCACCAATTGCACACGTTTTCGCACTCATACACTGTTTTACACACACTTCAAGTAGCTGAGAATTAATTTCTACTGGGGTTTTGTTCTTTGCCCAAAAAACTAATTATAGAGCGTAATTCACACCTGGCGGGTCTGAAGGATGGAATCCCATCGCGAACGGCTGCCACGCCGAGACTAAGTGTCGCAGAGAGTGCAGCATGGTGGGGATTTGGCGTAGGGAAACCAGGCTACATGCCAGTGGTGCCGGATCTCACGTAAAATTGTTCCTTGCGACTGCAGCACCTTGGAGACCTTATTTTACGGACAGCCCTCGTACTTAGAAAGCTTAAAACTTACAAAAAAAGCTTCAGTTTCTGTCGTAAGTCATCAACATAATACAATAAATATAAAAGCATTGAAAAAAAAAGCACAAAAATTAAGCAAAAGGAGTGGAGTTTTGTTAAGAAACTTTTTGTCATTATTGCTGTGTTAAAGTGTATAAGTGCCGAACACATTATGCAAATGTTCAAAATACATACTTACAGAATGAAAATTTTTAAAAGACCAAAGAAAGGTTCTTATTTTTGATAGTTATTTTTTGGGTATTTACAGTACATACAGTTCTACAACCATAGGTTTGCACACAGCAATTTCAAAAAGTTTTTTAACAGCCTCTTCATAAACTCCAGAATTATAATTAAAATTAACTGAACAAGTAACTGATATTAACTTTTGGTTTGACATATCTAATGCTCTGGTTTCACATTATACAGATTACACATAATTACAGATTACACATAATTACAATTATATATTACTCATTTAATCATTGCATTTTGACTAGCTAACAGAACTCTCTTTTTTGCTTATGTTTCAACTTTCTAAGCTTTAAAGTTGTTGTATTATTTTCTGATGGCTTACGACAGGAACTGTTGCTTTTTACCACACTTTTCTCTACACATTGCTAATATTTCACAAATTGTAATCAAAACTCGTTTTCTGTTATTCAAGAATAATAAATCTTTTCACCCACAAATATGTAGTAGGTACTTTATAACATCATAATAAGTCAGTAACACATTGTTTTTAACATGTTTGGTTCATCAAACACAGGCTACGACAAATCTTTTCTTGTTGGACAATTTTTAAGTGAAAACTTCTTTAGCACCGTTGTGATTTGTAACTCGATGAAACGAAAAATAGAAACACTAAAAAGAATCCATCTGTATCACAGATCTACAGGATTTAGCCTGCGAGAGAATGAGATAGTATAATCGGTCTCCTCTTTGTGGGGTACTTGTGCCCGCTCTTGTCTACTTTAGTTTTCTGAAGGTTTTTCTTTTCTGGGTGTGAATTGCACATTCTGTTTTTTTTTAGTAAATAAGTGTCACACCAAGAAATTTATGGGCAGGAATGATTTCGAGTTTAATTCGCTTCGCAACTAAAACGATTTGCCAATATTTCAATGGAAGCCATTAGAGCTTTCACTAGGATTGCGCTTTGGTGGAGCTCTAGAAACATGTAAAATATAATTTTAGGAAATTTAAGGTTAACCATGCCACTTTAAGATGTCATTGCAGGCCAAAAAAATTGTGTCTCTTTTTTCATAAAGTTTAGGGTTAATAATTAAACACGTATGGATTTTGAAATTCTAAAAATAAAAAAATTCACTCCAGCCTAGAGTGTGTTGAACCATTAATTCCAAAATGTAAGGTGGGCACTAATTAACATATTTGTAACAAACTAAAGAGCTAGTCAACACTAGCAAAACAATAAATTGCCAAATTGCTTAAATTAAATAAAAAATAATAGAATGAAACAAATCTCACCACAACTGAAGTGGAAAATTTACAAATATATAATTTTTTTATTTTGCATTGACTGCTCTGAATTTTGAACTGCGATAAGTATGTAAATGTTTGACTAAAACGTTATCAGAATAAGCAAATTTGTAGTATGAGGGCTTAAGATCAAACAATATTTTCTACAAAAAAAAAATACCAATAATTCAAGGGTAAATTGAAACAGAGTTAGTAATCTACAAAAATACATACCAATAATAATAATTTGTAGATAACGTTTCAAATTAAGCTTTAGAATTGTTTGGATAATTTTTGAAGACAATGTTAAATGCCTCTTTATAGGATACAAAAAATTGTATCCCCCGTATTTGTAAAACTTTTCCAAATTGTTCAATAATAAAAACTTGAGCTAAGTGTGATGAAATTTGGGCAAAGGTAGATAGTCACTACAATATACTAATAACGTCCATCTCAACCGGAGAAAAATGTTATGAAACTTGGGCAAAGTCAGGTTATAACCATAATACAATAATGTCTCGACACAGGTATAATATCCTACTGAGACAGGCATCGAAAAGCCTCAATTTAGGCATACTTTATACAGATAAATAAATAAAAAATGTCTATCTCGACTGTGTATTGCGCAAAGTGTGTTGAAACTTGGGCAAAATGAGGTAGTAACTACAACATAAAAATGACTGCCTCAACTGGAGAAAAATGTGATGAAACTTGGGCAAAGTCAGGTGGCAACTGGAACACAATAATGTCCCGTCTCAACCTTGCATTGTAGTGTGATGAAACTTGGGAAAAGTGAGGTAGTAACTACATCATAATAAAATCCGTCTCAACCGGAGAAAAGTGTGATGAAACTTGGGCAAAGCCAGATAATGACCACATAATAATGACCATCTCAACTGGAGAATAGTGTGATGAAACTCGAGCAAAGCCAGGTAGTAACTGGAATACAATAATGTCCATCTCAACCTTGTATTATGCAAAGTGTGATGAAACTTGGGCAAAGTGAGGTAGTAACTACAATACGATAATAACCATTTCAACCGCAGAAAAGGATGATGCAACTTGGCAGTCAGGTAGTAACTATAACAAAATAATGTCTTTCTCAACTTTGTAATGAGCAAAGTGTGATGAAACTTGGGCAAAGCCAGGTAGTGACTACATGATAAAGTCTGTCTCAACCGGGGAAAAGGATGATGCAACTTTAGCAAAGTCAGGAAATAACTTCTTTTTTTTTTAATATATTAGTTTAACATTTTATAGTGTAGTGTATATAATGTTGGCCTCACTGGGTGGGTTACTCGTACTGAGGCCTATAACACAATAACATTTGCCTCAATCATGTATTACGTACAGTAACTACATCATATAACGTCCGTCTCAACCGGGGAAAAGTGTGATCAAACTTGGGCAAAGCCAGGTAGTTACATAACATCCATTTCAACTGGAGAATAGTGTAATGAAACTTGGGCAAGGCCAGGTATTAACAGGAACACAATAATGTCCGTCTCAACCTTGTATTGCGCAAAGTGTGATGAAACTTGAGCAAAGTTGAAGAGCTTGAAAAAACTTTTTGGAAAATAAAAAGGATATATTTTTGCAAAATCTAAATAAAATATAGTCTCTGTAATCTGAACCTCCAGTAATCAAATCACCGGAGTTATGGGGTAGTGTGAATGGTGAAGAAAAAAGTTCTTAGCAAAATTTAGGTAAATTGCTTACTTTTATTAGTATGGACTTTGATGATTCATGGAGCACTGAGGAATGTCGATGGTATTAATTATAATGGATAATACCTTATGTAAAATAGTCTGGTAAGGTATAAGAGAGATTTTAAAAGTTTCAACATGAAAACAGCGGTAGTTTGTCATAATTTCATGAATAGTGCACCGACTCATATTTTTCCGTATCAATATTTGGAGGTGTGATATTTATTACATCGAATGGGCAAAATGAAAACTGAACTCCCAGAAATCCCCATTGCTCGAGTGGTTAAGAATGAAAACTTTTACAGTAGAATTTCATAAGTCGTTTTTTTTAATAGTAGAACTTTATAAATCAGAAGATCAAAAATGATTGAAACGTGTTAAAACTGAACTTGTAGAAAATGATGCAGTTTGCAAGGTTCAATTCAAAGCAGTCAATATGAATGAAACTAACCATCGGATTACTTGTGGTGAGAGCTGTTCATAATAATTAAATATAACAATAACAATTTTTGTATTATTATCACCAAAATTTCTTACTTTTGTGATTACATTACACTGCTCTTTTAAAATGGCAGGAAGAAGAATTCAAGGTTTGGATGAAATTATTTAGTTTGCGGCAGTAGATAATGTTATTTTATTTGAGAGTAGCATTGTTTTGATAAATAAACATGTTAACAACATCAACATACTAACGGAAAATTTGTATAGAGAATACATATTTATTGCTGCCAGCCCAAAAGTGAATTGATTTGAAGAAAAGGGTTTGGTTTGTGAATTTATTTAAAAATATATTTGACTGAAAGAAGGAGATGAATTGCACATATTATATATAAATACATGTCACCACAATGCAATGCAATGCCTACAGCGAAACACTCTTAACAAGTTTTCCAAGGAACCTCAGTCTTCAAGGGACCGAAAGAAGGAGATGAATTGCACGTATATTATATATAAATACATATCACCACAATGCAATGCCTACAGCGAAACACTCTTAACAAGTTTTCCAAGGAACCTCAGTCTTCAAGGGACCGAAAGAAGGAGATGAATTGCACGTATATTATATATAAATACATATCACCACAATGCAATGCCTACAGCGAAACACTCTTAACAAGTTTTCCAAGGAACCTCAGTCTTCAAGGGACCAAAAAAACTAAATTTCTTAAGCATCAAAACTTCTTAAGAAGGTTTGACTGTATTTTATTACAATGTGGTAATTCAAAGATTACACAAAACTGACTGATGTTTATTGATACTGTAAAAAAATACATTTACATAAATAAAATGATTCATACACAAACGAGGTTTTCATAACTTAACTAAGAGCGAACATGCTGCAAAGACTTGGGTACTTAAAAACAAATCAAATTTTTAAAATAACAACTATGTGGAAATATAACACAATAAAAAAACCAAGAAAGCCACTGATGATGAAAGTACATATAGATATGTTAGGTATCTTCCGGAGTGATGAAAAATAAAAGTGATGTTTAAAATTGAACATGATAATCTTCAGATTAAAATAACGTAATATAAATGAGAATTGATTCATTGATAATAAGTGATCACACCGTGAAGTAGTTTCGATCAGAACATAAACCTAATAAAATAAAACCTAGCCAAAGGAAATCATGATTTTTTTTGGCTTTGATAAAAAAATAAATTAAAATGAAAACTTAAAAAATATTATGCTATCTACCGCTGAAGAAGTAGTTTATAAAAGCCATACTTTCTATTTCGGTGTTCTTTACAAAAAATTTAGTTATCGACACCTTATAACAAGCAGAAAAATATTATGAATATTATTTAAAAAATATATATATATAAATTAAAAGCAAATATCTATAATGAATAAAACAATGTAAAGTATGTCAATATGTATTACATATTAATATAGTTTTGGGAAGAAATAAAAAGTGTTTAGTTTTCTTATTTAAAGTTAATAGTGGTATTGCTTTGGTTCTAGTAAAATTCATCAGTAACCCGAGTTACAGAATAAAGCTTCTTCAACACTGGAATAGGGAATGGGGGACATTAATACAAAATTAGATATAGGCATGCATATTATTTTTGTTGTTGTAAATGAGTTTGTATGTATTAATATTATCGAGTAAGTGACTAACTTCATGTGACATTACGGGAAACATATAATAAAGCGATGAACTGACATCCAGCCCAAACTTAAACATACTTACAGTATGAACGTGAATTCAGTCGACATATTAATGTTACATTAAACCTAATACAGCTTAAGATATGGTTTATCTAAAAATATATTTTAGGCAAGTTATTTTGACTGCAAATATTGTACATAGTCGGCAGTACTTTTTAAAAGATTAGCACTATGTATTGTGGTTAATCATTCGTCACAGAATAACAATTATTATTATTCGTGGCGACACTGAGCTGAAAGCAGCAAATATTGTACATAGTCGGCAGTACTTTTTAAAAGATTAGCACTATGTATTGTGGTTAATCATTCGTCACAGAATAACAATTATTATTATTCGTGGCGACACTGAGCTGAAAGCAGCAAATATTGTACATAGTCGGCAGTACTTTTTAAAAGATTAGCACTATGTATTGTGGTTAATCATTCGTCACAGAATAACAATTATTATTATTCGTGGCGACACTGAGCTGAAAGCAGCTTACTAAAATTAAGCAAATAAATATTTCAATTTGTGAAATTTAGGTAGAGAAATCCGCTAATTAAAACATGAGCAGATTCTAGAAACAAAACAATGTAATAAATTAAAGGATCCGGAAAAGGTAACTTAACCAGAATGTGAATATGTATTCAAATGAGTTAAAGCTTGTACATTAAATACAACAAACACTATGTACCTACCTACCTAATTAATTTTACACAATAAGGCTTTTAGATTTATACATCTTATTTGTTCACAACAGGCGCACAGATGAGTGGACAGATGGGTTAAGTGAGAATTACTTTGTCTTATGGTCAATCAAATTGAAAGGTTATTTGTGCTGTTGAAGATTATGAAAACTGGCACCGAACATTACAAAGTATTCATTAACAAAATAAATAATAATAATAATTGTTTGTCAATTGTTTAATAAAACAATTAAAATTCGTCAAATTAATCAAATACTTTTATAAAGCAATAAATAGAAAGTTTTAAATTTGTAATGAAAGTTATTCAAATCGCTTTGTAACAAACACAGTAAAACTTCTTTTTACATTTTTCTAATGAACTAATATGGAAAACTGAGGAAAATTTAAAAGTGAAGAAATGAAAATGAATGTAAAATGGAATTGTGAAGTGCTTAGGACGGGTTGTTTCACAGAATTTGAACGATTCATCAAATTTCAAAGTTAATTTTCAAGTTCTGTAAATGTTCTGTTATTCATATCGTTATTGGCCAGAACTTTCACAGAACTTAAAAACGAACTTTGAAATTTGATGAATCATTCAAATTCTGTGAAACAACTGGCCCTTAATAAATTTTACTAAGGGCATTATTATTTAAGAGCATTATTATGAACGGGAGCGCCGAACGTTATTATACATGTGCACTGGTTAAATAATGATAATAATAAATATAGTGAAACTTATTCAAATGGTGAAATGAAGTCATCTGCATCCAGGTAAGAAGGGTAAGGGGTCATCTCAGATGGCAATGAGCAGAATGAATTGGAACTTGGGCGTTTTGAAATAAAAAGCGGGAAGATGTCAAACAGGGAAAACTTAAAACAGAAGTTTTACTGTATTTCACAAACGGCATTATAAGTTTTCACAATCTTAGCACTTAGAACAAATCTAATTTATTTAATAAAAATACCTTTTTATTTCAGACATACAAGAAAATTAGTTCTAGTGTTCATGGCTTCGGAATATTTATTGCAAATTGGTGAAAAAGACTTATCGTCAGGATTATTATCTAGGTTCATTATTATAATTTCAGTCTTTTTCAAAATTTGTGCAAACGCACATTTCTTATTTGAGAGCAATTTAACACAGCGAAACTCCAACTGATGTTTGGTTAAATACATATTACAATAAAAATACATGATTTTATACTAAAATAGATAAAATTCAACTTTCACAATATTGTACGTAGCTTGTTCATATTTAGTTAAAATGCTTTCGGCATTCAATTATGATTAAGCGCATAAAACTAGCGAGGTAAAATAATTGGATTGAAACCAGATAAAATCAAAATGAACAGCTACGTAATATTATTCACACAGATAAAGAATATAACAGCCCCATTGTCGATCGATTGCAAATACGGTGAAACTCTCTTAAGAAAAAAAACTTCTTGGGCAGGAAGACCTTACAAGTGGAATAAATTGGGCCATTCAGTTCTCAAGGGACCGAAAAAAGCAAAGTTCTTAAGAGGGTTTCACTGTATCTGCTGAAATGATCATATTTACCTATTTTCAACCCAAAATTGAACTAGGCCAGTTACAATATGCATTTGAGGTAAGAATAAATTAAAGATAAAATGAAAATCCTGTCTTTTTAATTTGTCAACTTGGAGATTCGCTACGTCACGTGATGTTCTTTCTCATTGGAAGTCTTCGCATCTCTGGCAAGCTCCAGGAACGTCAAAATCCAGAACCATGAGTTTAGTTTCCTCAGTGCCATTCCTGGAGCCCACGGCACAGACCAGCTTAGTCCTAGAGGCTCTGATCCTCCACACCACCCCGCCCGAGCCTCCGGATTCTAGGGTCACCAAGTTGCGAATGAACTCTCCACTCCTAATGTCCCACAACTTTACTGTACCATCGTCTGAAGATGTTATGACGAACCGGTTGTTTGATTGGAGGCAAGTTACCGCTGACTGGTGTTTGTTAGGGCCTACAAATATAAGGAAACATTTTATAGTGGTAATCTAAAATGCACTATACAGGAGTGGGAAGTCCACAATGGTTCCATGACAAGAAAAGTTCATGAAGAAAATGAGGAAAATCATATTACATACTCAAAAACAGAGGCACCACTACGCTTCCGTAAACCACTGTCATAATACAAGACATGCAAAAAAAAACCCAATAGTTCCGCCCACCACTTCTTCATCTTAGCACAGAGACAATTCTCATACTTAGGCCCTAAATTGCTCAATCTCATACCTGATGCATGGAAGGCAAAGAGTACTAATATTCTGCGTATGCAGGTAAATAATTGGCTTCTGGTCTTGGGGAGAGCTGAATGCGAGAATATGCTAAACAACAGTAATTGAATTGTAATTTTTGTTTTTCTTTGTTTTTCTTTACATTTTAATTTATATTGGTATTATATTAGCATTAAAGTAACTGTATTTTTTCATAAAGTAAGTTTGAAAATTGCTCAATTCTTCGTGATATTTTTCCTTAAAGGAAAAGTTCCTTCTTTACTTTCAGTTTTTTATTTTTCATTTTCTTGTTTTATCTATTAACATTTCTTTAGTTTATTATGTCAACTAAACGATAGTAAAAAATGTCGTGGTATAACTGAAAGTATACTAGTTTATGAATATATATTTGTATTATTTTACCAACAGAATTTCTTCATTCATTTTCATTTTCAAATTCATTTTTATTGTTTTATCTATTAATATTTCTTTAGTTTATTATGTCAGCTAAACAATTGAAAAAATGTCGTGGTAAAACTGAAAGTATTCTAGAATATGAATATACATATGTATTATTTTACCAACAGAATAGTCAACACTATAACTTACTATAATTTACATGTAAAACCATTATCATATTGGAATGTCCTAAAACGGGCATATGCCTAGTTGGACATTTTAAGTTCATTATATTGTATTATGTAATATTTACAAACAAACAATAAATAAATAAAAATAAAAGTTAAAAATAAAAATTTTACAGACTCCGTGCACTTCACGCCCCTGGTGACACTTACATAGTAATTGGAAAAAGGGAAAAGGAGTCATCATTAGTCAGGAGAAAAGCAATCATGTTGTTATCAACAATTCTAGAAATATTTATTTTATTATACATAATGTACTAAAGTGAAACCCATTTATAAGGCCCAGTAGAACCCAGTTAATTTAACCCTGATAATTTGAAAAAACGCATAATTGGAAATTGTTGCCAAAAAAAAGTCCCCACAATTCTTTTTTCATGCAAAATGACTATTTGTGTAAAAGTAATGTAATTCAAAACATGTCGATTTTTGCAAAAAAAAAAAAATTGTAAATCCGAATCTGACAGAACACAAACGCGCGGCAGAAATCAGCTGCAAAATTTGATTTACGCGCAAATTATGCAGTATTTTTACAAATTTATTTCGATTAGGTATCTGAATTTAAAGGCCAGCCGCGACAGTTTTCGGCTGTTAAATTTCGATTTACCTGGTAATATATCACATTTTTATCAGTTTAAAAGGACGTATTTATGAGGAAAATATAGTATTTTTATGAATTTACTTCGCAGCAGTAAATGGCTGTGAAAATTCGATTTACACAGGAATAAGTTGTGTTATTACGAATTTAACCTGAATTTGAGTTTGTGGCCAAGGAACTCAATTTTTGGCATTTAAAAAAAAAAAAAAATTCAAATTATTTCGAATTAAGTATGTGGGTATTTGTTAATTCGAAATTTTATTTTTGATGTCCAGTGGATTTAATACACCGAAAATCGACCGAAAATCTTGAGGCATGAATTAAAAAAATGGCCTGAATTTATCTCACGTATAGGGGTTTTGTCCCGGTGCCATGGAAAACCGAGTTTCACTGTTAAAAAAAAAATCTAAATTTGATCTAATTTGCATTCTAAAGGCAGTCCTTTTTGATAATAAGCTTAACTTCTTCATCGCCAATGCAAAATTTTGATTCTATTTTTGTTACATGACTTTTGCCAAATGATGTTTTTGTTAATTGTACCGTCTTACCTGATAATAATGTGTTTCATGTGGTTTAGTAGCTACCCAGAATAGCTAGTTACATTAAAAGAAATTATTTTTAATAGTATCCTTAAGGATGGCTGGCAATAAATAGTAAACTTGATGGCTCACATAGTTAACGTCATCAAAAAGGACAAGATGTGCATAAATAGTAATAATGGAAATAATTACCAGAAAGTGTGTGGAGACATTGGCCAGTGATGATGTCCCATATTTTGACGGTACTGTCCGCATTTCCAGAAACTAATATGTTGGATCTAAGCTCCATCCCAGAGGTCAGGGACTGATGCCCCATGAGTGTATGCTTCTTGGCACCAGTTTCCACATCCCACACCATAATGGAGGTGTCAAGTGATCCACTTACGACATGGACTCCATCAAACTAGAAGGAAAAACTAATGCTATAACTCAGAAGCAATAAAATAATGCACAGAAACGACGGCGGTTCGAAAAGTTTGGTTAAAAGTAAAACTTTTTCCAGAAAATGAATTTTATTTTTCTCTTTCGAGTGCTAAACACTTCAAAATATTTTTAATTTATTAAAACAAAGCTCCAGTCAAGCTCAGCAAAAAAGTTGTTGACACCACACAGTCTCTCGGCGTGAATGTTAACCATTTTTCAAATGTTTTTGTTATTTGTTTTTGGGGTATTATGCCGTGTTGCGCTACCTCCTTCTTTAGCCAACGTTTCGGACTACCTCTTTCTTTAGCCAGCGTTGCAGTGTCCATCATCGGGGCAGATCCGGTCTGATCCATTTTTCAAATGATTCAATAATCTGTTCTCATGTCTATCTTGTCGAAATAACGATAGTCGATCATGACGACCTGTTGAGAATTAGACCCAGGTCAAGAAAACAGTCACAACCTTATTTGCCGACGCAACCAGCTCGGCCTTCTTTGATGCCGATTCACCTGGCGAAATTCACTATTTCAACTGTTTTTTTGACTCTGATGTATAATGATGGATCCATGTCTCAACCACAGTCACGAATCGCAGAAAAAATCGATTAAACATTGTTAAACACAGGTTTCAAATGTCCATTTGACCAGCTTTATTAAATACAGTGAAACCCTCTTAAGAAGTTTGCTGGATTAAGAACTTTAGTTTTTTCGGTCCCTAGGCCCAAAATTTCCCACTCAAAGGTTTTTCTGCTCAAGAAGTTTGTTTTCCAGTCCCTTGGAAAACTTCTTAAGAGGGTTTCACTGTACATCTGTTTGAATTTCACTTTGTTTGAATGAAGTGGAATCTTGGAAGTAGAAATTAACTCACTTCCCGATATCCGATCGAGCTGAAACTGAGCTGATAAACTCGTTGTCAAGGCATTCCATGGGTGGCAATCACACCCGCACACTCAAAATTTGTTTGCACAAATACACATTTTTTTGAAATATGAAGGAATCAAAGCACTTAACGCACAAAATAAATATCGGTTTAACCAACTCGGGATTTGGCCCAGTTGGTAGCGCGGTTGATTCCGGTCACTGGGTAGGAAGGTTCAAACCTCAGTAAAACCAAAAAATATTAAAGTTTTAAAAGACATTTTAACCCGTCTGCTTGTTTAGGAATAAATACATCCCAAAACACGTAATCGCATTATACTTTCATTAGACCAAAAATGTCCCCGAGCGACCTTACATTTTAAAAGCTATATATATCTCACTTCCTTTCACGCAAACAAACATACGTTTTTTTTTTTAACTAGGAAGAGAATGAAATAAGGCTTCTTATTGTCTTTGAAATATGAACGCTATCTTGCATAGATATTTTACAACCTCGATCCAAAGAGACGGTTTCAGAATTTTCATGCGAAACTGAGGTTTCCGGATTACGAGGTGCGAATATATTGAACCAAGCAGACGGGTTAATAAAAATAGATGTATTATATAGTAAATCTTCATGCAGAACTTTATGCTCTCATCAAGTTAGGATGTTAGAAGGCTTCAGCATCTCAAGCTCCTTTTTATCATTGTTTTAGGTCAGAAAAAAAAGCATGACCATGATGCCTTTCAAATGTTAACTACGCATCGCATAGCTGGCTGAAGATTTGTTACACCGTGTTTGACGAATCATACGAGGGGAGGTTTTTAAGTTTACGGAATGAGTGGGTAGGTGATTAGTGGGGGTGTCGCTGAATTAGATACTAATTGAACGACTCATTATGTAGAGAAAATCGAATTCCGCCCTGTTATAAAGTTCCTTACCAAGCAAGGAAAATCAGTTCAGACCATACTGAAAGAAATCTTGTCCAAGTAAAACTATGGTTTACAAATGGCATACCCTCTTTAAACAAGGCAGGGAGTCACTTGAAGACGACCCACGGCCAGGGAGGGCGATCGAGGTGACCAATCCGGAAATTATTTAAAAAGTCAAAAATAAATATTAGAATGCCCGACTAAAGAAGAAACAGCTCGCAGAAATGGTTGGAGTATCGGATACAACCATTTTCAAAATTCTTCATGACCATCTTGGCATGACTAAAGTCAGCGCAAGATGGATGCCGGGAATGCTCACGCCGTCTCAAAAGCGCGTGGAGTGTTCTCGTGCATTTTCGGACCTCTGTAGGGAAGACAAAGATGGAGTGTTGGCTCAAATTATTACTGGTGATGAAATTTGGGTTCATCTTTATGAACCGGAATCTAAACAGGACTCAATGCAGGGGCACACAACCACCCAAGAAGTTTAAGGTGTCACAATCGACTGGGAAAATCATGGTGACAGTCTTTTGGGACTCAGAAGGAATTCTGTTGATCGATTACAAAGATAAAGGTGTTTCCATAACCGGAGATTACTACGCTTCAATCCTAGAGCAATTAAAGGAAGCCATCGAGGAAAAAAGGAGGGAAAAATTGACCAAAGGTGTCCTCCTTCTGCAAGACAACGCAACGCGCCTGTTCACAAGAGCCGTGTTGCGATGGTTGCACTGCAGAAGGTGGGCTTCGAAATTTTGCCACGCCCATTTACACCGGGCTCCCAGTGAGTATTACCCATTTCCAAACTTGAAAAAATAAGTTTGTGGAAAAAAGTTTTCAAGTGATGAAGAAGTGAAGGACGCAATTTCGGCATATTTTTTAGACAAAGACAAATCATTTTTTTTTTGGGTATACATAAGGTAATAATTGAAAAATCCGTAAAATGTATTAGGGCAGCAGGTGAATATATTGAAAAGGAAAAATAATTTTGGATTTTTATTTCCACTCCTACCCACTAAAACCCAACCTCGTACTTGCTAATGGTAAAAATAAATTTAATTGTTTTTTTTTTTTTTAATATCAATAGCAGAAACACGCATTGAGGGTAACAAGAATAAGGAACTCCAGTGAAAAATATTATGGCTTTAAAAAATATGTTCATATAGACCAGAGGTTCCCAAACTTATTTTTCTCGTAGACCCCATTCAAAATTTTACTAATTTCGGTGGACCCCCTGCTGCTACATTTCTACCATATTCCCAAAACTGTTCAAAGATGTGAAGATTAGATCTAACCAGTGGCGGCTCGCGACTTTTGGGTGTGCTAGGGTGCTAATATTAAAAAAATGTCATCATGGATGTTGTTTTTTCATACAAAAAACTGATTAACAAAAAAAAAAAATTTTTTTTCGGCTACAACAACATCAATAATGCCATTGTTTTTCATACCAGCACTCTAGCACACCCAAATTCACGAGCCGCCACTGGATCTAACAATGGAAATTTGCGTCGCAGTTGAGTTCCAATCCAAAATTCGGAGCGGTATAAATAAAAAGAAAAATAGTGTATTTTCTTGTGTTCTATTTATTAAAATAATATATTACAGACCTAGGGGGGAAATGCATGTAGATGACTCAATTTTTTTTCTTTATTTCATAAATTGTTAGTATAACTATTTAAGAATATCTCTTGGTGGCGCCCCTCCCCTCCTAACAAAAAATAGAGCACTTTCTATGCAGTTATGCAACTTTAATTGAAGTACCTAGTAGGACGGATGAGAAATAATAACAGAAAAAATATATATCTGATTACATTTATTTAATTAAATCTGCGAAATCAATAAAAACACTAGAACACAACTTTTCTCGCTTGCAAATTTTGTTATTAAATCAGAATAATTTAACCCTTAGGCAATATCATTCTCAATAGAGAACTCCAGTCAAAATTTTAATTTCTTTTTAATGAATAATGACCTTCTGACTTAAATATGTAACTGCATAATTTTTTTTTTTTAGAGTTTCTTTTAATAGTTAAAATAATTTTCAAAGTTTTAATTTTTCAAGATCCCCCGAAAAACACCCCACGTATAGTGAATCTGTGATGTCATCACTCCTGAAAAGTTTTTGAACAGGTGTTCATTTTTATTTTTTTATTTGTTAACATTTAAACCTGCTAAACTACTTATGTAGTTTGTCAGCAGGTACATAATGACAACTTTTTTGCAATAACATGGTACAATAGTAAACAGTATCTTGATATGTATAATGTTGATGATAAGTTTAACAAAAAAGATAAGTTGGTTAAATTACAGAAAAGTTTGAATATAAATATGTAAAAAGTAGCATAAGCCTTAGAGCCCGCGCAGACAGCAAGCGTTCCACGTTCAGCGTTACGCGTTCTTTGTAAGTAGTTGACCACTATAGCGTCGCGCAGACACAGCGGCAGTCAGACCGCGCCGGTCAGTGTGAACGCTTGTGTTCTTGCGTTCTATTGTCAGAATTACAAAGAACTCGTGGAACGCCTTGCTCACAAGATAACTGACACCGAAAAATTGATTGATTTAGTAAGGGAAAGGCAGTTTTTATATAATCTTAGTGACATTTATAAAAATATAATTATATTTATTATAACTATAAAATTATATAATTATTAAATAATAAATTATATAATTATTAAATAAAAAATTAAATAATTATAATTATATTTATTAATTTTTTTTTATATAATTATGCAATTTATTAAAGCTACTTATTGACAAAAACGTTCTTCATCTTTAAGCAATTCAGGAAAAAAATACTGAACTCTCCTTTTTCATTTCGCTCAGTGTTAATCGGATGCACCCAGTGTCTTCCTTTCTTTTTAGACTTTTCCAAAGTCAACAAAAGCAATGCTTTGTCTTCTGAAGACGAACTATCAAAATATATGTTTCATGTACAAGCTTTTTGGGAAAATGGAATGCAGAATATTTGACCGTGTGCTGTGTGTGTTAGAACTCGCGTAGAACGCAACCGGACGAACGCTAGGTGAACGCCAGTGAACGCTGAACGCTTAGCTGTCTGCGCGGGCTCTTATATAACACAAGAGTACAAATGAATTTATTATTAACAAATGAATATACCCAACAAGTACTTCTATAGTTTAACATAGGTTCATAAGAAATAAGCTTTTTATCAATATTTCTAAATGTTGCAAAGTCACATTCACACGTAACCGTGGGAAAATACTGCATGATTACACCATTTCTGGATTGCTGTTAACAAATAAAGATCATATACGTGACCTCGGGGTTCTTTTGGACTTACCTTTGATAAACACATTGATAACATTGTCACCAAAGCAACAAAGAGTCTTGGCTTTGTATTAAATGCAAATTTTTCAAAAACACTAAAACTTATCTGATTCTCTACAATTCACATGTTCGTCCTCACCTGGAATACTGTTCACAGGTTTGGAACCCGCGCTATATTGTCTATGTCAACAGGTTAGAAAGAGTTCAGGAGCGATTTCTCAAATTCCTCAATTTTAAATCATTCAATGTATACAACTCTTACGATGAAATCGAGAACCATTTTGGAATCACGAAACTGCTCAACAGGAGGCTTGTCGCTGATCAGATGCTCCTGTATAAAATTATTAACTCGAAAGTTGACTGCCCGGAGTTGCTAAATAAAATAAATTTCCACGCGCCGACTCGATATAGCAGACAAAATACCCTTTTCTACATTGATAGATGCAACACCAATTCCAACCAAAATGAATTTATGCAAAGGACATGTAACTACTACAACATTAAATTTGCACGTTTAGAAACACTTGCTGACATATTCACTGCTAGTTACTCTCGCTACAGAATTTCATTGTATAACATTCTACATGCGAATAATACATAACAAATATTCATGATGATTAAATTAATTGTACCTAATATTTTTAAATTACCTGCGTGGCAACTTTCCCTTATCCCTGTCCTCCCCTTACCTGTCCCAATCCAAACACCTGTTTCGCACCCTATTTTCTTTACAGTTATAATCACATCTACTTTATTGTTGTGTTTTTATATTTAGATTTATCACTTGTTGAATCTACACCTGTATTATATATATATATATATTTTTTTTAATTGCTGCTTTGTCCTGTTTTTTTTTTTTCTTTTCTTAAATTTACATTCAGTTACTTTTATGTTTCTAAATACCTATCTGTGAACATTAATAATTGGTCTGTTTTTTGTTATTCTTTTGTGTATATTATGTTATTAAGACTGTTTATGTTCCTTAAATAAATAAATAAATATGTAGCAGGTAGCTACCAGCTGCGTCCTAGTTAATGACAACAACGCATTTTTGTTCCTGAGGTTGGCACGTCTGAGTTCCAGAATTCGCTAGTTCGAATTTTATCCGCAAGCGTCAGTTGTGTGGAGAAACCGGGCTGACAGGAGGTATCGTGGCCAGCGCTCGTAGTTTGGTGGGAATTCGAGTTATCTTTAATCACGTGTAAGGCAAATGAATATTATTATTATCTTAGTTTAATGGTTTCACTGATTTTAAAATATATCAGGTTGTTTTTCCCTGGCTGGCACCCTATTAAATTAAATTCTCCATGGCCCTGACGGCACAGATTTCTTACGTTAGCACTCCAAATCTGTTATCTCTATCAGGTCATTACCTGACATGCCCTATTGATTAATTGTCCTGCTCTACCAATTTCATTCAAATTGCAATCTATAAATGTCCTTGATCTATTTCAGACTTACTGTTTTATTTGATTAATATTGTGCCACCATCCCTTCTTGCCGCGTGGGCGGTAGGTAGTCGAACATGTCTTATCAGTTAACAATGTTACAAAATGGCGTCCCAACTATTCGGGAACTTAGAGATAAAGGGTTTTATGATTGCGTACTAAGTTTGTGCCGTTGAGGTTATGGTGAATTTATCATATATAATTTTTATTATATTCATTTGCCTCATGCGGGTGTGGTTTCTCGAATTGCTGCGGCGCGGGTCGCAATCTCATGTCGGCCGGTATTTAATTTAGCTTGTAGTTTTATGCAGTTTTGAATCTCCCCAACTCATTAGCGTGAAAGCGCTCTTAAAATTTTACTTTTATTTTATTCGATTTTGCATGGCGTGTGCATGTCGCAAATTTGTGTGGATTGGTGTTGTCGCATGTGACTAATAATTTTTTTTTCTTACCTTGCTATAAGTTAGATGGATTGTGGTATTTTAACAAGAAGCAAAGCTGAGGCACTGTTCACAGTGGCGAAACAAGGGGAAACGCTGTCTACTTCCGTTCCGGTTTCTCTTCCTTCTTCTTCACCATCCGTTCCGGTGCACAAATGGAACATCACGTATGATGGGTCGACGAGTGTTCGGGACTTCATTGAAAGGATCGAGGAACTTGCTCAAGCAAGAAATGTATGTACCTCTTCACTTTTTTCGTCAGCTGTGGAGTTATTTGCAGGTGATGCGCTCTTGTGGTTCAGAGTGAATCGCTCGTCTTTCTCGTCCTGGTCAGATATTGTTGTTGCGTTGAAGGATGAATATGAGCTTCTCAACATGAGAGACGCCTGTTGGCTCAACTCAGATCTACTCTCCAATTACAAAAAGAAAATCTTAGTGCATTCATAACTCGCATTCTTGTGCTAAACAATCGTTTATCTACTAAGTTATCGGAGGTAGAATTACTTGAAATTTTGCAATGTAACATGTTACCTAGGTATATACAAAAATTATCTCTTTCAGTAATTCCTGACATTGTTACGCTCAAGAAACTTGGGAAGATGATTGAGCTGGCTGATAGCCGTTCAGGTGACAGAAATCCTCCGGGCACATCGCAACCTAGGAATTCTAGAGATTCTATGAATAATAATGTTGCAAGACGGAATGATAATTCAAATTCTGCGAATGTAAATCCCAATTTCAGGAAGAATCAACGTGATTCTAACAATGATAATTATAGATATTCTGGAAATGTAAATCCCAATTTCAAAAAGAATCATTATGGTAACTTTGTTAATCTTAGCCCATCAAGGTCTCATTACAGAGAAGTGCACTGCTTCCGTTGCGGCAGACCAGGGGTGAAGGCTCCAGCCTGCAGCTGTCGAGGTCAGTCAAAAAACTGATTTCCCGGGAGATTCTGTCAGCGGACTTCGGGACGCCGTCGTTTGCCGAGATTGCTTCCGGGGAATGGTCTTCCTGGCTCGAGGTTGTAAGAAAATTTTATGCTAATCTTAGAACTGCGAAGGAGATGCGAGCGCCTGACAGGGACGGGCGACCTTACATCTCTTTTCAGGTTAAAAATTCTGTTTACTCCGGTCTGTTGGATTCAGGCTCGCATGTTTCAATTCTAGGTAACAACTTTCACAAAAAATTCTTAGATTCAGGTTTTGAACTTTCAAAGTTAGATGTCAATTTCTCTTTAGCATCTGCTACAGGGCATTCTGTGATTTGTTCGTACAAGATTTCGCTTCCGGTTTGTGTTAATGGGGTGGAAAAAGCTTTTAACTTTGTTGTCATGCCACAGATAAAAGCTAATATTATATTAGGCTGTGACTTCTGGAAGATATTTAATATTTGTCCAAAGATTTCTAAGTTAATGTCTTGTAAGGAAAAGGGGAACAGACAGCGCGTAGCTGATGCTGTTGGGTTGGAAAATGCTCATAACTTATCAATTTCTCAACGTTCTGCCTTGGATAAGGTAATTAGTGAATTTATGGAATATTCTGGTAATCGGTTAGGTAGAACCACTTTAGAAAAACACACTATCAACACGGGTGATTGTTCTCCTATTAAACAGAGAATATATCCGATTTCACCGCACATACTTCCTAAAGTTCATAACGAGCTAGACAGATTGTTAGAGTTAGGGGTGGTTGAACCAAGTAACAGCTCGTGGAATAATCCGATTGTTCTGGACCCCAAGAAGAATGGTTCCTTCAGACTATGTTTGGAGTCCAGACTTTTAAACGCAAACTCAAAACGGGACGCGTACGTGACGCCGTTTATCTCGGACATAGATTAATGGATAAGGTGTTAGGGCCGGAATTCGACGGGAAAGTTTTCTGTTACCTAGATGATATTATTGTAATCAGTTCCTCGTTTGAAGAACACATTCATCTTTTAAGACAGGTTAAACAGAGTTTGCAAGCCGCCGGCCTTACTATTAATGTTCAAAAATCGGTTTTCTGCAGGGATTTCTTGAAATACTTGGGTTATGTAATTGACAGCAAAGGGCTCCGTACAGACCCTGATAAAGTTAAAGCCATCGTTGATTTTCCCACTCCTACGACTCAAAAGAGTCTGCGTAGATTCATAGGTGTTCTTTCTTGGTATAAAAGGTTCATACTTAACTTTTCCATAATTGCATCACCCTTATATAATCTCACGAAGAAGGAGTTCGCGGGGAAAAAGTTTAAATGGAATGAGCAGGCGGAGGCTGCTTTTCTTAAGTTAAAGAACATCCTGGTGAACGCGCCAGTTCTTGCATGTCCGAACTTTGATAAACCTTTTACCATAAGTTGTGACGCGTCGAGTATAGGCCTTGGGGCAGTTTTAACGCAGATGGATGATAATCAGATTGAACATCCTATTTCGTTTATTTCTAGAACGCTTTCAGCTCAAGAGAGAAATCACTCTACAACCGAGAGAGAGTTGAATGCCATGATTTTCGCGTTAGAGAAGTTTAGAGGGTATATCGAAGGCTCTCCCATTCCGGTAAAAGTTATCACGGATCACTATAGTCTTAAATGGCTCACGAGACTAAAGTCGCCATCAGGAAGGCTGGCCCGCTGGGCAGTCAGACTGCAACAGTTCAATTTTGAGATTATACATAGAAATGGCAAAGATAACGTCATTCCCGATGTTTTATCCCGTGACCCCTTGCTGGTAGAATCTATAGTTCAGAACTTTGTAACTTCTGATGAGTGGTATATCAAATTGAGGGAGAAAATCATAACACATCCCGAGAAATATCCAGCGTGGAAGGTTTCTAATGGCAAGATATTTAAACACATTCAAAGTATGGAAGCGCTTCACAGGTCTTATGACTGGAAGGAAGTACTCCCTAAAGAGTTCAGAATTAGTGTCATAAAAGAGCACCATATTCTGCCGGTTTGCGCTCATTTCGGTATTTTAAAAACCTTGAACAGGATCAGACATAAGTATTATTGGCCCAAGATGGCGGTTGATGTAAAATCGTTCATTGCCAAATGTCAAACTTGTTTAGGCTACAAAAGCTCGAATTTGTTACCTCCAGGTCTTATGGGAGATTCCAAATTGGTACAGCGTCCATGGCAGATGATAGCGACAGATTTACTTGGCCCATATCCTAGTTCCTACAAGAAAGGATATACTTATTTGTGGTAGTGTCAGATTTCTTTTCGAAATATACAAGACTTTTCCCACTTAGGAAAGCTACGGGTAGTAATATTGCTTCGATTCTGGAGAACGACATATTCTACAAATTTGGTGTTCCGGATACTATTGTTTTGGACAATGGACCTCAGTACATTTCTCGTGACATAAAGGCGTTGGCCAGCAAATTTCACATTCGTCACCTGTTCTACAACTGTAGATATCACCCGCAAAATAACCCTGTTGAACGAGTAAATAAGGTTTTAGTTTCTGCTCTTGCTTCATACGTTGGCTCTGATCACCGAACTTGGGCGAACTATATTCCTGAAATTGAATTAGCTATCAACACTGCGGTTCACGAGGTCACAGGGTATACTTCGTTTTTCCTCAACTTCGGTAGGGAAATTATTATTTCAGGGAAGGATTATTTAGGGGTTGATTTCAATGAAGAAGAAATCAAATTTTCAGAACGTGACTCTTGGGCACATGATTTAGAGGAATTGAATGACATTTTTTCGCAGGTACGCACATCCCTGAGACAATCCTACGAACGCAACAAACGTCAATATGACTTGCGTCGGAGGGATGTTCAATACAACCTGGGGGACATAGTCTGGAGGCGGTCGTTTGTTCTGTCTGATGCTAGTAAACATTTCTCTGCAAAATTAGCCCCTAAATCCATTAGGAGTAAGGTGATTAAGAAGATTTCCCCTGTTGCCTACGAATTGACTGACATGAACGGAAAAAAGCTGGGAGTTTTCCATGTGAAGGACATTCTCAAGTCTGAACACTCCGGTTGATCTGCGGGGTAATTTTATTTAAATGGAAATGCATATCTACAAGAGAGATTGCTTTCTGCTTTTTACTCTAATGTTATTTTTTTTTTTTTTGCATGCTTCTCCCACCGTTGCCATGCAAATTTTATTGTTCATTCTTTGTGATGACACGACAAAACACTTGTGTCTTCACATTGATTGAAATTGTTGTTTGTTTGGGTGTGTGTTTGTCTGTGTGTCCCTTTGTTGGTTTGTGGTTATTAAAATTTAACGCGCGAAGATGACTAAATCTTATCTTCGGGCATTGAATTTTGTTTTCATGGTTATTACATTTAAAATATTAGTGCGTAATAGATATATATTCACTTCCTTATTTAGGAAGATGGTTTATCTCAACTCCCTGGTTATAAACCTTGTTTTTCTATTATGTATCTGGTACGTTCTAAGAATTTATTGATATTGTAGCTTGCGTTTAATTTAAAATATTTACACTCACACTTGCTTAAAAACAAAATAAAATAGTGCGTAGACACTCTAACTTATTATTATTGGTATTTCTACTTAACAACTTCACCCTTTCGGAAAATTGTCAGTGCAGTCACATAGGCGAGTTTCAGAAACTAATATTATCTATTATGGGCTTTAGGAAATCCACAAGCAATGTCAGTTTTCCGGAGGAGTGATTTAATATGTGATTACTTTATATGTGATTATTCCACATGTGATTATAATATTTGTGATAATTAATAATTGAGACTCCATTGTCTCATATTACCTTATAATTCTGCATGTGTTAGCATGCGATACTGAATACATCAATTTTTTTTGATACTTATAATGATTTTCCCACTAGTTGGAGACTGATTTTATTACCATATAATTATTTGGAAATTTTCCTACATGAATTAAAAGTCTTTACATTTTACATAATTTATTCGAATGTGATTGGCAATAAGCCTTTGTTTAAATATTATAATCAGTATTTAATGTTCCATTTTGGGCTTTCGGGACCTGCCTCTGAGCTCAAGGCACGTCTCCAGACCTCATGATGCAATATTAAATTTCCTGGTTACTTTGGACATTTTGTTTAATTTTGGTTGCAACTTCTATTAATATAATTTTTCTCACAAATGGTTTGGATCTCGGGTTATTCATTCCTTGCCCAATAGATGGCAGTGCCATAGTCAACAATCTTTGGTAATCATAATGATTATTTAAGATGACTTTCTGGTTTACAATAAATAAGATCAATAATGGTTTACCTTTTAATATTGAATTTTTTATCTATTTTATGTAGCTAACGTATATTTGCCAGTTAGGTATTGTATATTTGAATTTTGGGGCGTCCAGGCTTTTAGTTGTTGATTGTTAACAGATTTATTATTCAGGTTTAGCTTTGAATTTCATTCTATTTATTAAGAAACTATTAAGTTCAGATTTACATTAAGTAATTTTCAGTATCTCAGTGACCCACTATGTAAGATTTAGTTTAGCTGTTAGTGTCTCACACGTTTAACCTCTATGCTTCTTCAATCAAGAATCTTCTATACTGCAATCAACAATCTTCTCCACTATGCGGATGCTGATCTGTAACATTACTTGACGGGAGGAATATCTCAAAAGTTTTCCACATGGACCTTGGACATCATCACCACTTATGCGGATGCTGATCTGTAACATTACTTGGCGGGAGGAATTATCTCAAAAGTTTTCCACATGGACCTTGGACATCATCGCCACCTATGCGTATGCTGAACTGTAACATTACTTGGCGGGAGGAATATCTCAAGAGTTCTCCTCATGGACCTCGGACATTATCCCTACTGGACACTTCATCATCCTTTCAAGTTTGCTAATGAGGCGCATTGACACTCTGGTTCCTGAAGATGCCTCAAGAATTTCTACACTTCCATTTCTTACAACGCTTTCGGGCTATAACCACAATTAAGTGCAGCGAAGCATGCAGAAGTCAAATTGTAAGGCCGTTCCCCGAAGTCTTTCCTGATTCGGTTCTCCAGCAACTTCATCTTGGAGGAACAGCAATTACCAGTGGACATCATGGTCCTGGTTTTCGTCATTGCCGACGGCAGTCATTGGTCAGTTCATCACTATGGTCAGCGAGTTCGCTTTCTATTCCTCGAGCGCCAGGAGGCTTCATGGAAATTTCCCCTGGGAAAATTTCGGATTCGTGGGGGGATATTGTAGCAGGTAGCTACCAGCTGCGTCCTAGTTAATGACAACAACGCATTTTTGTTCCCGAGGTTGGCACGTCTGAGTTCCAGAATTCGCTAGTTCGAATTTTATCCGCAAGCGTCAGTTGTGTGGAGAAACCGGGCTGACAGGAGGTATCGTGGCCAGCGCTCGTATTTTGGTGGGAATTCGAGTTATCTTTAATCACGTGTAAGGCAAATGAATATTATTATTATCTTAGTTTAATGGTTTCATTGATTTTAAAATATGTCAGGTTGTTTTTCCCTGGCTGGCGCCCTATTAAATTAAATTCTCCATGGCCCTGACGGCACAGATTTCTTACGTTAGCACTCCAAATCTGTTATCTCTATCAGGTCATTACCCGACATGCCCTGTTGATTAATTGTCCTGCTCTACCAATTTCATTCAAATTGCAATCAATAAATGTCCTTGATCTATTTCAGACTTATTGTTTTATTTGATTAATATTGTGCCACCATCCCTTCTTGCCGCGTGGGCGGTAGGTAGTCGAACATGTATTATCAGTTATCAATGTTACAAATAAGGTAATACAAATTGTGAATGTGGATTCCAATTAGGAAAACAAGGTCTTCGGTAGGGCATCAATATAAATCATCAGCATATAATAGCCATTTACTTAGATCATATTTGACTTTAGCTGTAAAAACGTTTATATTTTTAATTGTCATTGGTAGTTTATTAAATATTCTGGATATATAGTTTAGGGTTCTTTCACCGTATTTATTGGTACATTTAGGAAACCACCAATCCTTCATTTTGAGTGAATCTTGTATAATGTTTATGGAAAACTCTTTCCCTATACAAGGGAATCAGACAATATAAGATACTGACTTACAATATTGTAAAACAATAATCTTCTGACAGGTAAAACATTAAGAGACTTGTATATTAATTTAGTGTTGCTTCTGTATGCATTGGTATATTTATGGATTAACAATTTTGCAAGGGAGTTTTGTAATGTTTGGATATAACTTATATTAGTTTTACAAGAATGTCCCCAAGAAGTGATTCCATAACGGATTGTGGATTCAGCCAGAGATAAGTAGATTAATTTTAAAGTACTTATAGGCACAATAGACCGTAGACGTTTACAAACATTAATAATGTGTACATCCCATTTCATGTAGCAGTCAATAGTTACACCCAAATATACATAATTTTTGATAAAATCAATGGTTTCACATGAACTGGGCTGTGCAACACTTGTGTGTATGCAGTCAAATGTATGTGTATATAATGAAGGGATTACATTATATCTCGCGTGTGGAGATCTTATGTGCATAATTTTAGTTTTTTTGGCATTTATTATGAGACCTGCATTATGAGACCATTTTAGGATGGCAATAAAATCATGCTGCATAAGGTTCATTGCAGTAATCAGGACCTCGTGTGATATTACGAGTGCCGTATCGTCTGCGTACACAAAATGTTTAACAAATGAAAATAATTTACTCATCATTGAGACGTATATAATATACAGGGTTGGCCCTAAAATTGACCCCTGTGCAACACCTGTTGAAATGTTTTTTCTTTTGCTAAATTTGTTTAGAATTTTTACTGTTATTTGTCGATCTGATAATAAATTTTTTAACAAAACTAGTAGCTTTCCTCGAATTCCTTTTGCCTCCAATGTTTCTAAAAGTTTATTTGTATCAATGGTATCAAACGCCTTCGAGTTATCAATAACTAAAACCAACACATGTTTTTTTAAATATAATTCACGATTTACGAGATTTGAAAATTCCTGAAGCAACATTTCCGAACTTTTTTTTTTTGAAAACCATACTGGTTGGGATCTAGCAAGGAAAAGGATTCTAAATATTTGTTAAGTTTTATTGAAATGTATTTTTCAAGTATTTTTTCTAGAGCTGGCAAAATGCTAATCGGCCTATAATTTTGTACATCTGTATATTTGCCGCCTTTGTAAATTGGTCTAATGATGCTACTTTTAAGCCTGGAATCATTGCTTGTGCTAATATTATATTGATAAAATGAGTTATAACAGGCCCTAAATACTAATATATTTCTTGATTTCAAACATTCGAATGTTGTCAATCCCTGGTGACTTTGAATTGCTTAGTTTGCTAACAATAATATTGATTTCTTCGCAGGTAGCTCTCGGTAGGTACATACTATGTTGCACTTCTGTCGGTCTGACGGTCGATGCTTTATAATAGCATTTATGTATCATAGAACTAACACTGCTCGTAAAATATTCAACAAAATTATTTGCTACAGTTTCTTCATTATGCGATTCTTCATATTGTGTGACAGTTATACGAAAGAAAGTATGGTTAAAACATTATTTAGGTGGAATTATTTATTTATTATATTATATTATTATATTTTTCAATATTGTTACGGGAGAGTGGTATAGAAATTGTTTGAAATTATTATTTTATTAGCTTTTAAAATCAATATTATCTCAAACGAAGCATCACCTACACGCTGCACAAATAAGATACAGCGCCGATCAGCTGATCGATGGGGCCATTTTGATTTCGAAGTTTGCAGTGAATGAGTCGGCTCAGTGACCCGGATCTTCATATGGATTAGTAAGATCCGGTTCTGTAAGACCGATCTTCAAAGCTACGGACACACTTGCTCGCGGTTCGCAGATCTTTGTGAACGAGTGAGCGGGTAGCAATTGCTACTAGGTAGCATGCTCTTTGGCTTCTAATGAGCAAGTGTGTCCGTAGCTTCATTCAGTCGTTCAATTGAGCTGATTCACTGAATCGGATCTTTTCATTGAACTGAGCCGCTTTACCCGTCTCTAGGTAGTATTCTGATGTAGCATATTATACAATTTTTTCGTACAGTTTAAAGTTTTTCAATATTTTAAATAATAGAGATAAACTAATAGAGATACCTCTATTTTTGATACTGAATTATTTAGGCTTAAATATTGTTTCAATAAACAAAACAACAAAATCTCTATAAACAGTATGAAATAACGAATAACATGAAATGTTGTTAACCTGTAAACGGCCGGACTCGCTCATATGCGCGCAGCTTGTGAGCATGCGCGAAAAAAATATTTCGAAATAAATATGTTTGTCTGCGATTTTGACCCTTCTGTATACAGAATTTGTATGAAGAACAAGGTCAGAATCGCTTGCGCCAACATTACCCCATAAGATGGGTAAAAATTTCATTCACCTTGCAACCCTAGAATATTTTTAAACGATTTTATCTGTGACATGAAAATGTCAGATTTGCCGCAAATTTTAGCTGTCAAAGTTGATGCGTGTTCCTCGACTAAAACATCGTAAAACCTATTAATTTACGTAATTAACGCAAGTAATGTTATTTATTGTTATCAAGTTTAATTTGTAGAACTCCATTTTAATTTTTATTTTTTTATTATTATATAATCAATAATATTATTATTAAATTAATAAAAACAGTTTATTTTTTGTTTGATAATGCCTTCAGAAGGCGAAACAGCTGTCACGCGTAACAATAATTACACAGCAGAACTTGTTTAGCAAGTAATGTTGTTTTGGTACATAGTTTATTGTTCTAGGTACGTGTTTCGGTCAATAAAATATACGATAACTCAAAATTAATCCACAAAACATTCAATTCAAAATTCAATGTCGTGCTTTGTTAGGGAATTGCCGTGTTTTTTACGGCTTGTGACAGGTTAATACTGATGGCTTGTGTCATACCTACATAATGAAAGATTTCAATACAATGACTGGTGAGGCGTGACGTCAGCACTAACCATTCAATAATACCAACTTTACAGTGATACCATTCTCGTCTCGTACTCATGGGAACCAATGGTAAACCGTCTCCGCTTTTATAAAAATAAAAAAAAAAGGTATCTCTTATTAGTTTATCTCCATTATTGAAAATATTCAAAAACTACTGCACAAAAAAAATGGTAATGCTATTTCTAGGGAGAATACTTCGAACAACGGAATTCAAAATGGCGGCATTAGATCAACTAATTGCCCGATTCTATAGTAATTTTTCAGGAGTGATGACGTCACAGGATTCACCATACATACGGTGGTTTTCGGGGGTCTTGAAAAATTAAAACTTTGACAATTATTTTAACTATTAAAATTAACTCTAAAAATAAAAATGCAGTTATTTAAATTAGAAGGTCATTAATCATTAAAAAAAATTGGACTGGAGTTCTCTACTGCTATCCTCAAGTCTTTTCTAACAGGAATACAAACGTATTCACTGTGGGAGTTGCAACCTGTGATTTTGCAGTTATTCCAATCGTGGATGTACAACCTCCATTTATTCAGATTAATGAAGTTAGTAACTTAACGGTTGAGTTACAAACTTTGAAACAATGAATTTTTCAAACTCTTCATCTTTATGAAATTTTAGTTGATTCCGTTGTACTGGAAAATTGTAAAAATGTAAAATAAAAGCTACTTGCACGTACGTATCAAGTGAACACTACTTGACCTCACCAATAGTTTGGTGCTAAGTAATGTTTGTTACTAAGTCAAATCACTCAAAGTTTCATTAAAAAAGGATTACTCCATTAGCGGTTGCAAGAAAAATTTATGTTTTTTTCTATTAACTTACGTAATTACATATAATTCAATATTAACTTACCTAACATGTCAGATTAGATTAAATATTACACTTAACATTAAATGTTACGGGGGTGGATCAATAAGTACCTGTGTTAGGAACGAAGATTAATGTTTTTTGCAATTTTTCAACATACATAATCTCACAATATAGAAACATGTGTGATACAACTGGGTGCCAAAAAAAAACTAACATATGGATCGGCCTGAAATTTTGGATGCTGTTTGTTAAATGGCAGTACACAAAGGTGAAGTCAACTTCCTTCAGCAACTCCATCTGCCTTTAAAGATGGGTGTTATTAATCGACCCTCGTATGTGATCTAAATCCTTTTAGATCACTTACAATTTAGAACCTCCGTGGTCTAGAGGCTATACTCTCGACTCACAATCCGAAGGTTGCAGTGCAAATAAATTTTATTTGATTAACTTGTAGTATTTCACAATTAATTAATTAAAAATAATATATAGTATATTTGCGGCACATTCCAGAGTGGAAGATACTCTTAGTATCGCCCTGGTGTGAAACCACCGTTCAGAATTGAAACGTTGCTTAAAGTGGCTTTAGCCGTGTTTGGTGACCAGGCTTGAATAGCCAGGTACTTCCTTACTTCCCTCTTCCCCATCTCCTTCCCCTCCCCACTACCTTAAGCCTCACAACATACTCCAATTGGGGATACCATAGTCTCACTGGCTCCAGACGAGAGCAGTTGGCGACTCTTGGGAAAAAATTAATTTAAAGGCCACAGAAGATATAAATAATCTAAACATATGGTTTGACTATAACCTCCTTTCGTTAAATAGTGATAAAACATATGTCATCCCTTTCGAAATTAACACTAACAATATTTCAAATCTTCAAATAATCTTACATAATCATACTCTCGCACAACACGATACTAATCACTGTCGACAAAATTGTTCACTTCTGAAAACAGCGGATAAAATTACATATCTCGGAATAATCATAGATAAAAACCTAAAATGGAAAGATCACATCGGACATACAATAAAAAGAATTAAGAAATTAATTTATATATTCTTACGAATTAGAAACTTCTTATCAACGAAAAATCTATACTCAATATACTAGGCACTAGTACAGTCTATTCTTCAGTATGCCATTATCAGTTGGGGAGCAGCTTACAAAACTAGTTTGACCCCCATAGAAATTGTTCAAAGACTCATTATAAAAATTATACTAAAAAAACCTCCAGACTTCCCCACTGAATGCATATTCGAAGAATTCAACATTCCAACATTTAAAAACTTATTTGCGAAAAATTCAATCTTACAAATTATAAAAGAAAAAGATAAATTCTCATTCATAAAAAAACACTATCTTATTTACTTTATAATTATAAAAAAAAAATACTACATGATATATTATGTTATGTCGAATTCATATTATTCTTATAATTAAATTATAAAATGTAAATGAAATCCTCAGCACGGGAGATCCCAGTGAGGATATCATTATCTCTATTTGTTATTAAGAAATGAAGACAATAAATCATTATTATTATTATTATTATTATTATATTATAACTGAAAATCGTACAAGACTTACACATGTATTTGTATGCCCCAAACTAAACACGTCTTTTGCCCAACACCATTATACACAACAAGGAAAATACTTCTTTAACCGCAGGAATGCCGTTCGCGCACCGGTGTGTTTGAGATTTTACACGCGATTTTGACCCTTATGTATAAAGAAAGTGTATGAAGAACACGGTCAGAATCGCTTGCTCTATTATCGCCCTTTACCATAGAGAAAACCGCAATGCGCCTGGTCACTCCAAATAATTTATATTAATAATTTACCGGAGCGCGGGAATGTGCGCACGCGAAAGTTCTTGCGCATGCGCGGGAAAAATTCCTTTGTCTCCGATTTTGACCTTTCTATGTACAAAATTTCTCAAGGACACTGTCAGAATCGCTGGACACGAAATGTTATTGGGTGTCATGGATGCCGCTTTTTGCGAACGCTAATTGGTGGACAACCAACCCAAACTACCCCGGCAAACGTGAGGTTAATAACCTTCCAGTAGAAATCAGAAGCATTAATGATAAAGTACAATTGTTGAACTCCATCAAAAAGCATTTTAGAGAAATCACCAACGGGAAAATTGCTGCTTCCCTCATCACCACATGAATGTCACACTAAAAATTATACCTATTTTACTTATTACTGAATACATGTGGATGATTTTATCTTTTAGTTAAAGAATCTTGATTGCAATATGATTAAATCGTGTTTTAACAGTGTATTAACAGTATATTAACCGTGAATCTGTGCATATATTATGTGAAACACCTGACTGTATAAATTGTACATATTAAAAATGTATCGACAAGCTCCTCCATCCACAAGCAAATGCTTTTAATGGAGGAAAAGTAACATTGTAACATGTTCCATTTTTTTAAGATAAATAAAATTATAAAAAAAAAATTATTGTGAGGTATTCATACAAAAATAAAAAAAAGTTCATTCGACTACTCGGACCCAAACAGGTTAAAGAAATTGATAATCTGTGCAAGAGAGAATTCTGATGTCTGAAAATGTTTAAACTGTTTTGAAAAATTTCACCAGAAGGAAAAAATGAGCCTACTTAACGCACATGGACACGCCAGCAACCACTATCGGTTTAACTCTTCAGTTGTGAGAGCGTATTATTTAATCATCTGTTTCTGTTACATAATAAAGTAAAGAACAAAATGTATGAAGAGGTACCTGTAGGCTATAGACTCTGTTGGTGTGTCCGGCCAGTGTGTGCAGGCACTCGCCCGTGTCGGGGTTCCACACCTTGACGAAGTAGTCGTAGGCCCCGCTGACCACGAGGCGACCGTCGTACTGCACGCAGCGCACAGCCGCCATGTGTCCCACCAGCACGCGCAGGCAGCGCCCATCTGTCACGTTCCACACGCGCAGCGTCGCGTCCCGTGACCCCGACACCACCCTGCAACACACGCACAACCCGCACTGAGTTACGTCACACAGACACCAAACGCTCTCCTTATTATGAAGTTGCAACATATTTGGCAATATATTGGCGGGGTATGTTTCATTAGTACAAATCTTAGTTTTAACGGTTAATAAGATAGTTTTACTCGGAGGTTGATGAAATTTTGCACACTTGGCCTTCAAAACGAGAAGAAGGTCATTGTCTACATTTTTAAAAACCACCCCCATCCTCTTTTCCTACTTCTTAAAGCAGAATTTTCAAACTAGGCACTCGATTAAATTTTGCACACTTAACTTTCAAAATTAGAGAAAAATTACTGTATACATCCGATTACAAAAATTAGTGCATAAAGCCCGGGCAACACCGCTGTACACACCCTATGCCCTGGTGTAGTTTTGTTTTTTAGACAAATCTAGTTTTACTCTGAGATGGATGAAATTTTGCACACTTGACTTGTAGCTGTCAAGACGATGCCGCTCATATGACTAATGCGAGCAGCTATCGCTTTAGTTAGTCGTATAACAATAAGTGCACAGCCCTGTGTTATCTTCTACGTTCATACGATCACTGGGTGGGTAAATTGCAAAATAGGGGCCTCGGCACGGTATAGCACCCAGTAAGCCCACAATATTAAATAATGTTATAAATAGGAAAATTTAAGTAAAAAAAATCCTACCATGTGTTGGCAAAACACAATTTACTACCGGGACGCCCAATTATTTGGCATACCAGTAATACGTAGCGTCCTTAAAGACTGGAGTCGAATGGCAAGGTACCTAAGCCAGTGTAGAACTTTAGTGGAGAAGGTTAAATTCCATGTAGATGTAGGCCTACGATGCACTATTCTTCAACAGTGGAGGACAAAATTGCAACAAAATTTCTACACGAACCCCACGGTGTTAAAATAAACGGTAGACATCAAATCAAGCAAATATGTACATAATTCGAAGAGACAAGATAATAGGCATTAATCATTATTTGTCTAGGATTCGCCGTCACAAATGCAGATGCATCGAGTTGTAGAGATAAATAATTTATTATTTTAAAACACTAATTTATAATTATATACAATGTGGACATACAATACCAAATACTAATCTGATAAAAGTGTTCCTTGTCCATGGTTTATTTTCATTAACAACTCGCCACTGATTGTGAAGTCCTGTTATCAATCATAACTATTTAGGTTAGTGCACTTTATACGTGGCATCAATCAACCATTAACAATTCTTTTCAATGCATAAAACATAGCCCCTTATTGATTGGAGTTTGTGTTGTCCACTAGTAACCATGCCAAAAAATATTATGTTCCACTGTCTTTAAATTTGGTCTGTGATAAATATAATAATATCACAGACCAAATGAGGTTATGTATTTTAGTAGCAGTTGGGCCAATATTTTCCAACAATTCGAGGGTTTAAAGAAGAATGTTATCTACAAAAAACATAATCTACAAATAATTCTAGGCCTCAAAGTCAAACAATGTTATCTACAAAAAAACATAATAATAATTCGAGAGCTTAATGTCAGTCTTAGTGTTTTGGGGGTTGACCAATAAAAATAAAGCATTAGAAAAGTGAAGCTACCCATTCATCTCATGCCTCACAGGCCGAGTGACTAGCATGTCTGTGCATGTGGATGGATATGTTTGGCGGGCATGCATACAGAAATGCTTATCGCTCGGCCTGCCTGGATTCGCTCGCCGGTGAAACTCTGCTGAAAACGCGCTCAAAATACACACTGTCAAACTAATAATCATTTGTTTTCTTCATATTTTTTATTTATGATATATTTATGACATTATTATAGCGAACCATAGATTACGCGCTTGAATCTGAAAATAAATTAATATTGTAATTGGACGCTTGAATTCTTAACAATAAATTTAGTTTCCATGCCTGAAGGCACATAATAAATGCATGTTCAAATAATATAGCATCATGGTCAGAGACGGAAATATACATAGATAATATTTTAATATATCTATTCCGTATAAAAGTGGAATTTAAAAAATCGCATTGATCGGTTGCAGAATTTTACATATTTACATTCATTATTATTAATGAATTGGAGTTCTTCAAACATTAACGCTAAAACCACAAAAGTTAAATTGTAATTTAAAATTTCTTAAAACTTGACCACTGTGTATAAATTTTGTAGTTCAAATACGCGCAATACTTAAAATTCAATTAAGTGTAGTAGTTATAGACAGCCATCAGTGGCATTTTGTTATTCGGCAAGGATATTTTGACATGGAGTAAGTCACGAAATTTGGGCAGACTAAACAACACGCTCCGAGTCCTTCAACAAATAGCCTAAGGATGAAATTCATAATTATAAATTAGTTGGAAGCTAAAAAAAAACATTTAAAAAAACATCGCCAAAATGCATGTTTTCTTAAGTTCAGGCATAAGTATTTAAAAAAATTCCCATCATTTTCTAAAGAACATTATATAACAAAATCATGTTTTTCCAGGCTTATAAAAAGTCTGCTATATGCGAGTATAGCAGACTTTTTATGTTTAATAAAAACATCTATATTATTTATAAGCGATCAAATTTTCAATATAAAAACACATAATTTTGCAATATTTCGCATTACATCACCTTAGACCTAGAATTATTTGTAGATAACATTGTTTGATTATAAGCCCTAGAATTTTGCACACACTTAGCGAACAAATATGATCATTATACATTTAGCACAAATGGGTCGCAAGAGGAAGAGGTTAAGGATATTCAGGAGAAAACATGACACCAACATACATGAGACAGTCGCATAAATCAGATTTTTACATAAATGAATGGTTTAAACAATCAATGGTAAGGGTCAAAACAATCATGAATCGCATCAAGTTAGTGAAGTAGTAACCTGTCATTGTGGAGGTGCATGCATCGGACGGTGGACGTGTGTCCCGTGAGGATGCGCAGGCAAGCGCCCGTCTGAGCGTTCCACACGCGCAGTGTCCGGTCCGTGGAGCCACTGATCACCACCCGCCCGACCATCTGCGAAGACCAGACCCCACCCGTGTGACCTACCAGGGTTTTGAGGCACTGTAATCATAACACAAACATGTCATATTTAAAATTGTTTGAGAATAAGTTATTTTAGATGGTCAATAATATAATGTTGAACCATTGGAGTACAAAGCAATGTTTAGTTCCCTCCTTCTTCTGTTTTGAAGCCAATTAGCTCCACACAGAAAGTCCTGAGGAAAAAAATTTCCCTCAGGGTTTATGTCAACTTTGGGGGTGTTGTGTGGAGGGTCTTTTTATGGAAAGGAAGGCGAGGAAGTTTAGATAAGTAAGAAGGTACAAGGGGTGGATAGAAATCTGGGGTGTGTGGGTGTAGGAGTGACAGATGTACAAATTCATCCCCCACATTGGGTCGAGAGAATCCGGATGGAGTTAGGTCTCCCTCAACCAATCCCTCCCGATCTGGCCCGCCACGCAGTAGGTGGGCAAATGCATTGGCCTCCAAAATCTAGACAAACCTCACCCCACGAAACCAGGCACCCATGTTAAGTCACCAAACATAGCGAACCACTTGGCAGGAGGGTTGGTTTTCCAAAAAAAAGTTTGAGGGGCGGCAGTACCCATACCCGCCTCTCAACTGTTTGGGAAAACTTTGAAAGCGCCTTGAAATTTCAGAAAACATAGATGTAGAGTTTATTTTTCTTTAAAATCAATTAACTGTGTGACAGAATAACTGTAAAACAGAAACTTAATCCCCAAGTGTATTTCGTGAGACTCGTTTGACAGTATGTCCAATAAATTATTGCACAGAAGCATAAAGCAAGAATAATCTTTAGCCTAGTATTCGCGTACGAACATGTATGGCCGAGCGTGTCTGATCTATGAACAGATCCATTAACAAGTACAGCCATTGTCCACCCCTGAATACTAGACTAACTTCATTGTAAACAAATAATTCTTACTCTTCCATTGAGCGCATTCCACACTTTCAGGGTGGTATCGTCCGAACCACTCAGCACTTTGTTCCCGTAGAACTGGAGGCAGGTGATCACATGATCGTCGTGCCCTTTCAGTATTTTTTCGGGTGTGACAGTTCTCGATTTCCAGTTGACCTCTGTGATCCTTTGTCGCATGTACGTTGACTTCCACGGACTATTTGTTGGAGGCATCAGGCGAGTCCTCTTCTTAATACGAGTTATTCCAATGCGATTACATTTCTCCTTCCACAATAAATTGTCGTCCGCCAAGAACCTGTAAAGTACATGAATTTTTTTTATTGAAATCATACATACATAGCATATAGATTTTACATCACAGATAATTTCATAACAGAATATATATATATATATATTTTTTTTTTGTTTAAAATTAACTTATTTACATTACATAAAAAAAAAAAAATAAAACATAGTGTGCAATTCACATGCGGTAGAAGTTATACCTTCAGAAAACTAAAGTAGACAAGAGTGGGAAGGCTACGAAGTACCGCACAAAGAGGAGACTGATTATACTATCTCATTCTCTCACAGGCTAAATCCTACAGATTTATGCTTCTGTATCTTTTAGTGTCACTTTTTCATTTCATCGAGTTTCAAATCACAATGGTGCTAAAGAAATTTTCACTTCAAGAAATGATGCCATTGTTCCATAAATCAATATTTATTCGATTTACTAACAAAAATTTCCATAAAATTTGAAAAATAAAGATTCCGTACATGTAACAATATATAAACAAATAACATAAGACAGAAATAAAACTTTATCACCGAATAAAAATGACAAATCTATGTAGCGCCGATTGCACAAACTGTAGGTTCCAAATAAGTAATGGCCAACGTGTCTTGAGAGCGTGCTACTGGCCGTCACCAGACCTTGTAATGCCATTTGTGTTTGAAATTTAAAAACGATTTTTGCGTACATGGCGTGTAATGTGAATGGATCTTCACAAAAAGTAGCAATAGCAGCAACCCGCTTGATTTGTGAATCTTGCGCAGTAAATTGCGGGTCTTTACTGCTTGCGGATCATGTGTTTGTGCCGTGTGTCATCGAGATGAGACATTGTCTGGTCAATGAATCAGACCAGAGTTAAATTTAAGAAATGCAGATCGTATCATCTAAATTAGATATTTAAATTGAAATGTTGGTGGTTACCTCCAATAAGTGCATGTTTGTGATGCCCTCAACAGATCATCTGGCTCCAGAAAGCCGAGCACGGTCAGCGCTAGTTCCCGCGGTAGCAGAGATATGAAGTCTCGTTGGAAGAGAGGCTCGATGGATTGCATCATGTGCCGGACCTGGTCGGCTGAGCATCGTTTTATCAGCATGTCGATGGCCTTTAACTTCTCCTTGCTAGCCCACGTGTTAAACCTGCAAGCAAATACATTACAACACACATTCAAATACATACTTTTACTGCTTGCAATATCAAAGGGCACATGAAAACAAAAATTGTGTATTGTTATCATGTTTAATTTGTAGAACTCCCGTTTAAATTCTTTTTTTTCTAATATTATTTCATTTATTTATTTATTGACACCCTGTTGGGCTTTTACATATAAAATACAAATTTCATTTATAACAGCAGTATAACACAAAATAAAAAAGATTAAAAAATATACAAATAAAGCATAAACTCAATGTAAAATAATTGGAATACATCTAAAGCTAATTTCACGTGGATGACTTTAGGGAACTCGTATGTACATATACCTACGAGCAACAAAAACATTAAAAATAATCAAAACACATTAATTTTTACTTAATTACTCGTTGTATGCTTTTGAAATAAGAACAATAAAAAAAATAATAAACAAAAGAAAATTGAAATAAAATAAAATGATTTCTCATTCATTATTTACATCTAAAAAGTGGTGGACTAATTTGGCTTTAAATGAATCGAAATTTAAATTAAAAATGTCAGCGACATCAGTTAGTTCATTGCCCAACCTGTGTATTCTTTCCATCACAGAATTCGTAGCGAAGTTATTGTTGTAAAATAAAATGTTTCGTCTAGTATATTTTGGAGGTATATGTAAGGATAACAAGTTTATAGCGTCAGGGCAGTCCAACCTTGAATGAACAATTTTATACAATAAAAGGAGATCAAATATTTTTCACCTTTCAGATAATTTCGATAAGTTAAGTTTACTGCGTAAATTGACATAATTGATTTCAATAATAGGAACACCAATTTTGAAATTAATAAAATGTAAAAATTTATTTTGAATTTTTTTCAATTTGTAAACAATGAGAGTTGAAATGAGGACACCAAATGCTTGAATTGTATTCAACCTGACTTCTAACCAAAGACGTGTATAGTAATTTTATGGTTTTTATGTTATTAAAGTCTTTAGCGATTCTGAGGATAAATCCAAACATTTGTAATCCCTTACTGGTAATGCTAATAATGTGATTCAAGAAGCGTAATTTGGAGTCAAAGATAACGCCAAGGTCGTTGAATTCAAAGACTCTTTTTAGAGTGGCATTGTTAATTGTATAGTCGAATAGTAAAGGGGTTTTAGATCTATGAAAACTGATCGTTTGGCATTTGTTGATATTAAGATATAATTTGTTTGCGATGCACCATTCATAAAGTTTATTGAAGTTCATTTGTAGAGTTAAACAATCAGAAGAATTTTCAATCGATTTAAACATCTTTAGATCTTCGGCAAATAGAAGAAAGTGAATATTATCGAAAATTAATGAAATGTCGTTAATAAATAGTAGGAAAAGAATTGGACCTAGGTGGGAACCTTGGGGGACCCCACTTAAGGCAAAAAAGTATGAGGTTGTGGAGTTAATTTTTAGAGATAGTTTTCTATACGATAAGTAGCTTCTAAGCCATTCGATAAAGTTGCCGCTTATTCCCAAGTGTTCTAATTTTTCCATTAAAATGCGATGAGAAACAGTACAAAGGCTTTGCTAAAATCAGTATAAATAGTGTCAACTTGAAGACCCTTGGAAAGTGCATTAGAAATAAAATTTTCGTAAAGCAATAAGTTAGATGACGTAGATCTGCCTAGCATAAAACCATGTTGAAATATTGATATAAGCGGTTTAATTTGATGTATGATTTTACTTAATATAATCTTTTCAAAAAGTTTAGGTAGTGATGACATAATACATATGGGTCTATAATTTTCAATTTGACTTTTTTCACCTTTTTTAAAAATAGGTGTTATAAAGCTACTTTTCCAAATTTCAGGAAAACAACCTGTAGATAAAGATAAATTGAAAATTATAGTAATAGGAAGAGCTAGAACATGGACACAGTTTTTAAGTAATATTGAGGGAATCATATCTGGCCCCGAATTCGACCTGATATCCAGCTGTTTGATAAAAGTCACAACATCCACATGGATGTTATGCAAGTTGAGTGAGCTTTCGGTAAATTGGGGTTTATCAGATAAAATGTTGTCATTGTCTTTAACGTATACACTCTTAAAGAAATCTGCAAATTAATTTACAATATCGTTTTTGTCATGACCCACTTTTTTCCCGTAAAAGCAGTTTATTTATAAACGAGTTCACCTATACACGTGACAGCTACGTCTTCTGAAGGGATTATCAAACTGTGGATAGGCCACTTTCAGAAGATATATTTATATTATTTCAATAAAGGTACTTATAATGAAAAACTTATTGCTTTCATTTTTATTACCTAAGCCCTTATTGATTTCAGAAATTATTAATGATTAATACCTTTTAAAGTTTCCCCAATTACTGAATTGTTTAAATTTAACTAAAGGTCATTAAAGCAAGAATGTCAGTGCTAATTCTATTCATGTCTCTGTCTAAACAAGGGATGCGTGATCGCAAGAGAAAGCACGCAACTATGCAATGCAAATAAGCTAATTACTTATTTTCACTTACTCTCTTATTTTATATTCTAAGATAATTCTTATTACAGTTGGTTCCTGCCACCCATTTTAGCCTTTCTTACCTTTGTTACATGTGTGCATATAAGAAACAGAGTCAGTTTATTACAACGAGCCATCAGCAGACTTCTTTAGGGCAACTTGTAATCGACTTTACCCAGGACTTACCTTCCTAACCAATTTCGAATGTCTGGAGGGAATTCCACCAGCTGGTCATCAGTGCTGCAGCTGCACTGTTTCTTGGAAGCCCCACTGACCGATGGACTGCTTGGTTTTCGTTTCCGCTGAAAGAAAATCTAATTTTATTCCTTGAAGTGTAATCATTTGTTATCCAGAGAGGTAACCACCAATAAGAATTTAAATGCAATTAATGCGTGCATTCCGTAAAATATTGTGATTGCAAAAATTTAAAATTTCCAATATAAAATAATAAAAAAAAATTCATACTAACAAGGGCGGCTGGTTGCACAGTGTGTTCGTGTCCAGCACTGTAAAATTACCTAATAATATCTTACAGAAGACCATAAAATCTACAAAAATTCATTTAAAAATATTACTGACCAATACTTACCAAATGAATATGATCAAGGAGAGTCATTTTTCTACCGTGTACTCTAGTGTCGCCGCAGCGCGACGTTTGCAGCCATGTGCAGACCAAATTAGCGAGTCAAATTATAATTTTGTATTATCTTCTCAAACGTTGAAAGCGTGTCAGGCCAGCCATATGTACAAAATATTAGCCTATTCCGGTGTGTTTTATAAATAACTCGACCATGAACCCGAGGTCATACAACTATGACTGAAGATCATTTAAGTTCTTCGATTGTAGATGTAGTGTCTGTTAATTCAGTGACTAAGATTACTTGAAGTGTGTTGAGAATTCCAAAAAGACCGAGGTTCGTTGAGATTTATGTTGCTTTATTTATGTATTGTAAAGTTTACAATGAATATTTACTGGATCAGTCATCCTTACTCTAAGAGGATCTGAGGTATTCTGCCGCTGCGGGCTGCGAGACTGATGGTGTCTGCCAAGACTACCAGATGCCTTCGGCTATTATCGTAATCGTTCGTACTTTATTGTACACAAACAACGATAATACTAAAATAAAATAATACTAAAATATACTGACATCTGTTGAGATACCACAAAACTACGATATCTATTGAAGGATGTTTACATGACTAATCTATAAACCACCATAGATAAATATGTAAATTCAGAGATCACAACGTCAGTCTAGCATCTAGTCGCATTTCCGTGAACCGTGATGTAATATTGTCATTGTTTGTTATTAGTATGTATTGTTAATTTATAACTTTATTATAAATTGAATGTAATCAGTGTTGAATATATAAGATATAATATAATAGGCGCAATTATTTTTACTAATGTTGCTAAATAAATTGAATTGTCAGTGAACCACCACATTTTCAGGGCAGCTAACTGCATGCTAATATGTCTGAAATTTGCAATAAAAAGACTGTTTACTTTGAAATGTTTATCATACACTTGTTACGGGTTCAAGGGTTTGTCTCAAATGCGCCAGTAGTACCAACCTTATCAACATACAACAGGTGGCGTTGGTACATACTACCAACAGAACGGGAAGCACAACACATGCTAATAAAACATTATTTTAAAAACTAGCAGATCTAAACCTGCTGCCATGATTTTTTGCTGCTAAGTTCGGCAGGTGGCTTTTTTACGGCTTCGTACAATTATTTATTTACTATTTATAATTTAGTTTTCTAAAACACTATTTGTTGAGTTTTTCCACTACGTACGTACAAAATAAACCACAAATTGAAATGTGTGCAAATGATGAACAAAATAAAAACCATTCATGCAAATATGTAAAATATTACATGCTACAAAACTTGGTTCATTTTAGTTCCACAGAACCTAAGAAACCTAATTTCGATTAACGAACCGCTTTCTAGTAAGAAATTTACTACCAATCAGAACTCAAGTTAAATTTGAAATTTTTACATAAGATTTTTTCTTACATTTCCCAATGGGAATGTATGGCAAGCGATATGCTGAAATGGGTCAAGCCATGAGAATATAGTGTGGTCGGACGCAGGCATAATTCACATTTTAATTTATTTTTGTTGTTTTTTATTGGTACACAAGTTTGTTTGTATTTTTTTTAGATGGCCTCAACTTCGCATTCCTTTGGGGAAAACGACAGACCACATATCCTTTTGGAAGGCTATTAAATATATCTATGAGACAGTCCTAATAGAATTTGTAATAAATGTTTAATTTTACTTGCTAGTATGATTATGGTTCTAGTAAATAAATAGACTTTCTAATTTAATCTTACATTTAGAGTAAACTAACTAATGAAATAATGTTTAATCTTTCACAATAAATTTTTTTCTTTCATAGTACATACTACTATTTTATAACCTGTAGAATTGATTACAGATGCTAAGTTTTGGCATTTTGATGACATCTCGGTTTCATTTTGGCGCCCAATGTTAGGTGTTTTTATAAATCATACTTGTTTAAGGCATACTACTGAATAAGGATGCTCAAAGCAAACAATTAAAAACAAATGCTATAAGGAAGGCTCTCGGCCAAATGGAAGACAATGTCAGTTCCATACACTTACATTGATACAACAGAGGCGGTTCCATTCGCCCAGAACTAAACAAAAATATCTTTTTGCTTGCTATGCTAATATATAGAAACTTTTGGCGAAAGAAAAAAGTTTGCTTATGAGCAAACCGGTTCAGATATGCTAAGACCCCCCCTTCCACTCGCTCCTCTGGGAGTACGCTTGAAAATAAACCGACTGTTGCTGTAACTAGCTTGCTTATTAATAGCAATGTTTTACAAACACAATAAATTAATAGCAATTGCTTAATAGCATGCTTTCGTGCTAGTAATGAGCATAGCTGTCTGGAGGTTTAAGGATTATCTTGGGGAAGAAGTGAAAAGAGGCAGGAAATGAGTGTAAGTGAGGAACTTACCAGCACCCGGCCCTCCTCAGTCCCCTCGCCATCAGAAGCCGCTATGAACGTTTCTTCCGTACTAGGTTTCTCCTCATCGGACTCGTCTTCTTCCTAAAATTCATTGAAGATATTAAAACATAATTAAATTTTTCCTATTTCACATTTTTAATTCAAATATGTCATAACCGTGCCTTTGTCAAGGAAGATAAATGTAAGTAAAGTTTTGTAAAAGTAAAAATGTTTTGTTTATGTATTTTATTTATTTAAATTAATAAAATAAATTAAGCTAATTAAATTATATAGAACCTGCGCAGAAGAATATTGTTTGTTGAGGCCTATTTGTAACTATATTTAGCAGATGAACACATCTACTCCCTCCGAGAAAGCATTTCCAAGTGTATGCAATCTTGGTACAAGCGAGTATCTCAACAACTCAATCCTGATATTGTTGTTACAATTAACAATTTTAGATCGAGTAGTTCTTGTTGGTGCATAGAAGGTAATTGAGCTTAATAAATCAGGATTGTCCACAATACCATGGGTTGGCAACATGTTGACATCTTTGTATATGCAAGGTGATATACACAAAATTGCACATGTTGTAATGTGTCCAGGCAAACGGATACCCCCCTCACTTCTTTCCTCAAACAGACGGGTGAAGGAAGCAAATAACCGTCCTTACCTACCTACAGAACGAACAGGATACCCCGCGCGCCCCTTCCTCAAGATCGACGAAGGGATAAAACAAACAAACCCCGCTCTCTTCATCTTACCTCAGCAAGCTACGAGGAGCGAAAATCACGCAATAACAAAATGCACATTGACCATGGAACGAACGGATACCCCGCGCGCCCCTTCCTCAAGATCGACGAAAGGAGCGAAATCACGCAACAACAAAATGCACAGTGGCCCGAGTCGAGCGGATACCCCGCGCGCTTCATCCCCACCTCCCCGCACACTCGAGTAGTTTTAAATACGGAGAACAAACGCAGAAAAATTCAGTTATTGGCAGCGCGTGGCCGAGGAAGTCGACCGGCAAGAAGCAACGGTCGGAATTAAGGCGTTATATCGTACACGGAAACACGGTTTCCGGATCAAAACGGTTGCATCACTTATACCGCAACAAGTACCATGTCGAACTATTTTAATAATAATCAAGTGACGATTTTGGACACGATTAAAGACGTTCATTATTCCCACGCGGAAGTCCAAATTAAAACAGTTGCATTCCTCACACCGCAACAAGTGCTAAGTTGAACCATTTTAATAATAATCAAGTAACGATTTTGGACACGATTAAAGACGTTCATTATTCCCACGCGGAAGTCCAAATTTAAACAATTGCATTCCTCATACCGCAACAAGTGCTAAGTTGAACCCTTTCAATAGTCGAGCGACGACGATTAGTGCGGACCACGATCCTTCCCGGTCCCACCTACCCCTAACGACGAGGATCCGGATTTGCGCCCTATCGGGATCGAGGACCAACCCCCCCTGGACCCGCTGCGCCAGGACGGCCAGGACCCGAGCACCACGTGTTCCCGCCCACGCTTCAACCACGCTCGTTGCCTGGGCCGAGAGCCTCAGGCGGCGAGACTCGTCGATGGACCAACGCCGGACACCAACCTCAAGAATTCGCAAGTAACGTACTTCGCAAACCTCCATATCGTTTTAGGAAACAATTTCAATAGAGCCAACCTAGGTAGGGAATTCGCATTACTTGTGTCCATGACCTTGTTTTTCTTACAATATAACCTCTCTGCCATCATATGCTGTTTCCTTTACGAAAACCTGACAAAGAACAATGATACTGGGTAGAGCACCCGCCCCTGAGAGCTGAACTAGCCGGAGAAGCCAGAGCAAACTTCTAAAAGGTAAAGGTAAAGGTAAAGTAGTTTCCGAGATTGAGAAGAAAAGACTTTTAATTATTACAATGTAATCTAATTTATTAATCTATTATTATCACACTAGAGATTAGTTCATTATAAAACATTGTCAGAACCGAAAGGTGACATCAATTAAATTTGTATTTCAAAAGGAAGTGGACACTTCAGTTTCGTGAAAATAATATTGATTGCATTAATTTAGCCGTGTTTCCAATTTATTACTCAACTAACTATTTATAATCATTATGGTTTGCCAACTCTCTTGGTCTGAAATGGTAAATTAAATAAATGTGTATAGATTTTTCAAAATAGTTTTAACTTCTGGTTCGCCGAGCAAATACAAAACCTCCCTCGTAAACCCGTGGTAAAATGATGTGTGCTAGATGACACTTATTTCATAATTACTCACTGTTTTGCCAAACAATGTTTTTTTTTAAATTGTACCATTTTATCAGATAATTCGTTTATGTATTTATCAAAATTGTATGTATATTGCTTAATTAGTTTCCCCAGAATTGCTTCTTATATTCAGAGAAATTATTTTATTGCTCTCATTTTATATAAAAAAAAGTTAAACATAGAAATCCAAAGATATATTCATGGTTTGTAATATTTTCATAAAGCTAAATAACTGTCCTTCACAATGGATATAAATAAATATAGTAATATAATCTATAGCATGTTAAATTATATACATATATTTATTATTTACAACTTAATCCTTAAAAACAAAACAAAAAAATACTTTATTTTATTTTGAATCAGATCTCAAAACTATGGTCACCCTAAAAGTCTACATTAATGTACTACCTAGCGCCATCAGTTTAGTGGGTACCCATAATCTCAATCTGTAAGAAATACAACAATATTGTTCTTTCAAAATCTGTATAATTTTGTGTTATTTTGTTAACTTGTATAATTATTGTTAACCTCAACACAGGCTTGTCCTAGTGAGGTAACAAATTGTATTGTAAACATTTTTACCTACAGTGTAAAGAAACAATAAATAAAAAAAAATAAAAAAAATATAACATAAACCGGTAATGCACATTTTCATCCCTCAACAAAATATCCCTTGACATAATATCCCAGGTACAAAATGTACCTCCACTGTGCTGAATTACTTCTTATAACTATTTTAGAACAGTAATTTATTTGTCTTAACAGGATGGATGTCTGTATTATTTTTGTCCCATTTTTATGTTAGATTAGGTTTTAGTAGTATTTTGTTAGGGGATGTTTTCTCACTGGATGAAGACGGGCAAAACCACAAAAACCAAGACAAGTCCGTTGCAAGGTCGATGATGCTTTCACAACGGCCATGCACTTGCTCACATACAAAATAAATAATATGGATAGAATAATATTAAGATCTATTATTATTTCTTTGCCAAGCGAATGAAACATATTTGCTAGGATAAAAAATATCATAAAATCGAGAAAAGTACGGTTGAGCTGCTAACTTGTATTACTACTATTAAACACATTATAAATGTACTATATTAATATAAATACGTACACATATCATATATTAAATATCCTCAAAAGGAGTTTTATTTATTTGGTCCCTTGTAAATTTGGGATAATTTTTTAATTCCTTCAAAAATCTTGTGAGAGTCTCACTTTATTATTAACTGCCGGGAAATATACAATATTAATACAAAATTACACATAATAGAAAGACAAGTTACTCACGGATTCACAGTTGGAGACACAAGTGCATATAATATCTTCATCTTCCCCCTCTACTGAATCTGCATCTTCATAGTCAGAAAATAGAATTGCCTAGAAACAATTTACAAATTATATTTTGCTTAACCAATAAGGAATTTGAGTGAACAAAGTAAAACCATAAGAGATTTATGCCCTGAGATCGGTCGGCGTGTTCCGATACTGATACGTCTGAGAGTGGACTTACTGTTAACTGACTTACGCATTAGGGTGTGTCAATTATTTCAACTTTTGAATTTAGAAATGCACGGGGTCTCAAAAGTTGCGTCTTTCAAAGAAAATTAGAACCGCATTTAAAAACAGAAAACAAACCTAAAACATTTTTTCCAAATTATTTTTATTATATTTTTGAGTGTAGCTATAACTTTGTGATTATCCATTATAGAAAAATGAAACAATTCAACTTTGTTTGAACCACTTATATAATGAGTAAAACCGACCGGTTTCAGAACAAACGTTCCTTCTTCAGGGCAAGCGTATACTAATTTGTTTTTACGCACCAGATTTAAATGTCCGGGTTAAATTTTTCCCCAAAAAAAAAAAAAAAAAGAAGGAAAAACTAAACCCTTTCATACACTTCCCCAAATGATCATCTAGTGAATCCACGTTATGCAATTGCACTATATAAGTATTATAAATACAAAACAATACAAGAACAAAATGTCAACCTACTAGAGACCAAATGGGAATATAATTCACCGACTCCAGATATTTTCATATCAGAGGGTTCGGCTCTGTGGCATTTCTAATTGAACCTATAAATCCTACTGATCCCTCAATATAAATATTTAAAAAATCTTTTGTAATCCTACATGTATTTAAAATTACTGCTTTTTGCATTTTTAGATACAAATTCTTTGACAAATCTAATATGCTTAAATTTTGAATCAGATTCCTAGGTATTATGCCAGTGGCCGAAATAACAAATGGTAATATTTTTATAGTCCGAGAATGCCAAATTCTTTTAATCTCATTTCCTAAATCTGTGTATTTTCTAATTTTTTCAGAAACAGTTTTTTGAATATTACAGGAATTTGGAATAGCTACATCAATGATATAAGTTATTTTTTTAATTTTGTCATGTAAACTATATCAGGTCTATTATGACTAATTGTTCTGTCTGTTAGTATAGTTTTATCATAATATATTTTATAAAATTCATTTTCTATAAATGAATTTGGTTCATATTCATAATATGGTACTACATTACGGCAATCAATCAAGTTATGTTTAATTACCAAACTTTGGTGAATTATTTTTAAAACCTGATTGTGCCTAAATGTATACTCGGAAGGCTATAAATTTATTATTATTATTATTTATTATTATTATATTTTTCAATAATTTAACCTTTTAACGTTTGTTTGTTATTAAAAAATGCATATAGCTGACAAAAATTAAAAAAAAAATCAAGTTTTAGGAATACAAGTAAGTCAACCACAATACTGATTTTATCCGGAAAAAGTGTTATTTTCTCCTTTTATATTTTTAACAAACACATCACATGTGTTTCAAAAAAAAAATTTTGGGTTCTTTGTACTGCAATTATGGAATAAAAATTTACATTTGTACAAAATATAAAATATGGACCCTTTGTTTTATTTTTTTTCCAAATCATGAAATCTATTTTTTTACAAAACTTCTGACCATTTTAGCGGGCTAGTAATGAATAACAATTTAATTTATTTCTACGTTTTTGAATAGCTACAGATCATACGGAACTTTTGAGACCCCGGGCGTCTAAAAATCAGGCTATTTTTTTCTCTCTATGGAGAACGACACAAGCTATTACGCATGACGTCCGCCAGATTTAATTTTTGTGGGCTTTGATAATTTAAAACTTCAAAAATTATTTTAATTATATTTTACTAATACTGGTATTTTAGTTACGTCAAGATTTATTTAAAAAATAATTATTAACTGGAATTCCTCAATGCTTGAGTTTGTATTTTCAGTTGATTTATTTTCTATAGTATACAAATTAAAATACTTTGTATTACTATCACGATTCCTTTTGTGAAAAGAAAAAGAAGAGAGGATTCCATCTTGCAAGGACAAAAAGTGAATGCACTCATTTAATTACAACTCATTCCCTTACAACTGCAATCGTTACCATCTATTGTAGTGTGCTGTTATCATTATTTGGCTAAAAATTCAAGGAAACCTTAGAAAATTTACATTTTCAAAAAGCTAAGACAGTACTCTCTCACCAATCTGTCGTTCGGTTATCTACTATAATCTGCCATTATTTTTTACTAATTGAAAGCATAAATACAAGCTCTATAATTCACGGGTATATTTGTGTGTCAAATTCAGTAGTCCACCGTGTGCCTAGACTCGAGTGCGGAGCTTTGTTCATCAACCGCTTGGGTTATCTCATCCTCAGAATATTTTGAATTTTTCCCAAATTGGCTTGAGAATTTGAACTACAAAACTAAATTTTATAAATTTCCCTAAAATTTGTGCTTTTTCGCTTTTCCCTATGAAATAGTGATATTTCCCTAGACATACTATCATTGCAAGAGATGCTAGCCGTAAGTACATCCGAATGCATGAATGTTGCGGTTGAGATCTGCAGAGCAAATCTGTGTGCGAATTGTGCGCCGAAACGAGAGGACAGGCCCTGCCGAGCAAATCCGTAAGTGAATGTTGCGCTTTACATGCTCATACCGTCGTCTAACTTGCTAGAGCTTACCATTTTACCAATCAACAGGGTTCATTTTTTTTTTGTTCCCTATGTGATAAATACCTTATAAATTTTGGTTTGTTCCCTATGTACTCAAACAACTGTTGCAAGTTTTCTGTTTGTTAAGTTCTGCCATATTTTTGTTTGAATAAATTTACAGAATGGAGTCTTCTTGTAAAGCATTAACAAGACACTTTAACTTTAAATCAAAAAATGGAAATTTTAAAGTCGATCGATAGCGGGTTTCTTTGTTTTAATGGAATACCTATTTTTATTTTTAAGAATATTTTGTGTGCACCAGTCTGATACTTTCACTATTAGGATGGTTGTCCATTTTTTGGGGTGGCGGATTAGTGAGAGAGTACTGTACCTGCGGATATTAAATGTTTTTTATCATTTCCTAAAAGTACTTACCTTTTCGGTGATTTTCACATGTAGAAAAGCTAATTAACAAACCAATTACGATGCGTCTAAAATGTAGTCTAATAATATCGCACATAGAGTCCCAACTATGCGCAGCTAATATGACTATGGCATCTACAATTGGATTATGTTGTGAGGCGGAGTGGAGAGAGGAAGTTGAGTGGAGAGGGAGGAAAGAAGGGTCGGGAAGTACCTGGCAATTTCGAGCAATATTTGGATTCTGAATGGTGGTCAGAGAATCTTCCACTCTGGAAGGTGCCGCATAATAGGTATGTGGAAGGAACTTGACCGCTCCTCCCGCCATAGAGGTAAACTTAGCTTGGTTGTTGTAAAATGAAAGCAAAGCCAACTTACCGGGTGAGGAATGGATATATTGTCTGGGATATTGTCTGCTGGTTTACTTGATACTTCTTCTGGTAATTTCGGTGGTTTTTCCGGCACGCTGACGCATGCCGAGTTGCTAAGGGCTTCTTCTTTCTCTCCCTCCGTCTCCGGATCTTTGGATGGATTTATAGGTAATGTGTCGTTACTATCGCTTTCTTTCACTTCTTTGATATCTTGTGTCGGAGAACTATTTTCCGGTTCGTAAAGTTTAAATTTAGGAATAAAATATGGCCTAGTAGGACGAGGAGGGGTTACATTAATGTTAAATACAGGATTGGTATTCTGACAACAGTTGTCTGGTGTAGATACTTGGTCAGAAGTACTACAGCTGGCACTTGGAATTGAATCGGACCTACAGTTAGAAGTGACTTCAGAATTAGAAATAAGGCTAGGGGAGTTGTGGGAAGTGGTGGTGAGGACATTGGTTGTGGGGGGAGGGAAGTGTGAAGATAAGGCGAGGCGCCGGGCGTCCACGATGACCCCCGAGCACTGGCGCAACAGTCGGTTCTCTTCTTCCAAGTCTTGCCTCTCCAGTTGGTCGATGTGCAGCACGTCCGTAGTACAGTCGCCCTCAGATGACTTCATCTGAAAGGCTGTCATGCACTCATCTTTGCTCTCCACCGAGTAACTCAACCCAGAACATGAAGGTTCCATGTGGCGCGAGATTCCCTCTTTGTGCTGAAGTTATCATGTAACCCTGAAAGGATGAACATTATTATTATACAGACTCATTGAACTAAACTGTCACATTGCTCTATCCTAGCCCTCTACCTTGCCATGGCCAAACCTATTTTCCAATCAGCATTGTGCGCACTTCTACTCAAGTATCTATACTGATAGGTACCAATCAGCGGTCATCAACTCAGTCAAGTATATATTATACCTAAAAGCATTTACTATAGACAACGTGGAAATGGCTGTAAAATATTATTGAAATGACTGTGTATTCCCCAGCAGTAGCTATTTCTTCAATAAAGGCAAGGGTTCAATCCTAATAATCAGCCCCTCCAGCCGAATTCTTTAATTAATCTGATTAAAGAATTCGATATTTGGCTGTAGTTCTATTCACCACAATTTTGATGTAGGTACATAAGATAATCTTTGTAAGCAGCACTTTTTATAACATTCATACATTTTCTAAAAAAATGAAAGCACATAGTACTAAGGACACATTTTATTCGCTTGCATAGATGAGCCCAATAGCGGTAAAAAGGTTAATAATTGTAATTTCGTACAATCGCATATTTTTTAAACTAGATATTTATGTATGACCAAAACTAAACTTTTACAAACAAAAAATAAATAAATTCATAATAAAAATTGGAATGAAAAAAAGACATTGATTTATTTTAGAAGTTAGTTATTAACTGTCATGTTAGCTATCTATAAATTAGGTAGTACAAAGTAATACAATATTACAAGTAGATAATTATTTGTCAAGTCACGGAAAAAATCAACGATCTTTTTAAATTATTTCAATTATTGCTTGAAGCATACAACTATGGCAAAAGTTGATGAAAACACTAATGTGAATGGACATGAATGGTGGTTTAAAAATGTATGACTATTGTGTCTCTGCTGGGCGCAGGCACCTTCACGTGAGGAGGTCGGCCCCATTCATTATTTGGCTACCTACATCTTCAATTAAAATCGAATTTACAAACAATAATTGATATATGAAGCAATACCGGTAAATGGTGCCGCAGTTGAGACATAATCAACATAACATAAATAATTTTCGAAACCAATTTTCAATCTGATAAAAAATGTGTTATTTTCCTTATGTTATTGCGCACATGGTTTTGAAACACTTCAAAATGTGTCTTCTAACTGAATTTGGTTACGCTCAGACATGGTAGATACAGACATGGAGCTTTATACTTGTACAGAGTATAAAATATTATATTGGAAGATGTTCAGAATACCGTTCAAACTCACTGAAGCATAGACTCAACCCAGCCCTGATTTTGAAGTTCCTCTACAAACAATTGATCGTTCCACTCTTGTAAGGCTATGCAAAGAAATCAAGTCCTTGAACTTCATGCAAACAGCCAGCGAATATTGCTACAAGAACAAATGTATGAAGGTTAATCCAATTTTACACTGCACAGATTGTAAATCTGCCATGTAGAGGTGTCCTCTAAAAGACTTGAAGAGATTTTAAAGATTAGTGCACTACTTTTAAAGCACATAACCTCAAAAGCGAAACAAAAAAGTTTCAATTTAGATACAAAGGTTTTAGTTTCATATTATTTTATTTCACCGTTATTGCTATCTAAATCTTTACTCAATTTTGTGAACATCAACTGTCGTTGATGTTTGATCCATGTTAAACCAAATAGCATTATCATTACATAAAATATTTGTAAAATAGGGAAAGACGATGCAAAGCAATTCATAACCTTAAAAATGCTTGAAAAGAAGAACCTCTTTTCACAATTTTTAACTTAACTACTTTTAATTTAGCAGAATGCTATCAAAAGTTTTGACATTTTTAAAGAGGGAACAAACATGGAAACATAAGTGAATTTACCACACCTATTATTACTAAGCCAATAAACCTTTTTCCAATGAGTTAATTGAGGCAGTAAATAACGTTTTTATGAAAATAAAACAACACTTTGGCATCAATATGAGTGTTTAAACATGCTTATAATAGGCCTGGATTTGTTAAAAAATGTTTAAATGCTTGAATAACAACTAAAGTAAAATAATCACATGGGAATCAAATTGCATGAATTACACATAGGAAAATTATTTTTATTATTGTACAAAATATCGTAGGAAATTTAACCCTGGCTCTCAAAAGGTTGTAACAAAATCCAATGAATATATAATTATTGCAAGAGTCAAAACCCTACACAAAAAGATAAAAATTGAAATACAAATTGGGGCACGAGTGTGCATAATATTTGACTGGGGGAAGAAATCTAATAATTTCTAGTGAATACAAATAACACAGAAAGGAATAACTTAAGTTAAAGGGAGTTTTTTTAAACATTTTTACGAATATGTCAACAGAACCAAGCCCGTAATGGTATAAATAAAACTTTGGATGCCAAAGAGCATTATGCAAATATTATTTAATATTGAAAAAACACTTACCGCTTTACTTTACGGAGCTTACTAATAACTAAATGTGCTTAATTTTATACTCCTGTAATCGAACTAATTATTCTTATTCATTAAAACCATACAAAAAAACCAAAGCACGTCGCCCTCGTCGCTATAACTTTATCCACAGAAAAATGTAATTCGAAACTCTCCTCTTCTGTGGACAAAATGCGAGCAGGCCGCGGAAGCAAGCGGCTGTCAAGTAATTCATTTCCCTCCAAGGGTAGGTACCTAATTCGCACAATACTGGAAAAGAGAGAAAAAAAACAAGTGTGAAAAAACGACCACATGACTGAAGTAAAACTTCACTAACTTATGCCGGGTACCCGCTGTATATAATGTTATATAGTGCAGGCGCTTGCATTATAATGTAGTTTTCCGGGACTTGGGATGGAACCATTACAGTTTTGTTGACCCGAGGTTACAGTGGCCTTGCCTGCCGGTTACTCACTGTATATAATTTATTTATTTATTTAAGGACAAGTAGTCCGTTTGTGCGTAAATAAATTTTAATTTGGTAGGCGGGTATGGATACCGCCAACCTGGGAACCATTTATTGGATGACCAACACCTCTGCCGCAGGTCACCCCAAGTGGTTTGCTACGTTTGGTGACTTAGCAGGGGTGCCCGGGTTAATGTTTGTCCAGGTCTTGATGGCGGGTGCGTCGGCCCACCTTCTGCGTGGCGGGCCGGATTGGGTGATGCTGGTTGAGGGAGACCCTTTATAACCGGTTACCGCTGTCCGGGCCGCTCGGTAATACAGGGGCCCGACCAGAACTGGATTATCCCTAAGGCAGAGTAGGCAACTGCCTAGGGGCCCCACATCGGCTAGGGGCCCCGCGTTCCGAGAAAAAATGACTTGCTTCAATTAGTGAGCAACGAAGTTTCGGAAAAAGTCAGCTTTCAAGATGTTTTTATTTTTTTATTAGGAACATTTACAGGTTAATAACATTAGGTACACGCATTAAAGAAAACAAATCATAATAATTAGGTTATAACCCAATAAATAACTAATGTTCACATCATGCACAAATAATAAATAAAAAGTCTATAATTAAAACAAATATATAAATTTTGTTTTATTTTACTTTTGTTTCCTTCTATTTGTTGCAACATTACTTAGTATCTGAAGTGGTTTATAATGGCATTTGTTTTGTTTTATTTTTTGCTTTTATTTCTAATTATATGTTTAAATTATAAATGTTGCACAAGCTTCAGAATGCACTACCTATCTGCTTGCTAAAATTCTTTGGGAAAGGTTGTCTGGAAGAGATCACTTTAGTGACAAGACGGTTCATTGAATTTTTTTTTTAAATAATATATTTTTTTGTTTCTACGTACTTGTCCTTTTATGTGCAATAAAGGGTTATTGTATTTTATTGTATTGTATTCGTTTTTTATTGAATGGGGTGATGGCGTACCTTTCGTAATATAGTAAAATAAAAGATTAATTATGAACAAAAGCACGTTTTGGTAGAAAAAAAATAATTTTTGAAGTTAGAAAAGGGTAAGGTGCAGTGGCGGACCAAGCCCGTCAGAAGCCCGGGGCGGCAAAGTTGGATGAACCTCCCCCCTCCTCCCCTTTCCACTCCTCTCCCCCTTAGTGAAGTTGATGTAATTGTACAAGTTTTTATTCAGTTCACACGGGCCTCTGACTCTGGGGGGGCTCCAAACGCCTCCATGTTCCCTTGACCAAATCCTAAACAAGGCTGGACACTGCAAAAAAAATGTTATTTTTTTTAAATTCATTTTCTGAAAGATGCGTTTGTTAATAATGCTCTCACCATTTGAGGAATTTGGTAAAATTGATGGAGATAAAATGTTTGTAAATGTTCGATACACTTGTATTATGTATGTAATAGCCCTATGTATGGGCGTTTAAATAATAAATAAAAAAAAATATCCTCAGCAAAACTTGGAAAACGTTTTTCTCGAAACTACGTTTTTCTCGAAACTACGTTTTTCAACCTGGTTGACAACATATTAGAAAAACTATATATATATATCCGAGATCAGATTTGCATGCACTAGTCTTTAACAGTTAGAAAATCTAGTCATCATGGCACCACTTCGGGAAGGTCTATTTTTTTAATAAAATTCGTTGGTCCGCCATTTTTTTATTTTTTTAGATATCGAAATTCACCTATGCCATAGACATTAGATCTCGAACAGATTAAGACTTGGTGCATGCAAATCGAATGTAAAGTTTTTTTTAATATGTTGTCAACCAGGTTGAAAAACGTGTTAAGAAAGTTTGCTGAAGAATAATTCAACATACAAACTGTTTCAAATGGTTTCACATAAAATGCTGTATCTCCGTAAATTTTTCGAATTTCTTTAAAACATTTGGTGAGAGCATTTTTAACAAATGCATCTTTCAGAAAATGAAATAAATTTATAAAATTACAAAAGTACTTTTTACAGTGTCTTGGTGCTTTAAGGGGGGGGGGGGGGTTAAGGTTTTAAAGGCGAAATAAAGGCATATTGTCATGATTTTTTTTTGAGATACGATTAATGAAAAAAAAATCAATTAAAAGTATGAATAAATAAGTCCGTAAGAGCGAATCTCCGGGGGCGCCTCGAAAAAAAGTTGTTATGCGGTGAACTCCATAACTCGTCACCGGATCATTTGAAACAAAAAAAAATCGAAATGCGTCTAAAAGGTAATATGTTTTCCTGGGAGTTTTTTTCAATTGTTTTTTTTATTTTTGGCAGCATTTTGAAGTGAAAAACGCGATTTTTGGTAAAAAATTTCGGTGAAATTTGAAAAAAATTTGTTATGATAAAATGGTAAAAAAAATTCGCTCTGACTACCTGTTGATTTATTTGTAAAAATAGTGTACAAAATTTCAAAAGCATCAAGTCAAGATTTTGAGTTACGATGTTCACGAACTTCAGAAATGTTGTTTGCGAGAAGACCGATTTAAATTAATACTTACCCCCCCCCCCTCCTTAAAGCCTTGTTAAGGATTTGATCAACGGAAAAAGGAGGCGTTTGGAGGCCCCTTCAACCCCCCCCCCCCCCCCCGTTAGTCCGCCATTAGTAAAGGGACCTCGAGACGTGCATTGCCTAGGGGCCCGACCCTCAGGCTTACGACTGAGGCCCGGCGCAAATTACGGCCGGTCCACGCACAGTTCTGGCACAGCACACGCGTGGTTATTTTGTAGAACATGGTTTCTGTCGGAGAGGCGCATATTAAACACATTCCACGGCCAGCCCAGTCCCAAGCTTCGTCGCGCGTGGGCGTGTTGTGCTTTCGACACAGTTTCGTGGATCGTGGGTCCCTTGTTTTGTCTGTGTGAACAATGTTTTTGTTACTAGAACATGGAAAAATGAATTGAAATGGTTAGAGGATTTCTTGTGTTATATGATTCAACTCATGAAGATTAGATTAGAGCAAAACTGAAGGATGATTTGTTCGAGAAGATAGCCAAAGAATTAAATTACATTATATGTAGTGTAATGAAGAAATTGATTTCAGTATATAATAAATAGTAAATTATACTGATATCACACAATACATATATTTATATTTGGGAGGCGGGAAGGGTACCGCCGCCCGGGGAAACTCTATTGGATAACCAACACCTCTGCCATAGGTCACCCCAAGTGGTTCGCTACGTTTGGTGATTTAGCAAGGGTGCCCGGGTTCATAGAGTGAGGTTTATCTAGGTCTTGGAGACGGATGACCGGGACACACTGAACCCCAGATTCCTACCCACTCCTTAAGCCCTTTTCCTTCCCAGAACTGTCGTCTTCTTCCTTTCCTTAAAAAAACCCTCCATACAACATCCCGAAAGATGTCATAGACCCTGAGGGAAATTATTTTTTCCCAAGGCCTCTAGTGTGAAGGTCAAGTAAAAAAAAATCTTTCTTCATCCTCAGATTCAGATTCTAAATCGACAAGAAGTTTCTGCCTTGCTGTCATCTTGCATACTGCGAGAAGTGGGTTGGGTATGGTGTGGGTGTAGGCTGTGTTAAATATGCGCTACTATTAAAAAAACGTGTACGTAGGCTGGGTTTCGGTCACGCGGTGCTGTGCGTGGACTGGGCTCAATTTACGCCAGGGCTGAGGGTGGGCTGCCCCATCAACGAGTGTAAAAACCCCGCCGCTGTTGTGCCGGTTCGTGACCGGGGGGGACCCAGCAGTAGCGCATTGGGCGACCTCTCCAGCCGGACTCTCCCGGCCCATTGCCTTGCACCGCAGTGGGTGGGTTGGATTCATTCGTACTCCTGGAAACTCTGATCCCCAGCATCCTACCCAGCTCTCAAAAAATTTTCTCCTAGACCTTCCTTCCTATCATATCAAAAAAAAATCCAACAATTAAAATCATGATCTTACAACCTACAATAATTAACGTCATTACAGCGGCGAGACGTAGGCGTCCCCGGTGCGCGCCAAAACTGTTGGTGAATTATATAAACCGACATTCGCGGCCTGAACACCAATTTAAACTCTGTCCACCGCCAACCGCCACCTTTTTTCTCAATGCCCAAACCTACTTTTCCTGTCTGAAACGCAGATTGCCGAGCCTTTAGATGCCTCCTATCTGGACTGCCCGGGCTTCACACTCGCAGGCAAGTTCATACCCAAAGGAGGTGTCTGTCTCGAGTCGAGCTGACGTCAACTGTGTGCGACTGTTGAATCTGGAAAACTCCAGATTCGACGTAATGTGGGTACGCGTCAATCTTGCCAGTACGGTAAGATTCTACGAGTGTTTATACCGCTCACCGAACCTTAGCGAATCAGACACATCCGAGATATTCAAACACTTAAGCGACATTATTGATGACCTCTTGCCCCGCTACCCTACGGCAGAGTTTGTATCCTGGGGGACTTCAATGTTCATAACGAACCTTGATTGAAGTTCTCGGGATCAACAGACTCGGCTGGACGACAAGCGGAATCCTTTGCCCTTTGCTACGGATTGGAGCAAATGGTTCAGGAGCCTACAAGGGTTCCTGATGTCCAGACTTACCGTTCCAATCTATAAGACCTATTTTAACTACTGTGCCACACGGTTACAAAATTGAAGTCACAGCGCCTTTAGGATCGTCCGACCACTGCCTGGTGTCGACATCAATCCCTGTAAACTTCAGACCACCTACCTACCAAACAAAGTGTCGTGCCACTGTCATCTCCTAGTTTATTAAAGATAATAACAGAAAAAGCTAAAGTGATCGAACCGTTAATTGCTGAAGTTACTATATTCGATATCGCGCATCGACTGTGCCTATTTTAAACTCAAATTAGTGTATTTTTTCGGATTTATCAGTCGTTAAAAATCTCATTCACAGTGACTAAACGAAAAATATAAACATTCATAAGAATCTCTGAAACTCAAGTGAAAATTTAACTAATATCAGTGAAGTAGTGTATATACCACTTCGGTGGAATACTCAACACAAAAAACAGTGCATAAATTGCCCAATTAATAAAAATATAAACGTTACAAAGTTCGATACGGATCACTGCTATTCAATTGAAAACAAACAAACAAGTCAAGAAAGTTAGCCCTATTGCGGACTTTACAGCAGACAGGCGCAAAACACTGAAAATAATTCTTATAAAAATTTAATAAGTCACCAAGAGTCATACCACTAAATTCAACATGAGTGAGTGCCGTGCCTGCCCAGAAAACATTATCTCCGACGATTCTATGTTCGTTTGCTCAAAGTGCAAAGGGACATATCACCTCCACTGTGGTGGCGTGACAGAGAACACACATCGCCGCCTCACCAAAGAAAGACGCGCTCAGCAAAAATGCAAGCAGTGCATCAACTCGATGACGGGCAGTGGTAGCAAACCATTGGAAGTACTATCCAATAAACAAAACAAGGATACCACCAAAAACTCAACCGATTTGAGTGTATATAACTCAAACGAGCTCCTTCAACCTCAAAATGCTATTATTAAACAAAATAATAAAATTCTAGAAACGATATCGACTATGAGTAAGCAATATGAAGATATACTCATAAGAGTTCATAATTTAGAAGAACAAAATGAAGAGCTGAAAAACAAAAACACTAAACTTGAAACCCGAATTGAATTTTTGGAAGGGCAAATGGATAGTATAGACCGTGCAAAAAGGTCTAAAAACATTGAAGTTCGGGGAATCCCTGAACTAAAGGGTGAGAACTTAAAAAATGTGTTCTATAACATTCATCAAACTACAAAGTCTAATGTAAATATTAACGAAGTTGAAGCAGCTTACCGAATTTCTCAAATAACTAATAAGGAACATAAACCCATCATCTTCAAATTCAAAACTAACATGGACCGTGACCAATTTCTTTCCGATGTCAAAACCTACAACAAGCAAGCATCCAGTCCAGCCGAAAAATTAAATACACAACAACTGGGGATTGCTGGCACTAGCTCGAAAGTCTACGTTTCCGAACACCTGACTTTTCGAGCCAAACATCTATGGTACCTGGCCCGTAAGGCAACAAGAGACGACAAATTTAAATACGCGTGGATTAAACAGGGACGTATATACGTGCGTAAGGAGTTCGGAATGCCTGCAATACTCATCAGTGAAACAAACAAAGATCGATTGCTGTTATCATTACCCGAAATGCCATCGACAAACTAAATATAATGTACATCTGTTTGTAAATATTAATATCCTTAACTATTATTTCTTTCTACATAATATTTACCCCCTTTACACGATCATTTATAGAATCATTATCACTCCAACGACTACCTCTTTGAAACGAAATTCTTTAAATTTAATTCTTCATCTTTTTCGCAAGCTTATGGATGTATGTCTCTCATTTTTAATTCTCTGTATACCACAATATTTTATGTTTTATTTTATTTATATGCTTATGTCTTATAATCTTTTTAAGCTTCTTATTTATTTTCTTTTCAAGCTTATATTTTATATTCTTTATATGCTTATGTTTATAATTTATATGCTTATGTTATACATTCGCAGCAACTATAAGTACATTTTATACACCTATGCTTATATTATAAATACTTTATATGCTTATGTTAAATATCCAAAACAACTTAATCCTTATATCACTGGTATATTATATATGGTTATGTTTTATTTTCTTTATTTGCTTATGTTTTATAATCTTTTTAAGCTTATGTTTTATTTTCTTTTCATACTTACATTTTATATTCTTTATGTGTTTATGTTTGTAATTTATATGCTTATGTTATACATCCGCAGCCACTATAAGTACATTTTATACACCTATGCTTATATTATAAATACTTTATGTGCGTATGTTAAATATCCACAACAGCTTAATCCTTATATCACTTGTATATTTTATATGCTTATGCTTATGTTTTATTTTCTTTATATGCTTATGTTTTATAATCTTTTTAAGCTTATGTTTTATTTTCTTTTCATACTTACATTCTATATTCTTTATGTGCTTATGTTTATAATTTATATGCTTATGTTATACATCCGCAGCAACTATAAGTACATTTTATACACCTGTGCTTATATTATAAATACTTTATACGCTTATGATAAATATTCGCAACAACTAAATCCTTATACCACTTATATACTTTTTATGCTAATGCTGATGTTTTTTACTGTTTATAAGGTTATGTTTTATTTACAGTTTATTATTTACATGCTTATATTTTATATTCTATATACGCTCGTATTATATATTATCTATACGCTTATACTATATTTTCGCAACAACTATTTGTATACCTTATATACCTATGTTTGTGTTATATATACTATATATGCTTATATTATAAACTCACAACAACGAAATCCTTATTTAACAAAGCTAACACTATATGCTTATGCTTATGTCATATATTCATTATGTACTTATATTTTATATTCACAACAACTATATTTACACTTTATATATTTGTGCATATATTATATATTTATATCAACTAAATCTTTATCTCATAAACATACCAATGCCACTACAACTTGGCTGTTATTAATTTATTCAAAACAAAAAACCAGAAAATGGAAGACATAGCAGATTTAATAGATAACACAACACCAATCCCATGTATATCTACCAATGATTCCGAAGTAGTACGTCAATTTTTATTAACTAATTCAACCCTTACGATATTCTCTATGAACATAAGAAGTATAAACAAAAATTTTGATAAACTCCTAATTCTCCTCACTGACCTTGCTTCAGATTTTGATATAATTGTCTTGAGTGAATGCTGGATTCAAGAAAATTTCATCCCTAAAACGATAAGAAACTACAATCACTATAATACTCTACACAACCAAACTCAGAACGACGGAGTCATTGTATACATTAAAAATCACATCTCACACTCAGTAAAAGAGATCAAAATAAAATATGCAAACTGTCTACAAATTCAAATTGATAATCATATAACACTTCTTACAATGTACAGATCTCCGAATACACATAATATAACCCCATTCATACATTCACTGCAAGAAATTTTATCAAACATTGAACACCGCCAAAATACCTTTATAATTGGTGATCTTAACATAAATATTATTAATAAAATGCACCCTCAAGCAAATGAATACCTAAACGCACTAACTTTATTAGGATATTTTCCAGCCGTTACAGCACCAACTAGAGAATCAAACTCAAACACTAGCAGTTGTATAGATCATGTATTTGTTAAGAGTGAACTAGACACCAAATCCATTGTCTATCAATCAACTGTTACAGATCACTATTCAATCATCACTTCTCTCTCGCATAAAAATCACAAATCACCACAAAATACTTCCCCTCAAGAAAAGATATCATATGAAACTCTCCTAAACAGTGTCTCTAAAGAAAACTGGGAACTTGTCTATTCTTGTACCGATGTCACCTCTGCATGTGAATTATTTATAAATACCGTACGTAACCACTTAACCGATGCTACATCATACACAAAAAGTAAAAAAAAACGATCTGACACAAAACTCAAACCATGGATCACTGCAGGAATTCTCTACTGTATCAGAAAGCGCGATAAGATTCATAACTTCTGTAGAAAAAATCCCCACGATTATGCATCTCTCTTATTCTACAAACGTTATAGAAATAACTGCAAAAAAATAATTGACAGTGTTAAAAGAGATTACTACCATAAACAAATCAGTGAAGCCACCGGTGATAGTAAAAAAATTTGGAATATCGTTAAAGATATAGCCAATATTAATAAAACCAATACACCCATTGTTAAGATTAACATCGAAGACCAAATATTACATGTCAATTCTGACCCCGAAAAATTTTCTGACCATTTCAATCAATTTTTCTCCAATATTGGATCTAACTTAGCAAAAAATATTTTAGACATACACAACGTCTCGGACAAAGATCTTGCAAACAATTTACCCCTCACTAATCTTAGCTATAACCCTTTCCACTTCACTCCCACTACTGACACAGAAATTTTAGAACTAATCTCATCCCTTAAAAACACTAACTCTGTAGGTATAGATCACATTTCAACAAAAATCATCAAACATATCCAAAAATATATAGCCTCACCTCTGAAACATATAATCAATCTAAGCTTTAAAACTGGTGTATTCCCCAACTCCTTAAAACAGGCCACAATAATCCCAATATTCAAATCAGGAGACAAACTATCTGTAAATAACTATCGACCGATATCTTTACTTAGCACAATATCTAAAATCATAGAAAAAGCGGTGAAGAATAGACTCTACAAGTTCCTTGAAGATAACAAAATATTATCGGACAACCAATATGGTTTCCGCAAAGGTAGGAGTACCGCAGATGCAATAGCCGCCCTCACAAAAATAGTTTCCTTTAATCTCGACCTTGGTCGAAAACCGCTTGCTGTTTTCCTCGATCTCTCAAAAGCATTTGATACGGTCTCCCATCCCTTACTGCTTAAAAAACTTCAACAGATCGGAATAACTGGGATACCCTACACATGGTTCGAAAACTACCTAACAAACCGAACTCAACAAACTCTTATCCACTCTGACAAAATAAATAAAAGCAAAAAATTATCCATGTCTTACGGTATACCGCAAGGCAGTGTACTAGGACCTCTCCTATTTCTTTTATACATCAACACACTATGTACCATGGATATTGGAGGTAAGATTTTATCATTTGCCGACGATACAGTCTTAATATTCGAAGATGAAACATGGCAAGCAGTTATCAACAAAACTAATAATGGCCTAATAAAAGTGAGGCATTGGCTTGACACAAATCTCCTTACACTCAATATTGACAAAACACAATATATGACGTTTTCCATACGCAAACATAATTTTCCCAACAACTGCCCTAAACCAATAATTCACTCGTGTTCACTAAACATGCACCCACACCCACCCGGAACCCCACCTATTACAAATTGCACGTGTCCTACCCTTAAATCATCTAAGGAAGTTAAATATCTGGGCATAATAATAGATGATCAACTACGTTGGGAAGCACACATAAGTGACACAGTAAAAAGACTCCGTAAGCTCTGCCATATATTCTGCTCTCTTAGATCCATCTTAGACCTAAAAACCCTTCGAAGCGTATATTTTGCCCTTTTTCAATCCATTGCATCATATGGTATTTTGGGATGGGGTGGTTGCACAGAATCCGTCATTTATCCAATAATTACAGTTCAAAAACTAATACTGAGAATCATATTTAAATGCCAACCTACCCACCCCTCTAGTGTGCTATTTACTAAATTTAGGGTCTTAGATATTCGCCAACTATTCACTAAGACAAGCCTATCCTACATACGGAAAAATAACCTACTGGTGGCTCCACAACATCAAGCCCAAACCCGCTTTTCATCAAACCTGGGATGCGTGGTTCCAAAAACTAGAACCACATTCGCTCACCGACAATTTTGGTTCATTGCCCCCAAAATATACAATGCATTGAGCACCGATATAAAATCAAATATTACCATACCTCTTTTTACTATTCGTGTTCAAAATTGGATATTCGAAAGGGGACGAGATTTCTTTAAAGAATATATGACTTTCTAACCATTATAAAAGAAAAGAAAATAATTAAAATAACTAAATAAAATATCATACTTCACATCTTTTTCCAACCTGACTTCACTGAAATCTAATCTAACCTAAATATATACTCTTCTAGGCGATTATTTACCTACCTTGATAAACTTCCAATAAAAATTTTAGCTTTCATAAATTTTTTTTATAGATTAACACTTTTAAATCTTACTTCTTAGTATTTTATATTTTATAGTATTTTATTTTTAACTTCTTTAAAACATTTTCTTTTTTATTATGTATGTATATATTATATGTGTGTTTTTATATGTATTTGTATATGCATATGCATATGTATGTGTATGTGTTTACGTATACCTACACATATCTTGTTATATTTTACCTTAAATATTTTTATCTTTTTTCTTTCTCTTGTTTCTAATATCTTATAATTTCTATTTCAAACCTATATTTTGTTCTAGTTCTCACACTGTATAACTTATATCATGTATGATTACCATAACACGGGCATTAGCCTAGTATGGTAATCAAGAAAAAAACAAAAAGTGTACTTTCAAAAATTGTATGAAATAAAAAAAAATAAAAAAAAAAAATAAAAATAAAAAAAATGAGAGGCTGAAGAGAAAAGTGTGGCACTGTAGGTCAGCAGATTGGTTCGGTCTGCGGGCACATTTTAATGCTTTCCCGTGGTCAGCTGTCTGTTTTCGGACTTCGGATCCCTCAAGATGTGATCAGGAATTTGGTGAAGTCATCACATCCGCGATGGATGGCTTCATCCGATCTACTGTTATGGAAACTGGTGTAGGCTCAAAGCCGTGATTCAGCCGACAATGCGCTGAAGCAGTGCAACGAAAAAACGCCGCTTACCGAGCCTACAACACATCTAGAACATCTGAAGACACAACAGCTTACAACAAAACGGCAAAGGAAACCAAGCGAATCATAAATAGGTCAAAATTCAAGCACGAGCAGCAGATCAGCAAAAAGCTGGCTGCATGCTCGCATGGCAATAGGCAATTCTGGTCGCTTGCGGGCTCAATAGGTCGCAATTTCTGCAAATCCAGTTTGCCACCTCTTACCAGACCTGACGGCTTACTAGCAAACACCGCCACCGAAAAGACTAACTTATTAGGTAAAATATTTGCGGATAACTCAACCCTCGATGACCAAGGTGCTGTCCCGACGTCGGTTCCCCACTGTGGTTTTCGTAAAAAAAGAAGAAAAAAAATCGTGAAAAAGCTGAGGATCCGGCATCGGGAAGTACTCCATGTTTTACGAGGGATTGATGTTAATAAAGCTAGTGGGCCTGACGGAATACCTGCCCTGGTAGGTACTGCAGAGGTGCGCTGCAGAAATAGCTCCAATTTTGACGAAGATTTTTAAAATGTCCCTGAAGTCTGGCTCTGTGCCCTCTGGTTGGAAAAAAGCGGTTATCCATCCTATTCCAAAGAAGGGTGACTGCTCCAACCCGGCCAACTACCGCCCCATAGCAAGTACATCAGTTCTGTCTAAGGTGATGGAACGTGTGATCAACGACAAACTGCTCACATACCTCGAGAAGAACAAAATTATTAACGACCGTCAATACGGATTCCGGCGGAACCGCTCGTGCGGTGATCTTCTCGCGTATGTGACGCATGTTTGGGGGCGGTGCCTGGAACGTTTCGGTGAGACCCAAACGGTTGCACTGGACATTTCCAAGGCTTTTGACCGGGTTTGGCACCAATGACTTGTCAACAAACTGCCTTCTTACACTTACTGACTTCCCGCATCCTTGTGTACGTGGATTGCCGACTTTCTGAAGGAGAGGTCGATTCAGACGGTAGCCGATGGTTTCACCTCTTCCTCACACTCGATAAATGCTGGCGTCTCACAGGGATCGGTTCTGTCTCCGACTTTGGTTTTGTTGCACATCAACGACCTTTTGTCATGTGCACCAATTCATTGTTACGCAGATGACAGTACAGTCCACGATAGCTTTTTGTTTGACAAACCCCTAAAAGGCTCACAAACTCCAACGGCTCGGAGGACTTTGAAGCAAAGAACAGACGTTTACCTCGAGAGTATTTTCTCTTGGGGTAAAAATAATCTCGTTGAATTTAATTTTTCAAAGACCCAATCTTTTTTTATTATTATTATTGTACGATAGACAGGTTAGTCCAATTATGGTACAATTTTCTTACAACTAACAATACATGTATATAGTTTTTTTTTTTAAATATGGTATGGTGATATTAAACACATCTATATCCGCTGGTAGGGCATTAAGCAATGTCATACCTTTTGTCATGCTGTGTTGAGCCATGACATGTGTCCGACCCTGCGGCATGTAGAATAGGTCATGGCTACGAGTTCGACAGCATTTATCAGGAGCGAATAAGCCACAGCCTGACAGGAGTTATGGACAATCAATAAGGTTTTTTATTAACTTTAATTCGAATACCATGAGTCCGGCATTACGCCTGGTCTCCAGGCTTTGATAATTTGTCTCCTTTAGCAGTTCCACGTGATGCATGAATTTCGGATATATTCCGTATGATCGCATGTAAACATACCTTAGGATTTTTTTTTTAATTTGTTCAAACATATTTAGATATTTAAGTTGATAAGGTATCCAGACAGTATTAGCGTACTCCAGCTTGCTTCTGACCACTCCGTTGAACATGGCGGTCATTGCTTCTATGTTACTGAATTGTTTGCAAGTTCTAATTACAAAACCAAGCATTTTGGAGCAAGCCGAAGTAAGCTGCACTATTCAGGGCCGGATATACGAAATCTGGCGCCCTGTGCAGTAGATACCGATGGCGACACCACCCCCCCCCCCCCCCCCCAACATTTTTATTTTGATTAAAAATTCGTTCACCCCAATTTTTTAATAATTTTATTTAATTTTTTTTTTGTACACTAATTTATCAAATAAAATCAAGACATATAAAGGGTGTAACTTTTCCAGGTGACCTGGCGGTAACTCTCACACTCGTTTTTTTTAAAGAGAAAATCTGCTCTTTAATTCTACGTTTTAGATTCTGCGAGCCTGAAAGTTTTTTTAAAATTATTATTCTATTCATTGTAATCCACAGTACTTTTATAACCTCTAACAACCAATAGAAATTTAGTTATAAATTTAAAAATCTAATAATATAACCTCAAATTTGTACCTTGCATTTCCATTTCCCCTGTGTTCTGTGTTGAGCAAACAAACACCATACAAACACTTGAAACACTAAACACTGACGTATGGTATCAACGGCTTACAAAAGACGCTTACACTGACACCGTAAAATAACAAATCTAATAGAAATTAATTATGCATTTAACGAACTTCAAATAATACGTCAAATCAATGATGAAACTGTCAACAGGTTGCAACCTGCAAATCCTGCAAATCGATGTTTGCGATGTTTTTGTTAATGGAATTTACTGAAGATTTCATAAGAAAATGGTCTTTAACTACCTTCTCCTATAGACTTAAATAGTACAAAATAAAACAATAGCGAGCGTACGCTAACTAAAATTGTCAGCATTTTGAAAGGCGAAAGTCGGTTTGTTTGTTCACTAGAACAAAAATACGGCGCTGTGATTGGTTATTGAATTTGGATCGCACCCATTCGTCGTAAAAGACGGTAAAAGATATATGGAAAAATAGATCTTACTGTGGTAGCTACTGGTACCTACTGGTACCTACTGGTAGCTACCTCCTTAATAGACGGGCGCTGGGAGCGCACGTCTATGGTTTGAATTTAGAGTGTTGTTTGCGGTAGGACTGCTGAAAGAAGCATCATACAGGGTTCTTTTATTTCACCAAAATCACCTTTACAACATTGGCCAATTGAAGAAAAACCATGGAATAGGATTCATATTGACTTCTTTGGTCCGCTCGCCGATACAAATTTTTTAATTATGGTAGATGCAAGTACTAAATGGATCGAATGTATTAATATAAAACAAGCTAATACTAGTAATACGATTAGAGAATTAACAAGGATGTTCGCACAATTTGGAGCAGTAGAAACTATTGTTTCGGATAACGGTTCAGTATTCTGTTCGGAGGAATTTAAACAATTTTGTAATAATAATAAAATTCAGCACATAACTTCTCCAGTAAACCACCCTCAAAATAACGGTTTAGCAGAAAACGGGGTTAAAACATGTAAAAATTTTCTAAAGAAAATTTTAAAGAAAGAAAGTTTTATAAATCTAAAAAAATAAATGCAGAAAATTATGTAGTTGGGAAGGAAGTCATGGTAAGGGATTTTAGAGGAAAAAAAGGTTGGGTTGTAGACATCGTAAAGAAAAGAATTGGAAAAAATACATACTTAATTTATGTAAAAGATACCGGTCAAATATGGAAAAGGCATCAGGATCAAATGACATCGATGAGTATGAAGGGGAATCCGAAGGAGCGTGAGAATATATTTGGTAAAGATCTAGGCTCTGATACGATGGTAACAGACCTAGACCTTTCCCACTTTTTCCGGAAAGGTGCTAATGGGTCGTCTCCTTTGTTTCAGGAACTACCATGGCAATCTCCTTGGGCTGGAAGGCTTCGGCAGAAGAAGATTTGAACTAATTATATTTTATTTTAATTATATTTTAATTTATTATTTGTAATGTAATCAAGCTCGGGTTATATTGAAAAAACCCGGAAGGAATTCTCCTCTTAAGTGGGGGAGAATGTGGTAGCTACTGGTACCTACTGGTACCTACTGGTAGCTACCTCCTTAATAGACGGGCGCTGGGAGCGCACGTCTATGGTTTGAATTTAGAGTGTTGTTTGCGGTAGGACTGCTGAAAGAAGCATCATACGGGTTCTTTTATTTCAACAAGATTCCGGATAATTCCATTGCAAGAAAAGTGTTATTAAATAAATATTATATCAAAATATTACACTTACGTTTAAAGTAAATATATGGAATTTGTAAAAAAAATCTGTAACTATAAATTCGTAAACCGTTGATACCAACCTGATGCGTGCGCATTCTGTTTCTTTGGAAAGTGTTGCTAGAGCGTAATAATTATTTCCTACTATGGGTAATTTTTAAACGATTCAGGGAATATTATAACAAAATTTTAATACAATATTTATTTTCTCACGGCGCCCCTTCGGAGTTGGCGCCAGGTTTTTTGCACGTTTTTGAACGTATGGCAGATCCGGCGCTGTGCACTACCTATATGATTATCTTATCCGATTAGGTCTAAAAGGGATCGAAATGAAATCAAGTTTTTTTTTTTTTTTACAGTGAATACCGCACAAGAATTTCAACTGCTCCCGTCTGGAGCCAGTGAGACTATGGCATCCCCAATTGGGGTATGTTGTGAGGCTGAAGGTAGTGGGGAGGGGAAGGAGGTGGGGAAGAGAAAGGTTGGGAAGTACCTGGCTATTCAGATCTGGTCACTAAACACGGCTAAAGCCATTTTCAAGCAACGTTTCAATTCTGAATGGTGGTCTTACACCAGGGCGATACTGATAGTATCTTCCACTCTGGAACATGCCGCAAATATACTATATATTATTTTAAATGAATTAATTGTGAAATAACACAAATTAATCAAATAAAATTTATTTGCGCATGCCGGGTTCGAACCCGCGACCTCCGGATTGTGAGTCAAGAGTCTTACCCACTGGACTACGGAGGTCGTCGTAGTATCGTAGTATCCTTCAACGGAAGCAATCTTCCGAACAGGCCCTCCGTTGATATGCTTGGTGTAACCCTAAGTGACCAGCTCAGGTATGGGGGCTCCATCGAAGCCAGAGTAAAGTTAGCCTCCCAAAAACTGGGCATACTGTACGATACTTTAATAGTACACAACTGCTGACCCTGCACAACTCACAAGTGCGCCCCACGGTTGAATTTGGTAGCCACCTCTGGTCTGGAACTCCAAAATTCCAGAAAAACACCCTCGACTCTGTGCAGAAACGGGTGGTCCGTTTGATAGATTCTCCCATCTTAACAGACGGATTGCAATCCTTAGAGCATAGGCGTCGGGTGGGAATGCTATCCTTGTTCTACCGGTATTACAATGGAAGATGCTCCGAGGAATTAGCGTCATTGATCCCTTCGGTATCGGTGCATAGTCGGGAAACACGCCAAACGCGTGCCCAATATTTTTTGGTTGACATTTGTCACATGAGAACAGATCGCTTCTTCGACATGTTCTTGTGTTCAACAGCTCGGCTGTGGAATGATTTGCCGGCCTCTGTGTTTCCTTCTTCCTACAACATGGGCCTTTTCAAGACTAAGGTCTATTCATTCCTTCCTCTCCTCAAAAAGACCCTCCACACAGCATCCCAGATGACATAGGCCCCGAGGGAAATTATTTTCCTCAACGCCTCCTGTGTGGAGTTAATGTAATAAAAAAATAAATAAAATAACAATAACACGAATAACAAGCGTGCGTGAAGGCCAGTCCGTTCGCCTCGCCACCGATCACCGTTCGCATCAATCACCGTTCGCATCAATTACCGTTCGCATCACACTTTTCCTAACATCACACTTTTCGTAACACATAACGCTTGCTATCGAGTCGGGTAAACTGGCACTCCTTTCAGTCTTAGACATGAGTGCCGCTTTTGACACGATTGACCATGATTTTCTTATTAAACGATTAGAAGAATCCTTTGGTTTAAACTGCGGTGTAAAGGACTGGCTGATATCTTACTTGGTCAACCGCGTACAAGCCGTCAAAGTGGGGAAAAAACAATCAAAATATGCAACCCTTTCATCTGGAGTTCCCCAGGGGTCTGTTCTGGGCCCACTTCTCTTCATCCTCTTCACAAATGATGTCGCTAAAATTATCGAATCATTTGGTCTTCTATCTCACTGCTACGCTGATGACCAGCAAGTTTACTTCTACTGCTTACCAGAAGAAATAGACAGTCTTAAAACTCGCATAACCGAGTGTCTAGAAGCAATCACTCGCTGGATGACCTCAAATAGATTGAAACTGAATCCTGCAAAGACTGAGTTTCTCTGGACAGCCACAAGTAGACGTCAGCGTAACATTGATAACTCCCCAATAACCATTTCAGGAAGTGACATCACTCCAAAGACATGCATAAAACTACTAGGCGTCAATCTGGACGCTGATTTTTCCCTTAAAACTCAAGTGAACAGAACTGTAAGCACGGGGTTCTTTCAATTAAGGCAAATTAAAGCAGTACGGAGAAACTTGACCACAGAGGCAACTAAATTACTAGTCAATTCGTATGTTGTTTCACGTCTAGATTATTGCAACGGAATATATGCTAGTCTCCCAAAATATCAAATCAACAAATTACAATCTGTTTTCAACGCTGCGGCAAGGCTCATCACCGGCGTATCTAAATATTCCCATATTTCTGAGCATCTCAAAAATCTTCACTGGCTCAAGTGCCCCGAGAGAATCCAGTTTAAGCTCTGCTGGATGGTATTCAAGTCTCTTAACGGAATGGCTCCGACTTACTTATCGGAAATGTGTATTCCAGAAAATTCCAATTCTCGACAATCAACCCTCAGGTCAGCAGCAACATCAGCGATTGGAAGGTTGAAGGAACCAAAGCGCACACCAGATACTAAATTCGGTGAGCGTGCTTTCGGAGTGTCGGGACCTAAAGCCTGGAATGGACTGCCACACGAGTTAAGAATGATCACAGATTCAGCGCAATTTAGAGCTAAACTTAAAACTTATCTTTTCAGACAGTCGTATCAATAAGTTAAAAAAAACTTTCACCTTCGCCTTCACGGCTCGCAACATTGTAAATAACTAAGTGTGTAAAAGCAAATTCTTAAAATTCTCCAGACTTTAAAAATAAATATTAACTCAACTTTGGCATTAATCTTCTGTTAAATATAAATATAAATGTAAAACTCATGCAATGTCCAGTGTTTTGAATATGATGTCCTCCACGTGCAAAGTCGTATCTTCCCCATAGCATAAGCATAAACTTTCTAATAAAGTGTGTTTTGTCGGAAGTGTCCTGCAGGTAAGTATGATTCTGTATCTATTTGAAAATAATAAAATTAGATAGAGCCTAGGATTTATAATAAATTGTAAAGCGCCCTTGAGGTGATTTTTCACAAAAACGGCGCTATACAAATTATCCAATTATTATTATTATTATTATTATCACCACTTTTTGTAACCAGTTGCTCCCCAAGTCGAGCGTGCGCAAAGAAGTTTCACTTCAAAAAATTTGTTTTGACAATATTGACCGAATAATAAAAATAAATAGTAATTACTTCATTATTATTAGCATCAGGTATAAAAACTCTATATACTTCGGCAACCGCCAGTATACAAATGGTCCCTATATAGTAGGGTTTTATCCTTTTCGAATATGTGTAAAATTAAATTAGCAAAAAGTTAATTTCTACTCTTTTCTCGATCAAAATAACAACGACCATATTTATTTATTTTATTTATAAAATACATGTTACATATATTAGACATTTAAGTAGATTAGATTTATTAAATCACCGTACTAGGCGGCTGCCTGTTTCATGGTGATCAATTAAAGATTTGAGTGAAGACATGGTAAAAGTTATAATAAAAAGTTATAATAAAAAAAAAGAAAAGAGAAAAAGAAGTGCGTAAGGATAAAATTATGAAAATATACCTACATAACAATATCAAAAATTTTATATTTATTTTTATAAAATTTTATTTCATATATGCCGAAACAAATCGTTATAGGACCTGTGACCTGTGAGTTCTGGGTAGGTACTTTTAACAGTTCAATAGTCCCATCGTTTGTTGTTCACAAATATTTTTAAACAAACATTTCCATAATATTGAGATATCTATCAATCATAAAAAATTAAAGAGTTTCATTTTTTCCTTAGAATATTGACGTACTCGGAATAGAGATGAACAATTTTTAATTGCTGTTCCGGAATTTTCACAATTGTTTCAGAACAAGCAAAGGAATTAACCCGAACGAGGCAACCAAACTTCCTCCAGAATGTTTTAAAATCAATTTCTCATAACTTTTGGGAACGTACACATACTACGCGACCAACTTTTTGCAATTTTTAACCCCCCCCGGTGACCAAAAACCTAAGCCCGCTCATTTGTAGCAAGCGCGACATTTTGAAGACCCCTCCCCCCTAAACGTGTCACGTGGTATGGGTACGTTTCCTACATCTTTATTATTTAAATTTTTGGTACCTACACAAAAATTATGAAACGTATTTTTGTTTCTTTCGATTTTCCAATGTTCTTAAATGGATTTACTTTTATTTGTAACTAGTTGACATGTACCTCCTGGCTGGCGTTCCTCCAGTTTGAGGATTTTTTTTTAGTAAAATTTTTAAGTTGTGAATTCTGAAAACTGGGTGCATTTTAAAAGTAAATATAATATTATTGTAAAGAATTGAAAGGGTTACTTATTAAGAACCAGTTTGATTGTATCATGTCTTTCTCGGGCACCCCCACCACTTCATCTACTAATCACCTCACAACATTTGTATACACACAAACACAACATTTATAAAAACATCACAAGTACACGAACATTATACTAGACAACACAATAAATTGTACACAAATACTGTCAAGACTGAAAGTGGCAAGAGAAGTATTGGTCACGAGGGAGTTCATATATATAATCTCCTTCCAGATAACCTAAAAACGGAAAATAATATAAAAACATTAAAAAAAAAACTATTTAAACTCAAAATGTTGGAACAAAATTAAAAATATTACTTCTTACTACTGTACTACATAAACTCTGTATTTAAGTTAAGAAAGCGAAATATTATATTTCTTTTAACTTAATAATAATAAAAATAAAATAAAAACTTCCACTTCATACATTTTCGTACATTACGCCACCATAATACTTTTTCACAAATCATCATAAAAGTTATACTCTTAAAAAATCATTATTTAAACTCTGAAGACAATACTAGCGACTCTAAATTCGAATATAAATAGAGAATGTGAAAATTTCAAATATAAAAATCAGAAAAAGATACGGTGGCATATAAGAATTGATTCCAGGCCTAGGCCCTTACCACTGGGCTAATGGGACCCTATCCCCTTCGGCCATATCAAACTTCAACTAAGAACTATCAACTTTATAACTTCAATATTTTTATTGGCCGTCTTTATGTTTGATTGCAAGATTCCTAGATAGTGTCTTGGATAAATTTACCAATTGTATTCAATGTGCGCCATCTATTGACTTTTCTGCAAGTCTAGATGAATATTAATATTATTCTGGGTTCAATTCCTAGGTAGATCCGACCGTATCCTTTTCTGATTTTTCTGTTTCAAATTTTCAATTGAGCGTCGCTAATTTTACCCTCAATGATTAAAAATATTACAATTTGAGGTTTTACTCATTAAAAAAAAACAGTTAAAACTGTTTCCAATACCTACCGACGAAATAATATTTAAACAAGCTTCCGCTGTAAACAAGTATAAAAAGAAAAAAATATCAAGAATAATACAAACTAGTGAGAAATGAAAAACAATTTATTACACCTAATTTTAAAACAACTCAAATGCAAAACAATTATATTTACGAAGCCATAAAACAACTGCAATAATCTCCCCTCTGATTTCGGATGTATTATCAAAAAATTAGATTAAATAAATAAAAATTAAAAAAAAAACAAATTCGACAACATTTTATATTGTTGTGTATCTAAAAAGCTTCCGGCTTTTAGACATAGATGGCGGTGATAAGAACTGTCAGTAGATTCCGCTAGATGGCAGGTAGCTTAGTACCTAAGTTGCCCAAAAGAGGGACGGGGGGGGGGCTTAGAGTGTGTGATGTCTTTAAGAGGTAATACCACCGGTGAGAAATCTCGACGGTAGGTATTTTCAAAAATTATCGCTGTCGCACCGCGCTCGAAAAAGAACTAGCTCTCGATGTGTGGGTGAGACCGCACGTGAGTGTTTGGCTTGTACACCTTCTCGCCCTCTCTGCGTCTCTTGCCTCAGGTTTGGACAAGGCATGTTTCGACTTATTTAGGATGTAGACAGAAAAAGGGCGCATTATTTTTAAACGCACGAGGTTTGCTATGCCGGTCATTTATAAATATCGTCGATAGATATTGTAACAATGTCTTCTGTTCACGCTTCGATCAAATACTCACACATCTATAGTAGCATCGCGTAGTAGATATGTGAGTGTGTGAAGCTCGTGTGTACGTTTTCGCGCGGTAATGCTGAGTCTTGTGTGTTTGTCGCCTTACCGGGTGTGACCAAGTAGGTGGCAAGAAATAAAATAAAACTCGAAAATAATAGAAAATGTCATGAGTAAACGCTGCAACTTTTCCTACAGTGTTTTGTTATAACCATGCACATGGCATCTTTTCAAAGATACATTTTTATTTTTTTTATTTATTCATTGCATCGTTAATTATTAGGGAACGTACCTATACTACGTGATCTCTTCGGGGGGGGGGGTCTTCAAAATGTCACGCTTGGTACAAATGAGCGGCGGTTTGCTAAGGATTTTGGTCACCGGGGGGGGCGGGGGTTAAAAATTGCAAAAAATTGGTCACGTAGTATGGGTACGTTCCCTAACATAAGTTGAGGATTTTTCGACCACCATGCTAGGTACATGCCCATGTTGTGGTGGTCAACCTTTGTTACGACGAAGCCCAGTATCAGATTGTTACAGGGTTTTGTTATAATATCTACTCTTCCAAATAAATCGCGTTGCAACATGAGCGCTTCAGACAGGTGGCTTCTTGCTGATTAGCGCATCTTCAATCGCGTCTTGACTTGAGCGTGTGTATAGACTGGTGTCTGCCTGCTAGAGTTCATTATTTTCTGCACCAAATAAGTCAAGTCGAGTCGGGACTTGAACGTAAGTATTCCTATATAATAGATGTCTTCTGCGCTCATCATTCATTTATATTGTTATACTACAAGTAAAGCATCACGCATGCTGTACCTATTGGTTAAGTAATTTGAAACAACAAAGTTGCGAGAATATCAGAGAGATAAATATAAGTTTTGTCCTGATCCCAATGTTTGTGGTTGTTTAGAGATTGATTTCACCATTAGCTGCATCACTCCAATATTTTGTCACGAATTACACAGTTAGGATATCGGTGAGTACCTACTAAACTATTCATAAATTTATGATGAATGTCAGTGTGAAAAGTGTATACTTACCCCTCTATACAGGGTCTTACTAAAATATTTTATAATGTATGTAGATTACCGACATATTACGTATTATTTTACTAGAACTCTATGTAGGTTAGTAGTTTTAAAGTTTTCACTGTATTAGCGTTTATAAATATGCAGTCAAACCAACTATATCGAATTATTATATACATATGATTATTCTCTATGATACATTAGTTATTATTGAAAATTAGTATTAACCTCTCAGGCCTCGGGCCTGTTTTTCGAAAAGTAAAAATATTTCCACTTTCCAATAAATTCCAAATAACTTTAATATTTGCGAACGCATCCGAAAACTAAAAACCGTTTTTGAAAGATGATGAAATACGCTTTCAAATTTTATAATTCGAAATAAACATATAATTTTTTTTTTTTATTAATAATAAAAAATGTTTAAAAATAGCCCACCTTACGTTTTTTCTAATTAAAATTACGACAACAAAAAGATAAAAGCACGTACATATTTTATTAGACAATTAAATCTAAATGGATTTATTGTGTTGTGTGTATTATACGTGTGAGTTGACATGTTTGTAAAAAATAATGTTTAAAACGTTAGATATATCGCTTGCTGAGGTTTGATTTGTACTCCTGTATTTTTGAGTTTTTTTAAGCAGTAAATACAAAAAAGGATGGTTAGTTCGTTCAAAATTCAACCAAAAATGTTGGTCTTTTACCTATAGATAGATTAACCTACATATTTTTTAAAATATTTATTACAGTCAGTTTGAAATAAAGGAAACAAATATATAATATTTTTAAACTTCAAAACTTTTTATATTTATTTTCAACTTTATAAATAAAACCTTAATTTGTAATATTTAATTACACGAAGACAATATTAGCGAAACTCGACATAGATTGTCTCCAGCTTTTCAATTGAGTTTCGCTAATATAGTCTTCATTTAATTCAAAACTTTTATTTCTCAGTACGTGTTTTTGTGGACTTAGTACAAACCAATCCTAAGCAAACGATATGCATTATAAATGTATGTAAATGTCTGCAAAAACCCTACGGGCGTGTAATAAAAAGTAAACATAATTAAATAAATGTTACCGTCAACTCACTTTTTTTTCGCTTCATGTCAAAAAATTAACACAAAATTCCCAGTTTCTTATTTTTTTTTTCAAATATTAATCGGAAGCTTTGGTTTCATAAAAGGTTATAATTATTTTGTTTTAAGTTTTAATTATGTTCTGGTTGTTTTCTCTTTCTAACAGATCATTTTTCTAACCATGGTAGTAAGGGAGACACAACGATTTCTATGAGACCTATATGAGTTATTTCAAAAAGCAAACAAATTAGCCTAAGTAATGTGCAAGTACTACACAATTCGCGCCTCGGTTCACAATTTTATACGCAGCATAAGATTCTCGTATGTGTGTGATATAAAATCAGCTACTATTATCTAACTTCTACTAAAAAAATGTGATATCTTTTTCTTACAGATAAATAATGGGTAAAAGAAATGGAAACAAAGCTCGTTTATTTTCGTCTACTAGACGAAAAAAACCGATTATTATTATCAAACGACAGATTCATGTTGCACCGCGTTCGATCTCTAGGTAAGTAAATATAGTTTTCCTGTTTTCCTCTCACTACTGAACCCTCCTAATGGTTTATGTTATGAGAAGCCTGTATGTAGCATGCGTAACCGAGACTTGGAAAAGAACAGAAGATATAAAGCATTACATTTTGATGAGAACAAATGGGCTCTATTGATTCCTTCGCGTATGGAACTCGAAAAAATTCTGTCTTATAAGTACAACGAAAATAAGTAATTTAATGATTATTACTTTTTATTTACAGGGATATGGATGTCATCAACGATGCTGCTAGAAACTTAGATACATCTTCACAAATGCGTGAACCTTCGAGGGATGAATCATTTTCTCCAAATATAGAAGAAAACGCAAGTTCTTCATCGCCAACAACGCTTGATGATTTTCTGTTGAAACCAGACCATATTGATGAAACCCATATTCACGAAGGTCGCAGAATTGTTGATATAAAATATTTGTTTTCAGAAATTTCAAATATAAAGCACGAACACACCAACTGCACATTTTCCGATTTAAAATTTGTGAAGGAACGACGAAATGGTTTTCTAAGCCAATATGTTTTCGAGTGCAAAATGTGCAAGAAAATAGAATATGTACATTCCGAAGACCCGAAACTGAAAGTGTCCGTAAATACTGCTGTCGTCGAAGGAGTAGTATGTACAGGAAATGGATATTCACAATGGAACGAAATTTGTGGGGTATTGAATATGCCAAATATGAATCCTTCAACTTACAAGAACATAGAACAATGTTTAGCGCTAACACTTGAAGAATGTGCCTTAGAAGAAATGATCGCAGCTGGTGAAGAAGAAAAAAGGCTTGCAATTTTAAATGGTGACGTAGACGAGGGAGGGTACCCTTTGGTGACGGTAGTTGCAGATGGTTCTTGGGCAAAGAGATCATATAAAAGTGGATTTAGCTCCTCATCTGGTGCGGGATGCATAGTTGGACTGCGAACTAAAAAGGTTTTATTTCTGGGAGTGCGAAACTCGTACTGCTGCATATGTGCTAGAGCTACAAAACTACAAGTAGAAGCATCTGAGCATAGGTGCTTCAAAAACTGGCGTGACAGTGCTAATGCCATGGAAGCCCACATTATAGCAGAAGGGTTCTCGAGAAGCATTGAAATGCATGGATTGAAATTCAATAAACTAATTGGAGATGGCGACTCCAGCATCATGAAAAAAATTTTGCAGCAAATGCCATATGGGCCGAACTTCATAGTACAAAAAATAGAGTGCAAAAATCACTTACTTCGCAATTTTTGCAACAAAATAAAAGCACTTGGAAAAAAAACCAACAACGCTAAAGGCTTTGTACCAGTTCAAATAAGGAAAAAGGTTGAAGCAAACGTTTTACGAATGAGAAAAGCTATAGTTGGAGCAGTAAATTACAGAAAAGAGCAAGAAAACACGCCACAAAGTGATAAAGTAAAAAATCTGAAAATGGACATAAAAAATGCCGCAAACCATGTTTTTGGTGATCATACAAAATGTTCGTCATACTATTGCAAGTCGGAGAAGTACGCTAATGATCCAAATTTACTAAGCGATCTTCAAGATTGTGGAATATGGACTGATATTCAACAATTATTGTCGTCTCTTATAGCAAATGCGGAAAGTCTTATTATTAACGTGACAAATAACACTGTGGAGCAATTCAACAACGTTATTGCCAAATTTATAGGCGGAAAAAGAGTAAATTTTACAAAAAGGGGATCATACCAAGCAAGATGTTTTGGAGCAGTAACTTCGTGGAATAGTGAAATGGCAACCCATTCCCGTATACAAAAAAAAATCCAAGGCCACAGTCCTGGCAACTACACAAAGCATTTTATCGAAAGAAAACGACGTTCGAATGAGACAACACAGAGGTGTCGAAAAAGAAAACTAAGGTACAATGAAAACACGACAGAAAAGAGAAAAAAAGTTACAGGGCCTGATGAAAATTATGGTCAATTGGAATTAGAACCAGATATGCCACCTGAATTATTTGAAACGAAAAAAGAAGAATTTCTCAAAGAATTATCTCCATCTAATAAGGAAGAACTCGAACGGAATACGGTGGGCCAAAGCAATAATAATTTGTGGGCAATTGAAAGGCGTAAGAGGCTAACAGCTTCTAACTTTGGACAAATATGTAAGTTACGGCCAAAAACTCCAGTTACGAGAGTATTAAACTCGTTACTGTACTCGCCATTTAAAGGAAATACGGCCACAAATTATGGGAAAGAAAATGAAAACCAAGCAATTGAGCAATTTACAAAAGAAACAAAGTTAGAGGTATTCGCCTGTGGACTATTTGTCGATGAAAACAAAAACTTTTTAGCGGCAAGTCCGGATGGCCTTATTGGCAAAGATTCTATAATTGAAGTGAAATGCCCATATAGAATAGCAAATATGTCACCAGAAGAAGGAATTGAACAAAAAAAAATTGATTACAGTAAAATTGAAGACAATGCTTTAACATTAAAACGGAATCACAATTACTTCTACCAAGTCCAAGGCCAGTTACACGTTACTCGTCGTAAATACTGTTATTTTGTCGTGTGGAGTCCTAAAGGTTTGCTGTATGAAAAAATTGAAAGGGACGATTCAATCTGGCAAAAAATTGAACCACTGTTAGAAAACTTCTACCTCCAATGCCTTTTACCAGAAATAATTGACGGTCGCATACCAAGAAATTTACCAGCGAGAGAAAGATATAAATCATAAATTGTTTAAAATTCATTGTCTAGTTGTAAAAAATTAAAAATTTTGTACAATAAAGCGTTTACAAACAAAAAATTTCAATTAATCACTGAAGGCAATGTAAGCGACTCTCAACCGAAAATTTGAAACAGATTTTTTTTTTAAACATAAACCCCACATTGGAGGCACCGAGGAAAAATAATCGCTCAGGGACTTTGTTGGAGAAGTTGTTGGACATCATTGGAGAAGCTGTGTGGAGGGTATTTTTAGGATAAGGAAGGAAAGGAAGTTCTGGGTAGGGAAAAGGTAGGTAAAAGTATGAAATGATGGTGGAGAGTCCGGCTGTAGAGATCAAAAGATCTCCCTCTTCCAGTTTCTCCCAATCCGGCCCGCCACGCAGTAAGTGGACAAAATTATCCGCCACCAAAACCCATGCAGACCTCACCCGTGAACCCGGGAATCCAGGCTCAGTCACTAAACATAGCGGACCACTTGGGGTGAACAAGTGGCGGGGGTAATGGTTATCCAATATATGGTTTGATTTATTATAGTACTTGATATAAATAATTTTAATTTGGCTCAATTTTAGTATGAAAGCTCGATCAGTATTGGTATACCGCGATAAGTCACTAAACAGAAAAAAACGAATAAAAAATATCGATCACTCGGGGAAGGACAACACTAGTCTACCGATAAAATTCGTTACATCACTACTTCGCTTTGTATGTATTTGTCAAAACCCTCGTTCCCCGCCCCCCTCAAGGGAACTGAGCGAAAGGGACACCTGCACATCGGGCCGAAAATACCTAAATAAAATCTTCGAAATCGATGTTTTGTATTCCCCATTTTTTTTCTCCAAAACTGGACCGATTTTAATTTTTTTTTTCACAAACTGTATTAGAAGAAAATATTCTATGTCGGTACGTTTTGTTTTTTTTCAAAATACATTGTTTAGTTTGTATACTGAACGTTTTTTGACGGCTTTTAAATTAGGCATTTTTATTCATTTTTGGATGGTCCTAACTTCTATAAGAAGTAAATTATCAAAAAAAGCAAAACGTACCGACACGCTAGTGGTCGATATCTATATTATGTAAAAAAAATTTTTGCTCTAGGGTCAAAATCCAGAGAGATAAACGGGGAATACGTTTGTATGGAAAAACGCAGCTACTATTTCCTCTTAACACACGGTTGAAAACCAATTTAGCTAGTTCGAAGTTAGGACGACTAACGAGATCCATATTGTATACGCTCATTTGTACCAAGCGTGGTATTTTGAAGACCCCCCCCCTGAACAGGTCACGTAGTATGGGTACGTTCCCTAAAGTGTCCACATGACCAATAATGACTTTAAATTTAATATTTTGTAAAATATATTATATAATCTTTCTTTTGATTGTTTGTTGAGGCGGACGGACGGCGTGAACTTGTTTTAAATTCACATCTTAAGTAAGAGGTTTTTTTTTTATTCTAGTAAAAAAGAAAATTACATTTTCACTCATTTAACCAGTAATAATTAAACACATTGAACTAAACCATATATAACAATACAGCGCTATTCTATGTCATTACTTTGTTTATCAAGAATTATAAACATTAATATATATATATTTTTAATTTACCCAGCTTTTTTTCCTTATGCCTTATGCCGTCCACCTAAGGACTATAGACTTGCCATACCCATTTTGTATCAGTTCGGCCCTGGCTGCGACGGGGAATAGACGTCTTAGACTCCGCGTCATTTGGTTCAGTGAAATCAATTTTAAATTTACTTTTTATTACAATAAACAATGCGTAAAATAAGGGTTAATGTTTTTTACAGGGAATTCCTGTAAAAAAAATCTCAAATAATACCCTTTCCAACAAAGATATTGGAATATAAGGTAGATGTGCTATCTGCTGTTTTTACTATGTGGGTCTGCGCTTCCGGGTGTCGCCGATATTGTTTACCAATTAACAAATAAACTAAAAGAACAAATAATTAACGAATAAACCAAACGAACGTTAAACTAAATGAACGAATTCTTTCTTTATTCAAAATATATTGTTAACCAATATTAATGCATATTTTCAAAAAATCAACGAAATGAACAAATTCTTTTTGTATGAAAACTACGCTAATTAGCGCGTAGTCAGGCGACAGTTGCGCGGACACCATAGCATATCTGTTCTGTATTTAAATATCTTTGCTTTCCAACCATTCCAATAGCTTATTCTCAAGTATTTTTAAACTCCTCTCAGGCATGAATTTTTCCTGGACTATTGGATCACCTTAAAAACAAGGTTTTGCATTTGAGGTAGTGTAAAAATTTCAGTGAAACCTATTGAAATTTGACATTTGTGCATTACGGGTGCATCAACAAAATATTGATTATCTGAAAACAACATATTTTGACTTCTTGAGGTTTAATACTGAGCGATTTGAATTTTCCTTCACGTTTTAATTTTTGTACTATTGCCTTTTTTGTTCTTTCATCCAACTTTTAATTTTGTATCTGAATTATATGAGTGGAAGAGAGTGGTAAGTCGGGGAACCCCGAGGAAGACATGGAACGATGAAGTTAATCGAATACCAAAATAAACTTTTTTGTTTCTCCAAACCATTCTCAACCCCGAGCAACGCCGGGAACATTTCAGCGATATCTTCTAATAATATAAAGAAGAGTGGTTTTCGACGGGATTTGGTTTTATACATAGGATTTATAGTTTTATTCCGAGATTGATGATATTTTGTTCACCCAACATTCAAAACATGAGGAAAGTCTATGTCAGATTTTCAAAAAACATCCCATCCACTTCTCCCCATCTTTAAAGTAGAATAAAGCCCGGGCAACGCCGGGTGGTTCGGCTAGCATGTGATAAAATTTGCTGTCGGAGTCGGAAAAACCAAGTGTGTGTTCACACGGGTACAAATTTTATAAAGTTTTTTTGTTGTTTTTTATAATTTTTTCTTCTAGTTTGTTTTGCCATTGATTGAGGTGGCAAGGTTTTCTTTAAAATTTAAGAGTATAAATTGCTAATTAATTTTAAAAATTCGAACTCAAATGCTTGTTATCGGAGTAGGATAAACTAAAGGTGCGTTTATATGGGTGTAGGACAAATTTTATGAAGGGATTTATTTTTTTTTTTTTTTTTTTTTAAATAATATCTAATAAATAAATAAATCTAATAACCATTTTGTTATTTTTGGACTCAGTCTAATCACATAGTATCTATCAGTTTTGGACCGAAGCATAACTACTCAGTCTAATCACATAGTATCTATCAGTTTTGGACCGAAGCATAACTACTCAGTCTAATCACATAGTATCTATCAGTTTTGGACCGAAGCATTACTACTCAGTCTAATCACATAGTATCTATCTATCAGTTTTGGACCGAAGCATGACTAATCAGTCTAATCACATAGTATCTATCAGTTTTGAAGGTTTTTGTTATGTATTTTTGGACCGAAGCATGACTAATCAGTCTAATCACATAGTATCTATCAGCTTTGAAGGTTTTTGTTATGTATTTTTGGACCGAAGCATGACTAATCAGTCTAATCACATAGTATCTATCAGTTTTGAAGGTTTTTGTTATGTATTTTTGATCCGAGGTATGGGAATACTTTTTGAAATGACGCTGTTTTGCTTTTTGGAACGGGAAGGAAAAATAATAACAACACCTACCTGGGCTTCCGGAAAATTATGAAATAATGATAATCGATCAAATCAAATTATAGAAACTCGCTGGATACCTACCTAGATAGTGCAAATCCTACCTTCTTTTTCATTCGGATCATTCCTACCCATTGATTTTTTTGCATTGAAAAAATCCTTCAGGGCCTGTGTCATCCTTGGGGAAGATGTGTGGAGGATCTTTTTAGGGAATGGAAGGAGATGAAGTTCTGGGAATGAGTGCGGACGTATGAATCCATCCATCCGACTGCGAAGAAAGGAGATGGGTCAAGAGAGTCCGACTGGAGAGGTCTAGGTTAGGTCTCTTTTCAACCAATCTCTCCCGATCCGGCTCGCCACGCAGTAGGTGGGTAAATTCATTGGCCGCGAAGACCTAGACATCTAGACAAACCTCACCCCATGAACTCGGTCAGGACAAGGTTTATATAAAACTACTGGTGAACTCTGTCATTGTGAAAGTTGTATTAAAAAAATGTAATAGGTGGCACGCGAGCTGTTTGAAAACTGAATGTATGGAATGCGGGAGGGGGAGGTGAACTTGGGTAGGGGGTTCGCGGGAGGGGAGGGGGAGGGGAACCATGGAGGGAGAAGGGGAACCTGGGAGGGGGGAGAATAAATTGGAAGGGGGGTTCGTGGGACGGAGGGGGAGATAGGCCTGAGGAGAGAGATGGTGGAGGAGGCAGAATGGGAACGCAAGATAGGAAGGGGAACGGGACGAATGGGAAAGGGCACGCAGGGAGAAACAATTTTCTTATTAAATGGCATAGCAAAGCATGCCGGGTACTAGCTAGTAGGTAGTATAAAATTGTGAAATAACACAATTCAATCAAATAAAATTAACTTGCGCACGCCGGGATTTGACCCGCGACCTTCGGACTTCGGATTGCTAGTCGAGAGCCTCACCCCTCGACCACGAAGACCGTCTAACTGACCCCCAGGTTCATACTCACCCCTCATCCCATTTTCCTTCCTACAACTTCCTCTCCTTCATTAAAGAGAAGAAAGACGACATTAGCCTTGAGAGGAATTATAGTAGGTAGGTACCTACCTAAGAGGCTAATTAAAAAATTAGAGTGTGCAATTCACACGCGGTAGAAGTGACAACTTCAGAAAACTAAAGTAGACCAGAGTGGGGGTTGCGAGTGGGGGTTGCGTGGGGGAAGCACTTTTTTATCAATGTGGAGGATGATTTTTTCCATACTTTTGTCGTCGAATTCCAGTGCACGGATTCGTTAGATATCGTTTTTGTGTTTACTTTGCCCGTTCATTTCAGGAGTGGTTTGAAGATTGGATATTCATTTTACAAAACTTTTTTTTTTGGATTTCGTAGGATTCGATTAGCTGAATGTCCGGGAACTAAGTGCGTCAGGCGCTTTATACCACTAGACTAATGTAGACACGCGTGGGACCGTGGATTTATATTACATTGGAAGCGAGTAGATACAAGTGCCTACCTACAGGTGAAATAAATAAATATTTTAAAGAAGTTTTCACAAAAAAAATCAGGGTGTGCAATTCACACGCGGTAGAAGTAAAACCTTCAGAAACATAATGTAGATAAGAGTTGGGAGGCTACGAAGCACCGCACAAAGAAGAGACCGATTATAATATCTCATTATTTCGCAGGTTAAATCCTAAAAATAGATGTACCCATTTGTTTGCCTCTTTTTAGTGTCGCTATTTTTCGTTTCATCGAGTTTCAAATCACAACAGTGCTAAAGAAGTTTTCACTTCAAAAATCGATTTAATTTAATCTGCTACCATGGTAAACTTAAAAAATAATCCTTCACAATTAATATACTCGTAGGTACCTACATAGGCATGTTAGGCCGTAAGGAAGACTGTTATGAGGTTATGACTTATGAGTCTTATGACTATGACTCTTTTCCAAGTCTTTGGGGAAAATGCGCTACGTATTAGGATTTTATCTTCCGTGCGGGGCCCCCATTGGCCTGGAGGGGGGTACTGGGCGGGGCCTCCCCCTCCGCGCAGCCCGAGGCCACTCCCACAGCCGCTTGCAGTTCTAAAATGGCGTGATAGTCAAGTGGAAGGCCTCCCAAGACCCCGTGTTGGTGCAAGACCTTCCCAAGATGGTTCAGCAAAACTATCGCCTCAAACATTGCGATCTTCTCGAAATAGCGCAAAAGATGATCAAAAACAATGTCAGTTTTTGTGATTGAATGTTTTCCGTGATTGTTTGTGAAGTTAAAAATTGATTTAATGCTTTAAATTCTCACGTGAAAGTTGATGAGTTTTTTGGAAACGGATTATTGTGGTTGGGAATATAAACAAATTAAGGTATGTTGCGTTATGTCATTTTTATCTTCATTCATTTATTTTACTTTATTATTCATCTTTATTAAAATTAGCGATGCCTAGGTATATCCTAAAGTTATAAAGAGCAGGCGCAATTTAAAACACGAACGAAAGAAATACAAATAACAACACATTGATATAACACAATCTTCATTGTACCTACTATTCAATTTTCATACTTATAAGTGCGGAGGCGCAGTTTATAACAATAACACAATAACAACACAAGATAATATTTAAAATAACAGACAATCACCATTGTACCATAGTACCTACCTACCATTGTAAATGCATACTTATAAGTGCGGAGGCATAGTTTATAATATAATCAGTTTATTACCAAAATACAATAATAGATAGGTACCTACTTTTAAAATAACAGACAATCATCATTCAACCATTGTAAATGCAGAGGTAGATATTATAAGTGCAGAAGCGTAGTTTATAATATACCTAATCAGTTTATAACAATAACACAATATTAGATACATTTAAAATAACAGACAATCATCATTGTACCTACCTACCATTGGAAATGCATACTTCTGAGTGTGGAGGTGAAGTTTAGAATATAAAATATAACCAGTTTATAACAATAACACAATAAAACACAATGTTAAGTTTAAAATCGTTGATCTAAAATCTCTATTGATTGATGATCCAACACGATATCTGATTTATATTTCAAATAATTTGTGTAGGTATACTGTCTAATGGCCAGTGGAAGTGCATTTTATGGCTTTGTTGCAAAGTATCTAAAATTTATTTGGCCAAAAGTTGTTTTAGCGAAAGAGATTGGTGAGTAAGGGATTATGAACTTTGGTTCTAATATATCGAGCGGTTATTTACCGTGTTTGTGCCTGAAGTTCACAAAATAAAATAAAACAAATCACAATAACGCATAGCGTTAAGGTCAAAATACGTGTTTGTGACGTAATTAATGTTAAGTAACAGGCTGTTAGTAAACAATAAAAGATAGAGACTTGGCCCCCAGGCGGCCGGTGTTAACCTCTCTAACCTTGGAAGGACATTGCTACCCACAAACATCATATTCCGTTAGCGGTTAGACCCTTCGAAGGACGAATACGTCCATGTAAAAAAGCATTTTTATCTTTTTTTCTGTTATTCGGTGATATGTGATTTATTCGTCGTTTCGTAAAAGTTTTTCAAAGCAATTTGGAATAACCGTCCTAGTCCCCTCTTCCCGCGCAAATGCGTAAAAATTCTAGGTGACTTTAATCAAATACTTATTTTTAATACAGTATTTTTTTCATTAGCTCCACACAGGCGGCTCGGATAAAAATAATTTCAATCATGGTCAATGTTATCTTAGGGGAAGGAAAAATGTATGAGGAGTGGGCAGGAATTTGATGGGGATCAATGTATCCAGCGACATATGAATCTATCTCTTCAACTGCAGCGCAAAGCGATGTGTCGAGAGAGTTGGCTGGAGAGGTCAAAAGATCTCCCTCAACCTGTCTGTATCGATTGACGAATCCACCGCCAAAACCCGGACAAACCTCACCCCCTTATGAACCTATATTACCAAACGTATAGCGAGCCACTTGGGGTGACCTATGGCAGAGATATTGGTTATCCAATAAATGGTTCCCGAGGCGGAAATTTGAAATTTGAAATTTTGTTTAAATGTATACATTCGCAACTCAATTCAAAATGTTATTTTATGTTTTTTTTTGTTTCTTTCATCAATCCAGTAGGTACCTAATGCATGAATATCTTTAAAATGATTTACCTGCATCTACGATTAGGGGACAGACGGGCAAAACGTTTTCGCATGTTCAAACCACAGTTCACTCTGCGACTGATTAATCAGGACCGGTCAGGATTGACATATCCAGAGAAATAAAACCACGTTGAACCTTATCACGTCTTTAAGGATTCGCAATGATTGCAATTAATAATAAATACGGTGAAATAACCCTACACTGTATTGCCCCCAAAATATTTAATAAACTGCCAATGACAATTAAAAATAATACCATTTACCCTGCTAAAATCAAATATACCTAATCTAAGGAAATAGCTATTAGGTACATATGACTTATATTGATGCCCTTGTTTTGTGAGATGGAATTCACATTACGGCCTTTAATTTTGTAATACCTACCTTCATCGTGTACTTAGTATAGGTATCTATGAAAATAGTATTGTAAGTATCCATTTGTTCTTGGTTATTATATAATGCTTATATTTTGCTATTTACCTACATATTTATATTTACACTATTCTACTAATTTAACCATTTGATCAAATGTTAATTTATCAGTAGATATTATAAATACGTATAGGTAGGTACCTACGTATATACCTACTGTTTGAAATTATACCATGTTATTAGATAAAATGTTGTCAATATGTACCTGCTGACGAACTACATACCTAAGTTTAGCAGAGTTGATTGTTAATATTAGATCCTTACATATGAAATTTGCGTTTTGCCGTACTGGCAACTTTGATCTCAACTATCTTCTCTTTTGTTAGGAATTCCAAATTCAAATTTATACAGCTATTCAAATTCAAAATACCAAATTCAAATTTATACTCATGTATTTGTGTTTCGAAAATTATAATTAATTTGTTTTTTCCTTAATTGTTTTTTTCTTTGCGTCACTTAGTTTACAAAATGGAAAACTTGAAATATCGCGTTATTTACGAGTACGAGTTCCACCGTGGCACCAGTGCTGCAGAAACGGCTCGAAGGATTAATGATGTGTATGGCGACGGTGCTGCAAAAAAAAAAACAGTGCGTTTTTGGTTCCAACGTTTTCGTTCTGGAAATTTCGACCTGCAGAACAAGCCCCGTGGATGGCCGGAGACCAAAGTTAATAATGAAGAATTGAAGGCTATAGTGGAAGCAGATCCATGGCAAACCACGTCCGAGTTAGCTGCAGGCTGCGGTGTTGTGATAAAACTGTTTTAATCCACTTGAAGCAAATTGGGAAGGTGAAAAAGCTTGAAAGGTGGGTACCTCACGAATTGAGTGAAGCAAATCAACAAACTCGCGTTAGAATGCTAGACCATACACTGCACAACAGACGGCTATCAAATTAGAGGAGCTTCAATTGGAATGTCTAAGACATCCACCGTACTCTCCGGACCTTGCCCCAATTACCATTTTTTTCGAAATTTGGATAACTTCTTGCAAGGGAAAAAATTCAACTCCGATGGGGCAGTCCAAACCGCCTTCAAAGATTTTATTGATTCCCGTCCGAATGTTTTTTTTAGGAAAGGGTTCGATGAACTACCTACGAGATGGCAAAAGTGCATAGATAGCAATGGTACATACTTTGATTAAACAAATATATTAGGTATATTAGAAAAAATCGACTTTATGTTCCTCCCATACAAAACGCCAATTTCATATGTAAGGACCTAATAAAAAAATCGGAGTCTGCAAATCACACGCAGTAGAAATGAAACCTTCAAAAAACTAAAGTAGGCAAGAGTGGGGAGGCTACGAAGCACCGCACAAAGTGGAGACCGATGATACTATCCCATTATTTCGCAAACTAAATCCTACAGATGTATGTGTCTGTCTCTTTTTAGTGTTGCTATTTTTCGTTTCATCGAGTTTCAAATCTATGAAAAGTGGTGCTGAAGAAGTTTTCATTTAAAAAAAATCGTTGTGCCCGCCCTCTTCATCTTGCCCCTCCGTCCTTCAATTGATTATTGATGACTTAAGTAACTAGAAATAGCCTTTATTGATTTCTAGAAGGTTTGAAAGTGTTTTCAGGCATTTGAAAGAAATAAGAGGTATTGAGTGATGATGATTGTTAGATATATTATAACTAGATCTAATCCCGAGAAACATCCACAACTATTAAAATTAATAATATGTTCTTTCTAGAGTCGAATTAAAAAAGCGTAATTTTCGTAAGCTTTGCTAAAACAGTGGAAAAGCATACCCTTCACGTGTCAGTGACTCCGATATTGAAAGCATTCTTCTCTGGAATTTCATTTGACTGGCGAGGGGTCTTGTAGGGGTTGGTAGGGGGGGGGGAGGGGGGAGGGCTAACAACTGGCGGCGAGCGAGCCGGAGCATAGGGCGGGCATAATCGGATTAGCAGCCTTCAGTGATTAATATATTATTCTATATTCACAACAGCCTGCCCGTCACTCCGGGAGCGCCCTCTCGCGATTTAGTTCTGCATTCAGTGGGACGACAGGTTGGGGAGATCAACTTCAATAGGTCAAATTATGATAACAGTAGGTACTTCCTCGGTTAAAAACTAGATTCTGACCTAGAACCTAGAATATGTTATTTTATGCATGTTTATTTGTTAAAATATGATAAATGACAAACAACAAAACTAGCGAAAATACCAGCTTGTCAAAAGAGCAAATTAACGGCAAAATAGACGTATAAACGCTGCGTTACAGTTTAGGCTACCCACTTAATAAACCAACATGTTTCGTAAGCAATGCTTACTTCATCAGGGTTTACTTAAAACTAATCACAACAATAGACATAGTCTTGAAGGTGTAAATGGAGAGGTGGGAGTGTGAAGGGGAATGGGGTATTAGGGAATAATTTATGAAGGGAACAAGTATATATAGTATATTTGCGGCATGTTCCAGAGTGGAAGATACTATCAGTATCGCCCTGGTGTAAGACCACCATTCAGAATTGAAACGTTGCTTGAAAATGGCTTTAGCCGTGTTTGGTGACCAGATCTGAATAGCCAGGTACTTCCCAACCTTCCTCTTCCCCACCTCCTTCCCCTCCCCACTACCTTCAGCCTCACAACATACCCCAATTGGGGATGCCATAGTCTCACTGGCTCCAGACGGGAGCAGTTGAGATTCTTGTGCGGTATACACTGTAAAAAAAAAAAAAAAAGTTTACTAATGGGTCATTTAAAAATATTTTTTGATTATTTATAATATTTAAATTCATCTCTACCCTCTTTCTAATTTCCAAGATTTTTGTTTGTCCAATTGAATACCATTATCAGTACAGTACCTACAATGAAGTAACTCTCTTTCATTATTAAAATCAATAAACGTGGATAAAACTGTATTCTATTAATTTGGAATTAAAGTGGGCCATAAAATAATAAGTTTCCTGTGTTTGAAGAAGGAAATTAATTTTCGTTTATCGACGTACCTACTATATGTATATACATCGTTTGCAAAATAGTTAAGTAAAATAAAAATTTGGTTTCCTGCCCATTCGTTTTCTTTTCTGTATAAAGCTGTATTACCTAACTATAGATTATTATGAATAGTGAACCAATTACCCAATCAAATGTCATAAGTTCTTTGAAGACTCTGACAAGAACTTCATTATACTTTTATGATTTTCTTATTAGAATATAAACCAAACCAAAAACAAGATTATACAAGTTCAAGTCCCGAACATGGTATCATGTGAGGCTGAAAACGGGACGGGAAGGAGTTGGGAGATAAAGATTGAGAAGTACCTGGCTATTCTGGTCTAGTTCAAGCTACGTCACGTTGTTGATGTCAAAATGCTTACGGTCTTTCACCATTTACGTTAAGACTTTCCTTGAATACTTAAAGTTTTTATAGCTTTTAATAGGCATTTGTTATTTTTAATATAATATTTATTCAGGTCCTGAGTTGAAGAAGTAATCGTACGAAAATAATATTAAGTTTCAAAATTTATTAATTATCTAACTAACTAACTAACCATCACGCCGTTTCCCCGCAGTGGTAGGCAGAGAGGACGGACCGCCAAACAACTCGGTCTTGGCACACACTCTTTGCCTCACTCACATTCATACATCGTCTCATACATTCTCTTTTATTGTTCTGACTTTTGACATGGCCCGACTCAAGTATTTGATTCACTTGATCGTGCCACGTCTTCCTCGGGCGTCCCCGACTCGATAATTATCGACTTTTTAAATTATTATTTGTACATGATATGAATGTTAGTTATTGGTTTAACCGAATTATTATAGTTTGTTGTTATTTTTAATTTATTTAATGTTATTTACCTGTAAATAATCGTAATAAAATAAAATAGAAATAAAAATTCTATAGATAAAAAATCAAAGAATGCCCCAAAATTACAAAAAAACTCGTCAGATTCTTAAAGACGTAAACAAAAAAAAATCATACCGTTTCCGTAAATATGACTTAACTCGCAACTCCAGAGTTTTGTTATATTTTTCATGAGTCGTAAGTATTTAATAAAATGTTTTCGCTCATGTAGGTGGGTACCTACACCCATTAATTATAATATGTTTTTAATATTAGCGCGCTCCCTCCATCGTTCGTATTAACGTTTTGAAATATCTCTTCTTCAAACTATCTTCATTATGCAATCTAATGGCCGTTATACACGACATCTTTTTTCAGCCCGATTCCAATTAGACACAAAAGTCAACATTTTTCGGTCTACGCGATCGCTATTTTCATATCTACGATTTTTGTTGGCATCACAGCAAACAGCACGGTTCATGTGTTGTTTGCAGTGATGACAACTGAAATCGTAGGTAGATATGAAAATACAGATGAAAATAGCGATCGCGTAGAGCGAAAAATGTTGACTTTTCAGCCCGATTCCAATTAGGCACAAAAGTCAACATTTTTCGCTTCATGCGATCGCTATTTTCATGCCTATTTTCATATCTACGAGTTCAATTGTCATCACTGCAAACAACACATGAACCATGCTGTTTGCTTTGATGCCAACTGAAATCGTAGATATGAAAATAGAGATGAAAATAGCGATCGCGTAGAGCGAAAAATGTTGACTTTTGTGTCTAATTGGAATCGGGCTGAAAAAATATGTCGTGTTTTGTAGGCATTATATATTACCTCTTGATGGTAGATCTAACTAGAAAGAAAATTCTAGATCCAGTTTTCTTGCAAGAAGTCACCATGAATCTACTTGGTACCTACGCACTGTGCGTAGGTATAGTAAAGAAGTGTAGATATCTACCTTAGATAAGAGAAACAAAGGGTATCTACCTAGGCTAGATACAAGAGAGAACTTTTCGATGGTTTTATTTTATTTAAATGAAAACAACAAACTTTATTAACCTTTAAGTACCGAAGTGCCGTTTTAGTTACATAAGTAGGTACCGACGTAGGGTCTGCTAGACCACCATAGTTTTAATATAAAAAATATTGTATTTTTTCGTGGTTTTCTAAAAATATTGCTTCTTGATATTGTTTGAATATCTCGTATTACTTAAGTAAATAAAATATAAGGTTTTACACGTTTATTAAGAATCACAAGCATTTAAATCACAGACGTCGATATTTTGGAATAAAAAATAGACTTTTTCCTTAATCTTAATATATTTTAATTACGCCATTTTTTTTTTCAAAAATATTTTTTTCTTTAAGTTCAATAACTAGGTAATCTATGAAAAGAAAGAAAACATGAATAAAAAGCAGTCTTATGAAAAACCACAAGGCATCAAGTTGTAGGAACGATCAAATATTACAAACAGTCTTTGCACACAGGCTCGCTGCATTGAAGACACACATATTTCGTGCAAGTGTCATATTTGTTGCAGCCGATAAACTATCGGTCGATAAGTCTACTTTCCACGCTGAGCAAGGTATTTGAATAGGTTATACTCAACAGGCTGCTTCCACACCACGAAGAAAACAACACATTGCCAGACGAGCAGTTCGGATTCAGAAAGAGGCACTCCACTACCCATCAACTTACCAGAGTAGCGGAATTCATCGCCAGAAGATTTAACGAATATCGCTACATCGCCGCTGCACTGCTAGACTTGGAGAAATCATTTGCCACCGTTTGGATCAAAGGGCTACTGCACAAGTTGCACAAAACAAACACGCCCATATACCTAACGAGAGTAATTCAAGAATACCTAAAGGACAGATCCTTCCGAGTTTTCATCAGGAACGCGCTGTCGTCGCTACGTGAGATTCCAAAAGGCGTGCCACAAGGAAGTCTACTGGGACCCCATCAATTCAATATATTCACACACCCCCCGAGATGAGAGATGCAAGCTATCTATATATGCAGACGCCGTCAAACTTTACGTTTCCTCGCTGAAAGCAGATATGGCGGCCATATACCTACAAAGAGCGCTCGACGCTCCTGTAGAATACTAAAAGCAATGGCGACTCAAACTAAACGAGGCGAAGACCGAAGTCATCATGTACAGGAGGAAACGTAAAAGAAGAACACCAGATGTCAACATCGAAATGGGAGGACACGTCCTAGAATGGAAAGATGAAGTCGTATACCTGGGCCTGACAATGGACTCACGTCTCAACTGGAAATCTCACATAGCCAAGATGCACGCAAGAACCAGAAAGGCAGTCGGCGCGATGAAGAAGAAGTCCGCTACTTTCCAGAACCAAGCTCCTGATCTAACATTAACTTTAAATTCAGTAAATTTAAATGATTCATCTCTTCAAGAAATATAAGAATCTAGTAAATGAAAAAAAAATGAAAAAAAAGTGTCATATTTGTAAGCAGTCTTGCATTTTAGTTTTGAGGGACAGATATGACAGAGTTTTCTAGGTTGGTTACCCTACATTTCCCTTACATTTTCTGGCATCTGACCGAAGAACTCTTATTATCGAGGAGCGCAGTTCCCTTGGAATGATGTCGTGTTTCATATTTCTTCCTAGTGACAGGAACGCTGTTATTTTCAATTGAGGTTGTCCGTTTCATGTCCGAAGTGCCTGGTTTATTCATTGTAACATTTGACAGAAAATAAAAGAGGAAAGTAATATAATCTGAAAAAAGTCATATTCCAAAAAAAGTTACGAAAGTCTGACAGACCACTCGCGATTTTATAACTTACCAAAATCGCACCAACCGACACTGCCATTCTCCATGAACACTGTTGGGCAACTACTCGAGGGGTAGAGAGAAGTGCGGGTAATACTACTACGCTAACATAGGTAACTAGACTTTTCGAACGCTCAAGGTGTCTGTCAGACCCCACTTCGGTACTTAAAGGTTAACACCACTGTTTATTAAAACTCATTAACATTTTTCGAAACAAATGGAATAGATATTAAACGTAAATATTAGTTAACAAACACAAACACCCAACAATATAGGTATGTTATTACATATTTTCTTTCTACATTTAAAATATCATCCTCATTAACAGGATACACCTACATTTATTATTTCCTTTCACAAATCTTCTGTCAACCATAACGAAATAACGTATAACTGTTTGTAATCTTGGTATTTGTATAGGCTATTTATTATAAGGGACTTACTTTACTTAGTTTAAAGGCAAACATGTAAAGAATAATAAGAATATAAGAATACTTTGCAAAAATGTAAAGAAAAATTTGATCTCTGTTTTTTTTTTCAAAACATAATTTTTTTCCGCATATTTACCTACTGGTCACTCAGCCCAACCTCTCACCCGATCCTAGTTGTCCAATACATAGTGATTTTTATATGATAAGTTGAAAAAAAGCATAAAAAATGACCGGAAACCAAAATTTTATTTACATTATTTTATTTACGTTAGTAAGTCAAGTATATCCCTTAACACTCTATATATATGTATGCACCTCCTGCGTCTATTTCGACAAAAGATAATAGAAAACACTAGTATCTTTGGTTACATAGTTTAACCCCAGCCATACACAGCTGTAAAAGATCATCGCCCGCCCAATATCGCTCTCCATACAATCCCATTAGACCTGTCACACAGCAGTATCTATACGCGCAGATCAACCATAGATAATACAGATCCTAGGCCTTAACCGCTCCTGAGGCGATATGCGAAAAGTTATGCGACCCTCCTCTCCACCGAAAACAGAAGAGGGGTCATTTTAATTACGGAGCTGCCTAAACGGGCGGATGACAGCTGTCAAGTTGATAGATTCAGTACAAAGAAATGGCATTCCGTGGCAGCTCTGTAATTCAACTGACCCCCTCACCTCCCATAGGAAGAAACATTTGATAGCGTCGTGTGACAGTACAACACATAAGCGCTCGCGATATCTGCTCTTGCTTTTATAGCTGTGTGTGTCACCTACATTATACAGTATTCTACTATCTTTGGTTTCGACCAAGATATTTAAATACATAGAAGAGACTAGCTGGTACCTGGCATGCGTTGCTATGCCATTTAATAAAGAAATTGTTTCTCCCTGCGCGTCCTTTCCCATTCGTCCCGTTCACCTTCCTCCTCCCCTTCCTCCCCCGCGTCCCCTTCTCCTCTCGCGTTCCCACTCCTCCTTCTCCACCTTCCCTCTTCTCACTCTACTCCCCCCCCCTTCCCCCGTACCGCGAACCCCTCTCCCGAGATCCCCTCCCCCCTCCCGTATTCGCCTTCTCCCTCCCGCGGATCCCCCTCCCGAGTTCCCCTCCTACCTCCCGAGTTCCCCGCCCCCCAGGGTTCCCCTCCCCCCTCCTTCTTTCCATACATTCATTCCCGATACATTCAGTTTTCAAACAGCTCGCGTGCCACCTATTGCAATTTTTTATACAAATTTCATGATGCCAGAGCTCGTATATGTTATTCTGATGTATGAGCTATACTTATTATTGTAAAGTTTCATTAAAATCCTGTCAGTAGTTTTGCGCGAAAGAGTAACAAACACACATAGATCCGTGTTTCGTTTAATATTATGGCTGTCCGATGGCATACGATCTAATGCCATTTTAAACATTTTTACTAAATCATTGTTCTGATGATGAAACGTTTGCAGTTCTTAAACAATGGTTCGTTTTACTGTTGGATTATGAGCACTTTCAACTTCCGCATCTTGATTGCCCATAAAACGCTTGCTTTTTCCTGCGGCTTCACTCGCATGGTATTAGGGTGATTCCCACTCCGCCTCCTCCACCTTCCCTCTCCGCTGCCCCCATCCCCCCCCTCCCTCCCTCCATACCCCTCCACCTCCCCCTCCACCCACCCATCCCACCACCCCCTCCCTCCCCCCTCCACCTTCCCCCCACCCTCTTACACCTCACCCCCCTTCCTTCCTTCCCCCTCTCTCCCTCATCCTCCTCCCCCTCCCCACATCCTCCCCCCTCCCCCTCACCCCTCCCCCTCCCACCTCTCGCATTCCACACATTCATTCTCGGTACATTCAGTTTTCAAACTACTCGCGTGCCACCTATTACAATTTTTTTTACAAATTTCATAATGCCAGAACTCAAAAGTAGTTTTATACAAAATAACGAACAAAAAAAAGAATTATCCAATTTGGTGCAGTCGTTCGGAAGTTATGTGGGTACATACATTTCGGCGATTCAGTTTTAGATATAGGTAGATATTAACTACGACGCCAACAAAGCACTCTTTTTAGGGTGAATTACCTAATTTAAAAAAAAAATTATTTCCAAGGCTACAATTTGTTTGCAACGTTTGCAACTTTGTTATTCTTAACGAACCAACAATGACAACCATGAAAATTTTAAAATTTAAATACACGATAATCCGAGTAATGTGGATATATGTTGTCAATTCAAAACCCTTAATTTAATACGTGTCGAGTGGACCCGAGTCTACTGTACCAAAGGGACGAACGTCAAATGATTGACTGGAAAGTAGGTATAACAGTTTGTATGGGAAAATGAAACTGTTGTTTTTACTGTCTTCCCCGCAATTTTTCCATTTTTTCGTTTAAACTTTCCCTGGAGTACCTAGTCAAACTGTCTGACAAACATTTCAAAACCAAAATCAGCTAAATCGGCCCAGCCGTTCTCGAGTTTTAGCGAGACAAACGAACAGAAATTGATTTTTAAATAAATGAAGACAATATAAGCGAAACTCAATCGAAAACCTGGAAACAGAAAAATTAGTAAAACATATTGACACCTCTGGGACTCGAACACCTCTTGCTTTCCGGGCAAACGCGCTAACCTCTGTGCCACGGTGTCGATATGAAATTCGGTCATGTTTAACTGTACCATACTTCGACTAAGAACCACCTACATTATCTTCATTTTCTTTAACGCATATATTATTGGCAACTATCTTTATGTATGATTGCAAGATTCAAACCCAAACTAAATGCTCTCTAGATAGTGTCTGGATAAATCTTTATCCATTTTATTTAATATGCGACATCTATCGACTTTTCCGCAAGTATAGGATGAATATTTATTTTTTTATTTTAACTTTATGAGTAAAACCTCAAATTGTAATATTTAAATAAATGAAGACAATATAAGCGAAACTCAATCGAAAATCTGGAAACAGAAAAATTAGAAAAACATATTGACACCTCTGGGACTCGAATCTTGCAATCATACATAAAGATAGTTGCCAATAATATATGCGTTAAAGAAAATGAAGGTAATGTAGGTGGTTCTTAGTCGAAGTATGGTACAGTTAAACATGACCGAATTTCATATCGACACCGTGGCGCAGTGGTTAGCGCGTTTGCCCGGAAAGCAAGAGGTCCTGGGTTCGAGTCCCAGAGGTGTCAATATGTTTTTTCTAATTTTTCTGTTTCCAGATTTTCGATTGAGTTTCGCTTATATTGTCTTCATTTATTTAAACATTACAATTTAAGGTTTTACTCATAAAGTTAAAATAAAAAATAAATTTTTATATATATAGATAATTATATAATATAGATATGCTACCCGCATTTTTTACTGGGTGGGACTACTGCACATCTAATCTCAAAATAGGACCATTAGACCGTAGTCCGCCAGCAGTCGGGCGGCCATCATGGCATATTCTTGTATTTCAAGATCTTTGGTTTAGACCCAGGTATATTACAGCGAGAAAAATCGCTTATAATCATATATTATATACTTACTTAGATAAATTAATATATTTTTGAAGTGAAAACTTCTTTAGCACCGTCATCATTTAAAACTCGATGAAAGGAAAAATAGCGACACTAAAAAGAGACGAACACATACATCTATAGGATTTAGCCTGCGAGAGAATGAGATAGAATAAAACCTTACCTACTTACAGGACCTACGAAGCGTTAAGGTGCACTCAATGAACGCTTTGATTACGAGCTCACTTTTAAGGCACTTATTGGTTGATATTGTGTGGGTGAAGTTTTACTTCTACCACGTGTGAACTGCAATCGATATTTTTTTAAGTCAAACTTCTTTAGCCTCGTTGTGATTTGAAATTAGGATGAAACATGTGCATCACTAAAATTTATCACTTGATGGTCCTCGGTTTTAATATAATGCGGTAAATTCACGACTACGCGCGAGCCTCGGATAGCGCTGCGTTATAAAGTGCCCAGAGAGACATCCAGCGAACGGAGGTTCGAAACCTACCAAATCCAAAAAAATTAACATTTTTATTTTTGTAAACTGAAAATCCAATATTCAAACCACTTTAAAATAAACAGACAAAAGGAAAGAAAGCGACATCACTTCTAGCGCGTGTGAATTGCACAATCTGATTTTTTTTTTAATATCTAATGGTGTAAACAAAGTGGGTCGTTTTCATTTAGTAATGATGCCACAAAGTGTATTTGCAATTATTGAAGAAGTTTTACTTTAAGTAAAATGTCATAATATATGATTTATGATCGATTCGCCATTATTGATGAAACAATCACACACCCTGTAGGTGGCGGGTCTTTCGGGCTGCGGTGGCTGCGCGCGGCCCATCGCGGACCGATACATCCTACGCGTGGGCGACGCTTCCTACCACGAGCGCTGCCTGGCGTGCTGCGCGTGCGGTTGCGCGCTGCATCACATCTGCTACGTGCGTCAAGGGAAGTTGTACTGCCGGATCGACTATGACAGGTAATTATACTGACTCTTCAAAACAACAATTCCTAACCCTAGACATAGGGCCGTATTGAAGTCTTGACAACTTAGGCAAATGCGCCTAGGGCGTCATGTTCAAGGGGGCCTCGTTTTTAAATACATGTGTTAAGGCGATCCAATAGTCCAGGAAAATATCGAAATCGGAATTCACGCCCTTTTATGGGAGGAGAGAAAAATACTTGAGAAAAAGCTTTTGGGAAGATTGGAAAAGGTATTTGAGAATAATTTTTTAAAAATTTTTCGATGAAAGCTTCTTCGGAAAGGTCTTCACTTTGTGATGGCATTATTTATTTTAATGAAAAGACAAATAACTTTGTTTACATCACTTATACACAATCAACATGTTTCGTGAATGATGTTCACATCATCAGGATCAAATGTATACTAAACTTGAAAATGAAACATAGATCACATATGGGAGGAAAGGGTATAAGGTAGGGGAAGGGGTAAGAGTGGGGGAAGACCGGTTAAGCGGGAAAAGTTCCAAAAGAGGGTTTATAAAAATTTTCTACTTATTAATTATGTCTGCTTTATTATTTACATTTTTCCTAATTTCGAAAATCTCTAGATTATTTATCTGTGATGCCTTATAATCCGTACGTAATATTTTAATTCCATGGTTTTTGTCAAAATTTTGATCATGTTGTAATAAATGATCTGCGAATCGAATAGCGAATCTGAATTCGTCGCTTAAAGTTTAAAATGCAGGTATACGAGAAGTCTGTGTTTGGTCTCAATCTGTTATCTACGTAGGTATTCGATTTTGTAGTCAACTGCTCGGCAGTAAAAGGACCTGTTGACGACCACCCAGCAAGGGTTTCTTTTAGACCTACCTTTAAAACTAATACATCTTATTAAATCAACAAAGTTGACTTCTGCGCGGACATGTTGAAAAAAGCAAATGATTTTTTTGTTTAAATTTTTTTAAAGAAACGGTTACGAATAACCCGACAATATTTAAAAATCTTTAACTACCACCACAGCTAGGGAAAAAAGTTGCTTGTGTCATGATGGAGGACTTGGCCAGATTCTTCCTAAATAACCAACCGGGCATTATTTTCAATCTTCGGTAGAGAATCATAAAGTTCTCTCGAATACTTCCTGTGTCACGATGATAGTCAAATTTTTTTTTTCTAATTTCTTATTGAAGTTTTAAATTTTTCTTCCAGCAATTACCTAAATTCAAAGTTTTTACCCTTGTTTACGGGAAGCTATTCCCTTGTTTATGTCTCCCATCTCCCGTTTATTCTTCTCGATTTAAATTCATTGGATCATTTCCGCAGCATATTACTCTAGCCTCCAACTTAACCTTTTTCTAACCCCGCTTTTCTTTACTCGTTAACAGTGTTTTTCCGCCAATAAACCACATGCCGACGCTTTCATTTAGAGAAGACCAAAATATCACATAAAGTCTAAAATATATCACACAAATCTTACACAGTTTACTTTCTTTATACTATATACATATGTACCATTACGCGCGTTCAACGCGTTCTTCTATCCTGATCAGGGTGGACGAATGCAATACGAATCTAAGCAGCATAATTTTTGCCTGAACAGACTAGGTATGTAGTAGTGATAATAGCGTATTATCCAAGGTGGATATTTTCAGTTGTACTTAACAAATATAAGATATAATATTTCTCTGATGGTTTATGAATAATGTTATGTTTCTATTGTTTATATTTTTGTTATGATTTGATTTATATGTAGATACTGACTCTCTCCATGGCTACCAATGTATTGATAAATTTTTTGCTCTTTAATTCTTCGTTTTATACAAGGTGGGGCAAAAGTATCTAATTAGGTATCTAATTATATCAACATCAGAACAATAATATCAATAGCCGGACCTGAGATGCGTATTACAAGACATATACGTTATTATTATTTTAAACTCTGTGATGCACCCACATGCATTGTGTTAGATGTACTTACTCTGTTAAATTGCGTGCCCTATAACCGAATTTACTTATCTTACGTAAATACTCGTACATTAATGCACGTTCGTAGGTACTTAATTTACGTAGGTACATCTAACACATGCATTGTGTTAGACGTATTTACTCTTTTAAATTGCATGCACTATAACCGAATTTACTTATTACACTTATCACTTATATGTATAACTTACCGCTTACTCACTAACATTTACTTAAATACTCTCCCATGTCTTTAGCAATATATTACCAGAATGTTAGAGGTCTTCGAACCAAAACAACGACGTTCCTTCAAAATACCTTTTCAAACGATTACGACATAATCGCTCTTACAGAATCATGGCTCACCAAAGGTTTCAGAGATGAAGAACTCTTCGACTCTCGATACCATGTATATCGTAGAGATCGCGACTACGCTTCCACCGGTCAACGTCTTGGCGGTGGTGTAGTATTAGCTATTAAACAGGAGCTTATCAGCATCGCCCGACCTGAATGGACCTTTTGTGCTGAAGACATTTGGGTCACCATTCGCACTAATAGTACACCTCACCGTTTAGTCCATATATGCTGCGTATACATCCCCGCGGAGGGACTCAACATCAATATTTACTTGAAAATTTCCTTAACATGTTATCAGATGTGGTATCGAATAATCCCATGGATTCTTTTGTCATCTTAAGTGAGCTTAATCTTGCTGAAATTTCATGGACCCAAACTACGTCATCTGCCCACTATGCAGCTAGTAATTACTCTACTCATGTAAGTAATCATTTCGTAGACTGTATGCATTTTTTAGACCTCTCACAATACAACGGTGAACTAAATTCAAGCGGCCATATTCTAGATCTGATACTCTCAAATCTATTAATCTCTGTCAAATCTAATGACGACCCGCTAGTTCCCGAGGATGCATATCATAAAGCTTTGTCCATTAGTGTGCCATTTCAGGAAACCCCTTCATTGACAAATGCGAAAAGGAAAGTTTTTCTATATAATCGTGGAGACTACGAATCAATTAATCTCGCCCTAGAACAAGCTGACTGGGCATCCATTTTCTCTACCTCCCAAATAGAACCAGCGCTTGATGCTTTCTATACGTTTTTGAAATCCCTCATAAACCTTCATATTCCTCATAAATTTTCGTGGAATTTGAAATATCCTCCTTGGTACAATGCTGCCCTTATTAAGGTAATGAAGGAAAAATCGAAATATTTTAGCAAATATACAAAATACAAAAATCAGGCTGATTATGACGCATTTTCTCTCCTTCGTAAACGGCACAAAGATCTATGTCGGGAAAACAAATCTCGTTACTTAAGTAAAATCGAAAATAATATATCCTCAAACCCGAAAAACTTCTGGAGCCACGTCAAATCCTCTAACAAATCTCAGGGTGTTCCAAAATGTATGTATCTAGGAGAGTTGAGAGCCGATAATGGAACAGCCATCGCAAATTTATTCTCAGAATATTTCAGTTCGGTTTTCAGTAAACCCTCCAATCCACCTGCCCGTAATCCAACTGACGTCGGAAACCATACATCCAATATAAGCAATATTGAGGTGACAATTGATATTTGCAAAGGTGCTGGTTCTGACGAAAAACCTTCAATCCTTATTAAACGATGTGCAAACAATCTAGCCTTACCCCTTTCTTTGATTTTCAATCGTTCTCTTACCGAATGCACTGTCCCAGTTATATGGAAATCCGCGTTTGTGTCTCCCATCTTCAAGAATGGTAAAAAAACTGATGTCAAAAACTACAGGCAAATCTCTAAACTTTGCATATTCAACAAAGTTTTTGAAAAAATAATCTATGATGAATTATATGCTGCTCTTAAACCTAGCCTGAATATAAACCAGCACGGTTTCATTAGTGGTAAATCAACAAGCACAAATCTTTTAACTTTCACAGAGTACCTCCAGGATAATTTGGATAACCGAATACAAGTGGACACTATCTATACTGACTTTAGTAAGGCGTTTGACAGGGTTGATCACTCAATCTTGTTAAACAAGCTCTTAGAGATTGGTATTCATGGCAATCTTTATCGTTGGCTCTCTTCGTATATCTCCAACCGTAGCCAAATAGTAGTGGTTGCTGGATTTAAATCAAATTCTGTTGCTGTTACGTCAGGAGTTCCTCAAGGCAGTCTGTTAGGACCATTATTATTTAACATATATATCAATGATGTTGGTAACTGTTTTCTAAACTCCCAAACTATCCTGTATGCAGATGACATGAAAATATTTTCACCTATAAATTCAATCGAGGACTGTCAGAAGCTGCAAGATGATTTGCTACGTTTGAGCACGTATTGTAATGCCCATTGTCTAGAAATAAATATTTCTAAACGCTTCATCGTGCACTTTACTAGAAATAAAAACGTATTAATCCATGAATACTCAATTAATCATGTACCGTTGTCTATCAAATTCGAAAGTAAGGACCTTGGGGTTATACTTGATAGTAAACTGAATTTCAATAAACATATCGACCATATAGTCACTAACGCATCTTCTATGCTTGGTTTCATAATCCGCTCCTGTAAACAATTTAAAGACCTTACTACTTTCAAAACACTGTATTTCTCATATGTTCGTAGTATCCTTGAATACGCATCTCAGGTATGGAACCCAGGCTATGCAGTGCACAAAAATAGAATTGAAAGCGTTCAAAACAGATTTTTAATGTACCTCAATTTCCGCTCTTTTCGATCGCATGTTAGTAATGAAGACTCTGCAAAGTTCTTCAAAATGCAAACGTTAACTTGTCGAAGAAATATAGCAGATTCGGTAATGTTATTTAAAATTACACATAACTTAATCGATTGTCCTGATCTTCTTCAACGCCTATCCTTCCATGTTCCAAATCGCAACAGTAGACAGTCGCTTACCTTTAATCTCCCTCTTTGCAAGACCAACTCTAAACAGAACTCATTTATCTACAGATCCACACACTCATTTAACTTAAATTATTACCACATTGACATTTTTAACTCAACTTTACGTGACATAAAACGAAAACTCACCAAGCAACATGACACAAACTAGAAAGTTCAATCCCTATATATTCCCGTCATTTACCACTTAATCCTATCCCTATATTCCTCCTCCCCCCCTCCCCCTTTTTTATGTTTTGTAACTAAACAATAAAACTAAGAAAATACCCTTACACTGTCACACTTTATTATTAATTAGTATCAGTTCATAATTGGCATAATTATCATATTATTATTGTATTATTTTGTAATCTCTGATTTGCTGTCAACTTTCCCTAAAATAAATAAAATAAAATAAAAAATAAAAAAAAGTAATCACCCGATGTTCTTTTGCTGTATTTTTTTTTTAAATTAAAATTTGGTTCTGCTTGTGAAATTTGTTTATTTAATCCATTAGAATGTATTCCATCAAGTCGAGAAAATAATATTGGTCACGTGGCCGCCGCCGGAGTTGATGACCATACCGGCCCGTTTTATGGCATTTTCCATCACTCTTGCCAGAACTTCAGGCGTCAGGTTCTCGCATTCCTGGTGAATATTCTCCTTAAGGGCTTCAAGGGTCTGAGGCTTGTTGACGTAAATCCACGACTTCAAAAAACCCCATAAAAAGACGTCTGGGACGGTAAAATCGGGTGATCTGGCCGGCCAGTGCAAATCACCAAAACGAGAGATTAAGCGACCCGGAAATGCTTCTTTCGGAATATCGGTTGTGGCACGAGCAGTGTGCGCCGTGGCACCGTCTTGTTGGAACCACATATTCTCAAGTCCCAATTCATTCAATTGAGGAAGAAAAAATTCTGTAATCATGGCTCTGTAGCGCGAGCCGTCCACAGTCGTCGTTTGCCCCCCGGGGTTCTCAAAAAAATGGTCCGATGACTCCTCCAGCGTAATCAGCACACCACGCAGCAGCACATCACTTTGATCGGGTGTAATGGCTCTTCGTGGGTGATGCACGGATTTTCGGTGCCCCGGAAACGATTATTTTGTTTATTCACGTGACCGCTAAGATGGAAATGAGCTTCGTCGCTAATGATAATTTTCGATGAAAACTCGTCCACCTCTTTGTCGAGATTCAGGATGGCTTTAGCGTGGGTTATACGCGTTTGGCGGTCAACAGCTAACAGCTGATGCCCTGTCTGCACTTTGTAAGGGAACATCTTCAAATCTTTCACCAAAATTCTGCGTAGAGACCGCCGGCTAATGCCCAATTGCATGGCACCTCATCGATGTTCCGGGCTCATCTTCGACATCTTGGGCAATAGCAGCAATATTCTCAGCAGAACGGCTGCTCCGGGGCCGGCCAGTCTTGGGAAAGTCTCGTGTTGTCCCTTCAAGGCAAGTGGCCAAACGCCACAGTGTTTGTCTAGTTGTTGTCGGACGGCCAGAAAATCTGCGACGAAATAACAACCGACGAATTGTTGCGCAAAAAAATGGAAACAATTATTCCGCCTTGTCCCTCTTATTCCTTGCGAAGTAAACCGATTCATGGCTTGTCAATTTGTATTCTGCGTTTGTTTACTTCACAAGTAGTGTCAAAACCGAATTGACATTTGGCGCCATTTGCAAAAGTTATAGCGTTTTCCAATAGGATGATTACTTTTGCCCCACCTTGTATAATTTGTTGATTTTTGTTTATAATTTTTTTGTGTTGTAAAATTTTTTCATATTCCTTTCCTATAAATTTAATTTACTTTTTCCTTATTATGCTGTCTCAGTAGAGGTAAAGTCACAAGGAAATCCATAATAAGTTTTATTTTGGCTGTATAATACTTAAGTACAAACTGAAATTTATTTATTTATTTGATATAATATCTTACATGTCAAATACAATTCAGCAATGTCGGCCTCCCTGGGTAGTTCACCTGTGCTGAGGCCTTCATTTTACAAAACAACAATGTATACCTACATAATACATTTCAAATAATGCTGTATAAAAAAGTAAGCTCAAATTAAACTAAAAATAAAAATTTATAATTAAGGTAGAATTATAGGTAAAATGAATTATTTTATATTGGTTTTGTGTGTTACGTGTATGCTTTTTATTCTTATTATGTAATGATATTTTGGTAATATTGTCTTTTTTGTTCTTTAATCCACTTTGTAATTTTGAGTATGAATATATTTTTGTTTTCTTCTATTTTATTTTCAAGGGTAAGGACTGATGGATGCTTTTATAGCATGATATTTATAGTGCCTTTGTCCAAAGCTTGTATTCACTGTCGGAATTTTTCTTTTATTTTGTACGAAACTGGTCTCTTAGTGATATTTTGTGATTGTTGAAATTTGTTTTTTTGGTTAAAAATGTAGTTTAGTAATGTTTTAAGTTTTAACGTACAATTGGCGTAATCTAGTACGTCACAACTGTTGAATATAAAATAATGTAAACTGTAAATAAATAAAAAATAAAATTACACACAACATTTTTTTAATCATTTGCTTAAAGGAAAAGAACTTTTAATTCCACACGGAAAAACAGGTTTATTTCCAGACCAAAAACTGAAACCGTACAAAACTTGCGGCATGTCACAGTTTATCACGGTTATCTATCAAGTCTGCCTATATTGCCTATTGCCATCCCATCAGATTGAAATAATAATTCATTTTTATCGTAACCAATAATAAACATATGTAGGCACATTATATGAAGTTAAATAAAAATAATATTTTTAAATATTTAAACATTTAGTTAAAAAATATACATTTGTCGGGGGACAAGTTATTTAACAACAGAATCATTTTTCCAAGCGGCATGGTGGGTTAGTTCTGCATCTCAAAACAACAAAAATCCTGTGCCTGCGCGCCCTTGTGAAGGTGTCGGGAGCATAAAACATTTTTTATGTGTAGATAATACCAATAATACAGATATGATAGTTCAACAGCTAGTATGCTGTTATTAGCAAAGCAGTTTTCCTTCTATCAGCGAGGCTATTAACCCAGCAAACCGCTACATGGTTATAACCAGGGGTAATACCTTACAAACTTCTGTAGAGTAGGAACTGTAGAGTAAGTTTCCTATATAATTTCATAACGATGAAGAAACAGTTCACGAAACACGTCGCAATTTTGGTTTTTCTTTATTCCATGGTATGTTGGGAAATTAGCCCACTTTTTTTCATAAAGTTGATTGTTTGGCTTTAATCGGTCTCGATCAAATTCCAGCGATATTCCAACATCCGCCCCCTCCCCCCACACTGTTCCCTTCCCCGCCGAGATCACAGGCCTCGGGCGGGCCACGTGACTTCGATATTACGATTTCAATGTTTGCTCGGATCTCAAAATCGAAATCGAAAACATATACACACTATGTACTCTGTAGGCTGCAGGTACATAGCAATAACTAGGGGCAGTTTCTTTCAATAACTTTCACGGCATCCGCAGAAAGCGTTGCTTTTATTAATACTCATGGCTAGCAAACTAGGGAAAACAGACATTTGGTAATAAAATATCTTTTTTTTAAATGATGACGCTTTTTGACATTCATAAGGCTGTATTGTTTGTTTGCTTATTGTTGGGTTCCATTCCTAGAAGCGCCGAATCGTATTCTGATATTTGTTTTTACCACACGGGAGGCCCTAAGGAAAAAAAATCCTCACGGCCTATGTGGAGATGCAGTGTGGTGGATCTTTTTAGGGAAATGCAGAGGAAAAGGAGACGAAGTTCTGGAAAGGAAAACTTAAATTAGGTATGAGGTATGAGGAGTGGGAAGGAATCCGGTGGTCAGTGTGTCCAGAAGTGAAGGATGAATGAATAATATGAGTCGGATAATAATAATATGACGGATGAATCCATCCCTTCCACTTAATTCTGTTAATATGATTTCAATTATTAACTTCCTCAAAACTCTAACTTTCTACTATTTTTCAAAATAGTCGCCATTTAAGTTCAAGTTCTGGTTTGCAAATTCATTCTGCACAAAACTCGGAAGCCCGGTGATGCGGTCAACCTGTCACAGGGTTTTGAAGGTTTTCATCGTCAACGAATTGTTGGCCCCAAGCCAATTTTGTGTGAGTGTACCATCGATATACTGATAGAAATGTCTAAGCCAACTAAAGGGAGAGGGGGTGATTTCTATTACTTTCACTCACACGAAGAAGTGGTATGGGTCCCAGCAATTTGACGACGATGAAGATTTAAAAAAATTGTCGGCTGTAATAGATGCTCATCTGTTATTCTCAGTGATCTTTTGGACCGAGCGTAGCAAAGTCGTGTTTCAAATCTGCCCTGGTGATGGGCACTGTAAGGGGGCGTACATTAATTACGTGAGCAGTTTTTATTCCAATCTACACCCCCCCCTGTTGGTGAGATACATATGAGCCACTTTGGATTTCAAGTAAAGTGAGATTTTGCTGAACCCCCCCCCCCCCCTCCTTTTGAGCTCACGTAATTAATGTATACCCCCTAATGCTATCCGAAATGTTGGCTAAAGAAGGAGGTAGTGCAAAGCGGCATATTATATACCTCAAAAATAAATCATGGTAATGAAGTCGTGGTATTTATTTGGACTTTTTTTGATTTGACGCATTTTTTTAAAGTATTATGTTTCCTACAAACCTGAAGAAAGTTTAAACAAAGAATTGTCGTTGAGTGACGCTTCTTTGGACAAATTGTGTAATTCCTTATTTGAAAGTAAAAGTAAATACAATTTAAACTTGGTAATTAAGAACTACTTACAAATGTTATGATTTAAGCAAATTTTGGTTTTGATTTATTAAATACTAGCAGACCCGGCCACACGTTGCTGTGGCTAACGAGACAGAACGCCATTACCCAACCTTTATAAAATCCACACCACCCGCTTGCCAGCTGCCCGCTGCCCGCTGCCTGAATTGAATATTTGAATTTCTCGACTTTTCTCTACTATAATAAGCATGTGTTTATACATATAATACTTCCTCTTGAATCACTCTATCTATTGGTGAAAACCGCATGAATATCCGTTGCGTAGTCTAAAATATCTATGCGCACATACATTTTGAGCGACTTCATCAAATAAAATAATTCAAATCAAATACCTACTTACTATAGGACACCTATTTTCCAATTTCTTCCGTTTCAAAAGTGACTATAGTTCGGCCCGCCAGCCGTTTTAAATCGCACAAAAATATGTTTTCTTTGAATTTCTCGGCGTTTCTCTAATATAATTTACATGTTTTATACATATAAACATTCCTCTTCAATCACTCTATCTATTGGTGAAAATTGTATGAAAATCCGTTGCGTAGTTTAAAAGATTAACGCGCACATACATTTTGAGCGACTTCATTTTATACTATGTAACTAGCAGACCCGGCCACACGTTGCTTTGACTAACGAAGCACAACGCCATTACCCAACCTTTATAAAATCCACACCACCCGCTTGCCAGCTGCCCGTTGCCCGCTGCCTGAATTGAATATTTGAATTTCTCGGCATTTCTCTACTATAATAAGCATGTATTATACATATAAACCTTCCTCTTGAATCACTCTATCTATTGGTGAAAACCGCATGAAAATCCGTTGCGTAGTTGAAGAGATCTATGTGCACATACATTTTGAGCGACTTTATTTTATACTATGTAATGATGATGAAGAAAAAAATATAAACAAACTTTTAAGGACTCGAGGTCGGTCTACTGTTCACTTAGCTAATAGTTTAAAAGTAGTTATAGCACCCTCACATAATTATTTGATGTTAAAATGTTGTCAGGTTATACGCCAAGAAGTGTCTGGGGTGCGGGGAGCGCGTGGCGGCCGCCGAGCTGGTGATGCGCGCGCACGACGCCGTGTTCCACGTGCGCTGCTTCGTGTGCGTGGTGTGTGGAGGCCGACTGCAGCGCGGCGACCACTACGTCCTGAAGCAGGGACAGCTGTTCTGCAGGCCGGACTATGAGAAGGAGGTGGAGATGCTGCAGGGATACACGCAAGGTAGAGTAGTCCTCCGGGGCAAGCCTCGTGCGGAGACGGATTGCTGCTTCAGGTGATATTCTGGAGTTTGCGGACCACATGACGTCACTTGGATTGGACAAGATTCTAACTTCACTTTATCTTGCTCTGAGGTATGAGGTGTCAAAGTTTGTAAAGACACGCACTCATAACCTATTTGTCGATGAGGTTGAATCGTGCGTTAAGTATTTTAGTTTAACAGATGTTAAAATAGGACGTGTACTTATCATTTTATAACATACCTGGACGTATACTTACCATTTAAGAACATACCTGAATTTACCTACATAGATCATGTATACAATCAGCAGGGCATAATAATTCATTGCGTAAGGTTCTAAGTACATTTCGCAAGCTACAGCTACGTTGTACCTAAAACCCTCCCCCCGTCGCGCCTTTTTTCTAACGCGAGGAGTCGCGCGGGGTCGCTAAGGACCCCAAAAATAAATATGATAAAATTGTTGTTTTAGCAAATATTTTATATTTTATTTTGACTGATTATAGTCAGGTGATAGGGGCTGCATTGAAATAAAAAGAAATAATTAAAAATTAGATGTTTGTTTTTAATATGAAAGCCAAAAAATCAATAGGGAACATTTTTTTATAATTTTGAATCATACTTATTTTAATAGTAAACATTTTAAACAAATCTTAACAATTTCTATCAAACTTATTACTATTTTAGTTCAATATAGATTTATTATTAAAACAAAAAAGAAATCAACAAAATACAATAAAAAAACATATTAACTTTTCCTTATCTAAGTAGTCTTAGTTTTCTCTTAGAACGCAGTCAGTGCATATAGTTTTGGTATGAATCGGACAAATGTTGCCCTTACAAAAATGACAAATAGATTTAAATTTTCTGTCTGTTTGTCTTGGACAGTGAATACAGCGCTTTCTCATTGGTACGAGCTCATTATTATCATCAGGTGGCTGATCTTGGAGGGGAGGCGCAAACCGTCTTATGCACTGTTTCAATTCACGTGGCAAAGACAAAATAGTTGCTCGAGATTGCAATTGAGGCGCACATAGTGCAAATGCCAATGTTTTCAAGAAAATTTTACGCTGCATATTGTGACTATGGACCTGGTTGTTCCATGACTATATTATGTTGTCGTGTTCTAACAGCCTGTGGGTAGGGAATCTTCTTCCATTTGCAAACAGTCGTATTTTTGCCGTCCCTCTGTCTTTTTTTCACGACATAAAAATTACGTGACGATAAATTCGCTAATGCAATATCATCCTCGTCACTGTTTGATGGTTGAAGCTCGTCTTGGGGAAGATCATCATCGCATTCTTGCTCGGACTCTGTGTCGTGCTCACTTATTTCGTCAGGGTAATCCACATTCTCAACAATTTCCTCTTCTAACCATCTCAAAATTTGTTGATTTTGTCTCGCGTCCATATTTACGTTATAAAAAGTAATAAAAAAAAAAACAGAATTGTAAAATAAACTATAACAAGAAATAAAAACAAATCACGATTGCAATTTTACTTACGTCAGTCGTCGCGCGGGGTCCCTCAGAGCCTCACACCGAAACACACGTCTGTATCTCACAGCGCACACGCGCAGACTAAATGACGGTGGCATGGCGCTAGCGTCAATCATAGTCCCTTTTAGGAAGCTACCTAAAGTAAGGAATCGATGGGAACAATTAAAATGTACATAATTAGTATTTTTGTAAAACTTGGGCTTTTAAAGACCCCACGCGAAAGGTCGAGGGTTATATTTTTCTCAAACCAGAACCTCAAAATAAGTAGGTACCTATCACGAATCAATTATTTTTGTAAACCGGTTCAAATCACAAGTTGCAAGATACAAAACAATGATTTGGCAAGCCGATTTTAGGTTTTTAATAAAATACTGCAAAACAAAAGCATTTCTTCGAGAAACAACAATAAGTTAGGAGTTGAAGGTTGATTGTTTGGATTTCGAAAAAGTAGATATTTAAACACTTTATTAAGACAAAAGTTTTTGACACTTTTGTCACGCCTGTTGTGAAAGAAATTACGCCTTCTTCACGCCGAAACATTTTGTCTTTATTTAGACTAAAAACTGTTGTGATCGAAAAAGGGGAATGTAGGACACCCTGCTTGCCAACATCCTTTCTATTTATGCTCTCAAAATCTCTCTGTCGGTAGAAACATAACTCCTAATTCACCTAATACTAGAGACTAATCGGCGAACCTAATACTAGAGACATCTCTTGGAGAACTCGATAAACTTTAAGAACTACTATCATTGGAGACATCTATGTTAATGTAGCTTGAACTATAAGTAATATTGACGGTAATATCAAGTTTAAAAAGTTGATGGGAACAAACAGTCACCTCTTAGAATAATACCTAGATCCCTCTAAAGCAAATTGTTGTTGCAAGCCTTTCTTATCGGAAAAAGAACAATGTATGTTGGTATTGCGGCAGTTCACCAGCAGGGAGGCAAAAAGCAATAACGATAATCCATGGCAGCTTATCTTTAACAGGCCCATCTAAATTGCTACCGGCGCGTTATTTTTGTAGGCAGTAGAAAGTTGCCTGTCATCTACTCGTACTTGCTTACTTATCACACTGATAATATTATTGATTCATATTGGTAGATAAGTGATTAGAAGGCGAAAACCTCTGTTATTTAAAATGCGATAGAAGTATTTGTATATATTTTTTTACGTTAGCTCCACACAGGAGGCCCTGAGGAAAAAAACACTCAAAGCTTATGTCGTCTTTGCGAATGCTGGGTGGAGGGTCTTTTTAGTGAAAGGACGAAGAGGAAGTTCTGGGAAGGAAAAAGTATGAGGGGTGGGTGGGACTCGGAGGGTCAATGTGTCCAGGAGTGACGGACGTACGATTCCATCCCTCCCACTGTGGTGCAAGGTGATGGGTCGGGAGTTTCCGGCTGGAGAGATCTAGGTTGGTCTCCCTCAACCAGTCTTAGTAGGTGGGCAAACGCCAAGACCCATGTAAACCTCACCCTATGAACTCTGCTAAGTTACCAAACGTAGTGAAATTATTAGGGTGGCCAATGGCAGGGGTTCCCAGGGCGGCGACGCATATCCGCCTCCCAAATTTATACAAGGCTAAAGGAGGTCTCTTAGGTTCAAAAACATCGGTTTGATAACATGGGAGTATGTGAGATGGCAATAGAACCACCGTGCACGGTAACAAATGTTTATAATATCTACTCACAGGGTAAGGTGGGTCTCTCAGCTGCTGCACGCAAAATGTTTTATTTTTTCTAAACATTTACACGACATATTAAAACATTGAGGCGTGGCTGCAATGTTTTAGCTTTCCATGGCCGATGGAAAACATTTGTTTTTTGTACATGTAAAAAAATAATAATAATAAAACTCGTCTTTGATAAGATTCTTTGATAATAATACCCACTAGCCACCACTAGCAGATTAATTATATATTTTTTTCATCATTACTTTTATTACGGGTTAATAGCAAAAATAAATAAATAAAAACCATATTAATACGTATTACCTAAGTTTATAAAAATGTCTATATTTTAATAAATAGGTATGAGTACACGTTTTTTTCTGCAACAATATGTAGTCTGGTGATATTTTGCATCATATTTTAATGGTAATGGTAGATGCATTTAAGGGAAAACACGTATTGTGTTTATCGTGACGCCATGGATACGTCATACGGAAACGCCACGTGATGGAATTAAACGTGATGGAAAACACGTATTGCGTTTATCATGACGCCAATGACGTGATGGAAAACACGTATTGTGATTCAAAATACTTTGTTTCCTTTGTTTTACATAATATTTCAATTAACAACAAGGACGTCACGTCAGTTAGAAATGACAAAAGAAAAATGATTGATATACCTATGATTAACGGACAATTTTTGTGGGAGTGCATAGTTATAGATTTGTATTTTGTAAGTTGTAATGGTGCCTTGTGACTTTTTTGTGTTTTTCAAATGAAATGATTTTTTTAAAATTCGGTTGTTGAAACTCTAACAAAAACCTTTGTAAAAAATTCATGGCAAACCACCGTTGTAAAGTCATAATGGCGACACGATTAAAATATTGTTAAGAGGAACGGAATTTTTCATACAAAACTTAATTTAGGGAATTATTATTTTTTTTAATCAAAAAGGTATTTCAAATATCTAATACAAATATGGGCTACTTTATTTATTTTTGTTTTAAATTATAAAATATGTATTGGCAAACAAAGAAAACAATTTTTCATAATTTTCGAGGTAACTTTGGAATTTTTTGTAAGTAAATTATAATTATTAAGAAAATATTTTTTATTTTGTTACAATGAAAATTTGGTGGTACTTGCTGAGTAAATATAACAATAAAAAATAAATAAACTTCATAAAAAGCCTTACTTTGGGGAGAGATGTTAATTTGCATTTATGTCCGGCAAAATGCTTTTTTAATTATTATTTTTTATTTTATTTCATACTTCATCATATTTTCGTAAATAATTATCATTAACTCAAAGATATTTGCTAAAGGTGCCTTTAAAATCATGAAAAGTGATATTTTTTTATTACTTACATTTTATAATTTAAAAACAAATAGATAAAGTAGTACACATCGGTTCTAGATATTTAAAAAAAATTCCTTTTGATTTAAAATAATTATGTTACAGTTTGATTAATTATTTTGACAGCAAATCCAAAATTAAGTTCAGCATTTCCCCTTAAGAAGAAACTATTCAAACAATTCGTTGATATTGTTTATTGAACATTTATTTTAATTTGATCATAACGTTGAATTTTCTTTTGAAATGTATTTCTTCTGCAGTGTTATGAAAATGGTAAAATTCTTGGTGGTTTTCCGAAACCATGCGATTTTGGGCGATTTGTTTTCCTTTGGAATACATTTATCATGACCTGATGGTATACATAGTTGTATACCTAATTTTGGCTAATAGTAGCTAACCACTATTAAAAATTTTTACATTTCATTTTCTATTATGGTGTCACAGTTTATTTACATTAATTATTGTATTACTTATATTAAAAACTAATGTTTTTCTAATCACAGCGTTATTATATATTCAGTGGTAGATAGTGAATATTTGCGTACTGCTAAGCTGGAATCTCATCTGATCTAATCTATGATTTATTTCACAAAATCTACGAAATACTTTACTTAGAACAGATTTTCTACGCGATAGAAACCAAAAGTTGGAGATACTTCAACATTCGTTCTATGTTATGAGCTATAGAATAGATAAGGTGAGAACCCAGAATTATTACTCTAGCTTGCTTTTAATACCGCAATTTCTTTGACGAACATTTAAAAACATGTTTTTATATTTTTGCTCTCTGCTCTGTAGCTGTGCGCAATTGCTATTCTATCCCAATAAATTTGAAACTTTTTAGCGAATTATGATGGTCTTATGTGCTCAGCCTTTTTAACTGCGTACAGTTTTTAGAGGATTTGTTTTAACATATTTGAAGAGGTGCCTATCAAAAAATATCATGATATGCATTTAATTAAAGAAAATAATTGATGATACAGATTTCATGGTATCATTGCTACGGAACCGTTTAAAGTTTTCTTTTCTGTGAAACAGGTTTTAATAGTTTATGCTTTTGGTCCGTTTTGACTGAAATGAAAAGCCTAAACAGTTCTGTATCAATGATAACATGAAATTACGTAGTACTATTATTTAAGAATTATATTGGCGTCATGATATTTTTATAAAAAAATAATTTGGTAATGCGATGGCGATGATTCTGAATGATCTGATTATCTGAGAAATCTCGTTCCTGTTGATGGTTGCGAAACTGTTGTTTATATTTTCTAATCCTTTAAAATAACATTTGAAATACTCTAAAGAATATCAGACCAAACAAGGTCCTGGTAATATCTAATGAAACTGCGTGGGTTCATATAATATCTAAGGTTCTGGAATAATTCTTTGCGATAAAGTTATATCGTCTTTATCGACCACATAAATAATTTTACAAATCAACCATTCATTGTTCTGAATGAGCTAGTAGGTATTTACGAAAAAGCGAATTGATTCGAATAATTCTGATACGAGTTCCATAATACTTTCTAAATATGCTTATTTTCTTAATCACCTACTTCTCCTTGCGGTGTCACTTTACTGGGCTCAAGAACATGAAATGTTGAATCTTATCACCAATAGTAAATCTCAATCGAAAAAGCGCTGAATGGGGTATTTTTGTTAACTATGAATTCCGTAAAAATGTGCAGAGGTTTTAAAGCTATTTTTTTATTCTGATCTAAAATTTTTTACTAAAATGTATATTAAAATATTCATTCATAATTTTTGATTTTAAAAACGATCTAAAACAGCACATTCTGAAAAGAATACGACTGGATACGTCAATATGGTGTAGAAAACGCTACTGGCTGTTAGGCGACTGTCAACAAAATCACATTCACGAACAAAACAAACATATCGTCTTGGTGGAAAATCAAAAATGGCACACTTTAAATCGTTATAGAAAATTGGTTTGTCAACACAAAATAATAATGACTTCAACATTGTATTTTAAAAAATAGAGAATAAAAAAAACCTAGTGAAGTAACCCTTTCGTCTTAAAGTTTATCATTTACATTCTGCACAAGGTATGCCTGACACCCACCAAATGTTATAAAATCGCCCCATAATTGTTAATTAAACGTGCTCATCGTACCTTTAATAATATTTGAATAAACTCTAACATCAACCCTTGTTTAGGTTTCACATTTTTTACATTTAAAAGTAGCATTTATAAACTGTTCAATGCGCATACATGTCCCTTTAGAGATCACCACTTCTCACACCTACAAACACATATCTCACATGTAAACACATATCTATGCACTAAACATGTCACCCTTTAATATTTAAATATTCAAACCAAATACGACATTACAAGGAAACATATCGAAGGTGTAAGGTAAATTGTATCATCACTGAAACGAATAAATTTTTTTGTTTCTGTTATTTGCTTGATAAATGGAGAAGTAATTAACAGGTCCAGCTCCAGCCAATGTTATTAAATTTATGAATTCGCTCTCATTCTTGCATCACCTGTCTCACTTTTCCAAACTCGTATTTACAACAGTTTCTATAATATAAATAAATAGAATAAGATATATAAAACGCACAGTGGTGGAGTGGTGGGCGATAATGCCCATGTCGGGTCGGGAATCACTATGTGGATGTACCTATTGTTTGCAATTTCCAGGAGACTTTCCTTGTGACGAATACGTGGCGGCCCGCAGCGGGGACGGGCGGCGCGGTCCCAAGCGACCGCGCACCATTCTAACCACGCAGCAGCGACGCGCCTTCAAGGCATCCTTTGAGTTGTCGCCCAAGCCCTGCCGCAAGATCCGCGAGGGACTCGCCAAGGACACGGGTCTTAGCGTTAGGATTGTACAGGTAGGTACACACATTACGCTTCCGTCATAAAACAAAACGAAAAATTGAAGAAAATCTAACAAATTGAAGTAAAAATATAACATGTCAATACAACATATCCCAGCTTAATCCAATCTAACCTAACCAAACCCAACCCCAACCAAAGCCAACCTAACGTAACCTAACCCAACCTAACTCAGTCCAACCCAAACTAACGAGATCTATGAAAATTAAAGATATAAAGGAGAATTAAGAGTAAACTTGTGCGTAATAAACAAGGTACCATCAGAAGATACCTACTAACAATACAAACAACCTAGCCCAACCTCAAACCTATTTTATCACGTTTTATTTTGTCGTTGTTCTGTTTTATCCGCGGTTACCATTGATCTAGAAGGCGGTCACCAAACATTTCCTTTGGTTATTTCGTTTTTTATTTGATGGAAGAGGTCTTTTGGTTGACTTTTTTGTTGTGGGTGGTTGCCACTGTACACGGCGTCCGGAGACTTGCAGTACCTACAAGCGGGAAACCTGTGCAAAAAAATCTACATCGCATTTGTAGTCGATTTTGTGGTATATATCTATATATATATATATATATTTTTTTTTTTTTTTTTTTGAGTTTTCGATTTCGATTTCGAGTAAATCGAGAGCAAAGTTGGAATTTTTTAGGTAAAATTCGAAAAAAAGATCTTATAGCACAGATCAATTTTTTGTGTTTGAATTCTCTTTCTGACACAACTGATGTAGATTCACAAGTTTCCCACTTGTAGTTGAGTTTCTAGGCACTGTGTATACGAAAATAAGTTATACTAACGCTACACGATATTATTGTTTTGACACCTCTCCCTTTCTATCGTAAACTTACTTATATGAATACCTAACAAAAGAGTTCCGTTGTAACCCTCTTTCTGTTAGACTCGCCGGGCCGTTTATGGGGGCAAGGGAGAGGTTACAACGAAGCTATCAGCAGTATGTCTGTAGACACTTAGTATTTTATTGCCAACTAGGTGTGGTTTCAAAATCAACGAGCAAAGATGAAGAAAATCCAGAAGAAAGCGAGGGACAATAAAGCTGGCTCCGGGGGCTCCAAGGACAGCTGTGACAATAGCGATGGCGGAGAGAAATCCAAAATAAAAATAAAAGAAGAAGACCAGAGTAAGTAATCATTTCACCTCCTGCATACGGCATACAACACCTATTCCGGTTCGTTGATGACACGATATCAGATCTGTTCGTTGTGTATTATATACGTAAAAAATACAGTCGAATTGAGAACCTCCTCCTTTTCGAAGTCGTTTAAAAAGAAAAGATACCAACACTTTTTTATTTTTATTTCTTTTATAAATTCAATAAACTGACAGTTTGATAATGAACAGATAATGAATCAGAAGGCGAACCAGCTGTCATGCATAATAATAATTACATAGCAGAACTTCTTTACAAATAAACTGTTTTTATTTTTTTTAAATTGAATAATATTATTATAACAAGTAAACATTAAAATGGAGTTCTAATAAACAAAAATTTTAACAAAACAAAAAAACGACTTCAAAAAATGCACTAAAAAGTAAAAAAATAATTTCGTATTCTTCTACAACTTCATAATCAACTTACTTTTTGTAATCATCAATATGTAGATACGATTGTTACTTTTGGAGTCGGTCGGTCGAGTCACACTCGTTTTTTTCATGTTTGTTTATCCTTCAAACTACGGTGAAACATTGTTTTTTAACCCCTGAAACATGTTTTTATTTTGAGACATGGCATCACTGGGTTCAACTAATCAGCTTCTTGCGTTATTCCTCTTCCAGGGGGTTCCTGCTATTCTTTACTAAATATTTCTCCTTGCTTCGTCTCGCCCTTCTTAGTATCGACCGTTCTAATATTAGGAATTCTACTGGCGGCGAGGGTCAGCAGTCGAGTCGAGTTTTCTTCTAGCCATCAAAATTACGTGTTATTGGTTTTAAAATGTAATCACCTGGAAATATTACATGTAGATACTTTAATTATGTAGGTACTTTAAGTAGAACACACCGTGGACTTTGCTTTATCAAATCAATAATATTTTGATAAAGCTTTTTATAAGCCTCGAAAAAAAGAATGTTAAAATTTCTTACTTATAAACTACTTTTCTGATTCGGTTTAATTGAATAGCTAGCTGGTTCCCGGCATGCGTTGCAATGCCATATTCAAAGAAATACATTGTTTCTCTCTGAATCATCTTTCCCGTGCGTCCCCGTTCCCCTCCCGCGTCCCCTTCCCAGCTAGCTTTATAAATTATAGCCCATATATTATTCTGATGTATGAGCTATTATCGTAAAGTTTCATTCAAATCCATTCAGTAGCTTTTGCGTGAAAGAGTAACAAACACACATCCATACAAACTTTCGCGTTTATAATATTCGTAAGATGCAAATTAAATTCTTCGAAAAATATTTTAATATTTTAGCCTGAACTTGACGAAATAAAATAAAAGATTTGGCAACGTTTTTTATCGCTGAAATCAAATGTTTTTTTTTAATTTTATGCTTTATAAATTTTATTTCCTTTTTTCACGGCCAAAAGTATTATCGTTGTATATTTTTGAGGTGTTATGCCGTGATGTGCTACCTCCTTTTTTATCCAACGTTTCGGACAGCGTTATATTGTCCATCATCCAGTGTCCACATCTGCCCTGATGATGGACACTTTAACGATGTCCGAAACGTTGGATAAAGAATGAGATAGCGCAACACGGCGTAACACCCTAAAAATAAACGACCTAGACACCTTATCAACATTTTTAACGATGTGTCTTTTAAAATAGATAATTCAAACTCACACTTAGTGATCGGTTATTGTAAAAAACTATCAATCCGAGTATAGTCGTATTATTATAATAATTAAAGTATTTTCAGAATTAACTGCAATTTGTTATGTTAAAATTGTTACGATTATGCATTACAAAGGTTAATTACCTATATAAAAATGTTTCGAAGGTACGAAATCGATCAGATTCTGTGTCAAATATCACAGATTGGCTGCGCGTAACCAGGAGTAAAATTTCCTTCGTTCCCCTCATTTCAGCGCGTAATTTATGAACAACTCGGTGCGTACCTTAAACGCAATAAGGCGGGTGGAATTGGGGTGGTGGGGGTTCCTGGGGGAAGGGGAGTGGGCTTAGGGGCGCGTTGCCACAGCAACCTCAAGTAGGACCTTTATTATTTTCCCTACGTTTTCCCTGCGCCATATGCCCCGTCTTCAATGAACACGCGTTCAACCGAATACTGGAGATATTGCAATTTCTAGATTTCGGGCACGACTTTATTTAGCTTAATGCCTACGTGGATATTGATGTATTGTTATGCTATTGTTCACAAATACAAAAGTAGCTCAATTAGAAGTGAGGAAAGCAGTCAAATAGTGTCTAGTAAAATAAATCAGCGTCGCGGCATATTGAGAATAGGTACTTTTAAATTGACGCCACGAGTAGATTGCCAGCAGGGGATGTAAGTCGGGATGACAAACACGAAGAAGCGTAAACCCAAATCCATGAACCACACGAACTATTTCAATCAAAATCATTGTTTTAGTTTGGATCTAACTTTCAGATAGGTAGGAAATGGATACCTACTACAGAAATCTCACAGGAAAGCTCGCACCAACACAACTCCCAGAATGAATTTCATTTTGTTGATGCTTAACCTCGCAGTGTGATTTTTTTAAAGCCCAAATTTATTTATTTAAGTAGACACATTCAAAGAAATCCCTTGGTTTGGAATGTCTACCACACGTTTGAATATCAATGTCGTTATCTAAGGTGATTACTCTGAGATTTTTTGAAATATTGAAAAAGATTTGACGATGCGAATCTCTCCAACATCGTTAGTATTTCATTGAAGTTTTTCTACCAGGATTCTAGTCTAACACGTATCTGAAAACTTCAGTCGTGTTACAACGATACCACAAGGCAGAATAGATGCTCTAGCACAGCTGGTTCTTGTGATCTTCGATGTCATAAAGGTACATCGGACTTGACTGTTTCTGTACGTAATTATTACAATATTACAGATACCCTTGTCTAAAGTACCGTTGATACAATGAGTACGTAGTGCTTAAAACTTTGTGGGTTTCGACGTATTCAGGTAGCGGGTTGCTCTGCGCACTGGCGATTTCAAGTACAGATTTGTGCGACTCGATAAGTCGTGGCGACGTCATCGAATGTGAGATTCTGGCTCAGAAAAATTGATTTGTGACATAATTTCACTATTCGCCATTGATCAGTTCGAAAAAAATATTTCAACAACCCAAAACATCTACCAGTTTCTAATGGACGATAGTTTGTCATACCTACCTAGGATGTTAAAGTAAATAAGGGACGCGTCAAAAGTCATTGTCATTTTGCAGTCGAAAATAACCGATATAACTTTATTATTTTATTAATTGTTAACAATAATAAATTATAAAATTAGTTTTCGCAGTTAAAAAGGTATACATTCTCTTCTCTACAGAAGCGGGCTCTGTTTAAAAGACGAACGGACTTCAGGAAGAATTGTATCTATAATTAATTATGATTTAAGGATAGGTAGGTATATGAACATAAAAACAAAGTTGATGAAAAATTAAAATGTTACATTCATCACGAAGACAATTTTATCTTGTTGTTATTTTGACATTGAATTTCTCTTTAGTCTTCGATTGTTGTGATATTTTCGAGTAGGCTGTTTTTTCACTGGATTTGTGTGATGATGTTGTGCAAACGAGGAGTCACATTTTTGTGCTGGAGATGTTTTGGCGAGTTCGACTTTCAGTAAAAAACTGTGATTTTGTTTTCCATTTTTATTTTTTATTATTTTGTTTTATATTTATTTATTTTATTTGCATTACATATTTCTGATGATGGCAGTTTTGCCCTTGAGTAGGAGAATTTGCATTTTATTCTACACCTATCAAATTGCAGGAGGACGCATTCGATAAGATTTTTGATCATGTTGTAGAGTTTTAGGTCATCAGCAGACAATAAATAAAAGAACGAGTGATGATTGAGCTAATATAATGTGTATGGTATGTATGTAGGTCCGCACGCGCTGTCCGCCTTCCTCAACGACTCCTGCAGCGACACGGAGGCGGCCGACCCCGACCGCCATTTCCTTCCCATCAAGGAGGAGATCACTCCCGACGAGAGTTTCTACCGTGATTCCAGCTCGCACGGACCGATCGCCGATTTCTCTGGTAACTACATTACTTAATACTACTTAACATCGGTTAACATGTACATATTTTTATATTTTATTTATTCAATCTACGCAAGATACACAACATAAAACAAAATACAAAGAAAAAATAAGAAAATATATGCCAATTGTACAATAAATACGTAGAATAACCAAAACAAAACAAAAATAAAGATACAATAAAGTTTGCGTCAAGGTAAAATTTTAACGAGAGATTCATCAAATTTAATAAAAATGTTAGAAATCTTGCCACTAATACAATGGATGTTATAATTGTGTTCAAGAAGGATTAACGCAGCTGAGTGCTCGCATTTTTAATGTATTCCAAATCGCATATCTACCTAGTACGTACATTTTAATTTAAACCTAGCTGGAAAACTGAAGCAACTTTTTATGACCAAGAAAGGACGAAATGTAATGAAATCGTTTTTTCTTCACCACTTATTTAATCAAAATTATCAACACGTTTCGAAACCAATGGTTTCTTTGTCAGAACAAAATGAAAATTATTTAACATAAATTACAAAAGACAATAAGTACCTATACACAAAAAACCCTTACACAGGGTGGTAATTAATTAGTTAAAGGCATAATAAAAAAAAACAATTGGATGAAATAAAAAATATTTAACAGTAGGTAATAATTGTATTTATATATAAAAAAAAAACTTTTGTAGGTCGTGTATACAATTGTTTTCATTTAATTAAATGACGTCAGAATTTGAATTGCAATTTATTATTGAAGAAAAGAAAAGAAATCTTTATCAACGGCCAAACAGCTGCATAAATTGTATAAAAAGTCTACATTACATTTAAAAACATTGATTTAATCAACTGGTTCAACATTTAACATTTTTATTTTACAACTTTATTCTAAACGTCAAATTTCGAAGGGTGATCTCGGTATCTATGCTATATGAAACAAATGATTAATTACCTAGCGCCATCAGTTTAGTGGGTACCCATAATCTCAATCTGTAAGAAATACAACAATATTGTTCTTTCAATATCTGCATAATTTTGTGTTATTTTGAATATTTTGAGTTTGTATAATTGTTAACCTCAATACAGGCTTGTCCTAGTGAGGTAACAAATTGTATTGTATACATTTTTACCTGAAGTGTAAAGAAACAACAAATAAATAAATAATAAAAAATTATCATTTTATAATAATTTCCTTTTGTAGTGATCGTGATTAATTTTGAGTTATTGAAGTGAAAACTTCTTTTGCATCGTTGTGAATTGAAACTCGATGAAACGAAAAAGCGACACTAAAAAGAGACAAACAAATGCATCTATAGTAATCGGTCTCCTCTTTGTGCGGTGCTTCGTAGCCTCCCAATTCTTGTCTACTTTAGTTTTCTGAAAGTTTCACGTCTTCCGTATGCGAACTGCACACTTGAATTTTTTATGTCGTATTACGCGTACTCCTTCTTTAACCAACGTTTCGAATAGCGAGCGTAAAAATGAATTTGATTTGATTTGTAAAAAAATATAAACGTTGAAATTAAACACTATTGATCTTCTCAAAAAGATGGAGATCTCCTGACTCGGTTAAAATCAAATATAAAATCCGCCAACAATGATAATCAAAATTGTATTTTCTGGTATTAGACACAACTTTGTCAGCCAATCGTAAAATTCCATCGAATAAAAGTTTTCTTGTTTTCCCAATAACAGTTAAGCATTAGAACCGTTCGACTGTTTCCCGGACGTTAAACATCGAGGGAATAACTGCTATAAAATATTGTAGTATGCTATAAACCCACCGTAGGCCATTAGAGTTGTCTTTTTGTTACGTTTTGAAGACTGAAAATATAGAGAATGGAGGATGCTTTCTTTTGCAGATAACCATTTCCAATAAAACATCATTTCTTATTCAATTTTACGAATCTTTTACAAGTTTTGTTTTTCGAAAGTAAAAATGTTTTTTTTTTCGAAAGTTTAGAAAAAATTTCTCTATAAAGACAGGCTCTGTTTTTTGTAGTTTTAACTACACGTTTACCCTTCTTTGGTAGGTATTTTATTTAATCTTTGAAGAAGATAGATACAGACACGAAATTAAAAAGTAACGGTTGCAACTAGAACTTGAACCCAGATTGTCGATATTTTTCCGATCAGAATAACCTAAATAATCTCTCTTAAGTTGAGATTACTTAGTGGGAAGAGGCTGGAGAAAGAGATAGTATTTTTATGTGAATACCGCACAAGAGTCCAAACTGCTCAAACCGCCTGGAGGCGGTGAGACTATGGCATCTCCAATCGGGGTACGTTGTGAGGTTGAATGTAGTGGGTAGGGGAAGGAGAAGAGTAAGACGGGAAAGTACCTGGTTATTCAGATCTAGTCAAACACGGCTAAAGCCATTTCAAGCAAAGTTTCATTTCTGAATTATGGTCGTACACCGGGCGATACTAAGAGTATCTTCAACTCTCCAACATGGCGCAAATTCACTTTATATATTTTTTAAATGATTATATTGTGAAATAACACAAATCAATCGTATGAAATTTACTTGCGCACGCCGGGATTTGTCGAAGGGAGTTTTTGACCAAACGGATCAGATTTTGAACCCCCCCCCCCCCCTTCCCCCCTTCCCTTCCCCACCCACAAATTTACAAAAATGGGGGAAAAAAATGACGTAGGAATTTGCAACATACCTCCCCTCTTAAACGGTAGATAATTAAAAAAATACCCAGATCAGAGGCGGGTGGAGGATAAATATTTTAAAAAAATCAGTGTATCTCTTATTAACTATTAGCAATGTTTGCCTCTCCCCCCCCCCCCCCCCCCCCCCCGCCCCCAATAATATGTTGTTGTTGCATCTACTCGGAAGTTTCTACTTTTTTACCCCACGATTAGGTACCGTTGAACTATTATTATACCATAAGTGTGTGAAAGACCCAATGGGTAAATACTGTTATAAATATATATGATGTGGTCCAGGTATGGGAGACAAGATGGATGGCGGTTTCCTGCATTTCCCGTACGGGCCGCAGCACCTGCAGCTGTTGGGCGCGCCGCCTCCGCTGAACCCCATCGACCGCCTCTACTCCATGCAGAACTCCTACTTCTGTACAGAGGAGGCCGCTATGATAGATCAGTAGAAACATATACACCTACACAACCACGCCAACATTGCACTATACATTAGATTATGATAATTTGTTTATATACATATTTTGTATGGGTATGGCAGTGTAAGCACACTGCACAGCGTACAAAATACAGAAAAAATTGTCGTTCGGGAGTATTGTGCAGTAACTTCATGTGGTTCGGGAGTACAGTAAAGTAACTTCGGGAGGTGATTCTATATAATATATATTGTATATGTGATCCCGGTGGTCGAGGGATAAGACTCTCGACTAGCAATGTGGAGGACGCGAGTTCGTTATTTTAAAAATTTCAAGTATTTTATTTAAAATTAAAATAAATTAGAATACTCCACTGCCCAACATAAATACTCCATCAAGATAGAAAGCCAAAAAAGCAAAACATGGCTGAGAGAACACAGCAATAATCGTCTTGTGAACATCATGAAGACAATTCGAAGACAACTGGCAAGTAAATACAAATGTTTAAAAAAAACTACGGGCAGCCTCAGAACAGGAAACTCGAGTGAGGAGGATTGTGAAAACTTAGATTGTATACTTACGTTATGCCTTTTACTTACATCTTTACTCCCGAAGCATGCATTTTTCGGTAAGTTCTACCTTACACCGATTTTTTTTTTGTTGGGGTGACTGTTTGTACGGGAAAAATAAATTTAAAAAAGTTTTATTTTTATTTTACTAGCCTCCGAAGTTATCACATTTTATCTGCCATCATTTTGTATTAATAAGGAAGACGATCTACAATGTAAAATGTATCACTGGTTCCATCACACATCACGATGTAACTTGTCCTTTGTATCGGCTTTGCTAAAATAGTAGTATGTACATAAATGAATTGAAAAAATTGGATGATATTAATTTATCTATGAGTATTTTTTTGGTGTTATTATAAAGTGTGGTCGATTGTGTATTCTATTATGTTTGAGATTATATTATTCGTATATATGGTGTTCGGAAAGTAGTGGCACTAGCGAGACTTATGAATCTACATCACATTTGGATTTTTTTAAGTAGGTAAATAGTTTTTTTATTGAACTTTCGTTTTGAAGTTAATCGAGTCTGAAGTTGTAATATTTTTTTTGTTATAAAGAATAGATTCATCAGTATATAGAAGCTTTGACTTTCCAACTAGGAAGGTCTCCCGTTCTATTCAAATTTATTTACTCAAATTTAAAAAGAAAGATCGCTAAGGGGTTAGAATCATTAACTTTTAAAAAGTTATTATCAGTTTTACCCATTTTTCAATTTGAGATGCAAGTGCAGGTTCCCCCGCCACGGGAACCGTTTAGTGGATAACCAACACGCCTACCATAAGTCATCCCAGGTGGTTCGGAAGTTTGGTAATTTAGCGGGGGTACCCGGAATGAGGTGAGGACTCACGGGATGAGGTTCGTCCAACTACTGAGTGGCGGGCGGGATCGGGAGAGACCGGTTAAGGGAGACCTTATGTCCTCTCCAGCCGGAATCTCAGGATGTTTTGGTACGTTCGTCACTCCTAAATACATTGACCTCCAGATTCCTACCCACCCCTGATACCTTTTTCCTTCCCAGCACTTCTTTCCCCTAAAAAGACCTTACCCACAGCATCCCCAAAGATTACATAGATCCTGAGGAAATTTTTCCTGGGTTCTCACGTGTGGAGATAATTTAAAAAATATATAAAATACATACTCGTATATCAGCTCTTTATTGTCCTTTAAAAAGTATTTGAAGGAAAGGGCCGGTTATGAAGCGTTTTTTTTTTCATAAGAAAAAAACGTAAAAAATTTAAATAACATAACGATTAAAATGCTTAAATCGAGAAAAGGTAAGTTTTTTAGTGATCTACATAGGTGATGTAGATTCAGCAGTTCCCGCCCGTACCGCTGTTTTTCAGAAACGATGTATACTGAAAACAATTATGTGGTTTTATAATGATTTGTTTTTGGGATATTATGCCGTGTTGCGCTATCTCCTTCTTTCTGATTCAGCATTACGGTGTCCATCATAAGGGCAGTTATATTATGTAATCGAAGATTATGTTGAGGTGTATGCTTATGTATGTTGATGCGATTCCGTGTTACCAGCTCCAGTCCTCTAAGAGCTGGTATTGCAGTATGGTTTTAAATGGTTTTCTGCGTTTAGTTTTGGTAATGAAACGGAAACTGAGCTGAATAAGAAGGTAGCGCAACACGGCGTAGTACCCCAAAAATAAATAACATAATGCTTTTGGCGGTGAAAAGTTAGTGGTAGTGTTTTCATCATTTTAATTTGTCAATGTTTTGAGTATCGTACGAAATCACAGGAAAGGTTGCAACATTGTTGTTCAAAATCATTTTATTTATGTACTGATTCACTATTTGCAATATGAAACCGATTGCTTAACTCAAATATATTGTATTTTAGAAAACAAAAGTGTAAATATGTTTTTAATACCTATGTAAGTTCTTTGTACGTATAATTAATTTAATATTCCGAATGGATGAGTTTTTCAGCGTATTTTTGGATTAAACTTATGATAATTTGTATAATAATCTGTAAATTATGTGTAATATTATTATAAGGGATTTTATCCTACAAATCGCCGGTTAAGGTAAACAAGACCTATTAAACTCTCGATAGAATAGCTTTATTTAAGAGGAACGGCCCCGGGGCTCTTTTCATACTAAACCTATTTTTAATCAAAATATCAATCCAAACTGGAAAATCATTTTTTAATCAAATATAGGGGCGGTGGTCCTGTGGTGAGAGTGCTCGCTTAACACTCGGAGAGAACTAGTGCAATGCACCCATTCTAAAATTCTCACCCATTCTAAAAAAACATATCACTGCAAATATCTAGAACGAATTTGTGCTATTTTATTTATTGGTGTTCTTGCAGACCTGGCAACACGTTGCTGCGGCTAACGAAACACAGCGCCACCTACTGATAACGCCGTTACCCAACCTTTATAACCAACGCCATCTGTTAATTTCCATACATATCAAATCCACACCGCCCGCTTGCCAGCCCGCTCCCATTAAATATTATATATTTCAACCAATTTACAAATTGTATACCTAAGCCTTCCCCATGAATCACTCTGTATATTGGTGAAAACCGCATGAATGTCCGTTTAAAAGATCTAAGCGTACAGACAGCGGGAGTGACTTTGCTTTATACCTGTTGAAAAATAGGCCATTAGATAAATAAATTATTAAAAATTTTTGGAAACTTTGGCAATTATTTGTGAGTTAATGATAATTAAAGAAAAAAAATCTCTGCTTACCTACTATATAAATACGATGAAATTACGAGTATAAATAAATGCTAAAAAATATTTAAAAAAGCATTTTGATATTGCGTAACACCAAATTACAAGCAACCAATTTATGTTAGAACCCAAATTTGTCGTAAATAAATAAATTAAATTTCTTCTTCAATCTTTGCAAACTGACTTTGTGGCGTCATTTTTTAATTAAATGATTACAAACAATTTTGTAAAACATTACTATTTTAACAAAACTATCAACATTTCTCGAAACCAAAGGATTCTTCGTCAGGATAAAATTAAAATAACACCAATAAAAATAACAAAAGACAAACAAGTAAAAGAACTATGTACAGACAAATAATATTTTATATATTTTTTTGTCTATGGTTCTTTGTCTTTTTTTAATGTTAATCTTCTGGTTTAAAAATATGTTGGTAATTTTCATTAAATAGTGGTGTTTTACGAAGTTATTTGTTTTCATATAAATTTAAATTTCTAGCCAAAGAAACGCAATTTCTATTATGTTTATGTTTATTTTTCATATTTTCACAGTGATTATTTTTTCAGGGCAAGATTATCTTTTTAATAATTATAATTAACTCACAAAAAAGCCAAAGTTACTTATAAAATAATCCATAATTATTTCTATGGCCCGTACATTGGAGGTTATCCACCACTTATCCGCCCTGATATAAGTAACATATGGTTACTCCTTCAAGGCTCTCGCAAGGATTCTAATTTTATTTTATAAGTAAATCTACATTTAATTTTGAACGAATCTAGACCTCCAGTGTCCCTGCATACGTTGTAAGCAAGCAGTATGGCCTGTACAGTATAAAATAGCACATATCCGTGCTGGATATTTGCTAAAACTTGAAATTAAATAAAAAATTATTAAGTTTGGTTGTGTATTCAAGCCTCAAATCAAAATCCAAGTTTCGTTTAAAAAAGGGCGCGTATCCGTTCTTCTTAATAACTATTTATTGTAAATATTTTGCTATGAACCTGAAGTCATTTGCAGAGATAAATGCAAACACTCTAGTTTTGATTTTCATTTGAAATTAAAATTTGAATTCATACGTGACATCAAATTGGCATGATCGCTTTCTACGAATATTTGTAACTTATCAATTCTGCAGAACACTTCAACGCATATAATTAATTAAGATACCATTATACGTTTTTATATTGACCGGGACGATAGACGGAAACGGTACCGTGACGGCAAAAGAAGGCATTAAACATACATTCTTTATCGCTGTAATACTGCAGCTCTTTCTTATTCATTAAATAATTGAAAGATACACAAAATGCGTGTGACTGTTTCCTCCAAATGACTACTTTTTGCGACGGGAATAGGCCACTTGCATCAAATTTTTTTAAATTTTTTTCCTGTTTAGGCAAATATTCTAAGACATTCTGTATTTTTTTTTTTTAATCGTATTTTTGAAACCCTGGGGATTTTTTGAAAATTTCAATCCGATAAATCAGACCATTTTTTATAAACCGGAAAGACGGGACATAATTTTATAGGTGTGAAAAAACGATAATTACATAGCCGAAAATCATTTAAAAAAAAAGAACGTTTTCCACACGAATGGCACAGCATAATAGCGAGGCATACCAAAAATATTACATCTCATAAATATTTTTTTCCTTGATCCATCTTATTGATCATAAATCATTATAATGAACAGCGTCTATATTACTACATTCAATGTAATATACTTGTACTTGTAAATTATAATAATAATAAGAATATTATAAAATTTAATTTTGTTAAAATCAGCACCATAATCATTATACCTCTAAAACACGTACCGACATCATCTGCACGTTCTGAAGAGAACCCCGTAGATCATTAAAAGTACGGGGTTCTCTTCAGAGCGTGAAAAAGTGAAACCAAATGATAAGTTCGCAGAGAACAAACAATAAATCTAGTGAACGAATTCAAAAATTCGCCTGAAATCAAAGTGATGCCATATAAAAAAATAAATCAGTGTGGAATTTTAAAAAAATAATAGGAACATTTTCGGAGACGGGACATTTTCATGTAGTGACGTCACGAGCCCTAATAATGGATTTATTTATTTAAAAATAAAAAAATCTGTACATTTCTAAACAATTTTACTAACATTTTCTTAATCTTAGTAAAAAGATCTATCCACATGATTTTTTCCAAGTCGTTATGAAATCCATGCAAGTGGCCTATTGCGCTTCATTTTCTTTACACGTGTGAGGGAGATGTATGAAAATGATTGTGCGTTTCATTTGGAGGTGGAGGGGGGGTAAAGTCATACGTTCACCGTTTGTCTCCTTTTCAACTGTTGTCATAAGTGTGTAAGAAAGAGTGGCAGCATTATAGTTTAAGAACAAAAGCAAAACCGTCAGCGCGTTGACATTTGACGTTTTTAAATTTTTGAAATTCACTCTTACTTCATTATTCTCCTTGTAATAATTTCATACTTTCAAAATTGTCGTCACGGCAAGTAGTATTGGTAGGGATCTACGGAGACGTCACGGTGCGCTGTGTGTGCAATTCAAAGCGATGCAAGAAAATGTTGACTTTTTCCTTCGAAGGGAACAAACCTACGTACATTGTGTATCTTACCTTTTAAAAGAGCTGCAGCTGTTAAAAAGAACGTATGTTTATTGCCAAAATTATGCCGTCACGGTACCGTTACCGTGAATCGTCACAGTAAATATAAAAGCGTCCATTCTATTATTACGTACATTATACTTACAATAATAAGCCGTTGATATAAATTCGTAGGGTTAAAAACATTACAGTTTCGAGAAAGTTCCTGAAAATTTTTATGATACAGTGTTTTGTATCTAAAAAGGTTGTGTAAATGATTGCAATCTTTATTTAACTGTGTCGTCTCTGTTTATATATTTTTAATTCGTTAGATGCTAAGGTTTACTGGTAATAGAACACGAATAACATAACCATTCAGACTTTTGCAAGATTTGATGAATGTAATTTTTAATTAATTTTGTAATTTGATGAAAGCAATATATTTTGGGTGCCATATTATTAGTCAGTACAGTCCCAGCGAGAGCTACGGATGTCATCGACGTTTGTCCTCTTCCATAATCACCCGTCTTGTTTGAAAATGAAAATGATAGAATATAGTAGAATGATGACGTCGATATTAAATATTCAATACAATTGGTTCTGTTCATCCGACTAACAAACAATGGCGAAAAAGCCTCAATACACTATTATTGTCGCAATTGATTTCATACAATTTATTTGGCCATTTTTACAGCTTCATTATTTATTTGATACTTTGGTGCGGCTCGTCGGTCGTGTGAACGGAACCATTGAAGTAAGTAACTTAACTGAAGATCGCTAAATCTGGAAGTGTCAAATATACCAAATTTAAATAATATCACTGGTTTTGGCTCAAAATCGAACGTTTTTATATTTTATCAATGTGATTTATAAATTCGTAAAGAATATTGCACGGGATGTTAAGGGACGTGTTTTACTTACTTTATCTAGCGATTCCTGACATTATTTGGAGTAAAAAAAAAAGAAATTTTGTTCGATGCCTTTTTGGATGTTTTTTTTTCGACTATATATTAGACAGTTAGGGTCGGGGTAAGAGGTTAGGCGTTCACTCGGCTGAGTGACCAATGATAATTTTTTTTGCAACGTTTTGAAAAAAATTTCGTGTGCATTTTTTACTCCAAACATTCTCAGGAATCACTAGTTAAAGTAAGTCAATTACATTCCTAAACACCTACATGTGTATACATGTCGAATAAGGTAGGTACCTATAAGGAGCTACTATTTTTTGTTGTGTCTGCTATTTAATTACAAAGTTTAATACTAGGTTTAATTTTCACAACAAATATTGAAAATATGTATGTTATATTTGTTTTATATTGGAATTTAATAAATGAAACTGGCGTTATTTATTTGTTTTATAATAATGTTTCTTTGAAAACATCAAAAGTTTTTCTATCACTAACTAGAATAAAACATTATATTGATTTAATAAAATATATGATGCGAGTATTGTATTATAATATGAAGTAATATGGAATAAGAATATGTACTGAATATAGAATATAGAATATGTAATGTTAAAAAAAAATTACATGAAAAAGTCTCGTAAAAAACAACCTACACAGGAATAATTTACAACACGAATGCTGGGTGCATCTCTTCGTACCATAAAACAACTCTTTTTTGTATACTACCTAGTTGGCAAATCAACAAAAATATGGTTTTTGATCGTAATGTTTTGGTGTAAAAACCTAGTGTAGCAAAAAGGGTCACCATACGGAATTTTTTTACGAGAACGTTACTTCAAACTTGGTACATTCAAAATCAGGAAAGAAAACATTAGAAAATAGTCAATCAATTCCAATACTCGTATAATCCATTGTAAATAATTTCTAGACACAATTTGAAAAATCCAAATATTGCATTATCTACCACCCTCCAGAAATGAAAAGTTTGGAAATAATATTTTTTAAACTCATCTTCAAATTTTCAGAGGTACCAATAACTTTTTGGCCGAGGCTTGGGAAGAAATAAAGTGTCTGGCTTGAATGAAACACATACACAGATGGATACCGCGCCGCGCCGAGTCGAGGGGAGGTAAGAGCTTCTCCAACTGTTCTTTAACGCGAAAGCGTTTTTACTAAGGTTCGTACTAAGTTCCCACCAGAGTTAGCGAAGAAACGCTTTTATTGTCGCTAAATATTTAAATACATCACGTGGCCCAAGGGTTGTAGCGCCAAGTGACATGTATTCTAAGAGTAGACTATTGTCTGTTAGTGCGTTTACGTCATCGAGCGGGGTTCAGATAACATCCTCGAAATTAATTCTACGTGACCCGAGGACCAATCATAACTCAACACCGGAAAGGATGTGCTTCTAATAAGAAAACTGAGTACAAAACATACCTAAGTTATGACGAGTGATGAACGAAAAAAGAAAAAGGTATCATTAGTGAAGCGTTATTACTATTAATGAAAACTTCCTCAGCACCGCTGTAATTTGAAACTCGATGAAACGGAAACGAGCGACACTAAAAAGAGACAAATAATACATCTACAGGATTTAGCCTGTGAGAAAATTATATAGCAATAAAAATTGATTTAAATCATGGGTACTCGGTTCCAATATATTACGATAAATCCACAGTTCCACGCAATGGTATAAAACATTTCCTTTGGTGAAGTGGTTTAAAACACGTGGCGAAGGATCAAAGAATAATCGAAGAATACCACGAAATCCAAAAAAAAAAATTATTTTTGTAAAATCAATCTTCAAACCACTACAAAATGAATAGGCAAAAGAAAACACAAAAAAGCGACTCCGAAGAAGAAAACACAAGTACTAATAAGATAACCAAATGTACAAGAATACTGGAATACTGGAATCCGTAGCCTATCGGTTTCCTCTTTGTGCGGGGCTTCGTAGTCTCTTATCTACTTTAGTTTTCTGAAGGTTTCACTTTTACGGCGTGTGAATTGCTTTTGGGAGAGGAAAATACTAATAGATGCAGGAAATGTGAAATGGAGGAAGCGACTCCATTTCACGTATGGTGCCAATGTCCAACCCTGACGAGAACAAGACAAGATAACTGGAAAGACGCATGGTGGAACCAGGAGAAATAGGCTAATAAGTATCCAATGACAACTCTGGTTAACTTTATCAAAAGAACCTGGTTACTCTCAAAGTAATGGGATAAAATGGAGCACAGTGGACCTGACTATGGCCAGACTACTCTCGGGAAAAAACGTCTCTGATTTATTTTCAGGTTTTCACACACCTACGGAAATGTATATAAATTAGTATACAGATGTAAGTTTCTGATGGTTTGGTGCAAATCTTATCCCTGTAGTGTGATAACCCCAATTTTCTTCTTAACCGTCTCATTTCCGCTTACCAGTGCTTTCAGGCGCCGCAACCGGGCTCAAAAAAAAGAAGGTGGAGAAATATGAAATTACCAATGTTAGAGGAGCGCGCTAGTATTTAAAGTGACAAAATCGATGCGAAAATTGTGAAAATGTTTAATAAAACACGACTCGTTTAAAATAGAGCAGAAATCTTGCAGGGGTTGTCTTAAACAGCATTTAAAGAAACACTGTGAAGTTTTTCATACACATGACTTGAAAGAAACACGTTTATAATAATTTTTGGGGCATACTTTGCGATTTTTTTCCATCGAGGGAATTTTATATAATTTGCTTTTCGGCGCGGGCAATATCTAGATATTATCTTCAAGAATAACATACATTTTTATAACAAGAACTTTAAAACTTACCGTGTTTAAGGGAAATATGTAATAAATCGGTACAAATCCGGGTTGCGGGCCCTTAACGGCGGCGTACGAAAAACGTTAGCTAAATAAGGAAGGAACGCAAAACGCTGCGTAATAACCCGAAAATGAATCAGGTAGGTTTGAAGTATTTCTTGAAATGTCTATATTGGGGAAGCTTGCGTTTAATATCTTAGATCCCTAGTCGACCGTCAGATGTTAGTAAATAGCGGGGCTCACTGCTCCGTGGGGCGCTTTTATTAAATGTTTACCCCTCCCTTTTCCCGTAACCCCCACAGCACAGCACAGCTAGGTCTAGGTATGCACAGCACTTTTAATGCGAAATATAAAACAGACATACCCAACCCAACCACGGGGAAATTTCGTTAGCTTATTTTATTTTAATACGCGTTAAATTACATCATTTTTATTTTCCTGAAAAAATGGATCAAAGGGGGAATATCGTGTTCAGTTCAAAAATTGTTTAATTTAGTGTTGCTAGGAACCTACTTAAGCTTTTTTTTTTTTTTTTTTTTTTTTACAGTGAATACCGCACAAGAATCTCAACTGCTCCCGTCTGGAGCCAGTGAGACTATGACATCCCCAATAGGGGTATGTTGTGAGGCTGAAGGTAGTGGGGAGGGGAAGGAGGTGGGGAAGAGGAAGGTTGGGAAGTACCTGGCTATTCAGATCTGGTCACTAAACACGGCTAAAGCCATTTTCAAGCAACGTTTCAATTCTGAATGGTGGTCTTACACCAGGGCGATACTACTAGTATCTTCCACTCTGGAACATGCCGCAAATATACTATATATTATTTTAAATGAATTAATTGTGAAAACACAAATTAATCAAATAAAATTCATTTGCGCATGCCGGGTTCGAACCCGCGACCTCCGGATTGTGAGTCAAGAGTCTTACCCACTGGACTACGGAGGTCGTAGCTTGGTTGCTAACCGGAAGTAGGTCGGTTCCTCCCTATGTAATGCCAGTTTTGAAAAATGTATCCGTTTGTTTAAGTAAATAAAAACATTCAGCTGTATATACCGTGGATACTTTGGTAAAGGGGTACCTACGACGGGTGTGGTGTATTTCTCAAATTCAAACAGAAAGCAGTCAAAATATTATATACCTAGGTTTAATTTATTATAGTATGAAATAAGTGTGCTGAGCTAAGTGTGCGCAGTTTTGCAGATGTGTTTTCTTAATCCAATATATTAAAAAATATTTAATGCTAATTTCATCTTTAATTTTTATGATGAAATATTCCGCGCGTACATAGTACGTAAGAAATCATCCGGACGGGTCATTTTGAACTCAAAGGCAAATTGAAATAAGTGCGCGTACACTTATACTATGGTTTGCGCATACTTTCTCCACATGACGAATAAGTTTACGCAATCGATATTCATGTGATTTTTTTTATTTATGAGCATTATGAAGTCGTTATGTTTGTTTGAGATACATAGATCTTAAAAATCAATCGTGTATATACAAAATATTGGAATAAAATAACTTAAATTATTTTAAAACATAGTACCTATCTTAATATTAAAAATGCACACGGTTACCCCGCGTGTCTCAATATCTAAGTATACCGCTGAGCGAAAGCTTCCCTTCCTCATACTTAAACGATATAAAAATGCACACGGTTACCCCGCGTGTCTCAATATCTAAGTGTACCGCTGAGCGAAAGCTTCCCTTCCTCATACTTAAACGATATAAAAATGCACACGGTTACCCCGCGTGTCTCAATATCTAAGTGTACCGCTGAGCGAAAGCTTCCCTTCCTCATACTTAAACGATATAAAAATGCACACGGTTACCCCGCGTGTCTCAATATCTAAGTGTACCGCTGAGCGAAAGCTTCCCTTCCTCATACTTAAACGATATAAAAATGCACACGGTTACCCCGCGTGTCTCAATATCTAAGTGTACCGCTGAGCGAAAGCTTCCCTTCCTCATACTTAAACGATATAAAAATGACAGAATCGACAAGACCACGCAGCAATAAAAAATGTTACTAAATGTTAAATAGAGAGTTCTATTACACTGGTAAGTATTGCGAGGCTCTGGGATTAGTGCTGCGGGGTGCGATGCGCACGCCACGCGCCGTCCCCGCTCGCACGTGGCGCCCTCCGGCGGCCCACCGCCCCGGGGCGCTCTGCGGAAGATTCTGTTTGAATTGGCTTAAGTGAGCGCATTCACAAGGAAATATTATTCATCGTCTATATTCATACTAATACCTCCTCCAAGTTCACACGGTTGTGGTGTGAATTTTACATTTTGATGGTGAAAAACTTTTGACGCGTTTAATTGCATATTCATGGTGAATAAATTTGTGTGAATTTGTTGTATATTTAAATTGTAAATTATTGTCAAAACAAAACTTTAGAACGAAACACAAATTCTTTACTGACAATTTAAAATTATTCATAAATTACTACCTACTCATACTTAGGTGACGTTAATTTTACTATTTTAAGACTAAAAAGACCCCAATTTGGAAGTTATGCCTAATAATAATATATAAAATTCTGCTCTTCCGATAAAAGTATTTGATGGTAGATGGAAGAATAGTATCTATACATTGAAGAGGGATATATGATCTCTTTCATATTCCTTTAAATAGATAAGTACCTATTCAGTACGGAATCTACCATAGAAAATAGCAAGTTTGGACTAAATAGAATGGAGCAAGGGTGAATGCGCAACAATTCCTTTCCATTTTCAAACTAACCGTTTGAAAATGGAAAGGAATTGTTAGAAATAGATACCTGCTGGAAGAGATCTACTGAGCGATTTCATGTCTTTTGGGGGATCGTTATGAGGTAACGAACGTGATCTCCTTCCAGATTATTGTGATTTATTTGCTTTTTCATGTACCTACAACGTCTATTAAATTAATAAATAATCATGCATACTTGCAGGAATTCGTGTTTAAAACGATCTAAACAAAAAAAATATGTGACAAAAATCACACAAATCTTAACGGACGTTATATAATAACTATCCCATAAAAGATATAGGATCGCTCTGCAGATGGGATCCTAGCTTAACATTTTTAGAATGACGATACCAATAACTTTCTCCGGTTTGCTTCGATACTGGAATCTGGGCCCTGGCGGGATACAGTGATGAGAACATCTCCAGAGTTGTTGATCCTTTCATTTAAACCTCCCACCCGGGTTCTTATGCGGACTGCAAAACCGGGAACGCGCCTCTCCGTCAGCATGTTGGAAGCACTGCAGTGTCTGGGAAGGCCTTTTCCGTGCAGCTCGTCTTAAAGTTGGCCTAAAGCTCGCACTTATAAAATTATTTGCAGAACGTAGTAAAAATAGTATAATGGTATCTTTGCGGCATATTCCAGTGAAAGACTACGATCCATTATCGAAACGTTGCATGAAACCGTGTTAGAGGTGTTCGTTGACCAGATCTGAATAGCTAGTTATCTCATTTTTTCCTATCTCCTTCCCTTCCCCTTTTCCTTTAGCCTTTTAACGCACCCCAAATTGGGGATATCATAGTACCACCGACTCCCTGAAGCTAGAACACTTGCACCGTATATTATAAATTTTTTATTGTTTTTATTTCTTGCTCGAGCAATCCTGAAGTGTTACAAAACTAATTTTAGGACTCATAGGCGGGAGATAATTGGTACAATTTTATAAAGGTATTTTTATATCAAAAATATAAGTTTAAAATTAAGTACCTACATCATAAAATTAAAAATAAAAGACAGGTTAAATCGAACTAATAACAAGAGAAAGTAAAAAAAGTTCAAGTAGAAAGTACAAATACAAGTTTATGGTACAAAGTAAACCAGTGAAGTAAAAAAAAACACAAGGATATGCAAATATGGATACTTACAAATAAAGGAAAAAGAGACGAGGCAGAACAAAACCTATAAAAAAAAACGAGTATGCTTTAGACCACTCAACTGAAGTAAAAATTCTGCTCCATCTATATGATTGGAAAAGAGAAAGAAAATGTGCGCGCGCACTGCTCTTTCTTGCTCCTGCAGTGTGATACAGACAATAAGTCTGCAGTGTGTAACGTAACTGGCTATGAGAGAAAGAGAGAAAAAATGTGTGCCCGCACCTCTCTCTTGCCCCTACCGTAATATACGAAGCGTACTCCCTCTCAACTACCGTTCGCTAACGTAACGCTCTCGTCACGCATTCGCCAGCTTACTCCCCAAGTCAAGCGTGCGTAAAGAAGTTTTACTTCAAAAATTACGTATTTTCATTTTTAAATGTACAAAAAAATATTCTTTTAAAGCATTGGTTTAAAATTTCTTATTATGCTGGTTGTTAATATGAAAATACATAGTTAAAAGATTGCTTGTAAGCTATGTTTAAATGACTCGCATTTCAATTAATATTATTTTGTTCAATTCGTTTGTAGGGAAATACACTAGTTTAACATTATTTTATAGTCTGTCCACAGAAATGTTATGTTTGTCGAGAGCAGGGAGTTGCAACAATAAAGGTGCCGGTACACAATATTCTGTGTTTGGGCGCCAATATAAACTATCATTGGGTCGATTGTTGACTGACATTATGTCTGTACGTTATTCGGGACTGTGTGTGTTGATAAATACGGACCCGCGCGCATTGCAACCAATTCACCTTTCAACGAATTCTATTTTAAACCAATATTGTAAAACGACATTCGAAATGACCCTGTTTTAGGGGAATACAACACTTGAGAATTGAATATGTTTGACATGTTAGAAATTTATTACTTTCGCTTTATCTTGCACATGCAAGTAATACAGGTCTGTAATTTGATCGATGACTTAGCAGGGGTGCACGCGTTCATGGAGGGAGATTTGTCTAGGTCTTGGCGGCGGATGCGTCTGCCCACCTTTTGAGTGGGGGGTCGGATCGAAAGAGATTAGTTGAGGGAGTCCTTTTGTCCTCTCCAGCCGGACTATACGCCAATAACAGGATCAGAACACGGGCACGTGCGTAGCATGGTGGTGGACATGGTGATCGAAAAATCTCTAAATTATGTACCCATCAAAGCAATGAAAAAGGAAAAATTAAACAAAACTATCTTACCTATCGCTTTGCATACCGCAGTCGAATGAATGGATTTATAGATTCCTACCCATTGCACCCCTCATGCCCCTTCCTTCCCAGAACTTCCTCTCCTTAAATTATCAAAGAAAGCAAACACTAAATTATCAAAGAAAGCAAACAACATGGAATCCTAAAAATGAACACGATATCCATAGTTATACTCGAACCTCACAAGTTTTTTCTACAAAAAATTAAACAAGATCTTACGCGGCACGAGAGAAGTGACAACCCTGCTCGAGCTAACATTAAGACACTGTATACACGTATTATAGAGGCCCTGCGAAGCGCCGCGATTGCAGTATTTAACAATCGTAAACGAAGATTGCAACGACGTAAACAAATCTGTGGATGGAATGATTTTGTCGCACAAAAATACATAGAATCAAGACGTGTAATGATGATATGGATTGAAAATGGCAGGCCTCATGAGGGCTCAATTGCGGATGAACGAAAATTAAAGCGTGCTGCGTTCAAACTAGCACTGAAAAAATGCCAAAACGACTGCGAGCAAATTCAAATGGACAAAATAGCAGGAGATTTACATAGTCGTGATTTCAAACAGTTTTGGCTGAAGACAAATAAACACTGCAACGTGAAATGTAAAATTCCGTGCAACATAAATGGAGAAACAAACACTAAAGCAATTGCTAACATTTTTGCATCACTTCTCCATCTCTACTCCGACCTCACCGAACTCTGCAAGCAAACCACCACCTAGTCCTATCCCAAATGAAGACAGTGGCCTCTTGATCACAGCAGACATGGTCAACACCGCCCTGAGATACATGAAAGCTGGAAAATCAGCAGGTCACGACGGATTGAGTATCGAACACATCAAACACGCTGGAGGACCAATTCTTCAACTGCTGGCGAGTCTGTTTACCGACATCTTAAAGAATGGATACCTACCAACTGACATGACAAGAACAATAATAACTCCCATTCTCAAATCAAAATCGTTGGACTCTACCTCCCAGGGTAGCTACAGACCGATTTCAATTGCCACCACCATCGCACGATTATTCGAACGTCTACTACTAAACCAGATCGGTCCCAGCTTGGAAACTAAGGACAACCAAATGGGCTTCAAACAGCAAATGTCTACCGATGCTGCTATATTTACTGTGAAGAGAATCCTGGAATACTACAGGAATAAAAAGACCACCACGTATGCATGTTTTCTAGATCTGAGCAAGGCCTTCGACAGGGTTTCTCACCCTCTACTATGGGATAAACTCAGGGAAAGAGGCATATCACCGGCGGTGATACATATCCTCGACTTGTGGCATAGACAGCAGGAGAACTTAGTAAGGTGGAAAGATGGACTCTCCGAACCTTTCCTCTTGAAGAGCGGCGTTAGACAGGGAGGATGCGTGTCCCCGATATTGTTCAACCTGTACATGGACGAACTCACCGACAGGCTAAACAATGCAGGGGTAGGCTGCCAAATTGGAGGACAGTTTCTGAACAACATCAGTTATGCGGACGACATGGTATTGATGCCACCATCCGATGAAAACATTGATGAATCTATAGACCAACTTTATTTAAACTTTTCTAATACTATTGAATCCTATGTACCTTTTTATACACCGAGAAACTATACCTACCCGGTTTGGTTCTCACCAGAGCTTACTGCCTCTCTTCAGCAAAAAAAGAGTCAACACAAAAAATTCAAACACAGCAAATCCATAAGTGATTATATAATATTTAGCGAAACCAGGAAAAAATGTAAAGATCTTTCCAAAAAATGTTACAAAAAGTATATAACCTCTATCGAGGACACTGCCTTTAAATCCAAAAATCTTTGGAAATTTCTTAAAAAAATAAACAATGAAAACACAGAATACCCGCCAATAATGCAAATGAACGGAACCAGTGCAAACAATACACAGGACATTGTAAACCTTTTTTCGGATTTCTTCAAAAATGTTTATGATGAAGAAACCCCAGATGACAAAATACCTGATTACAAATTTAGCAGGACTACACACTTAACGCATTGCCATATCACACAAAAACACTGCGAACAGAAATTACTTTCCTTAGACGCTGACAAATCCACTGGCCCAGACAACATTCCACCAATATTCCTCAAAAAATGCTCTAATACATTATCTAAACCACTCACATTATTATTCAACCGTCTCTTGACCCTTGGACACTTTCCAGACCGCTGGAAATCTAGCTTCATTACACCTATCTACAAAAAAGGAGACGACACTAATATAGCCAATTATCGCCCCATTTGTATACAGTCAGTACTACCTAAGCTTTTTGAATCACTGGTCCTTGATGAAATCTATCCCAAATTAATAAAATTAATTGACCAAAAACAGCACGGTTTTATCAAAGGTAGATCTACCGCAACTAATTTAACAATATTTCAAAATTTCATAACACAATCTTTTGCAGAAAATAAACAAGTCGACTGCATATATACAGACTTTTCGAAGGCATTTGACAAAGTATCCCATAAACTACTAATCCAAAAACTATTTGCTCTAGGAATAAGGGATAACATGCTAAAATGGTTTACTAGCTATTTATTAAATCGTAAACTGTTCGTGAAAATAAAATCATGGATGTCGAAAGCTTTCTGGGCTACTAGTGGCCTACCACAAGGTAGTCATCTTGGCCCGGTTTTGTTCCTCATTTTCATCAATGATATAACCAATTGCTTCAACGATGTCGAGGTATTGCTCTTTGCTGATGACATCAAGCTATACAAGAAAATAACTGATGTAAATCATTGCCATATACTTCAGTCAAATATTAGTATGTTTAAAGATTGGTGCGTTCAAAATAATTTATTCTTAAATGTAGAAAAGTGCAAAACCTTGACTTTCTTCAGAAATAAAAATCCTGTTTTATTCGAATATTCCATCAATAATACAGCTTTAGAAAGAGTCACGGAAATGAGAGATCTTGGAATTATTTTGGATGAAAAACTAAGTTTCGCCAATCATATCCACCAAATTGTAAACAAAGGTATGAAAACACTAGGCTTCGTACTAAGAACAACCAAAAACTTTAATTCCATACAAGTCATTAAATTATTATATGTATCTCTAGTTAGAAGTCTAATGGAATATAACTCGGTAGTTTGGTCTCCATCTTACAAAATTCACATTAATAACATTGAGCGAATACAAAAAAAATTTCTGCGTTTTATAAATTTTAAACTAAATATCCCACTAGAAGACTTGAAATATAATTTATTATTAAATGTTTTAAAAATACACACACTAGAAGACAGACGTAAAATAAACGACTTAACTTTTTTATTCAAAATACTTAACTCTAAATTTGACTGTTGCGAACTACTGCAACTCATAAACTTACGAATACCGACAGTAACTACACGACAAAATACACTATTCTACAGTAGCATTCATAAGCGGAACTACATTGCCCACTCTCCGATACAACGATTTCACACTATGGGAAATCAGTTATTAAGTGATATAGACATATTTAACATAAACTTGGCGAAATTTGTTGATCTTTTAAAAAACTTATTATTCCAAAACTATTCCTAAACCTATCTGTTTTTCTGAAAACCTATGAAATCGCTGTATTTTTGTATTTTTATGACTTGTGTGCTTTTTTATCAAATTTTATTTTTATTATTCTGTATATGTTAAATAATCTGTCATGAATTATTTTTGTACTACCAAAATGTAAAAGCCCATTGGGCGTTAAATAAATAAATAAATAAAATAAAATCCATAAGGGGCCTACGTATTCTTTTAAAGATCTGCGAAGAGTTTGCTGAAGAAACAAACATGCAATACAACCCCACTAAAACGGCTCTACTGGTCGTAAGATATGGACAAGGACCAAAAAATATTCCTCCAGCTACCCTGAATGGTGTGAACCTGCAGGTGACTGAAGGAACTAAATACCTTGGACACATAATCACCAGTAATCTGATGGACGATGACGACATTGATAGGCAAAGAAGAGCTCTCAGTGTAAAAGCAAACATGCTCAGTAGAAGATTCCGCCTTTGCAGTACTGCTGTAAAAAGGACGCTCTTCCTTTCCTTCTGCGCAACACTGTATACGTGTGAAATCTGGGCAAACTACAAGAAGAGTAGTATAGAAAGACTTCGGGTTCAGTATAACGACGCCTTCCGCATAATGTTTGGTCTCCCCAGATATTGCAGCGCTTCCCGGATGTTCACGGACGGGCTTTGCAGCCCTTATTAAATCCAGGGTGGCAGGAATTAGGGAAAGGATAACCAGCTCTGGAAACATCCTCGTCACGGAAGCCCGCCTCAGTCCATCATCCAGTATTGATGCACACTGGAGAAAAAATACTGGCTCCTTACGTGCTCACAGAATCCTGATAATATGATTATTTCTTTTGTTTTCCTTCTACTACTATTAGCTTATTATCTTTTTTTGTTTCGTGTACATTCATATCCACCTTCTTTTTCTTTTTTTCCTTTCAAATACTTTGTACATGTATGTGTATATTATACTCTTATGGAATGTGTGAGATTGCACTCTCCTCCCCACATACTGGAATAAAAACTTATTTATTTATTTATTATTTACTTGGTGGCTTGACATTATACTTCAGGACAATAAACATATAAACTAAACCGCTATACCCCTGAAGAAATTATGTTCCTCAGAACCTCCTGTACGGAGCTGATGTAAAAAGGTCAATAAGTTTTGTTGCATTAGCTTCACGCAGGAGGCCTTGAGGTAAATAAGCTTTTCTAAGGAATGGAAGGTGAGTCGGAATAACAACAGGGTGTGCATTAGACATTGAATGAATGTGATTGAAGCAAGGAGTGAGTTCCAAGACCGAGTTGTTTGGCGGTCAATCCTCTATGCATACCCTTCGGGTAACGGCGTGATACTTAATCTTTTTCTGCTTCCTTAGCACCCGCTATACCGCTAAAGAAGTTTGTCGGCAGGTCAATTTAACAGTATTAATATGACACTAAAGCGAGAGCACATATAACGAGAAACCACAAAACAGAAAATAGATATACTCGTAGAAGGATAAAATTTCAAATAACTACTGTACAATGGCATAAAATACAGAACAGATAGAGATCACACAGGTAACATACTCATAAGTATACACATACTCAATGGCACACAACATCTTTTTAAACTTACACTTCTCATATTATATCGAATCCATTAAATTCCACAATTTCAAATCCCTCCAAACACGACGTCTAATTTTTGATTAAATCCTATGGTTTAAAATTCTAAATAATGCCTGGACTCACCAGAACTTACCCATTTAATAAATTTTCATATTCCGTCAAGCCGACAATCCGATTTATTTTATTTACCCTCACGCAGAACAAACATTAGAAAAAAATCCCCAATTCCTCGTGTATGTGCACAATATACCTAATACATAATTTCACAGCGTTGACATTTTTAGTAACCTAATAACCTAAAGAAATAAAGATGTGAAGTAAAGCGTAAGATCGATTTATTAATATGAGAGTATAGAATGTATCGGGAGCACCTCCTATCCGTTTTATATATTCCTCTTCCTCTCCCCTTCCGACAGCCCTAAAGTAATTTTAAGATATTAAAACTTAATTTCCAATGTACTTTAGCAAAAGAAACTTCTGTGGTTTGAGTTCACTTGTATATTTATCACTGTACATTAATATGTAAAAGCTGTTTGTTTCTTATAAATAAATAAATAAACATACATAAACATCCTAATAAACATATTAGATATTTAAACTATTAGATGCATTCAATCAATTGATAGTAATTTTCGTTTTTTGTTTTTAGGGTGTCATGCCGTTGCGCTACCTCCTTCTTTAGCCAACGTTTCGGACAGCGTTGCAGTGTCCATCATCAGGGCAGATCCGGCAGATCTGGCAGATTCGCAGATGCAAAAAAGTATCCAATTGATACTAACGTATATATGCTCAGAACAATCTAATCTAATATATAAAATTCTCGTGTCACGGTGTTTGTTACCATACTCCTCCGAAACGGCTGGACCAATTTTGATGAAATTTTGTGTGCTTATCTGGTAGGTCTGAGAATCGACCAACATCTATTTTTCATACCCCTAAAAGTAAAGGGTGTTCCACTCCGAAGAAAATTATTTTCCACATACATTTTGTATGGAACGAATTCTCCTATTTTGAAAGAACTGCAGCAATATTGTAAGGGGTATAATATTGAACTGTGAACCGGGGGAGGGGGTGGGGAGGGGGGAGGGGGAGAAAGGAACTCAGGAAGGGGGGTTAGCGGGACGGGGGAAGGGGAGAAGTGGAGTGGGGAGAGGGAGAGGGAACGTGAGAGGGGAAAGGATACGCAGGGAGAAACAATTTAGATCAAGGTATGGTATACGCAGGGAGAAACAATTTAGATCAATTCAGCTAATAAGTTGACAACAGATTTTGATTCTGAGGCGGTACGAAGTTCGCCGGATCAGCTAGTATCAATATAAAAATCTTCATCTGTTAACCATTTTTTATGTTTTTTTTTAGTTTAGTGATGCAATTTGATTCGGTTTTTATATGCACTGGCTTCTTATTAAGACTGTCATACCAGCAAATCATAATTTCGGTTCCGACTATAGCGCTCACACATCAGCGGTCGTGAGCGGACGTTTTTGGAACTAGATTTCTTTCCGCAGCAAGCTTGGTTTCGCGTATCTACTAGGACCATAACACGCGGAGCTAGGGCTGGCTACAGTATGGGTCAGGTGAAGATGTTGAATTCTCGTTTCCAGAATTTTAATTAGTAGTAGGCAGTTATTTGTAATTTGTACATCGAAGTACATAAATATATACAAATGAAATGCGTAAACACAGTAGGTATAAAGTAGATGATATAATATAGACATGAATAAAAAATTTGTTATAATTTTTAAATATTTTGTTTTTTAATTGTACTTTAACCAAATTAACCGAGTAATATTCAGTTGGATTGTAAAAAATGTCTCATTTTGAAATATTTATTCGTGTGCACAATGGCATTATTAATAGATTAAAACGGAAAATAATATGAAATATATTGATAATAGACTAATATAATAGTGACTTTGTCATTAGAACAGAAATTATTAACAAAAACACAATTTGAATTACACAATCACAAATTAAAACTGTCATTTTGACGGGAATTTCAAGCGCATGATGTCTGGCCTCTCTTTCGCAGTCCGTTAATGACATTTTTTATTAGTAATAGTTCAAAACAGAAATTTTACAGTATTTATTGAATGTGTAACTATTTTTTGATAATTTTTTACAACGTGCTTACACCATATACCTACTATAATTGTTTAATAGGCCAATTGCATCACATTTTTTTTAATTTTTTTTTCCGGTTTAGGCAAATATTCTAAGACATTCTGTATTTTTTTAATCGTATTTTTGAAACCCTGGGGATTTTTTAAAAATTTCAATCCGAAAAATCAGACCATTTTTTTATAAACCGGAAAGACGGGACATAATTTTATGGGTGCGAAAAAATGATAATTACATGTAGTCCAGTAAAGGAAGGAGTTGTAGAGTGCGTGAGCAGGGACCTAAGCGATTCTTTCAGGACTTGTTTAGGATGCTTAGGGTGTGAACATACTAAAAGTCCTGACGTCTAGGTGGTGAGCTAGGGGGGGGGAGGGGGGGGGGGAAGGTCCCGATTTTCGGGTTTCCGTTTATATCTCAAAAACGGTGCGTCGCAGAGGAAAACTTTTTTCGAATAAGTAAAAGCTCATAAGATTATCTACAACTTTTATTCTATACATAATTTTGAAAATCCCAGCCGTTTTTGAGTTATACGCTCCACAAATGTCAATATTTTCTAAAAAAATCATTTTTCCTGCCATTTTTCATCAAACATTCCTTCATATCGTCTAAAATATTCATCCAAGAAAGAAATTTATTCAAAAGAAGTTGTAAATAATTTAATTACCTTTTAGAATACATATACATGTCTAAATAAATCTCCAACCAGTAAATATTTACAGCAATTTTAAGTTTTTTCGTAAAATGTCGTCATTTTCAGAAAAAGCTGTTTTTACTTACCAAAATGTTAAGATGGGTTTTTTCTTCATGGGAAATTCCTTATTAATTTTTGCACGCAAGAAAGCAGGTAAGTTGTTCTCGAACAGATGATTAGTGAAATTCATTTTATAATCATTATTATTGTGATGGGTAATTAGGTTAGTCGTCGGAGATGCTACAATAACGTGCTACGATGCTGTTCGAGTTGGTGAAAAGGCAATGAATGCGATAGTGGGCTTGACATTCTCAGACATCAAGTTGTCCCGCAAAGATCGGGCATTCCCAATGTCTTCTGTCAGCTCGTCGATAAAAATTCACGATGAAAAGGTTGCAGTTGATCCAACATTGCTGTTTCAGCGGATGTGTATAAACAAACGATCAGATGAGGATTTGATGAAATTCTTTGAGTATGAGTTGGCCCCATTTCCCTTGGCACTGTTCTTAATAACATCATGTTACACTCTCAACTTTATATGGATTAAAGTTATCATATCCTCTTTGGACGTGAGGGTCCTGGCAAGCGTTGTTCGTCCATGGCATCGTCATTCTCAGTGGTGGATGTTCTTGCTGAAAGGGCTCTACGTCATCTTCATCGTCGTCCTCGGCAACAAGCAAGCTATTGAGGCATCTCCCTTGGCAGTGAAGGCACGCTGCAGAACAGGTCAGCTTTGCTTTTCGGCATCCGCATTTGACAATTGCACAATCCTTGGTGCAGCGGCAAAATATCATTTTCAGAAGGACCTCCGGTGCTGGAGGATCTTCTGTTGTAATTGGCGCCAGGGTGTCTCCTTCATGTTTCCACCCCCATTCTTCAGGGGACAGCTCAATCCCGTGCCACTGCTGCAAATTGGTGGTCATATTTGCCACGGACCTTGTGAACGACTGGAAGTGGTACTGGTTAAGGAAGGTCTGTCTTTTTGGAGCCGCGTACCATTTCAGGAAGCATTTATTTCCAGCTTCTTCAACCTCGTCGTGAGTAGAGGAGGGGTTGTCAAAGATCATTGCCGCTTGCTTGATCATTTCTGACTCCAAGTACAATTTTGAAAAGCCAACCTTGCTTCTCCTGAAATTTGCAGACGTTGTATCGCATCCGGTAAATGAATGTAAAAATATGATGTGTTCAAATCCACGATGCTGCATCTATAAGGTGGACAGTGCCAATGTTTTGGTTTTCCCTCGTCCGGGTTTCAGCAACAGAATATCTTAGGTGGGAGGAGTGGAAGCAATCAAAAGGACAGCGAGGTCCACATCCTCACCAAAGACTGCCACAGAGTTGTGAAAGGATAGTTCTACAGCAGTCTTCACGATAAGGACGTCAGCATCATCGGTGGCCTGATGAGTCTGTATCCCATTCTCCCGAAACTTAGTCTGTAGTAAGGAGATTAAATTACTTTTGTTGGTAGGATAGGATAAAAAATCTTCCTGTTTAACGGGTATTGATTTGTTCCATGTCAAATTGATGTCGGCTGACCTTCTCAGTCTGTATCGTCGCATCTGTTCTTGTGATTTCGTACTTTTGACTGGATTTGCGTACCCAGCAAATACCACAGTGCGAGTCATTCCAGGATAGTGGTGGTTGACATAGGTGATATAACGATCACAAATTGCGGCAACGGAGGCATCTTTTTGTCAAATTACTCTGTATAATATAGATAATATGTATAATATGATAGAAATCCTCCGTCCTCAACTATGTTCATCTGAGACAGTAGAACAGTTTTTTTGAAAGGCTCGAATAAGCTATACAGAACAGATTTATTTGTCTTTCGCATCCCACTTTCATTGAACAGTGCCAAGGGAAATGGGGCCAACTCACACTCAAAGAATTTCATCAAATCCTCATCTGATCGTTTGTTTATACACATCCGCTGAAACAGCAATGTTGGGTCAACTGCAACCTTTTCATCGTGAATTTTTATCGACGAGCTGACAGAAGACATTGGGAATGCCCGATCTTTGCGGGACAACTTGATGTCTGAGAATGTCAAGCCCACTATCGCATTCATTGCCTTTTCACCAACTCGAACAGCATCGTAGCACGTTATTGTAGCATCTCCGACGACTAACCTAATTACCCATCACAATAATAATGATTATAAAATGAATTTCAGTAACGATCTGTTCGAGAACAACTTACCTGCTTTCTTGCGTGCAAAAATTAATAAGGAATTTCCCATGAAGAAAAAACCCATCTTAACATTTTGGTAAGAAAAAACAGCTTTTTCTGAAAATGACGACATTTTACGAAAAAACTTAAAATTGCTGTAAATATTTACTGGTTGGAGATTTATTTAGACATGTATATATATTCTAAAAGGTAATTAAATTATTTACAACTTCTTTTGAATAAATTTCTTTCTTGGATGAATATTTTAGACGATATGAAGGAATGTTTGATGAAAAATGACAGGAAAAATGATTTTTTTAGAAAATATTGAAATTTGTGGAGCGTATAACTCAAAAACGGCTGGGATTTTCAAAATTATGTATAGAATAAAAGTTGTAGATAATCTTATGAGCTTTTACTTATTCTCAAAAAGTTTTCCTCTGTGACGCACCGTTTTTGAGATATAAACGGAAACCCGAAAATCGGGACCTTCCCCCCCCCCTCCCCCCCCTAGCTCACCACCTAGACGTCAGGACTTTTAGTATGTTCACACCCTAAGCATCCTAAACAAGTCCTGAAAGAATCGCTTAGGTCCCTGCTCACGCACTCTACACCTCCTTTTGGACCATTCGTTTACTGGACTAATGGTCGAAAAACATTTAAAAAAAAATAACGTTTTCCACAAGAAATGGCACAGGAGAATAACGAGGCATACCAAAAATATTACATCTCATAAATATTTTTTTCCTTGATACATCTTATTGATCATAAATCAATTATAATGTTCAACGTCTATATTACTAAATACAATGTAATATACTTGTACTTGTAAATTATAATAATAATAAGAAAATTATAAAATTTGATTTTATTAAAATCAGCACCACTACCATTATACCTCTAAAACACGTACAGACAGCGTAAAATGTACAGGGTTCTCTTCATAACATCTGTCAAATCAAATGATAAGTTCGCAGAGAACAAACAATAAATCTAGAGAACGTTAAATGTCAAATTCAAAAAAATCGCCTGAAATCCCATATAAAAAAAAATCAGTATGAAATTTTACAAAATTAATATGAACATTTTCGGAAACGGGACATTTTCATGTAGTGATCTCACGGGCCCAAATAATGGATTTATTTATTTTAAAATAAAAAAACTGTACATTTCTAAACAATTTTACTAACATTTCCTTAATCTTAGTAAAAAGATCTATCCACATGATTTTTTCCAAGTCGTTATGAAATCCATGCAAGTGGCCTATTATCACTTGATTCATAATCACATAATCATTAACCATTAACAACTAAATATTATAAATGGAACATAACTGGTTTAAATTATATTCACTATTTTATGTACAATTACTTTATACACAACTGTATACTTCCTAAATAAATATAAATAAAATAAAATAAAAAACACTGTTTAAGAGGAAGTAACTTCTAACCAGTGTATAAAAAGTGTTTTAATTTTTTTTAAATGTAGATTTGGATTCACCGGTCGTTCTCAATATAAAACACGATCATTAGCTTTCAAAAACATACAATCGGGTAATCGGGTGAATGGTATAATAGAATATATGTATATATAATTTCATAACGCCGTAACCACTTTCTCCAGATCCGACCTGCCATGCAGCTGGTGGGCAGACGCATCCGCCGCCAAGACCTAAACAAACCTTCCCAATAAACCCAGGCACCCCTGCTAGTCACCAAACCTTGCGAACCACTTGGGATGACCTATGGCAGACGTGTTGGTTATCTAATAAATGGTTCCCGGGGTGGTGGTACCCATACTCGATTCTCGTGGTTGTTATTTTTGTAATACGAAAAATGGATATAAAAAAGGTCTACCCGCCCACCCCCTCTCAACCACCCCCCCCCTCATACCCTCCCTCCAATCCCCGCCTCCTTTACCCCCCCCCCCTCAGCCACCCCCTCCACCTCATCCCAACTCTTCTTCAACCTCCCTCCCTTGGGAGCTGTTGGACTCTTGTGCGATATAAACATAAAAATTATTTACAATAAAAAAAAATCCCATCCCCATCCCCATCCCCATCCCCATCCCCATCCCCATCCCCATCCCCATCCCCATCCCCATCGCCATCCCCATCCCCATCCCCTTCCCCCATCCCCAGCCTTGCAACGCATGCCGGGTACCCGCTGTATATAATTTATTTATTTATTTACGGACAAATAGTCCATTAACAATATAACAATAACACGAATAACAAGCGAGCCTAAAGGCCCGACCCGCCTAGCAATTGATCACTGTTCGCATCGATTACCGTTCGCATGTCATTTTTTGTAACCAGCTCCACTTTTCGTAACAATCACCACTTTGTATCGTATAATAAGGGACAAATAAAAACATTTATTTTTAAATATAAAACTTTTTGCATAAAAATATTCAATGAAAATGAAATTCGGTCAACCCTGTAGATTTTACGAACGTGAAACAAGGAATTCGTATGTATTTACAATTTCGTTTCCAAAATATTATTTCAAACTGTTGTTATTCAGAGCGACGTGGAGACGTCCTCGTCTGGCCACGTTTCGGACCGTAATGAACTGCGAAATTTTGTGTTTCGGCGCTATGATAAAATCGTGAAATGCGAAGCTCTTATTTAATTAAAATTAAATGCTTCCCAAAATTATTTTTCGGTCAAACTTATTTATGATTTGTCAATAATGTCTTAGCACAATAAGTATGTAAAAAAATATGAAATATATTAGTTTATAAGTGCGCAAATAAATACACAAATGGACCAATTTTCGTCAAGAAACACATGTACGTACATATTTTTTAATGATTTTATTGAAACTAAAATTAAAATTCTAAGACATAACTTTGCTAGATAATGCATTGATTTGTTTTACTGCATGATTATATTATTTGAAATGGGTGTGGTATAATACAAAAACTTTTTTGAAAATTTAACAAATCTGCCAACGACCTATGGAATAACCTTATTATACTAAAAATTAAAAAAAATTCTAAAAATTTATTACATAACTATGCTAGATAAAAGAACAATCTTTCGAAATCCATTTATAATTTTTTGTGGAAAAGAGTCAATACGTCTAAAAACTTTTTTGAAAATGACATATTTCTGGTTTTCTCTACCTATGTCCTCTTAAATCCAGTACAGTTACAATACAAGTGAATGTCCTTGCCCGTATTTATTTGTAATTTTTGGAATGGACATATCTTCACTTTCCCCAAATCTTTTGTTGTGTGCTGTGTGTGTGATCTACTTTTTCTTTATAAACGAAATCCGACAATAGGTAAATGATGTTGATATTCGAAGGAAAATATTGAAATACTAAAATAATATCCGATAACGCAGTGAAAAAGTAATCTCGCCAAGCGGCAAGCTGACGATGGTTTCAAGTAATGTATAAATAATGTACGATTATTACAAGGACTACCTAACCTGTTGGTGAGTGATAAGTGTAAGTACCTGCATAACATAACCTTCCACATTTAGTGGGGCTTTAATGAACTTTGGAAGGGAAACAATATTCGGAAAATAGATTTGCTAGGTTACAAAAAGGAGTTGGAAGTACAAATAATATATCAAATCGCCTATAAAAATATCGACCATCATTTTTTGTTGATACCGAAAAAGAGAAAAATTGTTAAAAAAATCTCTGCATCTAAATAGCATTCTATCTGATTCTATCAGATGTGCGTCTGTACTTTTGGAAGCTCTAAGTCATTCTGAAACTACAGAACCGAAACTGAAGGAGCCCAGTTGTCTATCGTGTTTCGTCGGCTATTTCCGAAACCTTTCGTACATTAGACAAGAACACTCTTCTAACATAATCATTTTAGGTGGCCGGGTACCGCTGCCCCAGGAATCATTTATTATATAACCAACACTTCCGCCATAGGTCACCCCAAGTGGTTCGCTACGTTCAGTGACTTAATAGGGGTGCCCGGGTTCATGACGTGAGGTTTGTCAAGATCTTAGTGGCCGGTGTGTTTGCCCACCTCCCGGATCGAGAGAGACTGGTTGAGGAGGATTTTGACCTCTCCAGCCAGATGGATTCACAAGTCCGTCACTTCTAGACGCACCGACCCCCGAGTTCCAACCCACCCGTCATACTTATTTCCTTCCCATAACTTCCTCTTCTTCCTTTTCTAAAAAAAAGCAGGTGGCTCCACAAAGCATCTCCTAAGATGGCCAGCTTTTAATTTGGGAGGCGGGATTGGGTACCGCCGCCCCAGGAACCTTTATTGAATAAGCAACACCTCTGCCATAGGTCACCCCAAAGTGGTTTTCTACGTTTGGTGATTTAGCAGGGGAGCCCGGGTTCATGGGGTGAGGTTTGCCTAGGTATTGGAGGCGGATGACCAGGACACACTGAACCCCAGATTCCTACCCACCCCTTAAACCCTTTTCCTTCCCAGAACTCTCCTCTCATTCCTTTCCCCCAAAACCCCTCCACACAGCATCCCCAGAGATGACATAGGCCCTGAGGGAAATTATTTTCCTCAGGGCCTCCTGTGTGGAGCTCATGTAAAAAAAAAGCTAATGTAAAAAAAAATACCACGCTTCATATTTGACTAAGGGCTTTTCCACGAAGGTTGTCGAGGTAGAAAAATAACAACACACCTCATCATATCAGGTGACCGAACAACTCAGAATCATGCAACTTCAACACCTCCTTTGAAAAGCCATTAAAAGCGATGAAAAAAATTGGTTATATAGGTTAGGGAACGTACCCATACTACGTGTACGTGACCCACTTTTGCAATTTTTACCCCTCCCCCCCCCCATCCCCCCCGGTGACTAAAAGCCTGAGCCCCCCGCCGCTCATTGTGACCAAGCGTGGTATTTTGAAGATCCCTCCCCCTAACGGGTCACGTAGTATGGGTACGTTCCCTTACGTTAGGTTAGGTTATGGGCTATTTAAAAAAATAATCATAACTTGACTTTTCAAAGGGGAGATGAAATTGTTTAATTATGGGTTGTCATGCAACCCTCCCCTCTTATCAATATCTAGTTCGTTATCTTGGGCGATATTAATAATTAAACCTCATCGTAAACGCAAACTAATAACGCAAGGCTGGCTGTTCGCATTAATTATTATTGTGAAATGATTATTGGGAATAGCGGTGAACACGAACAGGTCGGCGTGCGGTGTTGATTGGGTGGTCGGTGCTCGGTGCTCGGTGCTCTGTGAGCCAAGTGTGAGTGCTTTCTCAACACGCGCGATAAGAGAGTGTGGGGACCGCGCCAGTTGGCTATCGGCAGGCTGACACAGGTGTATCGTGTATACACCACACCTCTTCAACCACCTAATAAACTTACCAACTTGTATTCAAATTGCTTGGTACACTACTTAACCCCTACCTACTTATATTCTACTTTCGCTCACTTCACTTACACAGCTTACTATTTTCCTTTTTTATACCGCGTTTGGGGATGAAATGTCAATAATTGATTTGTGCTATGCAAATTTTATGTCGTTAAATTAATATATAATAATATATAATAAATATATTACGGTAGATGCGCATGAAAAAAGTGTTCTGCAGTCATGATGATGATGGGCAGATGCTAGTGTTTTCGATATTATTTTAGGAAATGGAAGCATGGATGCTTACTGAAGAACTAATTAGGCGACTTAGGGCATTCGAGATGTGGACATGTGATGAGACATCCAGAGAAGTAGGAGATCCTGCATCTCATAATCATGCAGGGAAAGATTGCCAAAAGTCGGAGCCCTGGAAGGAGAACCTCATGGCTGAAAAACCTGAGACAGTGGTTTGGCCAGTCTACCGTAGAGCTGTTCCGGGCCGCAGTAAACAAAGTCGGCATAGCCAACGTCCGTTGAACGGACAGGGCACAAGAAGAAGAAGAACCGATAATTTGGATTAGATACAATTAAATCATTTTTAAAGTATTAAATGTATTTGTGCACATTGTTTTGTACGTTAACAAAGTATTAACATTTATTACATTAACCTTTAACTGCTGACGTGATTTTTTTAACGTATACTCTGACGTGGGGTACCTACTGGGCGGCATGTTACTTTAAATGTTTATATATTAGAGATCCTGAGGTCCAAATTATTATTTATTGGACAATTTAAGTATATCTAAATAAAGTAAAATAAAATACTTTTTTATTGTTATGTTGTTTTATATTTGACAATTTGGATATTATATAATTATTTTTGACAAAAATCACTTGAGATCAGAAATCAGGCTGTATTATCTATAAAACTAAATAAAAACAAAGAACTCACTTCTATTATAATATTTCAATAGTTTCTCGAATAAACTATATATATTAAACTTTAGTAAAGTTGTTTATGCTTATTTTCTTAAGTATAGTAAAAATCACTAAAAAACGTCACGTAAGTTCTGACGGAGGGTCAGAGAGGCTCGAAAAAAAATGAAATGTAAAGATACTTACATAAATTTAAATTTAAAGTTTAAAATTTACGGCTCTGACGTCACTAAATTCAAAGCTACCACGGAGCGGCCCCCACGTCAGCCGTTAAAGGTTAATGACATTGTCGACATCTCCGAAGAATGGAAATTTGGTTTGCGTATGTGTAAAGGTGTACCCTCCCTCTGCTACAATACTCAGATTATTCATAAACACCACCTAATGTTGATGTTTTCTGGGTCACTATCAGGATTTTTCAAAGTGTCATACTTATGCAACGGACTGTTATGCCCACCGGTGTTATTTAAAATCGTATTTAATGTGTAAAAAACAGTCACGTGTAGGTACCTAAATACTCACCACAAATATTTGATTTATGATGCTTTCCTCATTACTAAAACTTAGCATTTGGAGATGTCTGACTAATTAACCCTGAAGTGGTCGCGTGGATTATATATAATGTAATCGGGTGCCGCGAATAATTTTATCTTCCGTGTACTTTAAGTTGGATAACTCACGGCCGCATTCAGCTTAGCGCTGGCGCTGGTGTCGGGCTGGTGTGGTGGTGGTTGTGTTACAGGAGCTCCTCAAACTCCACGGTCTGCACCTGTAATCCGCGCTACCAATAACGTAACACATTTTGCATACACGAAAAGTTTATGAAAAAAGCAAAAAAATCATTTTTCCTGATCATTATATAATTTTATGTTTATCCTGCTCAGAAATCAGCAAATAAATTAGTATATTGTCACGATAATAATTATTAAATTAGAATAATTATTCTCGTGACTGAATTAACTTTCACCTGGCCGCTCACTTTATTTGTTGAATCGCCGTTGGCTTTATTTTTTGCGTGTGGCAATGTTAGTTTCTAGTTTCGGGTACTTTTTAAATATTCGCCGTGACGGGAGCCCGACGAATATTTGACTCGTCACATAGGTGTTAGTTTTTGAAAGTTTTAACATGGGAAAATCCCTTAAATTTATAACTTAAGATTACAAACGGCGAGCCGGATCATAAAGTATGATTTTTGATAAACGCGACCCGAAGTAATTAAGCGGGCGTTATCGGCCGTCACTGTGAGAACTACATGTGCTTCGCCATGTTTGCATTGAAAGATATCCACGTAATCCTATGTCGTACGGCGAAGTAAAACGCGACGGAACACCTTTATGGCCTTGCCTGGCCTCTATTCCTGTAATTGTGGAAAATTCCTGGCGGAAAGCCTTTATCGGAGCTCACGCCTTGAGCTTGGCAAATTCCCAGAATTCCTTGGTGCCTTCAGCCGGAATCCTGGTCATCAGGTGGAACCTGCTGCCCTGCTGCCCGGCTAGCTGAGTCGGTGGAGAATGAGTTGGTGATTTGCGGTTGCGTCCCATGGATGCGATCCTCGTATGCGTTCCTCGGATGCGGTTCCCTTGGATACTTCCCCACGACTTCGCGGCTGCAGTTCATTAAGGTGTTCTCGAGTGTTAGTAATATTATAGGAAACATGACTTGGTCCAACAGGTACGCTATTTGCTATGTATTTTTAGTTGATTTGTCGCCCTTACCGGTGTTATTTCGGGGTAATTGAAACCCCTGGATATATTTTTTCTGAAATATATGTTTAGTTTTGTTATATGGAAAAGTACTCTTTTATTTAAAAAAGAAAACCTAATCGTGCTGGGGAGAATCCCGTATATCCATCCACAATCCTGAGGAGATTCGCTTGCTCTACCTATATAAAATACTAGTAAATGGTTCCCCGGAACTATATACATTACAATATGTTATTTTTGAAGTAATACTTCTTTACGAATGCTTGACTTGGGGAGTAAGCTGGTGAATGCGTGACGAGAGCGTTACGAAAAGCGAGGCGAACAGTTGAAACAAAAAAAAAACAAAAATAGTTGATAGGGAGATATAAGTTAGTGAAGATAGAAAGAGAGACAGTTACGTTAAGTATATTACTGTAGGGGCAAGAGAGAGAGGTGCGGGCACACATTTTCTTTCTCTCTTTCTCTCATAGCCAGTTAAGTTTGGTATATCTAAGCCACAGTGCAGGCCTATTGTCTGTATCACACTGTAGGAGCAAGAGAGAGTAGTGCGCGAGCACATTTTATTTCTCTCTTTTTTTATAAGTTAGTGAAGTTTTACTTCAGTCGTGTGGTCTAAATCAAACTCGCTTTTTTATTTTTTGTTTTATCAATAAAAATGAAAGATGTAATTTTTGGTTTTAAAAAAAGAGGTAATTTATGTTTTGGTTAATTGTGAAAAACATAGAAGTTATGTTCAATATATGTTGCTTATTTCTAATAAACAATGCTTAGATTATAAGATTAAAACATAAATACACAATATTTCTAAATGATTTCACTTACTTTTTTTAGTTTAAAAATGGCCTACCTATGTAATCCACGCGACTACTGGCATTACTTTTATAGGTATAGTACATAGGGTTAATTCAATGATCGATATGTAAATAATAATAAGGAAAACTAAATTTAAAATAAAACATAGAAAGTATACATTAAAGACAAAAATGTGTCTTGTTCTCTTTCATATTTTCGTTTAGATTATTATTGTTATCTTCTTCTTCAATAAAATACTTCTATTTGCCAAGTCGTCTGTATCGTTACGTGCTTATGGCCTACATGTACAATCTACAACACTATTATTTCATTTTGTTTCTATCATTTCTTTTACGAGATAATTTTAGAAGTGAACACTTCTTTAGCACGGTTGTGATTGAAAACTCGATGAAAGGAAAAAGCTACTTTTAAAAAATACAAATAACAAATACACACATCTTTAGGATTTAGCCTGTGAGAGAATGAGATAGAATAATCGGTCTCCTCTTCGTCTCCTTTACTTTTCTGACTGCAGACTTGTTTTGCTTATAATTTACTAGGTAGGAGGTTTTAAAATTACACATTTAAAATAAATCAAGTATGTTGTACACACGCTGTAGAAATGAAACCTACAGAAAACTAAAGTAGACAAGAGTGGGGAGGCTACGAAGCAATGCACAAAGAGGAGACCGATTGGTCTATCTCTTTCTCTCGCAGGCTAAATCCTATAGATGTATGAGTTTGTCTCTTTTTAATTTCGCCTTTTTTTTCATTTCATCGAGTTTCAAATCACAACGGTGCTAAAGAAGTTTTCACTTCAAAAATTACGCTAAAAGTGGCGTTCAAATTTATATTATGTACGTACCTATTTTTTTATCGTAACATAATGGCATTATATATCTCACTGTACTAAATTTTTGTTTCATTTTTATTTTGTTTTTTGCTTATATTTTTATTTCATTTGTATACTTTTTATTTCCATCGTAACTTTATCTAAACTATTTTTTTCTCATGTTAAAGATGGAGGTACTGCCTTTATTATTTATGTAAAAGCCTTCTGGGCGTAAAATGAAAGAAATAAATAAACAACTAAATAAATTAATGTTTTCCAAAACGAGCTTGAAAAAAATCATTTTTCATATATTTGGTTTATAATTGTGTAATTTCTACTATTTAAGAAATTCAAAAAATTATAGTAGATACTTTATTAAAATTAAATAGTCATAAATACATTGGGAATTCATATGGCAAATATTGGTTTATAAATGTGTAAATTCTAATTGTGCAATTGTAAATGTTCTCTAAAATGGTTTGGAAAGAATCTCCTACTTGTGATCTCACTAAAGAAACCACTCATTCACTCTGAATGCAATTATTAATGTTCTCCAAAATGGTCTGGAAAGAATCTCCTACTTGTGATCTCACTAAAGAAACCACTCATTCACTCTGAATGCAATTATTAATGTTCTCCAAAATGGTTTGGAAAGAATCTCCTACTTGTGATCTCACTAAAGAAACCACTCATTCACTCTGAATGCAATTATTAATGTTCTCCAAAATGGTCTGGAAAGAATCTCCTTCTTGTGATCTCACTAAAGAAACCACTCATTCACTCTGAATGCAATTATTAATGTTCTCTAAAATGGTTTGGAAAGAATCTCCTACTTGTGATCTCACTAAAGAAACCACTCATTCACTCTGAATGCAATTATTAATGTTCTCTAAAATGGCCCGGAAAGAATCTCCTACTTGTGATCTCACTAAAGAAACCACTCATTCACTCTGAATGCAATTATTAATGTTCTCTAAAATGGTCTGGAAAGAATCTCCTACTTGTGATCTCACTAAAGAAACCACTCATTCACTCTGAATGCAATTATTAATGTTCTCTAAAATGGTCTGGAAAGAATCTCCTACTTGTGATCTCACTAAAGAAACCACTCATTCACTCTGAATGCAATTATTAATGTTCTCTAAAATGGCCCGGAAAGAATCTCCTACTTGTGATCTCACTAAAGAAACCACTCATTCACTCTGAATGCAATTATTAATGTTCTCTAAAATGGTCTGGAAAGAATCTCCTACTTGTGATCTCACTAAAGAAACCACTCATTCACTCTGAATGCAATTATTAATGTTCTCTAAAATGGTCTGGAAAGAATCTCCTACTTGTGATCTCACTAAAGAAACCACTCATTCACTCTGAATGCAATTATTAATGTTCTCTAAAATGGTCTGGAAAGAATCTCCTACTTGTGATCTCACTAAAGAAACCACTCATTCACTCTGAATGCAATTATTAATGTTCTCTAAAATGGCCCGGAAAGAATCTCCTACTTGTGATCTCACTAAAGAAACCACTCATTCACTCTGAATGCAATTATTAATGTTCTCTAAAATGGTCTGGAAAGAATCTCCTACTTGTGATCTCACTAAAGAAACCACTCATTCACTCTGAATGCAATTATTAATGTTCTCTAAAATGGTCTGGAAAGAATCTCCTACTTGTGATCTCACTAAAGAAACCACTCATTCACTCTGAATGCAATTATTAATGTTCTCTAAAATGGCCCGGAAAGAATCTCCTACTTGTGATCTCACTAAAGAAACCACTCATTCACTCTGAATGCAATTATTAATGTTCTCTAAAATGGTCTGGAAAGAATCTCCTACTTGTGATCTCACTAAAGAAACCACTCATTCACTCTGAATGCAATTATTAATGTTCTCTAAAATGGTCTGGAAAGAATCTCCTACTTGTGATCTCACTAAAGAAACCACTCATTCACTCTGAATGCAATTATTAATGTTCTCTAAAATGGCCCGGAAAGAATCTCCTACTTGTGATCTCACTAAAGAAACCACTCATTCACTCTGAATGCAATTATTAATGTTCTCTAAAATGGTCTGGAAAGAATCTCCTACTTGTGATCTCACTAAAGAAACCACTCATTCACTCTGAATGCAATTATTAATGTTCTCTAAAATGGTCTGGAAAGAATCTCCTACTTGTGATCTCACTAAAGAAACCACTCATTCACTCTGAATGCAATTATTAATGTTCTCTAAAATGGCCTGGAAAGAATCTCCTACTTGTGATCTCACTAAAGAAACCACTCATTCACTCTGAATGCAATTATTAATGTTCTCTAAAATGGTCTGGAAAGAATCTCCTACTTGTGATCTCACTAAAGAAACCACTCATTCACTCTGAATGCAATTATTAATGTTCTCTAAAATGGTCTGGAAAGAATCTCCTACTTGTGATCTCACTAAAGAAACCACTCATTCACTCTGAATGCAATTATTAATGTTCTCCAAAATGACCTTGAAAAAAAAAATCACATCTTTGCGATTTTTTCAAAGACATAAAGAAACCATCCCTTCGTTCAGAATACAATTTTTAATGTTATCAAAAGTTGTCTTGACAGAAGTAAATTCCTGTTATATCTTGAACGAAACCATTCCTTTGTTAAGAATATTATGAACTAAATATACAATTTGGCTGTCCTGAAACGGCTATCCTTCCCAGTTGGACAGACAAAGTATCATTTTGTAATGTATTGTAATATATATGCTTATTTATATAAATAAAAAAATAAAATAAAAAATCAATTTGTGAAAAAAGGGTCTTATCAACGAAATTTTTGCAGCTACGAATTAAGGTGACGATATGTAGTTTAGCAAAATGATGATGTTAGTTAGCCCCTACTTTTTACAATACTATTGATTAATTACTATCTGTCAGTAAATAACTATAATTAGTGGTAGGTACTATCTACCAGTACATAATACATAATAAACGGGTTTTCCTTCAGAAGTCGCGGCGTGTTTCCTCACTCCCCGCCGCCCGGTGGCAATAGGAAATGTCTATTTTGTGAGACCGAACGTCAAGTCGTATTTTATTTGTTTTGTTCATGGGCTTACGAGAGCGATTCACTTCAAAACTTTACTCGAGGAGTATATCGCGGAAAGGAGGTGGGATTGGAAGGTTCGTTTCACACGTTCAATGTACAAACTTTAATATGATTTTTATTAACTGCTGAAAAAGGTATCCAGCATTTTGCCCGTTGCCAATATAAGTATTTCCGTATTTCCTAACATAAGTACATAATTTTATGCTTGCAAATTGTTAGTTGAAAGTATCTTTTGTATTATTCCCTAATTTTAAAACACGATTTGGTGGGTGGGTGTTGGTTACAGGGCGGTGGAAACCACAACCCGCTCCCCCAAATTGAAAAAGTTTGGAATTGTCTTATTGATTCTGGCCCTTCTCATATTTTTGGAGATAATACACAAAAATACGCGAAATTGATATACTTACGAATAAAATCATATAAGTATTAAGTAAATCATTTAAACTTATTTTATTCCTTTTCTTTTATCATAATCGTTTTGTAAACTAGTTCTAGAGAGAGCTAGTACTTGGTTCATCGGCGTTCGTCCTCTTCCTTCTCACACGTCTTGTTTGAAAATAAAATAAGATAGAATATTCCAGAACGATAACGTCATGTACGATCTCTCGCTTGAACTAGTATAGCTGATGTACGCAATAGGAATAGGTTAGTCAATTTCAAGAACCTGCCAAATAGGTAGGTACACAACAGGGCAATATGACCAAATGCAATTTCAATACAATCTATTGTATAAAACCATTGCAATGGCTTCAAATAAATAAATACACAGTTACGCAGTCACACACCTAACTCCTATTCTATGGGTAAACAAAGTCTTTGTACCAAGACTTATTTGACTTACTTTGTACAATACCCTCACAACACACCACTGATTTTCTTTGAATTCCAAAAGCCTGAAAATAAAAACATAATCTGAATAATTGTAAAAAACACAATACTTCTGCCGTTAATCTTCTTACCCATGTGTCAAACGTAATTATAACATTCTCAATCATATTTACAATATCACCCTTATTGCATTTTCTGTTTATCACTATCAATCCCGTCCCACTATTTTATATTAAAGTGATATTCTGACTTGTTAATACTCACATAATATAATAAATATGTAAAGAGAAAAAGAATGAAATACTATTAGTATCTAAATGTCCGTCACTTAAGATAAACAATAACTGGAGATACAAAAAAAATCAGATTGTGTAATTTACGCGCGGTAGAATGGAAACTAGAAAGTCGCTAGATGTAGCTTTCTATTCTTTATCTTGGTTTTTTAAAGTGGTTTGAAGATTGGATATTGATTTCACAAAATTTAAATGTTTTTTTTGGAATTCGTAGGAATCGAACCCCCGTTCGAATGATGTCTGTCTCTCTGGCCGCTGAGACTCGTCAGGCACCTTGCCAACTACGCTATGGAAGGCAAGCGCCGAGGTGCGAATTTACAGCATTATATTAGAACCGAGTGTAGAACTGAGTTGTGACGCATTTCCGTTTCACCGGATTTTAAAGTCACTATCGGCGCTTCAATTCAATATAACATGGCAAATAATAACGTTTTGCAGATTTATACATTTTGTGACTAACATAAATTTTGCAAAATATTAAAAGTAGTAAATATATCATCCAAGGGACGAATAATATTAGGTACCTACTGCAGAGAAGTGAAATTTTGTCTAAAAAAAATTAAATAATTTAACTTTGTATAAACCACTTATTTGATGCGCAAATCCGACCGGTTTCGGAACAAACGTTCCTTCGTCAGGGAAAGCTTATACTAATTTGACAGTTTCGAACAATGTTTTATTATGGTAGGGGTGGAGCTGTTGCTAGATAATAATGTAGATTGGGTAGGTAGGTATTAGTGTAGAGTGGGTGGGTAGGGGAACAAATCCATGATTGGGCTATATGACAATATTTTTTGTTTGTTAATAATAGATTCATTATTTTTAAGGGATTTTTTAATTTCCAAGGCTTCTAAGTTATCTAAACGTTTTCCTTTATTATTAATATGAAGAATATTTATCCCTGTATTTTTTTCAAAACTATGGTTATTTTCAATGATATGGTTAGCAAACTCAGAAAAATTATTATTATTAAGACATCTTAAATGTTCTTTGATTCTGATTTCAAAATTACGAGTGGTTTTTCCAATATAAAATGAGGGACAATCATTGCATTTGAGTTTATATATTCCGGAATTAGTCAATTTATGGTCTTTATCTTTAGTATTTCTCAAAAAATTACCGATATTATTTCTTGTATAAAACGCTGGTTTAATATTAGAAGGAAGATTTTTGCAACATTGAACTGAAAAATTATTAATATACAAAATTTTACGCCATTCTTTATCATTAATATTATTAGAATTGTATAGATATTTATTTTTTGAAATTTTGATAAGTTTTTTATTTAGGATGTTATCAATTAATTTTGGTTCATATCCGTTATTTATAGCAATTTGTTTTATTATTGAAAGTTCAGAAAGGAAATTATTATTAGACATTGGGACATTTATTAAGCGGTGTATCATGGAATGGAAGGTGGAGTGTTTTTGTGAGACAGGGTGGTTGGAGGTCCTATGAATTACTATGTCAGTGTATGTTGGCTTGCGATATATTCTAAAATCGATTTTATTATTTATAATAGATAAAGTTAAATCCAAAAAGTTTAATTTTTCATTGCCTATTTCTATCGTAAATTTTATTTGGTTATGAAAGGAATTTAAAAGGTTAAGAAAGTTGTTGAGTTGACGTTCAGATCCTGTCCAAATGACGAAGATATCATCCACATATCTCTTCCATAGTAAAACATTGTTTAAAAGAGGTGATTTTGAATTAAAAACAGTTGTTTCCAAATCATTCATAAATATATCAGCAATAAGAGGACTGGTGGGGGCTCCCATTGGAAGGCCTTCTTTTTGTTGGTATATGACATTATTGTATTGAAAATAATTTTGATTTAAAACTAAGTTAAATAAACGAGTTAGGTCACTAGACAGATTTCTAGGTAATTTAGAATCTTTCAATAATTTGGAAATAATTGCTTTACTTTCAGTAATAGGCACATTAGGAAATAGATTAATGACATCAAAAGACACAAGTTTAGCAACATTTAAGATGTCTTAATAATAATAATTTTTCTGAGTTTGCTAACCATATCATTGAAAATAACCATAGTTTTGAAAAAAATACAGGGATAAATATTCTTCATATTAATAATAAAGGAAAACGTTTAGATAACTTAGAAGCCTTGGAAATTAAAAAATCCCTTAAAAATAATGAATCTATTATTAACAATATTAACAATACCCGATGCTTGGAAACTGAAAAGTACAAGCATTTTACGGAAATGGGTTAGCAATTGGCTTCTGGATATGGGGAGAGTCGAGAGCGAACATATGCTAACACAATCTCACATACCTAATATGTACTAAAAAGTTTATGTTAATGCATAAAAAAATAAAAAAAAATCTTTTGCTCTGTTTTTTTGATCCGTGTAAAATAAAAACTGTATTTTGATTCTTGAAAAATAACGACTAGATATATTAAAAATAAGTTTTGAAATTTAATAGATTGGAAATTTATATTCATATATTCTGGTTTATAAATGGGTAATTTCTATTACTTAGGAAATTCTAAAAAATTTTAGTACATTTATTAAAAATTAAATAGTCATAAATGCATTTCGAATTCATATGTCATATGTTGGTGTATAAACGTGTAAATTCTAATTATGCAATTGCAAATGTTCCCCAAAATAACCTGGAAAACTATTAATGTAATTAAATGTAAGGCCTTTGCAATTTCATAGAAAAAATTGTAAATTTTTTTTACCTAAAATGTTAAATTCAAAATTCGATAGTTCCGTACTCCTGCAACTGGCAGAAAGAGGTACAGGAGGTAGGTACCTTCGATACATTGGCTTGACACTAACAATGTACTTAGGCGTTAAAGACAATATGGTTAATGTTGCAATTTTGCAAACCTTTGTTTGATCACTTACTTTTAAATTTTCGTTGTTTGTATTTTTGTATTATGTACGTATTTTTTTTATCGTAACATATTGATGTTGTATGTCTCACTGTACAATTTTTTTTGCTTATATTTTTTATTTCATTTATATATTTTTTTATTTCCATTCCTTTGTTTATAATATTATGAACTAGATGTGCAATTTGGCTGTCCTGAAACGGGTATCCTTCCCAGTTGGACAGGCAAAGTTTCATTGAGTAATGTTTTGTAATATAAATATATGCATGTATAAATAAATAAATAAATAAAAAAAAAAAAAAATAAATAAACAAACAAAAAATATTGTCATATAGCCCAATCATGGATTTGTTCCCCTACCCACCCACTCTACACTAATACCTACCTACCCAATCTACATTATTATCTAGCAACAGCTCCACCCCTACCATAATAAAACATTGTTCGAAACTGTCAAATTAGTATAAGCTTTCCCTGACGAAGGAACGTTTGTTCCGAAACCGGTCGGATTTGCGCATCAAATAAGTGGTTTATACAAAGTTAAATTATTTAATTTTTCTATAATGGATAACCACAAAGTAATAGCTACATTCAAAAAAAAAAAAAAAAAAAAAAAAAAAAAAAAAAAAAAAAAAAAAAAAAAAAAAAAAAAAAAAAAAAAATAGAAATTTTGTCTCGTTTTAAAAGGAACAAAATTCTTTGACTGTATTATTAAAAGCGCAAAGTATTTGGGGTGCCTTAAAATACTCGGTTGTGAGCTCTGAAATAAAAATCCAACGTATGAACTAACCGGCCATTATTAAAAAATCAGAATGTGCGATTCACACGAAGCAGAAGTGAAAACTTCAGAAAACTAAAAGTACACAAAAGAGTCCGTAGACTACGAAGCACTTTTTTTATCAATTTGAAAGATGATTTTTTCCATATTTTTGTTGTCGAATTCCAATGCACCTTTTCACATTTCCTAGACATTTGGTATATTATTAGTATTTGTGTTTTCTTCTTCGGAGTCTCTAGATATCGCTTTCTTTTGTACTTTCTTTGTCTGTTTTTTTTGGAGTGGTTTGAGGATTTTTTTTGTTATTTGTTTTGGGGGTATTACGCCGTGTTGCGCTACCTCCTCCTTTAGCCAACGTATCGGACAGCGTTACAGTGTCCATCATCAGGGCAGATGTGTAGATGATGATGGACACTGTAACGCTGTCCGAAACGTTGGCTAAAGGAGGACACCCCTAAAACAAATAACAAAAATACTTTTGGCCATGAAAATCTAAAATCAAATCTGGTTTAAAGATTGTAAACTGATTTTACAAAACAATTTTTTATTTTTTTTATTTAATTGGATTCGACTTGGTCCTTGGTCCACTGGACTAAAGAAGCGTGAGTACGATAAATACACGGTCATTGCCAATTTATTGATATTTTTAGGTAATTGCTTGGTGTTTGACATTTCGTACCTTCAGTGTTGACAGTTGACAGTTGACAGCGTATATCGATTCATTATTATTATTTATTCCTGCCAATACCGTTTCGGCAGTCAAGGGTGAAAGCGTGCACGTTATCGTCAAGTTATCGATATCACCGTGCAAGCGCTCCAGATCGGTAGGCGTAACTACCGATGAGTTCATACCGTATCCTGAGCACGGCCGCATTGTTGATAGCCAGACCAATATTGACAGGGTAAATGTAAGAAATCGGTATACGATGGCAACACTGGCGGATCTGTCTACGGATTTATGTAAATGTAATGATGTAGGGATTTATCAATGCTCCATGCTATATAGTTAGAGGAACATCGTAATGATGTAGGGTTTTATCAATGGTCCATGCTATATAGTTAGAGGAACATCGTAATGATGTAGGGTTTTATCAATGGTCCATGCTATATAGTTAGAGGAACATCGTAATGATGTAAGGTTTTATCAATGGTCCATGCTATATAGTTAGAGGAACATCGTAATGATGTAGGGTTTTATCAATGGTCCATGCTATATAGTTAGAGGAACATCGTAATGATGTAGGGTTCTATCAATGGTCCATGCTATATAGTTAGAGGAACATCGTAATGGTGTAGGGTTTTATCAATGGTCCATGCTATATAGTTAGAGGTACATCGTAATGATGTAGGGTTTTATCAATGGTCCATGCTATAAGCAAGTGGAATTGTTTTGCATCCCCAATTTTACTAAAGATTATACGTAATGCTTGTCAGTCAGAGTGTTGATCAGAACTAAAGTAAGACCATTTTATTGGTTTTTACGGCAAGGTCTACCTAGAGGCTACATTATAAAACTGACAGTGGGTGTTTTTCAAATTTCGCGACGCTCCACATAATATGACAACACACGAGATATTACACTAGACTGCACTGTGGGCTGTAGACTCCCTGTAGAGAGATTAGGCACCATTGTTACCTCGTAGGCAGCCCCAGTCTCCAGTAGGTAATAGCTGCCTGGCGGCAGGTTTACAAATCATGGTCTTCTCAGAAAGATGAAAATAAAAATATTGATCAAACAAAAATACCAATTTCTGTTTTCTGTGCATCCTGTGTAACTTAACGCTTGCCTCCTCGTGGACTATCACCAATGTTGTCTATAGTCATACTAACACTTATTGTATCTTGATTTCCCGCTAAGCACTTGCATACTGCTTACTAACAACGCATGCAGGGACACTGGAGGTCTAGATTCGTTCAAAATTAAATGTAGATTCGTTCAATCAAAAAAGTCCTTGCGAGAGCCTTGAAGAAGTAAACATTTGTTACTTATACCAGGGCGGGTAAATGGTGGATAACCTCCAATGTCCTGTGTAACTCTAGTTCAATGAGCTCCATTTTGCTTTGAATTTAACTGTCTTTTTGTAATTGGAGCTGATGGTGTGCAGGTATGCGATAAAGTACCTACCTACTAAACATGCCAAATTCGGTTGTTTTTTCATTAGACCTTCGTAAAATCTGGTTCGTGGAAGTGAAAATGGATTAAAGACTCACTTAAAAAAAAAATCAAAATTTGAATCTATTGTTTGAAGTATTCGGACACACTTTAAGAGGGCATTACCAGAGAAAACCGGAAATACGTAATTTTCAAAAAAGTTTTTAGACGTATTGACTCTTTTCCACAAAAAATTATAAATGGATTTCGGAAGATTGTTCTTTTATCTAGCATTCGTATGTAATCAATTTTGAGAAATTTTTTTAATTTTTAGTATAATAAGGTTATTCCATAGGTCGTTGGCAGATTTGTTCAATTTAAAAAAAAGTTTTTGTATTATACCACACCCATTTCAAATAATAAAATCATGCAGTAAAATAAATCAATATATTATCTAGTGAACGTATGTTTTAGAAATATGTACGTACATGTGTTTCTTGGCGAAAATTGGTCCGTTTGTGTATTTATTTGCGCTCTTACAAACTAATATATTTCAGATTTTTTAACATACTTATTAAATTTAGACATTATTGAAAAATGATAAATACTTATAATCACAAAATAACTACAAAAAGTACATTATTTTAATAGTTTTATCATCACACCTTTCAGCATTTTTGGATGAAGGTATAAATTAAAGCTAATTTGAATTGAAATAAATTCGATATTGAGTTATAATTTAAAAAAGCTGGTACGGAGAATAATTCATCTTTCTCATTGTAACCGCCCTGCACGATCGTAAGAACAACTTTCGACGAAATGTGGATTTTTGTCCGCTGGCTGGTTAAACGCTCTTAAAATATCTACATACCTATAATCTAATATTTGAAAGATGTAGGATGAACAGATTTTTTTTTAATTGTCATGTTCAAAATTAGAACTAATGTTTTGAGAATTCAGACTATCTCATGATTTTCAAGGGTATAATTATATATTATCGTAATTATAGAGGAAAATAATTTCCCTCAGGGCCTATTTCATCTTTTGGAAGTCTGTTTGGAGGGTCTTTTTAGGAAAGGAAGGAGTGGATATTCTGAGAAGGAAAGGGATATTATGGGTGGGTACGAATCATATCCTACACACCCCTAATACCCGACTCCAGTCCAGGAGTGTCGGAAGTTTGAATCTAACCCTCCGAATGCGGTGCTAGTTGATTTTCCAAGACAGTCGTGCAGATCTCAAAAGGCCTACCACAACCAGATCCGGCCTGCCACGCAGTTGGTGGGGAGATGTATCCGCCGTCAATATCCTGACAAACCTCACCCCATGAACCACTTGGGGCGATCTATGGCAGAGGTGTTTGCTACCAATTGTTACCAATACCTAGCATCTTTAATTCTTACAAATATTTTTTCCTTCCAACTACTCAAAAAAAATTAATCAATAATACAAAGTTTGGCAACCCTACTTATTTATGTACCTAATAAAAAAAAATATTTTACTAGAGTTTTTAAAATTTTATTTTTATTGAATTACAAAACAATTTGTAAAAACCATTTATTTAATCAAAATTATACTGTTAATCTTAGCCTGAGGAATAAAAACATGTAGATAATTTTTATTAAATAAGTGATGTTTTACAAAGTTACTTATTTTCATTTAATTTAAAATGTCACCAAAAAGTCAATTTACAAAGATTGAAGAAGATTTTTTTTTTTAAATTGGAAAATATTTATCAAGATTTCATCGCTAGAAAAAAATAAAAATATTATTATGATTAGTATAGTATATTAAACAAACACCCAATAGGTTTGCTACGAGCTTTGGTTCGTAGCCTAATAGTAGGCTAATAGGTAGGCTAAGCCTATCTATTCTAACATCTCTTTGTGAAAGGTGGAAAATAAGAATATCAAATGTCAACGTGGTTATTCATTATCTACGTTAAAAATTATATATATCTGAGACGAAAAGTATGGGCCTTAAAGTCAGTAGCCCGTTGAACTAATCTTCTAAGACTTTTATCTTGAGGGATGTGATTCGATCAAATTTGGATAGCTCGAGTATATTTGGCCATACCAAATGTACGGATATGCGAAGCGAAAATTGGGGGTACGCAATATCATGGCATGAATGTAGGTTTGTTCAATTTCGTAGAGAAGTAGAATCACTGGTTACAAATGCCCTACACTCTGTATAAAATAGCGTTAATTTTATTTGTGTGACTTGATTGTTAAATAAATGTAATAATGACAGTTTTAAAAAATTATAAATGAAACATGTATTTAATTACACGTGTACACAAGATAGATAGAGGGTACGGGATACAATACATCTGTAGTAAGAGTCAAGCGGTACGCAGGCTCAACATAGGTCTCTTCAAGTCACGTGTTCACTCCTTCCTCTCCTTAAAAAGACCCTTCACACAGCATCTTCAAAGATGATATAGGGCCTCCTGTGTGAAGTTAATGCAAAAAAAAGTTGAAATTTCGAAAAAAGTTATTATTAATTTTTCCCATTTTCGTAGAATTTGGTGCACTTTATCCAGTATACCTTGCATACTGGTAATTCTTTCGTCATGCCACAAAGTTAAATACATAAATAAATTTCTAAAATTTCACAATTTTTAAAAAACAAGGGCCCCCACAAAAAAGTAAAAAACTTCTTAAAAAAAACTTGCCTAGCTTGGAAGATTATATATTCTTTAAACGTTAATTACTTTGGAAAACGATTATAGCAAACATTTATTAAAACGTCAAAAATAGCTTTCAAATGTTTAAAACTTATATTAAAAAACGTGACGCAAATCGGATTAAAGATAGGGGAGGATTTTTATATAGATGGGGAGTGTTGGATCTCTTCCGATTATGACTCTGATATTTTATTATAAACCGGCCCCGGGGAGTAGTGGCTAACACTAATCCGTAAACAGTAAGCACTGACTGACTTCATGATTTTAAACATTATTAAAAAGTTGGCGGCACGTACCTATAAAAGTACTTATCTACTATAGAAATAATGTAAGTCTGAATGGAATAGATTATACTTAGGTATAACTTTGAGGATAATAATTTTTCCCAAAATCAATAGACACATCTTCTTCGTTATCACTCCCATGTTTTTTTTTTAATTTGGGTGGCGAGCATGGGTACCGCATAACCATTTATTGGAGAACCAATACCTCTGCCATAGGTAGGTCACCCCAAGTGGTTTGCTATATTCGGTGACTTAGCAGAAGTGCCCGGATTCATGGGGAGAGGATAGTCCAGGTTTTAGCAGCGGATGCATCTACACCACCACCACCACCACCACCAACACCACCTTGCACCACAGTGGGAGGTGTGAATTCACACAACCGTTACTCTTGGACACGTTGACCCCCAGATTCCCATTCCCCTTTTTACTTCCCAGAACTTCATCTCCTTCTTTACCCTAAAAAGACCCTACACTCAGCATCCCCTAAGATGAAATTGGTTCTAAGGGAAATTATTTTCTCCAATGTGTGGAGCTAATGTAGAAAATAAAACTTTTATTTTCAGGTAACTCCACACGGGAGGTCACGAGGAAAATAGTTTCCCTCATTGCCTGCGTCATCTTTTGGGATGCTGATTAGAGATTCTTTTTGAAGACATGAAAGAGTGAACATAGATATGAAGAAATCATGTTGTAGGAGGGAGGAAACTCAAAGGACGGCAAAATTGTTCAATAGTCGGAACTGTTGTCGTAGAAACGAACTAGAAAATATCATGTGACAAATATCAACCGCGTACAAATGTTGGGTGTATTGTGTACAAAAATTTTAATAATAAAAAATATTTTTTTTTTTTAAATTTTGGTTCATAAATTCGGCCCATAAATTTTATATTAAAAACGCAGGAGATAAACAAAATAAAATATATACATAAATAAAAATAAAATAAAGTCTTGTAAACCGCTTTATTATTATAATTATTTAAACATTAGGTACGTCAACTAATTACTTCGTCAGGATAGTATTGTTATAAACTTATAGTTTACAAAAACACTTTTCTAAAGAAATCTAGGATGTAATCGAAAACACTTTGAATAATTAAATAATGTGATTAGCTATTTTCACGGCCAAAATGATATCATTACACATCTGCCCTGATGATGGACACCGTAACGCTGCCCGAAAGGTTGACTAAAGAAAGGGGTAGCGCAACACGGCATAATAATCCAAAAAAGATCACTTTCATTCAAAGCAAAAGTCATTACTTTCCTCCGTAATATACTGTAGGTAATATTTCGTTATAACAGGTAGCCCTACGAAGGAACAGAAGTTACGAACCTACAAATAACTATATTCAAAAAATAAAATTTAAAAATAACTGAGGAGTAAAACAAACTTTTCAATAACTTTCAACGGATTTATCAAATAAAATGTTACGTAGTAAACACTGGACCGGTATTGAATAACATTACAAGTAGATTAAATAAAACTTAAAATTGGGATTGCAATTAGAGACAATAACAGAAACCATTTAATTCACAACACCTTTTGTAGAAACAAATGAGAAATGAGTTTACGAAGTTGTTTTGTAACCTGACCAACAATATCTAATATAAAGCCTTCAAAGTCAAGAACAAAGTTCTCCAAGGATTTCTTATTGACGCATTTCAATCGAAAAAGTTTTCATTACGGACTGCTAATGCGTTTTCCCAATGCACAAAAACAACAATAAAAAAAACTCTCATTGAGCTATCAAAGAGAGAATTGTAATCCGAAACTGTGAAAACAAAAAGTTTGAAACAAAGTGCCTACTGTAGGATACAAAATACACAATACATTGAATAATCGTTGTTCGGTATGCAAAACGCTCCTTTTCTTTCTGTCAAACGTAGAAAGGTGTTTACCGTGACAAACAAAGGCGATGTTTAGCGATTAGTTCGGGCGGCGCGGGAGGGAGGTGCGGCGCACGTGCGACGCACACGCCACCTGTTTCTCCGTCTAGGCAGCTCGCAGCGCGTCAAATTGATATTTCCCCATGAAATCACGATGGGGACAATGCGCTGATGTTTTTAGATGTTCTATTTTTTTAATTATTTTTATTTTTCTTTATTCATTTTGTTTATTACAGGTTTGTTCAACATGGTTTTTCGACTACTATGCTAGGCAAATGGCCGTATTATGGTAGTCGAATGGATTTTACGAGTGTAATTGAGTCTTTGATTTTATAAAACATTATAAAATTAAAAAACAGTAATTCATTTTTGAATAAATTTGTTTTTAATGCTATTTTTTTCTGTTAATTTTAACGGTGCGTAATTATAAAGGTTAAGTTCAATAAAACTAAATTTGATTATAAGCGCAGAAAATACAAATTGCTTACAAAGTTATTAAGAGTTTCTTAGATTCAGGGGTTTTCCTCCGAATTATTTTTGTCCTGCTTGCTGGTTCTATAACATCCATAACATCCATCATATACACAGGAAAAAATCATTGATTGAATTTTTTTCACTATAATCCTTTTAAAACTGTAGCTCAAAAATACCAAAACTGGTAAAAAGAGTTATTTTCAAAATAATTTATTTCATAATTAATTTCAAAATAAATGTATATTTTTTCAAAAAAAAAGTTTTACTTTTTGCTAGTGGTATGAAAATATTTCTTTCTTTTAATTCTATTACTGACTGCTATAAACTTCAAGGAGATCTCAATGGACTTATTTATTATTGTACTATCAACTTTTTTGTATTGATTATTGTATTATCAACATGAATACCACCAGATTTATAAAATAACTTCTACAAAAAACAAAAAGCAATTGAACATGCTTATCACATCAATAATAGTCATGTACTGAAAAAGTTCAATCAAATTCTAGACCTCGGTGTTCGGATTGACAATAAACTTTCGTTCAGGGCATGATTGGATGGATATGATTGTTAAGAAATCTCTAAGCATATTAGGATATTTATTCCGTATTGGAAATAGGTTCACCAATATCCAAACCCTGAAATATTATATTTCTCTTATTTTTGAAGGTGACTTCGAGGGCTTGAGTATGCTTCTCCTACGCGGAATCTTCTGTATCCAAAGAAAAAGTGGACGTCACTTGAACTTCAAAAGACAAGCGCGTTATTAGGACATTGACAGCTCTATCAAACACTACGGATAAAATTCTAAAAAGTACGAGAGACATTGCGGATAATTCTTGAGTGGTCATGTCGACTGTCCAGCTCTTCGGTTATCATATTTTTTTATTTATATATTTCTTTTTTGCTTTGGTGGTTACTTAATTTGTGAATTTTTCAACAACCATGCTAGGCACGTGCCCTTGTTATGGTGGTTGAATTAATATTTAATTACGGTGGTCGGTGAATTAATATTTAATTACAGTCGCAAGTAAGAAAACAAAAGGCAAGTCATTGTTTCATATCGAAATTGCTTTAACGAGTTTCATGCAAAATTCTTTCCAATTGAGAACTTGTATTCACCATAATAATAAAATTATGTATGTACCTAATGTTATACTTGTAAATGCTCCTTATAAAATAAAATTTAAAAAATAAACTAAAATGTTTACAAAATACCAGAGAATGAGTATCAAAATATCAAATATGAAAATTTTAAAAAATATCTTAAAGAATTTTCAGGGAGGTACCTAGTGAGTTTGTAAATGACTTTGTGATATATTTATTTTTTCTAATATGGTAAATTGGCCTGAGGATAAAAGGAAGATATAAGCTTCTTCAGCTCAAAGATGTTGTGCATTTTCTTCTGAAAACATTGTGGATATTTACTTACCTACCTGTTGGATAATTATTTTCTGTAGGGTTTCGTATGACGTTGGCAAATAATACCTACTTACACAAAGCCTGTGCATTGTGCATTGTATTAATGAATTTAATGAAATATTTCCACGCACAAGGGTAGGTAAGTAGGTTTGCTTGGCCCAGTAGGGTGGCCCAGTGGGGTGGCCCAGTGGGGTGGCCCGCTAGGGTGGCCGCTTATTGCGTACAGCGTGACAGGGGGCGGGGTCATTTCACGCATTTATCCATCGCCTCTTGTTTCGGGGACACATTAGCCGGAGCCGAATGCTTCTCCTCATCGATCTGACTGAGCGGGACGCCGCAATCTTCTGCGACTGGAATGTCCGCGAGAGGAAGGGAGACGACCCCGACGTGCCCGATATTCGGGAAAATCGGTCAAATAATCTGCGGCCCGCGAGCACTAAATATATATATATATATTTTAAATAATGAATTTAATGTAAACCATTTGAATAACTGAAATTGGTTAGATATTGTATACGTTTCTGGTGTAGGCATCTATTACTTACCCATGAGTACCTAAGTAAAACAATTTATATTTTTCTTTTTACCTAAATGCGTCATACCTGGTTAGCCTAGCGGATCGCGTTTTTTTTTTTAGTTCAAAAAATCTTTGGTCAGCAAAATGACATCATCATTTTTATTATCATGGCTTTGTTTTTTTTTTACGCAGACCTATAAATTTATTCCGAGAATGATGACATTTTGCACACTTGACTTTCAAAACAAGAGAATGGCGACTGTGTGAGATTTTGAAAAACCACTCTATTTTTTTTCCCAATCATTAAACCAGAACTTTGATACTTATGTAATTTTGCCCACTTGACGTCCAAAATAAGACGAAAATTACGACCTGCGTATGCCGGTCAATGCCGGGGATTTCTAGTTGCACATAAAATACGACCCTAAACACAGCATCCCCAAAGTTTTTTTTCCTCAGGGCCTCCTACGTAAAACTAATGTAAAAAAATAACGTACAGGAGTACAATTTTAGAATAAAAGTTAAGATTTCGTAAGTTTAGTTATAACAGGGACATTCAGTATAATTTTTATTGTGGCTTTTCGGTTTTAATTAGCGGATTTTTTCTCTCTCTTAAATTGTTGCGTATCCCTGCTGGAGTTTAAGAGCAGCGCATTCTTTCCGCCGCGATGACGTCACAGAATGGGAGCAAGGTGGATGCATTGTCGCCGCGCCGGGTCGTTTGTCACTGGCGAATTATACGCGCATTATTCCGGCAAACATATTGGCTGCATCAGTGCTCGCCGTGTTGTCGGGAGGGGGAGGGGGAGAGGACCGGGGCCTTTATCTCACTGCGAGTCTAATTCTAACTACTTGTCGGGTTAGGATCGTCTACGAGAAACATTAACACCATCATATGTACATCAATATGGATTTGTCCCAGGTAAGTCCACGGAGCACGCCATTATGACTGCGCTTGACTGGGTGAAGGTCTGCACAAAGAGGTACGTAATCGGTATCTTCTTAGATATAACTGGTGCCTTCGATAATGCATGGTGGGAGATGATTTTGACTAAATTAAAAAATCGCAATTGTCCAAGAAAACTTTTTAAAATATCTTGCGATTATTTTAAAGATAGAAAAATTATAATTTCTTTTGGTGATTGCATCATTGAAAGAGATGTGGACATGGGTTGTCCCCAAGGTTCTCCCCTTGCACCGGATTTCTGGAATATTTTATTCGATGACTCCTCCAGGTTACCCTTACCTGAAGGCACTATTGCGATTGATTACGCAGACGACAAATTGTATTTGGTCTCTGGGGACAGTAGAAAAGAAGTTGAAAATAAAGCTGAAGAAGGTTTGAATATGATTCTTAACTGGGGAAAGGAAAACAGACTGACTTTTGCTCCCCATAAGACCGTGGGTCTCCTTATGAAAGGCTCCCTCAGTAGAGGTAGAAACCCTTTCATAAAAATGGGAGATACTGCAATCCGTTTTGTAGAGAGTACTAAATATTTAGGCGTTACATTAGACAGATCCTCCTCGTTCTTGACTCACGTTAAAAGCGTTTCTAGTAAGGCCCAGGCTCTCTTCTTAAAACTGAGAAGAATCTCAACTGCTGAATGGGGTTTACGTTTCCCTGCGCTCCGTCTATTATACAGATGCGTATATGTGGCACAAGTTTCATACGGTGCATGTGTATGGGAACATCGACTGAGTAATTCACTTATTCATTCAGCGCTTAAGAGGGGCCAGCGAATCCCCTTACTGGCGCTTTCAGGAGCCTACAGAACAGTTTCATCGGATGCTTTGCCAATTTTGGCCGGCATTTTGCCAATTGATTTAGAAATTAGGGAAGTTTTGACAAAGAAGTGTCTGAAAAGAGGAAGACCTGTAAATCACCTTGGTTTTGAATTAATACCTGGTGGAGCAGTGCCTCTCCTTGAACTTCTAAAGATGATGAGAAGAAAAACGCTGAGTGAATGGCAGATGAGATGGGATAGATCGAATATGGGAAGATGGACCTTCTCCTTCTTTCCATCAGTTAAAATCAGAATGGAAGGGGCATATCTTTTAATGGACCACCATATTACCCAATTGCTTTCTGGGCATGGGGAGTTTAGAGGTAGACTTCACAGACTGGCTCTATCATCCCATCCCAATTGCGCTTGTGGTGATACCGACCAAACAGCCGAGCACATTTTGTGGCACTGTGAGATTTTGACGGATGCTCGAGACGAAATGATTGATGGTTTACAAGTTATTACGAGACCTGCTTGGAATACAGATCTCGTCTCGAATAAGGTGAACTTTGAGTGCCTGAAGAAATTCACGAAAGTTTGGGTTGAGAGATGGCCTGTTCTTAGAGTCGCTGAGTAGCTGTAAAACAACTTAGATACCAGGTGTATTTTGCTTCTGAATTCACGGACAATCTTCATGATTACTTTACACTTACCGCTTGGATTTAATTGTTATGATTTATGTGTTTCTGTAATATGTTATTTATTTTATTTTATTAACATTTATTTTATTATATATTATTAGTTATGTGTTATATTTTACATTTGCATTATGTTATTTTGTTCACTATATTTTGAAAAATGTATATAATTGCCTTGCGATTTGTTTTGTTAATAATTACTATACTACCTGTTAATTTATACCATGTTCCTTGTTTTGTTTTGTTTGTTTTTAACTGTTTAAATGTTTTACTGGATGAACTGAACTCAATTTTTTTTTTTATATTTTTTTTTTTATTTTTTTTCCCCTATCCCCATATGGGGGGGTGCTGGACCTTGTCCCTGCTTCATCTTTAGTTAAATAATTAATTTTGCAGATCCTTTTCAAATCTACCTGCGCCTCCCCCAATGACATGTGAAGGCTTGAGGTTTGATCAGACGACCTTGACTGTCCTTTGTCCTGCCTCTGACTACCCAACGCTGAATTTTCTTTTAGTCTTCGGGTATTTTACCCCAAATATTCAGTTAACATTCTTTGAGGCTTCACTGAGTGGTTGGCTAAGGGACACGGAAGCTAAGTGTAGTTTATGGTCAGACCGAAAGCCATTTACATATTTTGTTGGTACTTGCCAATTGATTTGAGATTTATTGTATTACTTATGTTCTCTATTTTATGCATGTGCTTGCAGGTTTTTTACAGATGCAATGCCGCCTCATGGAGCCTCATGAATGAGTTTTTTTCTTTTGCCTTGTTTAATTTATCTTTGTCTTACTAACCTATTTTGTGCATTTTGTTTTCCTATTAAGCACTTGCATACTGCTTACTAACAACGTATGCATGGACACTGGAGGTCTAGATTCGTTCAAAATAAATAAATGTAGCTTCGTTTAACAAAAAAAAATTAGAATCTTGCGAGAGCCTTGAAGGAGTAACCATCAGTTACTTATACCAGGGCGGGTAAGAGGTGGATTACCTCCACTGTCGGGTTAGGATTGACCGACTGAGAGACATGTACCTAAGAGATATATATTTATGTAAGCTTGTTATAGGCTAGCTGAAGTTTCCCGGCGTTGCTCGGGCTTTCGTCCCGTTAGAGTGATTTGAAATTCGGATGAAACGGAAATGTCGCCCTACGGCACCTGCGAAGCATCAAACTGCGCTCAAGGCTCCTATTGGTTGAGATATTAAAGGGAAACGACGATAGGTCTGCGCTCATTGGCCGCTTTGTTTTTTTACGGGTCGTGGAAATGCATAGAGCAGCGGTATAGTGTGTCGCGAATCTCAGCGGCCAGAGAAATCCAGCGGACGGAGGTTAGAATCCTACGAAATCCAAAAAAATGAACATTTTTGTTTTTGTAAATCAATATCTAATCTTCAAACAACTCTTTAAAATAAACAGGCAAAAGAAAACGACATATAGCGACTTTCTAGTTTCACTTCTATCGCTTGTGAATTACACACAATTTTTTTTTAATTCAGCTGATGTTTACAAAGATTTTCCTTTTATTTTAAACGTCAAGTCTGCAAGATGTTATCATGAACTATCAAAATTTTGCTTTAGTTAAGAGGTGGGAAAAGGGGAAGGAGGTGATTTCGTGTGGGCAGTGACAACATTTCATCGATCTCGGCTGTCAATGTCATCAAGAACAGCAATCTAAAACTGATTTAGGCCGCATGCCCGTCCGCCATAGACACTCTTCTTTATAGATATTATGTATTGTATTTTTAAATACAATGTCTTCTTATTTCAGAAATGTGTATGTGGACGCGTGTGTAGGTACGTGAGTGCCACCAAAATTGTGCCGAGTTTCAGCTCGATCGGATATCGAGGAGTGGGTTAATCTCCACTTCCAGGATTTGCAATCATTGGTTCACGAAAACAAAATCGAAATTCAAATAGATGTATTTTTAAAAAAAGTGAACATTTTCTCGTTAAGTGACCTCGAATCAAAATAAAATACAGAAATTTTCTCTGAAAGCTTATTGATGAAAACATTTGGGTAGGTACCTACACAGGTTAAAATTTAATATATATGTGTTTTATCAAGAAAATTACAGATCTTAACAAAAAAGACAAATCTTATGTGACTAAAATATCGTGGTTCTGATGAAAATAAATAAATCAGTGGTGTCGATATCAACTTTAACAAAATACAAAACGTTTCAATTTGGACGGTTCCAAACTTATTTTCTGACTGTGGTGTTAATGAATTAATGTGGAAAAACATTTATCCAGAAATAACCTTCTTTTTTTAGCAAAAACATAAAATGTCAACAAATGCACATACCTATATGACATATTTGTCATACAATATATCTATTTACGAAAATGAATTGAATTAATTAAAATGAAATGGCATTAGCCGTGTTTGGTGACCAGATCTGAATAGCCAGGTACTTCCATACCTTCTTCTTCCCTCCCCACTACCTTCACCTCACAACATACCCCAAATGGGGATGCCATAGACTCACTGGCTTCAGACGGGAGCAGTTGGGACTCTTGTGCGATATTCATAAAAAAAACTTTGGTAGGAACTTTCAGGAATAGTTGGAATTGCCATTTCCTAATATTCCATTCTTTAAGTGTTATAAAAAAGAAAAAAAAAGATTTTCTTAAACTACAACCTTTTTCACTGCGGTCTTAAATATTAATTGCTGGTAAATAATAAATGGTGCGTAATTAATATTTCTATGAATGAAAATAGCAAGGTGTTATAATAAATCATCTGGAAGGCTTTCATTATCTCAATTTGGGAGGCGGGTATGGGTATCGCCGCTCCGGAAAACATTTGGGTAACCAGCAAGTCTGCCACAGGTCTAGCCAAGTGTTTCGCTACCCAGCAAGGGCGCCCGGATCCATAAGGGTGAGATTTGGCCGGGTTTTGACGACGGGTTCAGCTGCCCACCAACTGCGTGGCAGGCCGGATTGGAGAAACTGGTAGAGGAAGGCCTTTTGATCTCTCCAGCGGGACTCCCGGAACATCGCCTTGCCTCATAGTAGGAGGGTTGGATTCGTACCTCGGTTACTCCTGGACCCTGGACACGCACTGACCGCCAGGTTCCTACCCATCCCTCATTCCTTTTTCTATCCTCGAACTTCCTCTCCATCCTTTTGTCCACACATCATCCCCAAAGACTCTGAGGAGAATTCTTTTCCTTAGAGCCTTCGGTATGGAGCTAACATTAAAAAAACAGCGTTTTACCAAAATGTTATTTTTTTTATAAAATTCGCGATATAATTATGTAATAAATTAGATAAAAGAGACCTTCAGGTCCACTTGTGATTTAGCATTTGATGAATGAGATCCACCAACACTGGGTGACATGTACCAAGACAGAATAAAGAAAGAGCCTGCAATATATCACCCCAGTGAAACGTACCCCTACCGTATATTGGTTATGCGTAGGGGACTTTGGTTGAATGTGGGGACAAACAAGTTTATTGTGCAACACGTACCCTTCGCGCAGTGGCGGGAAATAATTGCTTGCTTGTTTTGGTTTTTTCTTCGTATTACATACTTATTCTGTTTTATTAGAAAAGTGTACACCCAAATATATTTCATTGTAAAAGAAGATAATACTAATAAATCTAAACGAAAATATGAAAACGAAGACACAGAAAAATAAAAAGGTAGCGGTCAAAACTGGGAATCGAACACGGGATACATCGGATTGTTAGCTCAACTAATAAATAATCCTAAGGATTCTGTGTTCGAGTCTCACCCCTCGACCATGGGGGCCGTCATGGTACGTCATAAGTGCTATGCACACCAATCGAGATTTGGAGATACATGAGCATTTTAAAATTTAAAATAATTATTAGACAACCAAAATTCCGCTGCGTATTAAAGTATATATATTTTTTTAAACGGTCAAACACAACTAGTAGGTACCCGTTATTTGTAAGAATCATTAATGTACTAAACAATATTGTTCTTTCAGTATTATAAATACATTTTGTGTTATTTTTATTATTTTATAAAATTGTTAATCCCTGCACAGGCTTGTCCTGTTGAGGTTAAAATTGATTGGTAAAGTATAATACCCACCATATAATGAAACAATAAATACAAAAATAATTCTTAGATATTAATATTTCTGTTAATTTACCATCGTCGTTATAACAGTATGTTTAATTATTTTTTTAAATATGTATTGCCAGATTATTTACATTTTCATGTGAATGACACACTCTGTTTTTTTGTTTTTTTAATTTTATTTTATGCACGTCTATGGAAAATCGCAGAACAAAGTTTAGTTACACTTATCAGTGAATCGTTAAGGCATAACAAATTGAATCGGGGATCGCATAAATAGAGGTCCGCTCCGCCGTACTTCGTACACCGTATGTGTTCGTACCCACTCTGCTCGCAACAATACCCATTATGGTAATGTTATTGTTGGCGGCAGAATGTGGGGAATGTGGCCAGCAAGGGAGGCGACCAGGCGCTCGACTCCTTCATTCAAATTAAACAAGATTGCTTTATGACTTTTTAAGGCACTTCTTCCTAGTACCTACTCTGATAGAATTGTTTGTTCTGAAAGTTTAATGTAAGCAAAATTTTGTTGGAGACTTTTAAGTTAAAAAATTTTACAACCTTTAGGTTGTAAAATTTTTACACAAGCACATGCTTTCAAAGGAAGGGTAGTAAAAAAACCTGAGATGTATAATTATCTTGTAAATACCAAGTAAAACATAATATTACACAAGCACATGCTTTCAATGGAAGAGTAGTAAAAAAACCTGAGATATATAATTAATTTGTAAATACCATGTAAAACATAATATTAAAATAAAACATTATTAAAAAAAAAAAAAAATTGTTTCAAAAAAATTTTTTTCTCTATCTTTCCACTCTTCTCTAAGTCACGTCTCCACCCCCCACTTCAACGCCCAATACATGATCACAAAATAATTTTGTAATATTAAGCTAGTATTTATTTTGCCCTGAGTAATGGTTCTTCCAAAACCGGTCGGCGTTAATATAAAAAAATAATGGTTTACAACAAAGTAATATTGATTCAATTTTCATTAGTATAACACTCTTTATAATCACTTTTGAAGGTTGTGCCCATAATTGAGGAAGATGATGATGCTAATGATTGTAAACACAAATATATTAAAGAACAAGACAGGGAAAAATAAAAGTGTAACGGTCGCAAATGGGACTCGAACCCAGGATCTCTCGTTAAAGGGGTGTAATACGCGAAAGTGAATGGTAATAATAAATAAATGGTGAATGGAATCGAATACCAAAAAAATAAACTTTTCAATTATTTACAAGATTATCATTTTCGACTTATAACCAGCTGCACCTAGTTTGACAATCTCAAAACGTCACTCCACGTCCCGGGCCCTGCCGGGTACTTCTGCTGGGTAATTAATTATAAATTTTATTTGCAAAAAGTTTCATTATATCCAAAGAATATTTTTTGAAACTAATTCGAAGTAAAGATTAATCGAAACCAGTGACCCGCAATACCCCTAGTGACACAGACACAATAAAAACATGTATAAACCTTGCATCAATGAGTGTACCTAATAATCACGTTAAATCAAACTACCATAGGTACATCTGTAAAAAAATAATACATCTTAAAAAATGCTAAAAAATAATAAAAATCAAAAATTAAAACAATGAGAATTTAAAGATCTTTATTTAACAAACAGCAGGGATAGGAAGATCATATCACCCCCCCATACACATATCCCCCCATACACACAAGCCTTGCTTAATTATGGGGGTACATCAAATATTCTACTATGTAATTAATTACTGTATAAAAATTATTTGTAATTTATGTACCTTCTATTACTAATTAAAAAAAAAAAAAAAAAAAAAAAAAAAGAAAAAAAAAAAAAAAAACAAGGAGTGCACATTTAATTTTATCTGAGGATGAATGGAAGATAATATTAGGGAACGTACCCATACTACGTGACCAACTTTTTGCAATTTTTAACCCCCCCCGGTGACCAAAATCCTAAGCAACCCGCCGCTCATTTGTATGGAGCGTGACATTTTGAAGACCCCCCCCCCCCCCTAAACGTGTCACGTAGTATGGGTACGTTCCCTTAGCATCTGAAAAGAAGTTAACGAATTTTGAGTATATTTTTCTAAAAATTGAATGTTGTGCCTATGAAGTTGGCCTTTGAATATGGGATGTTAAAAGTCGATTTGAGCGTTTGTTTTTATATGACAGTGAAAATGTTTTTTTTTTTTTGAAATAATGAAGATCGTCATTGTCAATAGAGTTATTGATTATTTAGAACAGGAATTTTCGGATAAATTCGATATATCTTCTAGGACTAGGGACGATAACTTTTGGGATGATGGTGAGTCTATTTGTTGTTCGGGTGTTCGGTAGGACTTAAAATCTATGTGCTTCAGAACCTTTTTTGAAGTTTTTCTATTCGTTCAAAGTTAGCATTGCTGATTCCAAATCAATGATCTAAATTCTAATACTGAGCGATTACAGTATTTTAATTATTATGTTATCTGAATGGTTTAGTCACTCTTACAATGATTCCTCGAAGTTTATAGATCTGTCAGGAAAACTTAGTTTGTCGACGCCCGTCATAAATGAAATTTATTTTTGAGAGGAAAATTTTTCGGATTCTATTACTTTCAGAAATTTACTACATATTTAGAAAAGAAACATTGCTTGAATTTGCTTTAATGACAAGGTCTGTATAGCCATTTTGCAATCCTCTTCCCCTCCATTCTCTTGCCCCACCTTCTTCGGCAACTCTTCCACATGCCTAACATTTAATATGTGTTTTGACTTGTGCGGTAACTAAAAACTTTGATATATTCGTTTCGAAGTTAAACCTCGGAAACCTCGAAAAAAAGATCGGTTGTCTCTAATCTTGCCATATTCGTTGAAAATATTACTAAATCAATGGTCGATCAAATCCAAGTTGACGTAATCTATACAGACTTTTCGAAAGCGTTTGATAAAATTGATCACAGTCTTCTTTTATCCAAATTAGGAATTAGCTTTGGGAATTCGCGGGGATTTGTATCGATGGTTAGTCTCAAATCTTAATGGGCGCACTCAAAGAGTAACAATTAATGGCTTCATCTCTAAGTTCGTAAATATACCTTCCGGTGTACCCCAAGGATCTCACCTGGGACCGTTACTATTCACAATTTTCATCAACGACATTATAAAATGCCTTAATTATGCATCTACTCTTCGCTGATTATATGAAAATATTTCTTCCTATTAACTCTATCATTGACTGCTTTAAATTACAATAAGATCTGTATAGGCTTCATGACTACTGTATTATCAATCATCTCAACATGAACACTTCTAAATGTTATATGATTACCATCACTAGAAATTAAATTAAATTTGACCATAACCATCTTATAGCCAATCACTTAAAAGAGTTACTCAAATTCATTATTTAGATGTTCTACTTGACAGTTAACTTTCATTCGAGGCACATATTAATATCTACATTTTTTTTTCATTAGCTCCACACAGGAGGCACCGAGGAAAACAATTTCAGTATGGGCCTATGTCATCTTTGAGGATGCTATGTGGAGGGTTTTTTAAGGCAAAGGAAGGAGAAGAAGACAAGGGAAGGAAAAGGTATGAGGGATGGGTAGGACTCTGGGGGTCAGTGTGGCCAGGAGTGACGGACGTATGAATCTATTCCTCACACTGCGGTGCAAGGCGAAGGGTCGGGAGAATCCGGTTGGAGAGGTCAAAAGGCCTCCCTCAATCAGTCTCTTCCGATCCAGCCCGCCACGTAGAGGTTGGAAAAACGTATCCGCCACCAAGACCTATGCAAACCTCATCCCATGAACCCGGGCACCCCTCTAAGTCACCAAACGTAGCGAACCACTTGGGGTGACCTCTGGCAGGGGTGTTGGTTCTCCAATAAATGGTTTCCGAGGTGGCGGTACCTACCCATAGGTACCCGCCTCCCTAATATGATTGTGATGAAAGCCCTTAGAATGTTAGGATTCTTATTCCGTATTGGAAAATAATTCAAGAACATTCAAACAGTTAAAATACTTTATTTTTCATATGTTCGCAGTCATCTTGAATTAGCTTCTCAAATATGGAATCCTCAATACAATATTTACATTGAACGCATTGAAGCCATCCAAAGTAAATTTGTCAATCATTTAAATTTCATGTTTAATATTGGTTACCATGACGTAAACAGCTCGATGGACCTTTAGAGACTAAAATAATTAAAAATTAGAAGAGACTCCGCAGATATAATATATCTTCATAAAATTATCAATGGCTTTACAGATTGTTCGCCTCTTTTGGATGCGTATAGGAAACTAGGGGTCAGTCACGAGTGACGGATGCATGAATCCATCTCTTCCACTGAGGCGATAGGTCGTGAGAGTCCTGCTGGTTAGGTAAAAAAGTCTCCCTCAACCAGTCTCTCCAAATCCGGTCCGCTACACAGTAGATGGGCAAACACATCCGCCGCTAAGACCAAGACAATCATCAGACAATCATCATGAATCCGGGCACCCATGCTGAGTCACCAAACGCACCCATGCTAAGTCACTTGGGCAGACTTGACCTATAGCAGAAATGTTGTTTATCCAACAAATTGTTCCCGGGCCGGCGATGCCCTTACCCGCCTCCCAAATTGAATACTTGTCTTCCAAATGTTAATTAAGAATGTTAAAATAAAAAATGTGGATTAAAAGTTAAAAAAATGTGATAAATCTGTCGTACAATAAAAAAAAAATCGAGTGCAGTTTACTCGCGGTAGAATCCACACTTTATCAAAACAATCTCAACCAATACTTGAAAAGTGAGGTCATAATCAAAGTGACCAATGAGCGCAGACCAGCGCCATGTCGGTTTCATATCTCAACCAATAGGAGGCTTTAAGAGTGACATCAATATCAAATGAGCGCAGTTGGTCGTCATATCCGTTTCATCCGAAATCCAAATCATAGTGGGGCTATAGAAATTTCACTTCAAAAATATTTTTATGTTTTCCTTAGGTTTAGCACCCCACAGTGCCCCACACTTCTATATCTTGGAACACACTCCTTTCTGCACCTTTAGGTACTGTCTGTTTTACAGCGTTTAATTTGATTTTAAATAACATGTTGACAAAACTAGTCACTTGGGGAAAAAGACGTTACAAATATGTCAATACAGCAACTCTGGAACACATGTAGTTTGTGACCCCCAATTATTGAACAGAATCAACATCCGCGCGGCCATTCCAACTGTCTTCGGTGCCATTTATATTATTGTGCTCACGGCTATACGGGAGAGCGGGGCAACGGGCAACACGATATATTTGTATATAATAAATAATATATGTACATGTAACATATAATTCCACTGAACATAACCCCAATAAGTGTGATATTTACCGATTTGAAAGAAAACTAATACCTATGTATGATATGGGTGCGTATATGTATGTGAATATGTGTGTATGTGAGCGAAAGGTTGGTCAAGAGAGGGTTGCAAGTGACAGGTCAAGTATTTATTTATTTATTTTTTATAAACAGTACAATAGTTACAGTGGTGGAAACAATTTACAATTAATAAATATATTTCATGGTGGGTACATATGATGTGTTTCTTTGTGGTGTCTTATATATGCTATATGTATATTAAGTAAATTACCGGGTGATGTGCGTAGTGGGAAGGTGTATGTGAGTGTGTGTGTTTGTGTGAGTATGTATGTATGTGCAATGAACAAATTATATTATTGACATGATGCTCTTTTTAAATTTAGGCAGTGAATCGGAGAAAATGTCGATGTTAGACTTTAGACTAAAATTATTGAATAGGTACATGAAGAGCTTGATGGCGAATTACTTGCTGCATTTGTCTTGTAAATAAACGTGTGGAATAGTTCTGTATATCGAGTACGTCTTAAGGGTATGTTAAAATTAACTGTAAGGGAAAGAAGTTCAATACAGTCAATGTTATTATTTAAAATTTTGTGTGTAAATGTCAAATCAGATATTGCTCGCCTTTGTTGAAAAGTTTGAAATGTGCATTCAAAGCTATTGTTAAATTTGAAGGTAAGATATTTTATAAATTTGTTTTGAACATGTTCTATGCTATCTATGTATACTTTGGACTGCGGGTTACTGAAAATGTTGGGTATGCGTCATATATTAAGTTAAGCCTTATATTATTATTCTTCTTTACACATAAAATAACTTCGGTATACAGTTTTTAACAGGTTTTCAGCTACCACACAAGACACATGCCTGTCTTATGGTAATTTATTTATTTATTTATTGTAAGAAACAAACAGCAATTTATATACAGGTGAGTTATACAAGAGGTTAAACATGAGGTAAGCCAAAACAGTTTCTTATGCTAATGTTGGTTATTATGATATAATATACAATTGTAATTGGTAATAACCATTAAATGAAAATGAAAATAACAACAAAAAAAAAATATAAGTATATTAGAAGGAAGAAGGAAGAGGAAAGGGCAAGAGGCAGAGGAAGGTGGGATGGTTACAGGAGATGCTCATGCTGTACCTTTTCTATAGTTGTGCATTAATTTAATTAACATTTGTGGTCGTCGTAATCATGTGGGACGGTATATACGCAAAACTTTTAATTGCAAATAAAAGCTTGGTGCTCCCACTGTCTAAATCTGTTTACATTATATATCAGACCAAATTAAAAGAGGAGATAGAACGAGTTTTATAAGGAAGTGTTATTTGGTAACAGATAGGAGGCTGTCCGTAAAATAAGTTCTCCAAGGTGCTGCGGTTGCGAGGAACTATTTTATGCCCAATCCTGCAACATTGGCGTGTAGCCTGATTTCCTATTGTCAAATCCCCACCACGTTGCACCCTCTGTGACACTTAGTCTCGGCGTGGCAGTCGTTCACGATGGAACTTCCACTCGCCGCACCCGCCAGGTGTGAGTTACTCTCTGTAATTCGATTTTAAACTTTGTTTCGGTGAATCTGAATGATGCCACTGGGATGGTTCCTTTGTCTCTGGTGTCGTGTGTTGTATCTTAGTCTCGTCCCCAGTCGCAATTGAGTACAAGAATTCTTCGCCATCGGTGTCGTAGCACTCAAGGATTGTGGGTTACTTCAACCCTTGTTTGTGATCTTCGGTGAGCATTTTGGGACCCTCCTTCGGCAGACTTCGTGGTCTCCCAAATTTTCTGTCAAAATCTTGTCCACAATGGTCTTACTGAAATCAGGGATCACATCACAGAGCTCCCGAACCATCACCCGTCGATCTGCAATCATTTTTTTATCCACTTTGGCAATTTTTTTCGTCTGAAACCGATTACCGTCCGGCACGTTTTTAAATTCTCTGTACCATTTGCGTACTTTTCGCCGTCATACACTGTTTTCCGGACACTTCAAGTACTGATAATGAATTTCTACCGGGGTTTTGTTCTTTGCACAAAAAAACTAATTATAGAGCGTAATTCACACCTGGCGGGTGCGGTGAGCCGAAGCTCCATCTCGAACGGCTGCCACGCCGAGACTAAGTGTCGCAGAGAGTGTGGAGTGGTGGGGATTTGGCGTGGGAAATCAGGCTAAACGCCAGTGTTGTCGGATCTCGCGTAAAATTGTTCCTCGCGACCGCAGCACCTTGGAGACCTTATTTTACGGACAGCCCTCGTATAAGCACTAAGTGACGAGTGGTGAAAATGAAATAATAAAAACCACACAAGTGATCCAACAGTCCGGGTCCTTGAACTTGTGTTTGCTGAAAAGCTCGGCAGAATCGGGCGAAAAAGAAGATAGTGAAGTGGAAGATTGGAAAGCACCTACCTGGTTATTCAGATCTGATCACTAAAATCGGACGACAGTTTTCGTGAATTTGCCTGTTCTAGTCAACATTTGGTGTGTAACACATAATCTATTGACGAGTTTGCTCTAGAGATATGCATTTGCACATATTTTTTATTGGTATTACTAATCAACCCAAGATAAAGTATTTATAAATGTCATGTTCATCAATAGCGACGAAGCTTTTTAAAAATTAGTAGTTATGAGAACGGTAGAATTTTTCTAATGTTTATTTCTCCGTATTGACGACTGCAACAGTCGCAACTCTGACGTAATAAAAATTAGTAGTTATGAGAACGGTTGAATTTTTCTAATGTTTATTTCTCCGTATTGACGACTGCAACAGTCGCAACTCTGACGTAATAAAAATTAGTAGTTATGAGAACGGTAGAATTTTTCTAATGTTTATTTCTCCGTATTCGACGACCTCCGTAGTCCAGTGGGTAAGACTCTTGACTCACAATCCGGAGGTCGCGGGTTCGAACCCGGCATGCGCAAATAAATTTTATTTGATTAATTTGCGTTATTTCACAATTAATTCATTTAAAATAATATATAGTATATTTGCGGCATGTTCCAGAGTGGAAGATACTATCAGTATCGCCCTGGTGTAAGACCACCATTCAGAATTGAAACGTTGCTTAAAAATGGCTTTAGCCGTGTTTGGTGACCAGATCTGAATAGCCAGGTACTTCCCAAACCTTCCTCTTCCCCACCTCCTTCCCCTCCCAACACTACCTTCAGCCTCACAACATACCCCAAATGGGTATGCCATAGTCTCACTGGCCCCAGACGGGAGCAGTTGAGATTCTTGTGCGGTATTCACTGTAAAAAAAAAAAAAAAAAATTGACGACTGCAACAGTCGCAACTCTGACGTAATAAAAATTAGTAGTTATGAGAACGGTAGAATTTTTCTAATGTTTATTTCTCCGTATTGACGACTGCAACAGTCGCAACTCTGACGTAATAAAAATGTGCTCTCAAACACGACTACCATCTTGGTAGGATTAACCGGACACGGAACACGCAAACGAATTTACCGACAGACGAAATGCAAAGTCGTCGGGTCAAAACAAGATTTCACTACGTTCAGTCAAATATATCATGGTACCATTTTATGTCCAGTGTGTGTGGTACTTACAGTAACGCCATGGTGAAAGACCACAACTCAGAATATATACACTGCGAAAATTTTGCAAAGGCAAAAGTTCTGATGTGATGAGCAGAATTCGTATCTTCATTTCTTATTTCGTAATTTTTAATAACTTTTTATCCCCCCACACCTTACAGCATCTCAGTAACTCCAATTGGGTATGCGGTGTGCTCAGATCATAATGATCTGAGGCGGTATACCATAGTCCCACTTGCTCCGAACAGGGAGCACTTAGAACTTAATAGCTATTAAAATTTCAGATATAATTCAAATAAAAAGTTTGTTGAATATCTACAAGTGAAATTGCATTCGCTCTTTCCCTCGAAGTAATTCCATTTATTTAGCTGCCGTCTGCGTCTAGAACAGAGCAGAATAGAAATGCGTGTATTTATAATTACGTGAATTAATCCCTATATTATATTTGTATGTTGTTGTACAAATAAGACTCTTCAACGATATCACTCCAATAAAGGTATTAGTGCTGGGGTTTAGTAGCGTGGAGCGTGGAGGTAGTTCGGGTGAAGTGCGACCGACCATTGTTTGCTGCGAACACCTGCGGGTTTACAGCCGGAATTCTGTACATTAATCTCCATCGAGTCGCACCAGCTTCTGATAAATAATATTATATCACCAGGTATTGTTTTATTAATGTAAACTGTGGAAATGGGTGTGTTATATCGATCTTATTCAACGATTGGGTGGTGTACAGGCAATGTTTCACATGTACAAGGTTCATATGGTTCCTGTTTTGTACACTTGCAAACCACAATAATACACGTATGTTGTTTGTATTATTCCTGGCCTTTAATTAATATCGGGTTGCACCAGCTTCAGAAAAATAATATTATCCATATTAGCCGGCATTGTTTTATTACTATATTAACTGTGGTAATGGATGTTGGAACGATCTTATTTAAAGATTGGGCGGGTTATATCATCGATGTATCGATATGGGCACGGTTTCACATGCATGGTTCCATTTTTTAAACGACTTCGAAAAGGAGGAGGTTCTCAATTCAGAACTATCGACTGGGTGAACCGATATTGATGATTCTTTTTTTATTTGAAAGCTGGTGCTTTCCATGTGGTCCAGTTCTGACAATGGTATCCATCAGAAAATCATATAAGTCTTAAATTTGCATCAAGTATGTGCGCGACAAATGGTCGAATAACTCAATATCACGCCAACCGATTTCGATGATTTTTTATTGGAAAGGATGTACTTCAAGGGTAGTTTGATGAGAGTTTGGTTAGATTCTGATTATGGGATCCATGACAAAGTAACGGAACTCTCCAATTCCTAAGAGCAAATTAACTATACTCGGCCGAATCTTAATCGAATTAGTTGGTGTACTTCAGATTCACTAAAAATCAAAAAATTTTAACAAAACAAAAAAACGACTTCAAAAAATGCACTAAAAAGTAAAAAAATAATTTCGTATTCTTCTACAACTTAATAATCAACTTACTTTTTCTACTCATCAATATGTAGGTACGATTGTTATTTTTGGAGTCGGTGTCAGCCAAGGTACCCGGCCCGGCGTATTCACTTGACAGCTCCCCTCCCGCCGCGGCCCGCTCTCGCCTCTCACCGTACCTACAATCAACAATCGTACCTACATATTGATGAGTAGAAAAAGTAAGTTGATTATTAAGTTGTCGAAGAATACGTTTTTACTTTTTAGTGCATTTTTTTAAGTCGTTTTTTGTTTTGTTAAAATTTTTGTTTTGTTTACTTACAAACCACAATAATGAATGCATCTATCTTTAGCTTTGTATTGTTCCTGACCATTAATGGATCACAAAAATAATTTTACATGAGCCGGTATTGTTTTATTACTGTTAACCGTGGTAATGGGTGTGTTTTATCGAAATTATGTATAATGATAGGGTGTTAATAGTAGGCAATGTTTAATCAATCACATATACGGTTCCTGTTTTGTACGCAAACCTAATACTTGTACGTATGTTTATCTTATGTAGGCATTAATTCATTAAATATTTTCACAATTTTTGCTTAATTATTACCTATCATTTTTTTTATATTACACCTCTAACATTCGTATTTACATATAACCCTTTCAAATCGTCTTCTTCTTCTTTAACGCTTACTATGCAGCCTTATTGGTATACAAGCCTCAACATGTATGAAAATCTGAAGAATGAATGTATTTAAAAAATTGTCATGCTCACTCTAAAAATATATATATTATAAAAAAGAAATGTGATCATGCACATGTGTAAAACATAAAATAAAGTTAATCAATAAATAAATCGAAAAAAAATCGAGCGCTCTTAAAATATTAATAAATAAAATAAAAAAAATTAAAAAAAATAAAACGAAAATAAAATTCGATTCGGTTTTGTAGTAAATGAATAAATGTTTAATGGACCACATTTTAGATCTCGCGGACCACTTGTGGTTCACTGCTATAGATGTATGTGATTGTCTCTTTTTAGTGTCGCTTTTTCGTTTCATCGAGTTTCAAGTCACAACGATGCTAAAGAAGTTTTCACTCAAAAATTAGTATTCGCGAGCACATTATACATTATAAATTGGTCTAAATATAAAATCAAACATAGGTTTACGTTAATATGTGTATTCTAAGGGCCGTCTGTTTCAACGCTCGTTAAAGTAAAAGTAAAACAAAACGCCGTTACTATAGTTAAATTTCAGCAAAATGCGTTTTTCAATCAATTTGACTGATTGTTTTACGTTACTTTTAACTTTTGTGCTTACTTTCCGAAAAGAGATAGTTACTCTAGAGTTACTCCGCCATATTGGCATATTTGACAGTTCTGGTCGAAGTAATGTACGGAAATGGGTGCTTCAACATTGATTACTAATATACTAATCAGTAATCATGATAAATATTATAGAAGAGGATGATAATGAAGATGAATTCCTTATCCAATGTCTTGCAGCGAAAACCAAAACCTTTCGTCCCCGCGTCAATAATATGGTTTTCTGGGATGATCTCGAATTTTTGGCGCGGCACCGCATGTCGAAAAAATCTTGCTGTTGAACAGAATCAATTCTGATATCGACATATTTAGCGTTATCTTTTAAAGACAACCTTTATTAATGGATGTATCGCAAATTTTACAAGTTCTTCAAATCAATATACCTATTGTATCATAAACATTACAAAAATATAACATGAGTAGTAGGTTAGATTCGTTTCGTATATCGACATTAGCGAGTGAAGCTGCCTTTAAAAGACAAATTAATATCGCTTGTATAGTTTGTACTCTTACAAGCGGATTTTATAAAAGCTATAATTTATGTTTTCTAATGTTTTTGATACCATAAATAAATTGAATTGAAGATCTCGAAAAATATGTCACACTTCAAATTAAAGGAGATATCACAACTACTGGAAAGTAAATTATATTCATATTGTATATTATATGTATTATAATAGGTCGTCATTTATTTGTAAATATTCATACAAATAATTTTGTCGGAACAAGCCATCAGATCCTACGACGTGAAACAAAATACAAACGGATATTTTGACAGTTGTTCTGATTTAGTTTACGGTGTTGCCGCATCAAAAAATATTTCGATGCATTTTGTCATATAATTTCGAGGAATATTCTGCTTTTTAGACTGGCCACACTGACAACTATTACTTTGGCGAAAATACACTTGAAACAGCGCGCGGTCCTATTTAACGTCCTCGTTACTTTAACTGACAGTTAAAATTTAACTTTAGAACACGATTTAACTTTCTATTGAAACAGACGGCCCTAAGACATTATCCAAATACATGATCGCACAGATGTTTAAAGGCATTGGTTAAAAGTAATTGTTTTTTAATGACCGATACCGTATTATTGGGCAGTTTGTATTTTCCAAAGCGACCAGGAACACGATTTTGCATTCGAAATTCATTAGGAGGAAACGACAGTAATGCTGATTTATCTGAATTAATGAAACGCAGTCCGGAGGGTCGCAGTCCACGAGGAGGGTAGCGGGTAGCGGGTAGCGGGTAGCGGGTAGCGGCACTGTCACTGTACGCCCGCGCCGCGCCGTACATGTGCAATGCGCACGTGCTCACTTTAAAGTATTCAACCCCACTGTTCAAATAGGTGGGTATGCTACAGCTACACTATTACAGAAGGGTTTGTCCAAGTCAATAGGAGATGATTCCGAATAATAAAATAACAAGTTGTTACCTACTGCCCTATTTCTCTCGATTTACATTAGCATATATTTTTTAATTTTCTTTAACAGTTTGTTACATAAACATAAAAATCATGGAAAGTAACTATCAACTTAGTTGATATTTTCGCATTGACTTCATAAGATAATGTATTTGAAAAATCCTTAATTCTGTGCAGGAACGAGTGGTTGTTAGAGAGATTGATTGCAATCTTTAGAACACATGCGTCTGGTGGGAATGCTGTCCTGGTGCTACCTCTTTTTCAAAGGAAGATGCTACGAGGAACCTTTTTTGCTGTTATGTGAATACTGCACAAGAGCCCTAGTGCTCCCGTCTGGAGACAGTGAGACTATGCGTTCCCCTATTAAGGTATGTTGGGAGGCAGAAGATAGTGGGGAAGAGATGGGAGAGAGTAAGGTGGGGAAGTATCTGGCTATTCAGATCTGGACACCAAACACGACTACAGCCATTTCAAACTATGTTTCGATTCTGAATGGCGGTCTCATACTGAGAGTATCGTCCACTCTGAAACTTGCCGCAAATATTAAAAAAAAAAAATTAATTAATTTTGAAATAACATAAACCAGGCCTCCAAAATGTCTATAAAACTTAAAGGAAAGATATACCAGACTATTGTTAGACCCGTGCTAATGTATGGCTCCGAATGCTGGATTATGTACAACCCCTACTCTAGACAACTTGAAACAGCAGAAATGCGAATGCTTAGATGGTCGGCAGAAGTATCACTAAAAGATAAAATTAAAAGTTCACGCATTCGTGGTAGCCTTGGTGTCACGGACATAAACGGTAAGCTGGAGGAACTGAGATGGTATGGGCACGTAAGGCGGAGACCATCAGACCCTACAGCGAAGCAGGCAATGTCTATAGAGCTTCATCGACGGTCATCCAGAGGAAGACCAAAGAACTCCTGGATGACTCAATGCTCAAAAATACTTCGAAGAAACGGCCTAGATGAAGGCGATACTCAGAAGCGAAGAAACTACAACCTGAGAACGAGAAGAGCCGACCCCAACAGCCTACCTAAGCAATGAGTTGGGACAGCGCCAGGAAGAAGAAAAAATAAATATAATTTGCGCACGCCGAGATTTAACCGCGAATTGCGGAATGCTAGTTAAGAGCAGTGGCTGTTTTCTTTAAAGTGCGTTTGTGCGACGAACCCCCATTGAAAAGATAACCGAGAAAATAAAACAATCTTATTAATAACAATAATATAAACCCAATAAATCAGTAATTTTAAATACATGTAGGATTACAAAAGATTTTTTAAATATTTATATTGAGGGATCAGTAGGATTTATAGGTTCAATTAGAAATGCCACAGAGCCGAACCCTCTGATATGGAAATATCTGGAGTCGGTGAATTATATTCCCATTTGGTCTCTTGTAGGTTGACATGTTGTTCTTGTATTGTTTTGTATTTATAATACTTATATAGTGCAATTGCATAGCGTGGGTTGACTAGAAGATCATTTGGGGAAGTGTGTGAAAGGGTTTAGTTTTTCCTGTGGGGAAAATTTAACCCGGACATTTAAATCTGGTGTGTAAAACACATTGCAGATTGCGCGCCATTAAAATTCTGCGTTTAAAACGCGCGCCTCCGAACAATACGTTATTCTCATTTTGTGCGTGTCAGAATGCGCACCAAATGCTCTTTGGAAAAAAATTCTTCTCGTACGAACGGCTCTGACGGTGATTTGAACAAAACAGGCCTTTCTGTACGCAAAATCAACTCACCGCGGTGCGTCGATCCGAACACGATGTCCGAACATTGTCCTAACACTATGTCCGAGAGCCGAGATCCTACGAGAGCGCAGACTGACCGTTGACCTTTAAACCATGGATTTTGACTTCTGTTTTCGTATTATTTTTTTTTGTAGATAGACGACATATAATCAATTACATTTACGATGATTAGTATAGAGATTAGGGAACTACTGATAACCTCTATACCCGATTTTAATACCCGCGTAATTAAAGTGTTTTCAAATACAAAAAGTCGGCGCATGGCTTTTTGTTTAAGTGAAAAAAACTAATTTTATTTTTACCACCTTAATTTGTATTGTTTTAATGTTTTAAAATATCAATTATATATTCTACGTAATTATTCTTGTTGAAAAAATAATAATAATCAGCAACGTACCTACATTAAGTGCTGTGAAAAACATTAAACAATTTAATTCTTCTAAAACCTGTTATCTAATAATTGTGTCGAGTGATTTGAAAACAATAGTATGTAGCACTAGGTAGGTACTACCTACTAGGTAGTATGTAGCCCTAGTATGTACCCCTCCTACAAACTTTATTTAAGTTGTGTGAATGCCGCTGTATTCGACGATTTGACGAAGGACATAAAAGTAAGTAAATTTTGAAAAGGTTATATCTTCTCATGAATTTCTGAACCCCCTGTTCAAAAGACCACGAACCGCCACTGGTTGAGAGCCTTACCCCTCGACCAAGGAGACCGTCAACTAGCTTCATTGAACCCTTCGGCAACGTGCGTACAATATTCCTCGTTTCTTCAACTCGTTCTTGAGTTCAACAGCTCAGCTGTGAAACGATTTGCTGGCCTCTGTGCTTCTTTCCCCCTACAATACAGATCTCTTCATGATCTATGTTCACTCCCTCCTCAACTCAAAAAGAGCTACAAAAGCATTTGCGGCACGTTCCAAAGTGGAAGATACTTTCAGTACCGCCCTGGTGTAAGACCACCATTCAGAACTGAAATGTTGCTTGAAATGGCTTTAGCCGTATTTGGTGACCAGATCTGAATAGCCAGGTACTTCCCCACCTTCCTCTTCCCTATCTCCTTCGCCTCTCCACTACCTACAGCCTCACAACATATCCCAATTGTGGATGCCATAGTCTCACTGGCTCCAGACGGGAGCAGTTGGGACTCTTGTGCGGTATTCATATAATAAAATATAAAAAAGTATCCCCAAAGGCCCTGATGGAAATTATTTTTCTTACGCCATCTGTAAGGAATTTAAAAAATAAGACAACGAAAATTGTGCAAATTTCATGACATCCGAGTAGAATGAATTTTTTTAGTGGGAAGCCTAAAACCATTTTCTACATTATTTCTCCATTTTAAATTTTTTTTTTTAATTTCGGACTGGAAATGGGATCAACATTTATGACATAACGCCAAATGCTCAGACAATATTTTTCTGTAAAATTACATACCTAAATTTAAAAAAAATATACAATAGGAAAGAAACAAGGAAGAAGCGTACAAGTTTTTAAAAAACCTAAAAAATGTTAGGTGAAAGATGGACCTGATCATAAACAGTGATAATTTGCACTAATGAATGCTCTAAATCTAATATCTGCTCAACTAACCATATCATTAATACAACTTTTTCTAAAGGGTTGCCATTTGCAAAGGGGTGGTTGTAAAGGGAACCACGAAACAGTCAGTGGAGGTCAATTAATCATTTTTACTCTGAGTTTAACAAGGCGAGCATGATTTACAACTTATAACAAGTCATTTACACCATTGATTATTCTGATATGTATGGTATAAAAAGGCTTATGACATTTCACTTTTTGCTCTGGTATATTTTTTAATCTGCACCGAATGGTAAAGTTAAATACAAAGAGTAGTGGAAGGTCAACGATACGTCCAGTGCAGTCCAGTAGTTCAGTTCAAATAGACAAATTTATTTTTTATTGTTTATTAACGCCCTTTTTTTTAATAAATAACTGATTTTAAGACCTGCGTTATTTAAGTGTCGCATGGATTTTTTGCATAAGTGAAAACAACTCATTTTATTTCATGCCACCTTTAAATGTGTGTGTTTTACTTGATGTTTTAAAATATAAATTATATATACATATATTCTATGTAGGTAATTATTCTTGTTGAAAAAACAATAATAATGAGCAACTTACATTAAGGGCTGTGAAAAACTTTAAACAATTAAATTCCTCTAAGACTTTCTCGTTATCTAATAATTATGTCGAGTGTCAAGTGATTTAAAACAATAGTATGTAGGTAACCCTCCCACTAACTTTACTAATTTAAGCTGTGTGAGGGCCGCTGTATTCGACGATTTGACGAAGAACAACAGGAAGTAAATTTTGATTAGATATATCATATTTGTTATATATGAAAAAATAACCTACTAATGGCTCCACAACATCAATCAACATCACCCGCTTTTCATCAAACCAGGGTTGCGTGGTCCCAAAAACTAACACCCCATTCGCTCAACGACAATTCTGGTTCATCGTTCCTAAAATGTATAAATGCTGACATAAAGTCAAGTTATTCTAAGTCACTTTATATAGCACGTGTACAACATTGGATTTTCGAAAGGGGACGAGCGTACTTCAAAGAATACGTGAGTTCTTAACACTACATTTTAATTATTAATGTTTGCAATTTAAACATTTTATTTCAATTTTTATTTAAAATATAATTATCTAAAAAAAAAAAAATTATTTTTTTTAAATTTTTTTTTGCTCTTAGTTTTTTGACTTAATTTTATTTATGTTTTAATTTATATATATGATTTAATTTATATATTTGTATAGAACAGATGAGTTCTTAACACATCTTTACTATCAGTTTAAGTACCTATTTCAAAAGTGGAATTTTATTTATTTATTTATTTATATAATACATGAGTTATCGAAAGTACATATAGTTTTTTGTGATATTTCACCCTCCATGCTAGGGATGACCCTGTGTTATGGCGGGTGAAGTTTACAGTTTGCGGATATACATTCATTAGTATAGGTTGAAATTTTTCACTAATTGATACTATGCACACAAATTCTCCTACAATAAGAGAGTTTATGTAGTTATATTGGATAACAAGAACGAGGTGAAGAAGTTAAAGAATTATTGGAAAAGATAAGTTATTATTAGTATATTAAGGAATTATTGATATATAGTTCACAGAATCAGTCTTATACATACAATGCTGCTTAGATAGTAAATAAGGATATATTACGTTTTGCCTGCTCTTAATACTATGCACACAGATCTTCTATAATAAGAAAATGATATACTTATAGTTAGATTGGGTTACAAGAAGAAGATGGAGAAGTTAGAGAATTATTGTAAAATAAGAAATTGGAGAAGTTGTTAGATATAGATCATGCTAATTAATCTTGCACATACAATGCCGCTAATTTAGAAAATAGAGATATATTATGTTTTGTCTGAAAGGTGATTAAATTGATAGAGTGTAGAGTGAATGGGTGTTAAAATTGTAATGTATTCCATGTGTAAGGATCCATTTCGTTATTTGTTTTTTAAAGGAATGGGGTTGACTCAACGTTTTTAAGTTTTCAGGGATAAGGTTAAAGATTTTAGGAGCTAGGAAGAAAAATTGTCTTTGAGCTGACGTGGTGTGTAGTGTAGGTACATTGTAGTGTCTGTTGGTTATTGTTCTGGTGGTGTAGTTGTGTTGTAAGAGAGTTTTGTTTTTGTATTTGAACAGGAAATGTATTAGCATAAATTTTAGATGGAGTTGCCGTATGTTTAAGACGTTATACTCGATGAGGAGTCGTTTGGAGGGGTATCTTGTCGGTCGCTTGTAAATGGACACGTATTACCATTTTTTGGGCTTTTAGTAGAGGTTCGATGATAGATTGTGCACAGCCACCCCAAGTTATAATGCCGTATGCTAGTAGAGATTGGCAGAGAGCGTAGTAAACAGTTTTAAGAGTTGAGGTAGTAAGGATATTTCTTAGGGTTCGAAAGACATAAGAGAGTTTGCGGATGCGTGGGGTTAGACTGGCCAAGTGCTGATCCCAACGAAGGTGTTGATCAATGATGACCCCCAGATATTTTATGTGGGTGACGTGTTTCAAGTTTGGGCAATTACAGGAAGTGCAAGTTCTTAGACAGGAGTGAATTATTATCTGCTGATTGTTAGTAGGTTGGGTTGCAGCAGAAAGACTGAAGGTTAAGAATTTTGTTTTTCCAGCGTTAAGGGTTAGGAGATTATCATCTAACCATTTCTTTATCTGGCGTATGTCGTTTTGAGCTATGTCAAATGCTCCTTTCCAGGTTTTGTGTCTAGTTATCAGTACAGTGTCATCTGCAAAAGATATTAGTTTCCCGGTTATGGGAAGGTTACAGAGATTGTTGATGTAGATGAGGAACAGAATAGGGCCTAGAACACTTCCTTGTGGGACTCCGAAGTGGATTGGTAAGGGGTTACTTGTTGTGTTGTTAATTTTCACAGCTTGCGATCTGTCGGTTAGGTATGATGAGAACCAGTTAAGAGTTCTACCTCGGATGCCTATTTGAGATAGTCTTTCTAGAAGTATGGGGTGGAAAACCGTGTCAAATGCTTTGGCTAAGTCTAGGAATATGGCTAAGCAGGAATCACCTTCGTCCAGGCTGTTAGTGATCTTATTCGTCAAGTCTAAGATTGCAGATTCTGTATTTAAATTATTTTGAAAGCCAAATTGATTAGGCGAGAGAAACTTCTGGGTTTCAAGATGGGAGACAAGCCTACTTTTAACAATTTTTTCAATGATTTTTGACAGGACACTTAGCAAAGAAATGGGTCTATAGTTTTCAATATTTGTTTTATCGCCACCTTTATAGATTGGGATAACTGTTGCATGTTTTAGTAGGTGTGGGAAAGAACCGCTTTTAAAGCTTAGGTTAACGATATGTTTTAACGGCGTTGTAATAAAGTGAACTATGCGTTTTATTATATAAGGAGAAATATTGTCATTACCAGCAGCACTGTTTGTTTTAATGGTGAGAATTGTGTCAACTATTTCTTTATTGGAGGTAGGGGCTAGGATTAGTTCCGGGTGCAGAGAGCTTTGTTGTTTTACCCGTGAGGTTAAGAGATTTTGTGTTTTGTTTGTTGCTTTTAGAATTTTGTTGGCTAAGTTCGTGCCGATGTTACTGAAAAAATGGTTGGCATGATCGGCTAAGGTTTTTGGGTCATCATGGACATGGATATTTTTTCCATTTATGGCGAGTGATTGCATTTTGAGTGAGGTTTTTTTGTTTTCTGAGATGTCATTGACTACGTTCCAGATTATTTTACTGTCATATCCTGATTCTTCAATTTTTTTTTTTGTAATAGTTTTGTTTGGTTATTGTTATGAGATTATTGCAAATGTTACGATACTTTTTATAGAAGCGCAAGAGTTGGGGGTCTGGGTTGTTTACGGATTGTTTATGAAGTCTGTCTCTTTTCCGTATACAGAAGATAAGGCCATTTGTAATCCATGGTTTTAGTTTCTTTTTTTTGTTTGATGCCATTATGATGGGGAAAGTAGCGTGGTTAATGTGGGCAGTTAGTGATGCAGAGAAATTTTCAAGAGCGTCATTGACATTTTCAGAAAGCAGGGTAGATTCCCATTTTTCTTCTTCTACTGACTTTATCAAATGATCCATATCAACAGTTTTATGGGAAGGATTACTGGACTTAGGGGGAGAAGATTTTGAGTTGAGTAGTTCGAGAATGGTTGAGTAATGGTCAGTTATAGTGGATTCGAATACAGCTGTTTTAGCAGTTCGCTTTGATCTAACCATAATATGATATATGCATGTCTTAGTAGTGAGGGTGACTCGTGTAGGTATGTTGATGTGTGGTATAAGGCCATGTAGTGCCATTAGGTTTAGGTAATTTGTAGCGTGGGGGCTGGATTCATTTAGGATGTCTATATTGATATCACCGATTATGATGAGATCCTTAGTTTTTTCATCGATATTTTTTTCGAGAGAGTAGAGAAAAGGGGTGACATTGTTGGACTTAGGGGAGCGGTATATTGCGAGAATATTTAAGTTATCGATTGAGATATTAAGACAATTTGCATGGTCGACTGAAATTTCGGATACTGCATGTTTTAGGTTAGACTTGACATAAACTATGACCCCATCGGATTGGGACCTGTGCTGAGACGTGTTGTACACAGAGTAGTTGTTTAATAATTTCGGGATGTAATTAACGTTAATCCAGCACTCTGACAGAACAATGATGTCAAATTCATTTCCTATGTCAGTAAGTAGAACAAGTAGGTTATCAAAGTTTTTGTTGAGGCTACGGATATTCATGGCAAATACTCTTAGAGCTTCTGGTTTGGAGGTAATTTTTTTTAATGCATTTGTGTTGTTTGTCGTATGTGCCGTGATATTAAGAAAGTTATCAATAGGGTTAATTGGGTCCATTATGGGCATCTGTGTATGGTGGGTGTTTTAGTTCATCAACGACTGGGTAAGATAGGTTTCTGTATAAGTATATTGTAAGACTAAGACATATATTATTCGTAATGTGTCTTTGCATGTGCATAGTGTCTTCTGTGTTTGAAAGAATAACAATAATTAGACAAGTATATATACATAGGAGATCTACAAACATAATGGTTATTAAGTGCATTGAAAGTATGAAATTTATATGTATGATTATAACTTTATATGTGAAGCAAGAATAGGAATCATAGCAGGTTATTAATATGATTATAAGAATGGAATGGATTACATGTATAAGTGGAATTAGACAAGTAAGCATACAATCCTTCAGCGTTGGTGTTGAAGGTATGTGGAATGCATATATTTATTATTTACAACTTAATCTTAAAAACAAAACAAAAAAATACTTTATTTTATTTTGAATCAGATCTCAAAACTATGGTCACCCTAAAAGTCTACATTAATGTACTACCTAGCGCCATCAGTTTAGTGGGTACTGGGTACCCATAATCTCAATCTGTAAGAAATACAACAATATTGTTCTTTCAAAATCTGTATAATTTTGTGTTATTTTGTTAACTTGTATAATTATTGTTAACCTCAACACAGGCTTGTCCTAGTGAGGTAACAAATTGTATTGTAAACATTTTTACCTACAGTGTAAAGAAACAATAAATAAATAAATAAATAAAAATAAATATAATTTGTTGTGGCTATAATCAATGACATGCAAAAGGTTAGTTTCACTTGTGGTTATATTTATACTAATTTTGTATTTATGAATGAGGATGTTAAGATGATAGAAATTATTTGAGTAAGTGGTACCATAGGTTTTTAAAAGCGGTAGTTGTAATGAGAAATTTTTACAATATACGTTCATAGTTATGATACAATTCCAGATTTCAATGACATTAATATTGATATAAGTGATAATTTTCTGATACTGAGAGTCAATAGCAATAGTAAATAGTTTGTATTTTGTTATTTCAATATTATAAGTGCAGTTTTGGTAAGGATTGTTGTAATGGAAAAATCTTTTCAATATGAAATATTTTGTAATTATGTAAGTATTGTGGCTATTATATGCTGTTTTTGTGAATTTGTATATAATGAAAAAGGTATAATTAAAGAAGTTTACAGTGTTGGCAAAGCTAGGAAAAAATAATTCAGGGTACGTTGGATTTAAAAAGTTACAAATACGTGTCATACTTATTATAGTAATGGAGTTTATGATAGGCAAGATAGGAATAATATTATTAATTAAGATATGATTTAGGTGGATAATAAGATATAGTATATCAATACTTGGGAGTGAGTACGGTTGTATAGTGGGGAAACATAATACAAGCTTATTTATTAGGTGTGGATTCTCATATGTAGAGGAAAAATTCATTTCATTAGAACACATCATAATAATTAAACCTGCAGAATTATAAGTATATTACAGAAGAAAATTGGATAACGTCAATGGAAATACCAAACAACAGTGGAAGATTATAAAGGAGGCTGTAAATATACGAAAGGAACAATTGTCTATAAAAAAATTAAAAATCAATAACAATATTATCTCAATGGAGGAGAATCCAAATATAATCACTAATCACGTAAATAACTTTTTCAGCGATATTGGTCCTAGATTCGCCAAAAATTTGTGCAGCGCAAACAAAACTACCGAAAAGTGTCTTGTAAACAATTTTATACCTAGTACTCAAGTAACAGGAGACACATTTGAATTTAAATCTACTAACATTTATGAAGTTACAAAAGTGATACGTGAATTAAAAATGTTTTTTTCCTGTGGTATTGATGGCTTAAGTACAATGGTGTATAAACAAAACGTTTCTGTATTGTCCATATATACCCATATCACATATTTTTTTTTTTTTATTTTTTTATTTTTTTTTATTGAAATAACAGATATACATATTAAAATCAACAAACAAGTCCTGCTAAGCCAATTCAATTGGCTTGTCAACAGGTGCTTATATTTTAGTTACATATAGATTATTTACATTTAAAATTTACATCTTATATCTACAGATTCAACATACATATCAATATACATATCAATTATCAATACAAATATTTTTTTTCCGATAGCCAATTTTTCACCATATATTCAACCTTATTCATAGAATTACATTTCTTTATAGTGTCAGGTAATAAATTAAATATCTTCGGTATGATGTATTCAAACGTTCTCTGTCCGTACTTATTGTTAAATTTCGGAACTATTAACCCGTCGTTGCGCGTGAATCTAGTGCTGTATTTATGTTCTAATTTCTCTTTATGCTGCGGGGTAAATATATGCTGAATTATAATTTTGTGCCATAGTATTGCTTTCACTGGTAAAATTTTGGCATTCTGAAACAGCAACGGTGTATCATGTCTCTGTTTGAAAATATTAGGGACGACTAATAATTTTACAATTGCGTATTTTACAACTTGTACTTGTTTCAGATTGGTTATAGAAGTATTTCCCCATATTGTTAATCCATATCTTATAATAGATTCTGCCAGTGACATATAAATTATTTTAAGTGTTTCAATTGAAAGAAAAAATTTTAATGTGTACATTTTGCCAGCAATTGATCTGAGTCTTTTACAGGTTTTTTTAATATGTTTGTCCCATTTAAAAAAACAATCTACTGTAACTAGGGATTGCAATCCCGCAAAGCGGGATCCCGCAATCCCGCGGGATACCGCAGGTTTTATTAATCCCGCAATCCCGCACCTTCAAAGCGCGGATCCGCGGATCCCGCAAGTTAAAAATTTTGCGCTAAAACTTTAGCGTAAATCGAGAGTAGCACGAGCGCAATGTTACCGTTTAGCACAAGACAGCCCGCCTGCCGCCAACCGTATGTTTAATGTTTTTTTGTGTGGAGGCCCTGGTTTTACTTTAATTGAGGTTGCATTTGGAATGTGAAGTTTATGTTGGAAAAGGATAGTAGTACAGATTATAGTAATAATAGTAGCATCTAAGAGAAAGTTGTGATTTGATTATTAGTCATTATATGAATAAGACTGAATTAAAAATATAAAACTGTTAGGAGTAAGTGTAAAATTAAACAAAACTATTAAATTATGCTAATTATTTAAAGATGAATCTAAGAAAACAGATTACTAATTACTAGGGCCCGGATTAATATGTAAATACATATTTTTAATTTACACGATTTTCGGTCTCGTATGTGTTCTCTACCTAGATTATCATATATAGATTGTGAAAAACTCATTTTTATTTTCCATATTTTTCCATATTTCATGGTTAAGTCCATATTTTACAAAAAATATCACAATCATCCATATTTTCGATTTTCATATCATAAAACATGAGTTAGTTCACAAAAATTGATATAATTTTACGTATTTGCATTCTCCCCACCACACGGCCGCCCGTGTTTCATTTCTCCTCGCGTATTATTGTAATTTGATTTTTGATTCTCTTCCTCTACCTGCTTGCTGTTCCTTGCGCGTCTTTTTATTTTTACGTACCCAAGTCACCTACTACTACTGTCTAGGTACCTATCAGTTTAATTTCAAAATACCCGAGGATAAACAACCTTTGCGTTTCAAGTAAAGCATATTTTAGACAAAAAAAATAAAAAAATAAAATAAAAATAAAGGATTTGACACCCTAAAAACAATTAATAAAGTTCTGAGCGGAAGCTTTGAGGTTACTGCAGACGTGCCTTACATAATTTCGGAACTAGGTGTCTTTAAGTAGGCTCCCATTACATCATGTGACGTGGAAAGATCTTTCAGCCAATATAAGGCTATATTTAGACCAAATCGACAAAGTTTTAATTTCGATAATTTAAAAAAGCATGTGATTGTGTACTGCAATCAATTTAATAAGACAGATTTAGAGGAAGATGAATAAAACTTCATTTTTTTTATTTGAATTACCTGAACATTTAGCTATCTTTTTATAATTTTTTAATGTAACTGTTACTGCATATTAATTTTTTACAATAAACAATGTTTAATATGAAAGATATTCTTATTTTATACTCCATATTTCTTCCATATTTTACATTTTTTAGTCCATATTATATATAGGTACATATTTTGAATTTTTTAATACATATTTATCCGAGCCCTACTAATTACTTAGATAATAGAAAACTTAATTAATAATAAATATATAACTTATAAAATCTGTAGTTTCAATTTGATTTCAAAACTTATAACATTATTTCAAAGATGCGGGATCCCGCGGGATCCGCGCGGGATTGAGCAATCCCGCATATCAATCCCGCGGGATTGAATTAGCTGCGGGATTGCAATCCCTAACTGTAACACCAAGATACACGTATTCCGTAACTAATTCTAAGCTATCACATTTACAATTAGTTGGAATATTTTTATGGATGCAATTAAAATCGTGAGAAATAATATTAGGATTAAATAGAAATTTGGCATTAGGTGATCTTATATGCATTACTTTGGTTTTTTTAGCATTTATTAATAATCCTGCATCATGTGACCATTTACAAAGTTGATTAAAGTCAATTTGCATGAGTTCAATTGCAATTTTTAGATCTTTATGTGATATGACCAATGCCGTATCATCTGCGAATACAAAATGTTTAACAAAAGAGAAAAGTTTTTTCATTATAGTTACATAAATTATATATAGTGTAGGCCCCAATATGGAACCTTGTGGAACTCCTGCAGAAACATTTTTTGTTTTACTAAAAGTATTATTTATTTTGGTACATATTTTTCTATCTCTAAGATAATCTTTAAATAAATTTAACACATTTCCTCTTATTCCAATTTTTTCTAGAGTTTTCTGAAGTTTTTTAGAGTTAATTGTGTCAAAAGCTTTAGAGTTATCGATAAATAAAACAATAACATGTAATTTATTATTTAATTGATTATTTATATAATTGGAAAAATCTTGCAGTAGTTTTTCAGTGTTTTTTTTTTCTTTGGAAGCCGTATTGATTTGGATCTATGATAGTGAATTTTTCAATATAATTATTTAATTTATTTGATATAAATTTTTCGAGAATTTTTTCTAATGCTGGTAGTATACTAATAGGCCTATAATTTCCTAGTTCAATGTGTTTTCCACCTTTAAATATTGGTCTTGTAATGCTACATTTAAATTCTTGTGGAATTTTTGCTTGCTTTATTATCATATTGATTAAATGAGTAATTATTGGCCCAAGAGTTTTTACATTTCTTTTTAAATCAAACATTCTTATATTGTCAATACCTGTGCTTTTAGAGTTTTTCATTTTTTTAACAATGTTTTCAATATCAGTTATAGTAGCTCTTGGTATATATAAACTATGAGGTAGTTCTTCGAGTACTATATTAGTAGCTTTGTGATTGCATTTATGTAACATGTTGCTGATGCTATCCGAGAAGTAATTCACAAAATCATTTGACACAGAATCCTCAGTTCTATCTTTTAACATATATCGTGTTATAGTTTCATCACAATCGTTTTTGGGTTTACGTCCTAAAATATTATTTATCTCGTCCCAGGTTTTTTTTGTATCATTAAAACAGTTTTTAAATTTATTGTTATAGTAGTTAGTTTTATCTTTATTTATCAGTTTATTGACAAGGTTTCGTGTTTTTTTGTATTCTGTTTCAAATGTTTTGTTTGTTGGTGTACTTTTCCATTTTTTATAAAGTTTATCTCTTTTATTTATATGACATAATAATTCACTGCTTACCCATTCATTTATTGCAAAAGGTCGTGTTTTCGGTTTTTGCACTATCGTTTTAGAACTACTCTTGTAAAATTTGTCAAATAAAGATTTTATTTTTTCATATAATGAAATACAATCCCTCTCCTCTATAAGTTTACTCCAGTTATAATCTTTGATATATCGATCAATAGCCTTTTGTGAGATGATTTTAATATACTTATTTGCAAAGTCTACCTGACGTTTATGAGATTTTATATTAATAGCAGTGATAAAATGATCGGCAATATTATTTTCAGAGACGCAAGCAGTTATTTTCTTGCCTCTAAATTTGGCAAATATATGGTCAATACACGTGCGAGTAATTTGTCCATTTAATACAGCTTCTCTGGTTACTACATTAATGCATTTTGTTAAATAATGGTTAGTTAGTAAGTTTTCATATGAAGTTATGATATAATCATGGTCATTAAGCAAATTTAGATTTATATCTCCAAGTAAGATAATATTTTCCTTATTATTAATTGTATCAAGATATGATGATAATTCCGTTAAAAATGAAGATTTACTGAAATTAGGAGGTCTATAGATAGCTATTATATTAACTTTAGTTTTGTCCTGTTATATTTTCTGTTATATTTTCAAAATGTAGAGATTGGAACGATTTTGGCCTAAATTCAAATTTATTTCTTATAAACAATATAATCCCTCCTCCTGACTTATCAGTCCTACAGTAGTTATATGCATTATATCCGGGAATATTGTACAAACACGTACTTTCAATTTCAATAGATGTTTCACATAGCATTATAATATCAATATGCTTCAAACAATTAAGTAGATATATATGCAGTGTATTCCAATATTTTTGTATAGATCTTATATTTAATTGAATACAAACAAGATTATCAGACGCATTTGGGTTTTCTTTTTTTATCCAATCTTCTAAATTATTTACTGTACTACATTCTATTTCGTTATCATTATCTATATACGAGAAATGATTCTGAGCCATTGAATTCGTAGTTAAATTTTATGCAATACAATAAGATTGTGATACGAAGTTTTGTTGATTTTACATATTGAAATATTTCTATAAGAAATAACTCTATATTATAATGCAGTATAAGCTTCAATTTAATACTTGATATAATTACATACATTTTTTTTGTAATACCCGTATTTATACTTAGCGTAATACGGCAATAAATAGTTATTATACAAGTTAATATTATGATAAAGCATTTGTTTTTATCAAAGACATCACAATTCTTTTTCTTAAAGTAAAAGCCCTTAGTATAATATAATGATACAAAATAGTTTTCCATGCTTTTAACATGAAATAATATTACAAATATTTGATTTTTAGATAAAACAATAAAATTTAATATTTTTGTTAGGTTGATTTTATCCCATACATAAAAAATATATTTAACACATATTTTTATTATCTGTCCAGTAAACATGAAAAGAGAGCAATATAAAATAACTCCATTTATGAAACCTAAACTATAATTAATATCTTTTGTAGGTTTCAGCCCGTAAAAATAAATTATTTTCTTGTTTTGTTTAAAAAGAGAAGTTTTTTGAGTAAAGATTAAAGAATTTAATGTTAAATATTTAACAATATAAAAGTGATTGTTTCTAGAGCTAATTGGTACAAGTACTTTTTGATAAAGACTTAATAAATATAAAATAAACTGTATGTTCACATCTAGTGTTATTTCAGAATATTTATAATGTTTAAAAAAAAATTTAAAAGCTGTTGTTATATTTATGAATGTGAAATATAGTACATAATGAATATATGCATGTTTAAGTAAACAATAAAATGTTTTTGAAAGTGTCGTTATGATATTACTGTTCAAAAAATAATGTAATATAATTATTTTATTTTTTTTAGTTATTTGGCGATCTTTTACAATTTTTATAACAATATTTATGTAATAAAGTGAATTTTTAATAACAGAATATGACGACGTTTGGAAATCTAATGTCTTTATACAATGATTATTTTCTGTAAAATAGTATAAAAATAGAAATGTGTAATGTTTAGTAATAATAACGTAAATAATTGCATTTATTGAAATGTAGCAAATTCTACGAGAAAACTTCATATGTATTATAATAGCACTGTATCTACTTTGAGGCAGGTTTAATGTTATTTCTAGTCAATATTCTATTTTTTCTTTTGCTAAAATGCTCATTTTTTTATACACATTGCATTTCGTATTGTCGTTTGCAGAATGCCTGATGTCAATATTCCAGTTCATTTTTTTATTTTTGCTATCACAGTTTTTACATTTAGGTTCTTTGTCTTTGTTAACACAATCTTTGTAGGAATGATCACCAGCGCAGTGTGTACACGACGGTTTGTCCTTTTCTTTATGAAGACACCTGACAGAAGTATGTCCAAAGCCCAAGCAGTGAAAGCACTGAACCACAGCGCGGGCATCCTCTACTTGTATTCTCTGGTACCCCAAATAGATTTTACCGGTAGAAACTAACCATCTTCTTATTTTAGTACTAACTTCTATTATGTAGTTAGATGTGTTGTTATATTTATTTTTCAAGATCTTTTTTAACGTCATCTCAATTTCTGGTTTATCTATCATTACAGCCTTGATATCTTCATTCTGTTCGATAATATCTTGTAAAATATCATACTTATTATAGTCATTAGTAATGCCCTTAAGGATTACAGTTGGTCTTTTCTTTTTAATTTCTGTAGCACTAATGTCTTTGCACTCTTCCCCAATAGCTTTCCTCATTTTTTCCGCATCATACTTTGTTGGACATTTTATGAGTATTCTATTGTTAGAAATCGTATTAACTCCAATCACTTTGGCACCAATCTTACTTAAACTAATTTTCTTCGTGATTTTATTTTGAATCTTTTCTGAAGATTCTTCATCATTGTTGGACGAAACTATTAATTTGTAATCACTTTTCAATATTTTATTTTGATTTTCAGCTACTTTCCCGTATCCAAATGTTGGTTCAATTATTTTTTCTTTTGCTTCAGACAATTGAATAGTTAAATGTCCCATCCAGTTTAATATAGCACTTGTTTTCGTTGTAATTAGGTGAATTTGTTCCTTGTTAAATTTATAAACTTTATCTTGAACACAATTGAGCAAATCATCAATTGCCTCCTTCGCAGAATCCATAAATTGATGTGGGTTCATTTTTTTATAAGTTATCGCCTTCTCTGTATTAATTATAAAAATGAATGCGAAAAAAAAAATTATTTATTTTTTTCCGAACCGAGGATTGAACCCGTTCTCTTCTCAGCGGCTGGCTTTGACAGTTTAGTGAGTGACACTAACCGCTAGACCAATTCCTGGATGTCGGCCGGCGAGATTTAATAGGTTTATTAAGGTTATAAATAATAGTTATCAATTAATTGAAATTTGTATTTTTAGTTGTTTTTAACTCACTTCTCAAGTAAAGAAAAAAACACCGTTTTTATTGAGGTTCTAGATTTTAGGATACACTATATATTTCGTTGTTTTTCACTGTTATTATTTATTTACTTCACTAAATCGTTGTATGTTATTGACTTTTTTTTTCACAAACTATGAAATAGAGCACTGAGTCGCTTTTTTGAAGTTTTAAAACGCACAGACAACGCACAATCGCGTAATCAATATATTCTGCACTTTTTATTGCTTAAATATAGCTTTATTTGTGTTTATTTCTTTAAATTCGTATGAGCAAATATGACACGTCTAATCCGTAGGTAGATGTAGATTAATTAACATTAGTTTTAAAAATGGCGTGTTTCCCTCTCATTGTAAGATTGCTAAGGTTATACCTCTTTTCAAAGGTGGAGATCAGCTAGATGTTAACAATTATCGACCCATATCCTTGCTCAATACTCTCTCAAAAGTAATAGAGAGATTGGTAAAGTCAAGATTAGTTAAATTCTTAGAAAAGCACAAAATACTCTCCGACAATCAATTCGGTTTCAGAGAGAATAAAGGTACGAGTGATGCTGTATTGAAGGTACTGACCAAAGTTATAAGCGCGCTGGATTATGGCAACAAAGCTTTAGCGGTGTTTTTGGACTTATCAAAAGCATTTGATACAGTTTCCCATGAATTGCTCCTTAAAAAATTATCATCTCTAGGCATTGATAGTACAGCAATGGGTTGGTTCAGATCTTATCTTAGTGATAGAACGCAGCAAGTAGAGATAAATAAAATATTAAGCAATCGTAAATCAATCTCCTTTGGAGTCCCGCAAGGTAGTGTGCTTGGGCCAATATTGTTTCTAATATATATAAATGATTTATGTAATCTGAATATTCCTGGTAACATAGTTAGTTTTGCAGATGATACTACCTTAATATTTGAGGGTAAAACTTGGGATGAAACATTTAACAAATGTAATACAGGTTTAAGAGTGGTAAATAGATGGTTAAATAATAGTATTTTAACTTTAAACTTACAAAAAACCAGATATATCACTTTTAGCATTTCAAGTAAAAGTCAACCTTCCGCCACTCATAATTTAATAATACACAATTGTTTGCAAACCTGTAACTGCAACCCTTTAGAAAATGTAGTCAGCATCAAATACCTTGGCGTAAAAATAAATAATTTTTTAAGATGGAACGATCATGTTAATATGTTGGTAAATAATACTAGGAGACTTACCTATATCTTTAAAGAACTTAGACATATACTAGACAAGGAAAAATTGAAGACGGTTTATTTTGCAATAATCCAGTCTCTACTTTCTTATAATATAGTGTGCTGGGGATCTTGCCAAAAGACTTACATAGAACCACTTAACATTGCCCAAAAACTGATCCTTAAAGTTATGTTCAAGAAAAAATTTAGATATCCAACTCATTTACTTTATAAGGAATGTAATGTTATGAATGTAAAACAGCTGTATATTACACAAACACTTTGTAAATTTTTTAATAATATTAATATTGCAGAAAGAACTCAGCAAATTCGTACTACTAGAATTGGGTCTGGTCTTAACTTTGTGGCAATTCAAACTAAATCTTCTTTTGGTCAAAGAAATTACTTCTATCAGGCTCCACTCATATTTAATAGCCTTCCAGAACATATTAAGTCATCTAATTCCTTGTGCACTTTTAAAAAGATGGTTAAATTATTCGTATTAACCGAGGATTGCCAATTGATTTTTTCTACATTGTCATTTCTAAATTAATAGCATATTGATAATTTATTACAGTATATTTACTGTTAATATATTATTTTTTATGTTCTTCTTAATTTACCATTACATATTAATTTTCTAACCGAACCTCATTTTAAATATTATAGATTATACAACTTGCAAAAAAAAAGTTATTTCAAAGATAATTTCAACATATGGTCACTCTACATGTTTTACGTTATAATGTATTTGTTCCTATAGTGCAGTAGAGGCCCATTCTGTGAGAAATATTATTGTAACAATATTGTCTTTCAACACCTATATTATTTTGTGTACTCTATAAAATTGTTAATCTCAAGTCAAAATGAAGTTCAAAATTTCAATTTAAACAATAACACCTAAATTAAAAAGGTAAAGAAACAATAAATAAATAAATATATAGGGGTTATCGTATCCCATAACTTTGTCAACACTAAAAGATCACACGGATGGCATTTCTAAGATGTCACTTACACTATAAAAAACAATCATATTTTAATGAAAACGGGCACTTAAATGGAATGAAAACAATAATGTTACGGTTTCTTTCATATTTATTTCATAATTATTTGATAGTCACTTTAATATTTCATAAGAAAGATTCGCTCTAATGTAATCGCTTATAAATCTTTGTTTTTTTCATTTTTTATTTTTTACACATAGGTATTTAAAAAAAAACCTAAGGACATATATTTTTTTAATTTTATCTATTGCTGAAAATGGTATGAACTAATGATATAATGAATGATAACATTTTGTCTGATCTCTTAACACTTTGTTTTTAATTCATATATTTTTATCACTTATTATTTTCTCTGTTTATCATTTTATTTTTAAATTTTATTATTTTGCTTTTACTTAACTGTTTTGCATGACCGATATTTACGTGTGTTATTTTTATTAAATTGTGAAATTATTAACCCCGATACAGGCTAACCCTAGTGGGGTTAATAATTACATGCTAAAAATATATGTATATAAATTGTGAAGAAGCAATAAATAAATAAATAAGTGGTACAAATTATATCCATTTTACTATAATGTGCGTTAAAGAAGTAGAGTGGGTGATGAGAAAATATGATATTGAGATTTTTAATTTTCATTTTACTATAATGGAGTAGCTGGACATTAGAGTTAGAGTTAGGCATGCTTTGTGTCGTTAGTCATATTATTTGGCGTTTTACTCGTACGATATCTATCTCATTGCGAATTGTTATTATATTCGAATCATCGGTCTGCCTGAGTAAAATACGACCTGATTTCACCCATGTATATTTGAAGTGATGATCTCTAGCAAATTTTTTTGTCTGGGCCAGTAGAAATTTGCATTTTGGAGTTAAGTGTTCCGAAATGTAGATTCGATTTCTTTCCTGCGAGAATCCTAGATCTGCTGTGTTAAGCTTGTTCGAGTTGCTATTAGTCGACTTCATATATGTTTTGATCTTGTCTAACCAGGCGTCTCGTGCTTGAGTGTTTTTGAATGTAGCTATAATGGATCTCGTGGTTTTATCGGATGTTTTTTGTCCCAGCCTGGGGATTTTTGTGATTTCGGTTTGCAGAGGAGTGGAAGAATTATTGTAGTTGATAATATTTGATATTTTCTTCATTGTTTCCAAGTTGTTTTCAACGGTTGTTTCGGGAACTCCTCTAATCTCGATGTTGCAGAGAAGGCTTTGGTACTCCAGTCGATCAATTTTTTCATCTTGTTTGGATATTATATTTTGTAAAACAGCATACTGATTTTTTAGTTCGATTACTTCAGAGTTGACTTTGTCATTTGATTTTTCGAAGATATCTAATTGAATTTTTATATCTATTTTTTATATCTATCTATTTGAATTTTTATATCTATTTTTCTTTAAAATATGATTTTTATTTCTTTATTTTTCACTAACTTTTATGTATTTCTTAATATTTATTTAGTATGTTTAATTATTTGTTTTAATTAAAGGGAATTTTTTAATTTTTATTTAATATATTAAATGTATGACTACCACAACATGGGCATGCCTAATGTGGTTGCCAAAAAAAAACAAAAAATCTGTAACCAATGAATTTTATGAAATAAAAATAAATAAATAAATCTTCTCTTCAATTTCTAAACTCCCTAAAATGTAGTGGAAATTAGCAAAATACTAAATTTAAACAACAACAATAACATAAGCCTGACATACCTACTTAGTAAATAAAAGAAAGTGTAACACAAAAGGAAGTGTGCGGATATGCTTATTTATGATATTAATTATGTGTATTACGAACAAATAAAACGAAATAAATAAAAATGTTATTTACTCGTAAGGTATAGCAGAGATTAAATCATAATAAATAAACAAAAAAAAACTAATTCAATTTAGCAAAACAATTATATTTTACAATAAAAAACACATAAATTTGTTTAAGACCACTTTTATAATTTGATTATAACATTTAAATCATAAGACCTGACATGAAACAAAGTGTAATATATAACATACAATTGTTTGTGTGTGTTAAACTCGGTAAAACAAACAAAGAATAATATGATGTACTCATAAGGTACCTAGGAATAGATTATTAAAGAAAAATGAAATAATTTAACTTTGTATAAACCACTTATTTGATGCACAAATCCGACCGGTTTCGGAACAAACGTTCCTTCGTCAGGGAAAGCTTATACTAATTACATTAAAATATACATTCAAAAATATAGATTATTAAAGATTTATATAGTGACGTTTTTGTGAAAAATCACCCCAAGGGCGCTGAAATAATAGAAGTTATTTATTAGCAGATAGAATCGAAATTGGTTGTCTTTTGAAACTAGCAAATTTGTTAACGAGTACACAAAATACCTATATCCTATATCCTACAAATTCGCAATAAGCAATATAAGCGAGACAATGAATTCTAGGATTTGGTGAATAAGTAGAGTAATTACAATTAGTATTGAGGTAATTGTTACATTTAACCACACGCAGCCATAAGCTTGTTTAAGCGACAATGTAACATTACTAGACAAACGTTTGACGTATGAGGCCCACCTGAGTTATTAAAAGTATATTTTTTTCGAGTTGGTCTTGCAGGTACATTATTGCAAATTGGTTCCAATAATTCAGAGCTGTCAATTAGAGATTTAATAATTTTCAATAAAATTAATACATCCGGTAACACTCTTATATCTGATAGTTTAAGTAATAAATTTAAATAATCTTTTCATTATCCAAGATATTATTCCAACAAACTTTAAAAATATATGAGAATAATTATTGTAGTAAAATAAAAATTAGGTAGGTATTCCCGAACCTATCTTTTTCCTTTTTGCTTTTCACAGCATCCTGACAGAACTCTCGTTCGTTATCAAATCAATTAAATCTAGTAGTTCTGTGAACAGTTCGCATAATGTGATTACTCCGACTTGACAGCTCGCAACAGTTGCAACGTACAAGCGCTCTGGGGGAATAAAAAGGCACCATAAAATACGGCTACGACCTTGATAGAACACATGAAATGCGAAGTGTCAAATTAAAACAGGATTTCAATAACAATACAATAATCTAACAATAGGTACTAGCCAATAATAATATAACAATACAAATGAAAAGAGCTGATGACCTCAGACAAAAAAGCTGACGACCTTGAAACACCTAAACAGATTTTTATTTCAATCACGTAAGCTTTCAAACAAAAAAAAACCGCATCATAATCGGTTCATTTGTTTAGGAGCTACGATGCCACAGACAGACACACAAAAACGTCAAACTTATAACACTCTTCCATTTGAGTCGGGGGCTAATAAATACAAATACCTGGTTCGAACAGATATCTGTCTATTAAAAAACTCAGCCTATTTACTCTTAGCCAAATAGCAATGGACGCCAATTAAGTACCTACCCGTGTGACTTTTTAAAACTTTTCCAGTGTCATTTCATAAAAAAATATTAAGTCTTAAAGTCAAAGCGCTAACACCTTTTCACCGGTAAACTAAAAAAGATGTGCAACTTTTGTAGGTAAAAATTTCATCTATGCGCTGCATATCAAAGATGATGGCACATTACGAAAGATTTGCATTTGATGAGTTTCTCGCAATGGGTGACGATAAAGCCCCCGTAGGTATTAACTCGAGGACGGAAATGAATATAATAATGTAGTGCTGCCATTGTGCCGGAAGGTTCTTAGAGAAACCGTCTTCACTATAAAGGATAAAGGTGGCCGCCGAATGAGAGGTGAACTCTCGGAAACACGCGGAACGGTGCAAGCGGGATGGACGGAAGACAATCCTTCGGTCGAATTTTCGGATTCTAGATTTATCTGGCATAAAGATGATTAGAAACTATATAGATACCACTAGCTGACCCGACAAACGATGTTCTGCCATTTGTAGTGAATATTTTCCTTGTTAAATAAAAAATAACAATTTATTGTGTGGGGATGGGGTCTATGACAGAAAGATGGAGCGCTGTAGACGATGACCCCAAAAAAACACCAACTTAAGTATGAAATAAAGAAAATCAGTATGAATTTGGAAGAGCAATTGAGTGTACGATATTTTTTGTAAGTCTGTCTTTAGCCAACACAAATAAGCTCGATGGTTTGCCCACGCGAGAACATAATGTCGAATGAAATATCAAAATGACGCAACGCTTCCGTGAATGCCTTGCGCATAATATATGTGGATGAAAGTTCGATGAGGCGGACGTAGAGCGTCATCTGTCATTCAACAACATAAATAATTTCGTTCTGTTGGAAATACAAAAGACGGTTAAATTTGTTCATACAAAAATACTAAAATCGCGATTAAAAAAAGGGAGGGAGGGGGTAAGAGGGTTTAAATTTGGGGTTCTAGGTATTTTTTGATCCCAAATAAGTAAAAAAAATAAAAAATTAAATATTGTCAACAAATATATATTTTTAAAACCTATTCTCATACCTACCAAATATACATAAAAATTTTCATAAAAATCGGTCAAGACGTTTCAGAGGAGTGCTACCACAAACACCGTGACACGAGATTTTTACATATAAGATTATATAATTATTTAAATACTTGACAAGTCCAACTTTGTCTCTAATGCTGTCATCATAAAATAAAAAAAAATTAACTTATAAGATTTTGGAAAATCAATTTCATTGTCTTGTATCAACTCAAAACAATTTACCATGCACTATGTCAATTTTAATCGAGTACGGTATTACAGCTTGGGGAGAAGCTAGCGCTGCCGCCATTGATCGGATTTTTAATGCTCAGAAATTAATTATAAAGATTATATTAAAACTACCGATCACAAGCGGTTCGGATGAAATCTTCGGGAGAATCTGTGTATTAAACACTAAGCAACTTTATGCCAAAAATATACTAGCATACCTCTTCAAACACAGAACTACCTTAGAATCAAAGGGCATAATCTCTTACTCAATCCCTTTTGCTAAAACAACTTTTAGCCAAATAAATTTTCGATACTTTGTAACAAAACTATACAATGCATTTTCACTGGCTATTAGATAAAACACAACGTAACTAACTAACTAACTAACTAACTAACCATCACGCCGGACCGCCAAACAACTCGGTCTTGGCACACACTCTTTGCCTCACTCACATTCATACATCGTCTCATACATTCTCTTCTATTATTCTGACTTTTGACATGGCCCGACTCAAGTATTTGATTCACTTGATCGTGCCACGTCTTCCTCGGGCGTCCCCGACTTCTTCTACCATTCATATTCGCGTCGTATATTCTTCTTACACTACTTTCTTCGTTCATTCGCTCTACATGCCCAAACCATCTGAGGGTCCCTTTCTTAATCTTACTCATTATGCTTACATCAGCCTTACATTTTTTGCGGATATCCACATTTCTCACACGATCATACATTGTTTTACCACACATACGTCTCAGGGATCTCATTTCAACAGCATTCAGCTTACTTTCATCCTTCCTCTGTCAGTTCCATGCCTTACTGCCATACATCAGGGTAGGTACCAGGACTCCATTGTGGACTGCTAGCTTCGCTTCTTTTGACAGTTTTTTATTAGCGCCAACGGCATTCAGTCCACCATTAATGGAGTTACCGGCATTCACCCTTCTTTCAATATCTCTATCAGCCTTCCCATCTCTCGTAAACACACTACCCAGATACACAAACTCATCCACCTGCTCCAAGTATTCATCATTCACAACTATGTTGCATACTGTTTTCGTACTCTCTCTTTCAAACACCATGACTTTAGACTTACTTACATTCATCATTAACTCATTCTTCATACATACTTCATTCATCCTAGATACGAGAGACTGTAGATCTTCCATAGTATTAGAAATCATCCATCTCAGAAGATCTTCCATTATCATGTATAGATTGAATAACCATGGTGACATTACGCAGCCTTGCTTGACACCTTTTGTGATGTCAAACCACCCCGTAAAACCACCGTTCACCCTAACACACGCAACGCTTCCCTCGTACAGAGACGCAATTGCCTGTATGAGATTTGTATTCACTCCATACTTGGACAACACCTTCCATAACTTTTTCCTGTCGACTCGGTCGTTTTTTTTTGTAGATCTACAAAAGCGCAGAAAAGTTTCTGGTTTTTCGCCAGAAACTTCTCAGTGAGCATACGCAAGGAGAAAATCTGGTCCATGCATCCCCTTCCACTCATAAAGGCACCTTGCACATCCCATATTTTATCCTTTGTTTCCATTCTTACCCTTTCAATCAATATTCTTCCGTACAGCTTGCCGACTGAACTTTGCAGGCTAATAGCCCTATGATTCCCACAATCCATACGTGACCCTTTACCTTTGTAAAACGGCATGATTACAGCCCTTCTCCAATCTAATGGCGTGTAACCCTCCTCTAAACACTGGTTAAAAAGTTTGCACAACCATGTGAGAATAATATGACTATCTCCTTTAAAGTATTCGGCAGCAATATTGTCGAAACCAACAGCCGTACCATTCTTCATGCATTTTATCGATTTTTTTATTAAATTTCATCCACGCTGATTTTGGTAACATTCACTCCGCCATCGTTCGTACCCGATTCACCATTGGCCTCACTATCATCCGGGTTGCTTTCGAAGACCTCCTCAAAATATTTCATCCATCTCTCTTTTATTTCTTCCTCATTCGTCAACATTCTTCCATCTTTCGATTTTATGACTTTCAGGCTTCCGTTTTCTGAACCACTCCGGGACCTTTTGACCTCCTTCCAAAACAGTTTAATGTTTTCTTGGAAGTGTTTTGTCATTTTTATTCCCTCTTCCTCTATTGTTTTCTTGGAAGTGTTTTGTCATTTTTAATGTATCTTAAATATAAATCTGACACCAAGTCCCGGATTACGCAAAAACAGATAAAACATCAAAGATATCATCAAAACCTACTTATAATAAGTAAGTATTTTTTCAATGTTACGATGATGATTGTCTGTTAATTTAAATGTAGTATTGCGTTATTAGGTATTTGTATTTTTTTGTATTTCTTGGGCATTAACTATGTAACAATATCTAGACATTTTGTTTTGAACAGTTTTAATTTTCAATGTACATACATTTGTTACTTCACTAGCAAACTTAAAATTAACGAAAAAATTTCTATGCAAGTAGGTACAAAACGATTAGATTTTATTGGGTGGGGGGTAGTGGGAGGAGTGATTTTGAGGGAGGAGAAGAAAGATGGAAGAAGTCGACATTACATGGAAACTAAAACGCACAAATTTAATTTTTTTTTTATTTTGGTTAGTTTAAACTTAGTTTTTTCTTTCTTGAAGCGGCTTGTCTCTATTAAATGGTTAGCAAACCCTGAATAGTTATTATTTCGTAAATAAAGTTCATGTTCCCCAATTCATATTTAAAATTTCTAGTAGTTATATATATATATATATAATAATGTGCGTCAATTATACATACATTTATTGGAAACATCCTTATTAATTTTTTTTTTGGAATTTGCATAGAAAGCTGAAGAAATATGATCTGGTAATATTCGCGATCTTTTTAAAGATAAATCGCCGGTATAAAGATTTTTTTTATATATATGAGTGTTATTTGGTTTGCTGTAAATATCATCACTACAAGTGTACTTTTTTGTAATTTTTTTGTTTGTTTATTATTTGTCTTATTAACTAAGCGGTTAATTATTTCAGGTCCATCGTTTAGGGCTATTTTTTTATAATGTTAATTTCAATTTTGTAAAGGCCACTTGCTTCCCATTTTTTAATTTTTTTCCGGTTTAGGCATACATTCTAAGACATTCCATTTTTTTTAAACGTATTTTTGAAACCCTGGTGATTTTTTGAAAATTTCAATCCGAAAAATCAGACCATTTTTTATAAACCGGAAGGACGGGACATAATTTTATATTCGCGATAAAACGATAATCACATAGCCGAAAATCATAAGAAAAAAACGTTTTCCACACGAATGGCACAGGAGTATAACGAGGCATACCAAAAATATTACATCTCATAATTATTTTTTTCCTTGATCCATCTTATTGATCATTAATCATTATAATGTTCAACTTTTATATATGACTAAATCCAATGTAATATACTTGTACTTGTAGATTATAATAATAATAATAATATTATAAAATTTGATATTGTTAAAATCAGCACCATTACCATAACACTTTTAAAACAGGTACAGAAGGTATAAAATGTACGGGGTTCTCTTCGTAACATCTGTCAAAACATCAAACCAAATGATAAGTTCGCCGAGAAAAAACAATAAATCTAAAATAATAAACAATAAATCTTTAAATGTCAAATTAAAAAATTCGCCTGAAATCAAAGTATTGTCATGTAAAAAATATAAATCAGTATGGAATTTTATAAAATTAATAGAACATTATAGGAGACGGGACATTTTCATGTAGTGACGTCACGAGCCCAAATAATGGATTTATTTATTAAAAAAACAGTACATTTCTAAAAAAATTTATCTACTATCATTTTTTTTTTTTTTTCAAAATTTCGTTGTGTGCAGATTTCAAGATAATTTCTTCAGGTCCGCCTAATTGAAAATACAATACAAAAAATAAACGTTTTCGACTTCGACAACACCTGTAACTTCGTATTGTGCAATGTACTCTAACTCATAAAAAAGTCGCGATCCTCTACTCTACGTGTATGTAGTTAATAATTACTCTTAAATTTGCATTAGTTTTATTAATGTTACCAATTTCTATTCCACTTCAATCTAAGATGAGTCACACAATCGGCGACTGCCTTAAAATATATAATATCCCGGTAAAGTTCAGCTAAGAAGGAGGGGGGGCTGGGAGGTAATAAAGCCTCCAGGGGGGGAGTGACAGCCTCATTGCAGGCTATCGTCTGTCGTCATCCCTGGAACAAGGGTGGAATACCCCCCCCCCCCTCCCCCTCGACCCACCACCGTCTGAAACATAGAGAAATAGGAATTCCAAAAAGCCAGTGTGTTTAATATGAGCTTTTCCGAAACAATAAATGTTTCTGGAGTGAATCTCTACTCTTAAGTTCAAATATATTTTTTATAAACTTTCAACTTTACTCATCCACGTAAACCAACTCTCGACATGACATGACTTAAAGCCAAGTTATTGAAAATTTTTAGAAATGTAAATTACTTACTTATGGATAAACGGAGTTGAAAAATGATTGTCTTTGACTAAAAGAGTGTTGGATGCAGATAATCGTGTGACGTTCTTGATGGATCTTTATTTTATTATTTTCCATTTTTATTTTATTCCTTGTGATAGTTGTATTTGTATTACGGCAGACTGGGATCGCACTATCCCCACAGTCCTTCTGGAATAAAAACTTAATTTTAAAAAACTTGATAACATGATTTCTTGTTGTGTTTGTTCGTGGAGGTTTCTTTAAATTAATGTGTCTGGCTTTCACCTTTTAGATGTGTAAAGTGCATGTGTGTAAATCTGTAAATTTGACATTGTTTGTTTTTTTTCCTGTACGAAGTTAACCGGTATGTATAGACATTTTTTTATTTATTTACCATTTAAAAGACTTTTTTAAAGTTATACAATAATTCATTTTTATTCTACTACTCCATAAGTTGAGCTCTAGGAGCTCGTGTTTACGGGAGGAGTATTTACATGCAAAAAAATAATATATATTCTAATAAAATATGTAATAAATGATCAAAGTCTTATGAAATAAATGCAATCATTATTTGACATACGCATACAATTTAGTAAAAGATATTTTTTACTAAATCTCAATCACAATAATTAATATTTTTTATATTAAATATTACAGAAAGTAAGGGTAAATTAAGGGTACAATATATCATTATCCAATTTCAGGGACAATTTGCTTTTTGAATTGTTCATATTTAATGTTTCGGTTATACTAATTTTATTTTTGGATATTGTACCATCTCACACCTAAATACAAATAGTGGTGCTGAGCCGTGGTCGTTTTAAGCATAGGGATGGCTATTAAGCCATTTGTTTTGAATCTTTTGCGTATGCTATCTGAGGGGTGAATTTTTTGAATAAAATATTCTTTATAAATTTGATATAAGGCGTTTCTCATAAAATTCTGTAATAGATGGTACATTAAATTCCCAAATATCTCTATAGTAGGGAGGTCGTATGTTTAAATAAGGTTCACGGTACAGGAAAGGCGAATTTATTTAACTTTTTTTTAAAGAAAGACAAACATTCCCGCGTTAAGAATAACTTGACAATATTTCAAAATCTATCACTACCACCACAGTAAGCGGAAAATGTTGCTGTGTCGTGATGGAGGACTTAGCCAGCTGAGGAATCGAACATGCGACGCTTGTGTGGGTCCCAAACGCAACCCAACTCAGCCACTGACTGATCGAAATATTGTTCACAATAATATAATAGTTCCACACAACATCTCAGATGACATTGGCCCTGTAAAAGGGCATGTAAAAAAAATTATTAATCTGCATATTTCACCTAGTTTAAACCACAAATTCCAATATCTGCAAAACACTTCGCAGTTCGCAGAAGATTGTGCACTCTCTAAAACAAGCAATGGCCGTTGTCTGTTTTACAGAATTTCATCAAGGTTTGTAGAAAATGTGCAATTTTTTGCAAACCTAGGAATTATTTGGTGTTGTCTGTGGTAATGCTTTAAATAATGAAAATGCGTTCTCTCTTTTTAAAACTGTTTTTGTCAAATATAATATATGTCAAATGTAGTAATTTGTATGTCAAATGTCAAGTGTAATATTGTCACATGTCTGAATGCAGTATAAAATAAATAACACAATGTGGCTCGCGTCATCACAAATAAAGCACTACGTTGCCCAAATTTTATAATAATAATCAATATATATTATAAAAGAAAGTCCAAAAAAACGTGCGGAACGCAAAAACTCAGAAACGAGTGCTGGTACGATCAAGAGAGTTATATGGTATGGTAGATCTCTATCCCCCCTAGGGAATAAGGGTATTCGTTTTTACCTAAAGGGCTTGCTTTTGAAGATATAAGGGCTGAAAGTTCTAAGAAGACTCTAGAAACTTCAAGAAGAGTCTGGAAGATTCCGGAAACTTCTAGAAAATTCGATAAGACTCCGGAATGTTCTGGAAGAAATGGAGGAATATGTCAGCGAGTCTAGAAGGTTCCAGAAAGTTCAAGAAGGTTCGATAAAGCTGTAGAAAGTTCTGAAAGGAGGTGAGGAGTGCGTCGGTGTGTCTAGAAGATTCCGGAAAATTCTAAAATGTTCCATAAAGCTGTATGAAGTCCTAGAAGGTTCGATAGGGCTGTACAAAGTTCTGGAAAGAGTGGCGGAGTATGTCGGTAAGTCTAGATTGTTCTGGAAAGTTCTAGAAGGTTCGATAAAGCTGTAGAAGGTTCTGGAAAGAGAAGCGGAGTATGTCGGTGGGTCTAGAAGGTTCGATAAAGCTATAGAAAGTTCTGGAAGGTGTGGCAGAGTATATCAGTGAGTCCAGAAGGTTCCGGAAAGTTCAAGAAGGTTGCTAAAGTTGTAAAAAGTTCTAGAAGGTTCCATAAGTCTGTAGAAAGTTCTGAAAGGAGTGGAGGAGTGTGTCGGTGTGTCGGTGTGTCTAGAAGATTCCACAAAGCTGTTTGAAGTTCTAGAAGTTTTGATAAAGCTGAAAAAGGTTCTGGGAGGAGTGGCGGAGCATGTCGGAAAGTCTAGATGGTTCTGGAAAATTCTAGAAGTTTCGATAAAGCTGGAAAAGGTTCTGAAAGGAGTGGCGGAGTATGTCGGTGAGTCTAGAAGGTTCGATAAAGCTATAGAAAGTTCTGGAAGGTGTGGCGGAGTATATCGGTGAATCTAGAAGGTTCCGGAAAGTTCAAGAAGGTTTGCTAAAGCTGTAGAAAGTTCTTGAAGGTTCCATAAGGCTGTAGAAATTTCTGAAAGGAGTGAAGAAGTGTGTCGGTGTGTCTAGAAGATTCCACAAAGCTGTTTGAAGTTCTAGAAGTTTCGATAAAGATTTTCCAGATTTTCGGAAAAGGTTCTGAAAGGAATGGCGGAGTAAGTCGGTGGGTTTAGAAGTTTCCGGAAAGTTCTAAAAGGTTCGATAAAACTGTAAAAAGTTCTAGAAGGTTCGATAAAACTGTAGAAAGTTCTAAAAGGTTCGATAGAGCTATACAAAGTTCTGAAAGGAATGGTGGAATATGTCGGTGGGTTTAGAAGTTTCCGGAAAGTTCTAAAAGGTTCGATAAAACTGTAAAAAGTTCTAGAAGGTTCGATAAAACTGTAGAAAGTTCTAGAAGGTTCGATAGAGCTATACAAAGATCTGAAAGGAAAGGAGGAGTGTGTAGGTGTGTCTAGAAGGTTCATAAAGCTGTGGAAGTTTTAGAAGGTTCTATAGGGCTGTACAAGGTTCAGGAAGTAGTGGCGGAGTATGTAGGGGAGTTTAGATGTTTCCGGAAAGTTCTAGAAGGTTTTATAAAGCTGTAGAAAGTTCTAGAAGGTTCCATAAGGCTGTAGAATGTTCGAAAAGGAGTGGAGGAGTGTGTCGGTATATCTAGAAGGTCCCGGAAAATTCTAGAAGATTCCACAAACCTCTAGGAAGTTCTAGACGGTTCGATAGGAATGTACAAAGTTATGGAAGGAGTGGCGGAGTATGTCGGTGAGTCTAGAAGGTTCGATAAAGCTGTAGAAAGTTCTGGAAGGTGTGGCGGAGTATGTCGGTGAGTCTAGAAGGTTCCGGAAAGTACTAGAAGGTTTGATAAAGCTGTAGAAAGTTCTAGAAGGGGTGGAGGAGTTTGTTGGTACGTAGATGGTTCCGTAAAATTCTTGAAGATTCCTCAAAGCTGTAGGAAGTTCTAGAAGGTTCGATAAAGTTGCACAAAGTTCTGGAAGGAGTGGCGGAGTAAGTCGGTGAGTCTAGAAGGTCCCTAAAATATTCCATGTTTTTCTGTATTTTAGATTAATAAAAGGAAATATATGTGTATTATATGTACACATATTTATGAACGTGTGTATGTACTTATTGGGTGTATACATACGTTATTATATGTACATATCTTTAATTTTAAGAAATCTCACAGTAACTCCTGTAAAATCGATCACCTAAAGACACCATATATAAATATATATACATTTTTAAATTCTATTTTAACCACCACTGTTTAATATCCACATAATATAATTCCCACGCACAGGCTTTGCCTTCGTGGGATCTTTTTTGTTACTCTTTTATATTTTATGTTATTATGTTTGTACCTTTTCCAGTGTATCAAAAAAATTTAATAATAAAAAAAAAATAAAAAAAGTTCTAGTAGGCTCGATAAAGCTCTAGAAAATTCTGAAAGGAGGGATGGAGTGTGTTGGTGAGTCTAGAAGGTTCTAGATAGTTCTGGAAGCCTTCCTAATGCTCTAAAATGTTTTGGAAGGAAAAAGTTCTAGAAGCTTTCAGAAATGAGTGGCGGAGAGTTTCGTCGAGTCTAGAAGGTTCTGGAAAGTTCTAGAAGTTTGGATAATCTTTATCTTCAATATACATTATTAAAAAAAGTGTTCAATATGCATGCCGTTAAAACTCAAAGACGAGTCCCGGTTTGAGAACGGGAGTTATATTGTGTGATAGCCCTCTATCCCACATCCATGAAGAAAGTTATCGGTTTTACCTGAAAGGCATGCTTTTAAAGATATAAGGGCTGGAAGTCTCGCCCTCTTGAAATTTCTAACAGTTCAAAACATTCCAGAGTATTCTTGAGCATTCCAACACACCCCGGAACATTCTGGAATATATTTAGGAATATACCAGAATATCCCAGATCACTGTAGAACATTCCAGAACACTCCTGAAGATTGTGAAATGATCTGGAATATTTGAAGTTTTTTTATGGGGCTACCCATACTACCCGTATGGGGTATATATGTAAAACAAGATCCGTTGTGGATTCGAACGTCAATTCAATCTCACATCAACTTCCTGAGTGAAGCCGGACACCCAGTCAGAGTATTTGAGGGCATTCCACAAAGTTCCAGAACATCCCGGAACATTCTGGAAAATTGTGGAAAGTTCGGGAATAGGGAATCGGGAACATCAATGTGAAACATTTCAGAACACTCTCGACTGTTGTCCTGAGCGAAGCCGGGTAACCCAGCTAGTATTTTATAATTTTAATTGAAAAAATTGATTAGAGTTCAGACTTCGAAGAGGTGATATGTATGCGGTATGTAAATAGTAGGTAATGCGGAATGGATAGGGTGCTATTTGAGATAAAGCTTAGAAAGATAGAAACGACGATATTTATTTACAAATGGACAACCAGAAACATGTCAGTTAGATGTGCCATATTTTTACAATCAAATTTTACTTCTTGTTGGTATATCATTCTAGTTCATAACTCATTTCTGACAATACGAAACTCCATGTTGTGCAAAGGTTTCTATGTATACTGGTGTGCTCTGGCATTATGAAATTTGTATGAAAAATTGCAATTAGTGCCACGCGAACTGTTTGAAAACTGAATGTATGGAATGCGGGAGGGGGAGGCGGATGGGAGAGGGGTGAAGGATGAGGGAGGGGAGGGGAGGGGAACTTGGGAGAGGGGTTCGCGGGACGGGGAAGGAGGGGGAGTAGAGTGAGGAAAGGGAAGGTGGAGGAGGAGGAGTGGGAACGCGAGAGGGGAAGGGGACGCGGGAGAGGAATGGGAGGAGGAAGGTGAACGGGACGAATGGGAAAGGACGCGGATTAGAAAGATAGAAACGACGATATTTATTTACAAATGGACAACCAGAAACATGTCAGTTAGATGTGCCATATTTTTACAATCAAATTTAACTTCTTGTTGGTATATCATTCTAGTTCATAACTCATTTCTGACAATACGAAACTCCTGTAATATCATTTACTTTTGGTCGTACCAAAATCGATAAAGATTTTTTTTGGTAGGTACCACGGTACCGGCCCTAAGGGAAAAATAATTTGAAACAGATTATCTCTTTTTCGTTTATTAATATTTAAATTAACTGAAAGGGTGAATATTTCACGAACCGTCTTCACCGAATAATATTATTTCATCTGAATTAAAGATTGTTTCATGATAATTATTGAAATAAATGTCTCGGAAATTATTCCGACTCTGAATAAATTTTTATTGAAAAATGACATAATATTTTTGAAATCCATTTCACAATCTGCACATTTTCTTTTAAATTGCCTGTTTACTCTAAATTCATAAAAAATTAAGCCTAGACTTACAGAAATAGAAATAAAATAAAATTTCCTTGACTTGGCATTATGTTCGCTAGGCTACCGATATTACGACAATATTGCCTGGTCAAATATATGTATTCCTTTTTCGTTCTATATTAAAGCATCTCTGTTCACCACCAAGGGGCTAAAAAAACTGTATAGTAAATTATTTGGAAAAAAGGAATTAAAAACAACAAAAACCGAGTGTGCTTTAGACCACACGACTGAAGTAAAATTTATATCTCCCTCTCAACGTCCGTTCGCCTCGCCCGATCACACTTTTCATAACGCTCTCGTCACGCATTCACCAGCTTACTCCCCAAGTCAAGCGTGCGTAAAGAAGTTTTACTTTAAAAACTTCGAAATTTTTCTTCAAGTTTTTGTGTTTTGAATTTGTCTAATACATTACGGCAATCTTGGCGGAACACATATTTGTGATGTGACATTATAATTTAAAATAAAATAATAACTTTGTAAACACCACTTTTACTTTACATACTTTATGCCCACCGGGTTTCGCTACAACCGTAGCTTCTTCAGGGTAGTACATATACTGAGTATCGTTATGGGGGGTGCTCGTCATGAGAGGTTCCACTGTATTTTTTGTGGATAATTATTTAATTTTTTTAATTGTGTATTTTCGATTTTTTTCACGTAATTTTGATTTTTAAGCAGGCCCTTACTCGGCCCAGTAACATTTGGTCCACGGCCCAGAGCCGGGGGTTGGGGACCACTGATTTAGATGACTGTTTAAAAGATATGTTTATTATCGGGCTTCGAAAAAGTCGTATAAAAGAAAAGCTTTTTCTCTAAGCAGAAATAATATCAATAAATTCGGTATTTCAACTTGCTTTAGCAAAGGATTCTGAAATTACAAGTAAATATGAAAATGTTGAAATATTAGGTAAATAAGGAAATAATAGGTACGGTTCTTCTACAAATAGAGATCAAAGTGTGAAAAATAGGTCACCGGACCGTTCTGAAAAACATCGGTGAAGTAGTAATATTAGAAAAAGGTCAAGAGAAAGAAAATGGGTCGATCGCAAATTGTTTTGTAATAATGGCAAGAATAAATCACATAATACGGTTGTTACGGTTAAAGTGAAATGTTTTAATAAGGAACTCCAGTGAAAAATATTATGGCTTTAAAAAAAATAATTCCATACAGACCAATAAACGCTGATTCTGAAAATATAAGTTTTATTTAATAATATTAAACGCAGAGTTTTAAAAAAATTAAAGTGCATTTTTAAACATCTCGTCAAAACACAGGGCCAAGTTGGCATTATTGAAATGTTTAGTGGTGACGTCACTGTTCCTCGTGTCGTGACGTCACCGTAAAGTCATTGTATGGGAAATGTACGTGAATGTAGGAATGACACAAGCATTTTTTTAAAATTTATTCATTTATTTACATACTGTTTGTAGAGATTTAGTTGTTGTGTTCATTGAAACATTATTAAGGCCTAAATAATTCAGTATCAAAAATAGAGGTATCTCTATTATTTTATCTCTATTATTAAAATATTGGAATACATAAACTGTGCGAATAAACCGTAAAAATGCACTATATCATAATGCTACCTACTAATCCACGGCCAAATCAAAATGGCCGCAATGGAACAGCTGATATCGTTTGCCTACACTTTTGTGAATGATGTTTCGTTTTTGATAATATTAATTTTAAAAGCTAAAAAAATTATAACTTCAAACAATTTTATACCACTCTCCCGTAATAATATTTAAAAATATAATAATTTCTTTATCTACATATATATATAAAAATCAATTGCTGTTCGTTTGTCTCGCTAAAACTCAAGAACGGCGGGGCCGATTTAGCTGATTTTGGTTTTGAAATGTTTGTCGTGGTCCAGGGATGGTTTAAACGATGAGAAAATATGGAAAAGTTGCGAGAAAGATAGTAAAATAATAATTTCATTTTCCCACATAAACTGTTCCACCTACTTTCCGGTCAAACATTTTACGTTCGTCGCTTTGGTACGGTAGACTTGAAGCAAATAAATCAATAATAATATAAGGTTTTTTAAAGTTTTCTAATACTTTGTAGAAGGTTCTTCCGGAAAGAAAAATTAATAAAATTGAGAAGAACATTGAATAATTTCAGAAAACTTTGTACCTTTGATAGTTCGCGAGTTTGACGAAATAAATTTAGCACTTAGCTGTTTTTTTGTATTAAAAGAATTGTCTAGGGGGAGTAGAGTGAGGAAAGGGAAGGTGGAGGAGGAGGAGTGGGAACGCGAGAGGGGAAGGGGACGCGGGAGAGGAATGGGAGGAGGAAGGTGAACGGGACGAATGGGAAAGGACGCGCAGGGAGAAACAATTTCTTTATTAAATGGCATAGCAACGCATGCCGGGTACCAGCTTGTAAGAAATATAATATAATGAAAAAATAATTCCACCTTTTTTTTTTTTTGCATTCACTCCATACAGGAGGCCTTGAGGATAATAATTTCCCTCAGGGCCTATGTCATCTGGGATGCTGTGTGGAGGGTCTTTTTGAGGAGAGGAAGGAATGAACATTGGTCTTGAAGAGACCCATGTTGTAGGAAGGAGGAAACACAGAGGCCGGCAAATCATTCCACAGCCGAGCTGTTGAACACAAGAACGAGTCGAAGAAACGACCCGTTCTCATGTGACAAATGTCAACCGTGTACAAATGTTGAGCACGCGTTTGGCGTGTTTCCCGACTATGCACCGGTGCCGAAGGGATCAATGATGCTAGTTCCTCGGTGCATCTTCCATTGTAATACCGGTAGAACCAGGATAGCATTCCCACCCGACGCCTGTGCTCTAAAGATTGCAATCCGTCTGTTAAGTTGGGAGAATCTATCAAACGGACCGCCCGTTTCTGCACATAGGGTATTTTTCAGGTATTTTGGAGCTCCAGAACAGAGGTGGCTGCCAAATTCCACCGTGGGGCGCACTTGCGATTTGTACAGGGTTAGCAGTTGTGCACTATTAAAGTATCTGCTGGCCCTATACAGTACGCCCAGTTTCTGGGAGGCTAACTTTACTCTGGCTTCGATGGAGCCCCCATACCTGAGCTGGTCACTTAGGGTTACACCAAGCATATCAATGGAGGGCCTGTTCGGAAGATTGCTTCCGTTGAAAGAGACTAGATTTTCATTTCGATCCCTTTTAGACGTAATCAGACAAGATTGGGTCTTTGAAACATTAAATTCAACGAGATTATTTTTACCCCAAGAGAAAACACCCTCGAGGTAACCGTCCATTCTTTGCTTCAAAGCCCTACGAGCTGTTGGAGTTTGTGAGCCCTTTGGGGGCTTGTCAAAAAAAAGCTATCATGAACTGTACTGTCATCCGCATAACAGTGAATTGGTGCACATGACAAAAGGTCGTTGATGTGCAACAAAAACAAAGTCGGAGACAGAACCGATCCCTGCGGGACGCAGCATTTATCGAGTGTGAGGAAGGGGTGAAACCATCGACTACCGTCTGAATCGACCTCTCCCTCAAGAAGTCGGCAATCCAAGTACACAAGGATGCGGGAAGTCCGTAAGAATGCAGTTTGTTGACAAGTCCTCGGTGCCAAACCCGGTCAAAGGCCTTGGAGATGTCCAGTGCAACCGTTTGGGTCTCACCGAAACGTTCCAGGCTTCGCCCCCAAACATGCGTCACATACGCGAGAAGATCACCGCACGAGCGGTTCCGCCGGAATCCGTATTGACGGTCGTTAACAATTTTGTTCTTCTCGAGGTATGTGAGCAGTTTGTCGTTGATCACACGTTCCATCACCTTAGACAGAACTGATGAAGAAGAACCTAAATAATGTTTTAACTTATCGAATAGTATCACCTTTCTTCCGTATTATTATCATACAAAATGACAACACCTGTTGAAAATAAAAAATAACTTTTCAGGAGTGATGACGTCACACAATTCACCACACAATATGGTAGTTTTCGGGGTATCTCGAAAACTTAAAACATTTACCAATTATTTTAACTATTAAAACTAACCTTAAAAAATGCAGTTATTTTAGTTAGAAGGTCATTATGCAATAAAAAGAATTAGACTGGAGTTCTCTATCGTAATAAAACTGGTAATTTAAAAAAGAATTGTCCAAGGTTTAATACAGTTCAAATAGCTAATACTAGCAATGAAGTTTTTCAGTTAAATCCAACAATGGTGCAATTAAATCTAATAAAAAGGTTTACAGGCTTTTTTGGATACAAGTGCAAGGTGCAAGTGTTTCATTATTATCATACAACGATTATACAAATAATTTCAAACAATTAATGAAAAAAGATTTTTTGTTTAAAGGTTATATAATAATATTCTGAAGCTAATTGGATGTATAAACTTAAAAGTAGATTTTAATGGAAAATGCGATAATACTGATTTTTTAAACGACTTCAAAAAGGAGGAGGTTCTCAATTCGACTGTATTTTTTTTTATTTTTTTTTTTATGTTTGTTACGCTAGAACTTTTGACTGGGTTAACCGATATTGATGATTCTTTTTTTTATTTGAAAGCTGATGCTTCCCGTGTGGTCCCATTTTAATTTGGTCCAGTTCCGACAATAGCATCCATGAGAAAACCATATAAGTCTTAAATTTGCATAAGTATGTGCGCGACAAATGGACGAATAACTCAGTATCACGCCAACCGATTTCGATGATTTTATTTTTTATTGGAAAGGATGTACTTCAAGGGTAATTTAATGAGAGTTTGGTTAGGTTCTGATTATCGGATCCATGACAAATTAACGAAACTCGGCCGAATCTCTTAATTTGACCTTAACGTCGCTATGGTCAAATTATGTCTGTCTCATATGAGCAGTACGTTTAGTAGGTTTGCCCATATTCAGACAAATTAGTTAGTGTACTTCAAATTCACTAAAAATCAAAAAATAAACAAAAATTTTAACAAAACAAAAAACGACTTCAAAAAATGCACTAAAAAGTAAAAAAATAATTTCGTATTCTTCTACAACTTCATAATCAACTTACTTTTTCTAATCATCAATATGTAGGTACGATTGTTATTTTTGGAGTCGGTGTCAGCAAAGGTACCCGGCCCGGCGGGTTCACTTGACAGCTCCCCGCGCCGCCGCGGCTCCGCTCTCGCCTCTCGCCTCGTCAAGTCGCTTGTGCAATACAAGCACACCTCACCTATAACTATGTATGTAGTTACAAACCTACCTTGACTGACACCGACTCCAAAAGTAACAATCGTACCTACATATTGATGATTAGAAAAAGTAAGTTGATTATGAAGTTGTAGAAGAATACGAAATTATTTTTTTACTTTTTAGTGCATTTTTTGAAGTCGTTTTTTGTTTTGTTAAAATTTTTGTTTATGAATAGTAAGGAACGGTTCAACTACATTAGTCGGCAGAGATTTCCTTGAAAAATTAGATATTGGTTTAACGGGAACAACGTTTAAACATCTTTGCAGAATGTAGTGTTCTTTAGTTTTCTACAAAGTTTCACTTCTACCACGTGTGGTAGAAGTGAAACTTTGGTATTTTTTTAAGTTTTACTTTAATGAACTGTATTTTGTTTTGAAAATTAGTTAAAACCTTATTTTCGAATAAATCTCATGTCTGTTTGATGTATGTAAAATGTACCTAATTTTCTAACTCATTATAATAAATTATACCTACTAATTCTTGCTTCGCAGAGACATTTGAGGGAATAGTTTTTTCAGGTGTTTATAAAAAAAAACGAGTGCAGTTTACACACGGTAAAAGTGACACCTTCGCCCATACAATTCCAATCAATAGGAGCCTTGAAAAGTGAGCTCATAATCAAAGTGACCAATGCGGTAAGGTTTCATTCTATCTCATTCTCTCGCTGGCTAAATCCGATAGATGCATGTGTTTGTCTCTTTTTAGCATAGTTTCCGTTTTATCCGAATTTCAAATCACAACGGTGTTAAAGAAGTTTTCATTTCAAATTAGAGTCTCGTGAGCGCAGCAATCTGTTTCCTTAAAATAATGCGCGAATGTGGTGGGTCCACCATTACCAGCACCTCTATTTGCAAAAGGCAGTAGGTAATATTCTAAATCGTGTGACCTTTAATATCCAGAGCCATTTCAGCATTAAATTAGGTAAATAGTTTCCTTCAGCGCTCTAATCGCGGCCGCCTCTTAATCTTCATTGCCATTCATAACTCGGTAAGAATAATCCAGGCCACCCATTTCCGCCGCAGGGGGCAGGCATCATAAATATTATCCAAATAGTCGGAGAATGCAGCGACACGCGGACAGTGCGCGCGCCACGCGCCGCGGCGCTGACGGCTGACAGGCTTGACGGGGCTGACGGGGGTACCGGGGCTAACAGGGCTGACGCGACGGCTACGAGATGTAGCGGTGACGGTGACACTGTTATTGACTGTACCGTGTTCCCTTCGGTGATCTGCGAGCCGGCCTACTAGTTAATGCGGCCGGCCGGCGCCGGTATTAATCCACGGACACGCGTTTCTAAACAAACCGACGAACCTCACCCGAGGTAATAATTTCGTGCGTTATTTACTCTCGTCCGCCTGAATTGTAATTTTATTCAAATTGTCGTCGAATAGTTTTTTGATATGCAGGCCCAGGGTGACACATAAACGAGAGAGAGAGACTGTGTCTATAACTGACCTTACATAATTTACCTTTATTATATGTATTTTAATCATTCATTCGAAAGAGATTACTAATTTATTACAATAAACAAAATATAATAATATTTTTACCATGATTTATACAGGGTGTTGAGGAGAGTAGGTACCTACTTGACTTACTTTAACCAGTGATTCATGACATTATTTGCAGTAAAAAAAGTAAATGAAATTTTATCAAAAGACAAATAACTTTGTTTATATCACTTTATTTTATACACAATCTACATGTTTCGTGAACACTGTTCACATCATCAGGAGTAAATGTACACTGAAGTCACAAATTAAGTACAGATAACAGATTAAATAACAGGGGAAGGGGTAGAAAGAAGGGGGAGAGGTAAGGAGGGTAGAGGGGTAAGAGGGGTAAACTTCCCCCACTCTGTGACTAATTTGTGACTTCAGAGTACATTTACTCCTGATGATGTGAACATTGTTCACGAAACATGTAGATTATGTATAAAATAAAGAGATGTAAGTTATTAGTCTTTTAATAAAATAAATATGGCCATCACAAAGTGAAAACCTGTCAGAACAAGTTTTCTTCGAAAAAGTAAATGAAATTTAGGTCTTCGGTGGTTTTTTTATGTTTTTTTTAACTTAAAATTAAAAAAAAAACAGAATAAAGAAGACAAGAGTGGGGAGACTACACAGCACCGCACAAAGAGGAGACCGATGTACTATCTCATTCTCTCGCAGGCTAAATCCTGAAGATGTACCTATGTGTTTGTCTCTTTTTAGTGTCGATATTTTTCGTTTCGTCGAATTTCAAATCTCAACGAAGTTTTCACTTCAAAAATCAATAGGTAATATGAGGGATTAATAGTTACTCGGCATGTGGAAGAAAAAAATTGTTTGAATTAAAAGAAAATTTTGTAATGATGCATTTATTTTTATCATATGATTTATTTGTATTCGAAAAATGCTGTATTCGTTATTGGCGAAGACGTTGATCTCCTAGTTCTGCTAACAGCATTGGCACCACCCGAAAGTAGTATATATCTTCGCAAACCCGGGAGAGGCAAAACTTTTGAAAGACTGTATTCCGCGAATAGTGTGAAATACAAAGAAGCGGCTGAGAATATTCTGTTTATCCATGCCTTTAGTGGCTGCGATACAACATCGTCCTTCTTCAACCAAGGAAAAACAAAATTTTATTCACTTGTACAGAACGACACAAGACTCAACGCCATGATAGGAATCTTCAAACAACATGATGTAAAACCAGAAGACATAGCAGATGCAGGAACACGCTTTCTTGTTGCTTTGTACGGGGGTGACATGGATAAGGAAACCTTGGAAGAAGTCCGCTACCAGCGTTTCGCAAAGTCAACAACAAAAAGCAAATTCAATCTTGCCTCTTTGCCACCAACGAACGACGCTGCACAGTACCATACATTTAGGACGTACCACCAAGTCCAAAAATGGTATGGAATCCAAAAAAATCCAGAAAACTGGGGCTGGAAACGTGGCACCAACGGGCTTGTTCCAGTAAGAATGACAAAGAAACCAGCACCCGAGACTTTATTGAAATTTATTTCATGTAATTGTAAAAAAGGATGCGGCGTTGCATGTGGCTGCAGGAAAGCTGGATTGAATTGTTCTATTATGTGTGGGTGCTGTAATGGTCAAACATGCCGAAATTCGCCAGAGGTTCATATCGGTGTCGAGGAAGAAGATGAAGAGATTTTGTCAATGGAAGCCCAGAATCTCAGTACCACAGGCAATGAATTAGATGATGACATTGATGAAGACTGTTATTAAGATGTCGATATCAACCAACCGGCATCAACAAAAAAATATCATTACGCAATAGCCAATATATAAAATAATTTCGAAATCTACCATCGCTGGTATATCTGTGGAGTAGATCTACAGGGGATACCACAATAAAAAAAAATGCGCCATGTTCTCTACCTCATGGTGGTGTGGAAATGAGTTAACAAAATTATTATAATTATATGATAAAAAATATATTATATAATATAATTATGTATAAAATGGTCACCAACACTAACTGGGCGAAGCCAAACCAAAAGCTGCCTACAGGGCCTAGCAGTAAAACCCTACGGAGCGGGTTTTTAACAGCTAGTTATGTAATGAATAACCCGACAAAATAACACATATTGGGAATTTCATCATTTTTTTGAAAAATATTCACATTTCCGCCACTGTAACTCGTTACCTATTAGACTTACAAAAAAAAATTTTAAACATAAAATGTACGTAATTTAGTTTTCTTCAAGTTTGCCTTGAACAACTTTGTTGTAAAATCAAACATTTCATAATTATTTTGAAAAAACCGAATTTTGGGACCTTCAATCCAAGATGGCGGATCGAGCTCGACCCTCCCGAGGTCGAAAACTTTTTTTTTTCTTTAGAGTCCCAATCTTAACAACATATATCAAAATCGCTACTACATGACCTTTTGCAAGCTAAAGGCCGTTTTTATCCCCCACTGACTGGGCTATAATATTAAAGCGAAATTATAACGGAGCAGCGAGCGGCCAGCAGCCAGGCGCTGGCGCCGGCAGCCAGGCGAAGGCGGGGTTCAGAAAGGATTTTTAATTTACGAAAGAATTCGAATTTATCGTCGAAAAGGGGAGGTGTACAGAATGCGTTGGGCCACGATCGTTTTGATCCATTTTGTTAACTTTAACAACGTGTATCGAAAAAGATCAACAGCAAATATATTTAGCTGTTAGTAAAAAAACAGACCACACCATAAATAAAATAATGTTCATTTTTGCTATGGGTAGATATACCTACCCTTAAAGAATCGGATTGTAGTTACACGGTGTCCGGAAACTCGTAGTAAAAGAGGACTAGTAAATCTACATTGTAAACGATTTTGTAGTATCCAGCTATAAACTCTTTTGGTTAGAGCTTTCGTTTTCCAGTAAATCGAGTCTGATTTTTTTAGGTTAAATATTTTTTTTAAATGTTCGCTTTTTAATCTGTCTTTAAAAATGCGTTAGAGCGTAGATCCGGCTTTAGATGCCGAAAAAAATGTTAAGAATACAAAAAAACAGACTGTGCATTAAAGGGGAAAAGGCGACCCAAAAAGGCAGTGAAGATTGCTGACATGGGCACGGACACTGATTCCGATATGGACACGGAGATCAATAACCCCCTTCCTGGACCCAGTGGGGTCTCCATTATCGGAATCCACCCCCCAACCACGTTCTCGCACGTTTTTTGTTGCTGGCAACAAAAAACGTGCGAGAATTAGCGATTCTCCTAATAGCCAACTGGCCCTCGTGGAGTCCACCCGTAAGGCCATCCCGGCAATGGAGAAGTGCCAAAAAATAAGAGGCATTGTCAATGATGGGACCAATAAACTGAACAAGTCGGACAAGGGTGCTCTTAACCTACTCCTGGATGACTTAATGAATGACATCACGCATTTAATGCTTGAAATTAACACCTTGTCGACCAGGAGCGCCACGATCGAACAGGTGTTGAACATCCAGGCCTCCATGACGCAGAAGCTGGACACGGCCATTAAGGCTCGCCCAACCTTGAGCGCTGCACCTATGTCCTACGCTTCAGCAGCGGCTGGCTTGCCTTCCTCCAAGAAGGTTGTGGTGAACGGACTTGAGCGACCTTTGCCCCCCAAACCGCTGACGGTTCTTGTGTACCCGGAGATTCCTGAGGGGAAAACCTCCGAAGGAACCCAGAAGGACATGGAGAAGCTGATAAACCCTAGGACCGATGACTTCCAGGTCGTTCGGGTACGAAAAATCAAAGGCGCTGGTATGGCCCTGCAAGCCAAGGGGAAAAAGGACCTCGAAAATATCCTTAAGGCAGGAACCAAGTTGGCAGCAAGTGGGCTGAAACTTGTGAACCCCCTGGGCCGTCTGCCCAAAATCGTGATCTACAATGTCCCCAAAGGCGATCCATCAGCTGACCAGGCCCTCTTTGGCGAAATTTACACCAACAACCTGGAAGGACGGACCACGCTATCCCGGGAAGACCACCTCCGCACCATGAGGAGAGTTTCCCTCTTTGGGAAGCGTGATGGAGGTTTCATGAACATGGTCCTGACGTGCCACCCGGCCGCCAGGAAGGTACTTATTGACAGCGGGCTGTGCTATCTTGGGTGGAACGCTTGTCGGACCCGCGATTACACTGGCGCCACCAGGTGTTTTAAATGCCATTTATATGGCCACATTTCAAAGAGTTGTACGCAAGAAAAGGAAACTTGCCGCCACTGCGCCGCAGTGGGTCATGGCTTCGAAGATTGCCCCAAGAGGGCACAGCCTGCTGTCTGCGCCACCTGTTCGCGCTTTAAGAAGCCGGCGGATCACCCGACGGGTGACAGGGACTGTCCGGCTCAAAAAGCAGCGGTGGAGGCAGCATTCCGCATGACGGACTATGGCTCCTCCTAATCCCCTTTTTCCTAGGTCAGGTCAACCTTCAGCGATCCCGGATGGCCACACTGGAAGTACTGAGGGTCATGACTGACCTCAACATCGACATCATGCTTATTCAGGAGCAGTACACCTGGGAAGGTAAGACCCCCATTAATTTTCCGGGTGCGGTACTCGAAGTTGGCCGCTCACCAGGGGCGGGAGTCCTGGTCAACACTTCATTGATCAGTCCCCTCCTTCTGGCTGGTCTTTCTGATGAATACCAAACCTGTGTATGTATTAGATTCGGCGACACTGAGATCTTCTTGATCTCAGTTTACTTTAAATTTGGGAATCCGGTAGGACCCCACATCCTGAGTCTGACGCGCGCGCTCAACGCGCTTAAAGGCCGTAACATAGTTATCGGAGGTGACTTTAATGCACGCTCACCATTATGGTTCGACTCTAGCGATTGTAGAACGGAGCGATCAGACGCCGTTGAGGACCTGATTGCAGCGCAAGGTCTTAGCATCATCAACGAACAGAGTTCTTTTTGTACCTTCTCGAACATACATGGTGAGAGCAACATTGATCTAACTCTTTGTTCTGGATCAGTTGCGACCAGGATTTCAAAGTGGACAGTCCATGAGTGCGAAATTAATTCGGATCATAGGTTAATTACTTTTACGGTTGGTGTCAGAAAAACTGAAGCTCCAAGATCCTCCTGGAATTTCAACACCACTAGGGCGAATTGGGATAACTTTGGGGAAGCGCTACGAGATACGTTAAGGGATTTTCACCACGTAGCAGCTACGGATCCGGATAATTTGGGGAATTTCTTCAACAGGGCAGTTGTATCTGCTGCCAACTCGTCTTTGGGAAGATCAAACCCAAAGACTAGTATTAGGATGCCGTGGTGGTCACCTGAGCTGACTTCGCTGAAGGGGGCCTACAAGAGGGCCTACAGGGCGCTGGGGCTGTCCAGGAGTGGCAACTGTACGGAGGAGGAGACGGTTGCGCTTCAGGCGAGCCTCAGGTCTGCCAGGTCGGCTTTCAAACGGGCCGTTCTCCTAGCGAAACGAGCTGCTTGGCATAATTGGGTTAAAGACGTGGGTAACGCCAACCCGTGGGAAATCCACAGCGCGATTGCAAAATCCGGTAAAGGCTCTGACCGGTACTTGTCAACCGTAATTGGGATCACAGATGGGAGGAATGCTGAGACGGTGGATGTGGCCTCTACCCTCAAAACACTTTTGGGTGAGTTAGTTCCTGTAGAGTCAGTAGTTGGGGAAAGTGACCACCATAAACAGATCAGAAATCTGTCACGGCTGCCACCTAGAGACCTCGCCCAAGAGGATAACTTCATTCGAGTCACTAAAGCGGAAATTGAAGTGATAATTAAGGGTTTGGGTCCTAAGAAGGCACCAGGGCATGATAGGCTTAATGGCGTAATTGCGAAGCAAGTCTGGGTCCACGCCAAGGAGGAGCTCTTCCAGGTGATGGACACGTGCTTGAGGAGGGGAGTTTTCCCCTCTGAGTGGAAGCGTGGCGTGCTCCGGATTATACCAAAGGGGAACGGAAAACCACTAACGGACATCAAGGCCTACCGGCCGATTACCCTCCTTCCCGTTTTAGGCAAGATCCTTGAAAAATTGATTAGGCAGCGACTCCGACAAACTCTGTCTCCAGCCAGTGACCTGCAGTTCGGCTTCGTCCCCGGTAGATCCACGGTGCACGCCCTGTCGTATGCGCTTGAATGGGTGAAGGCTTGCCCAAAGAGGTATGTAGTTGCAATCTTCCTCGACATCACTGGTGCCTTCGATCACGCGTGGTGGGCAATGATACGTACAAAGGTGAAAAACAGGCAGTGTTCCAACTTATTGTTCAAAGCCATCGATGACTACCTTTCTGATCGTACCATTACGATCAGTTTCGGTGACTTTTGTATCCAGAGAGAATCAGACATGGGATGCCCGCAGGGCTCCATCCTTGGACCTGACTTGTGGAACATCTCCTTTGATGACTCCTCCAGGTTACCCTTGCCTGAAGGATGTATCGCTGTCGACTACGCTGATGATAAGTTGTATCTGGTCGCTGGGGACAGTAGAAAGGAAGTGGAGAGCAAAGGCAGTGAAGGTTTGCAGATGTTCCTGGACTGGGGTGAAAGAAACAAGATGACCTTCGCTCCCCATAAGACCAAGGGCCTCCTGATGAAGGGCCGTCTCAGTAGAGAAAGAAATCCTACCATCAGAATGGGAGATTCTAACATCCGGTTTTTTGAAACAGTGAAATACTTAGGCGTCACACTAGATCGATCGTCCTCTTTTCTGGCTCACGTCAAAGAAGTATCCAGCAAGGCTCAGGCTCTCTTCTTGAAGCTGAGGAGACTCTCCACAGCTGAGTGGGGATTGCGTAATCCGGTTCTGCGAACGCTATATAGGTGCGTATACGTGGCGCAAGTCTCGTATGCCGCCTCTGTGTGGGAACACCGCCTGGACAACTCGCTCATTCTCTTAGCTCTCAAGCGAGGCCAACGAACCCCTTTGCTGGCACTCTCTGGTGCGTATAGAACCGTAGCTTCGGACGCTTTACCCGTTTTGGCTGGCATTTTGCCAATCGATCTGGAAATCAGGGAAGTGCTTACCAAGCAGAAGTTAACCAGAGGAACCCCGGCCACTCACCTAGGCGTTGTTCTGACACCGGGCGGGCCGGGGACTCTCCCTGGGCTGCTTCGTGAAATGAGGGATCTGTCGCTCCAAGAGTGGCAGGTCCGTTGGGATAGATCGAATTTGGGAAGATGGACCTTCTCCTTCTTCCCATCAGTTAAAATCAGAATGGAAGGGGCTTATCTCAGACTGGATCATCACATTACCCAGCTTCTGTCTGGGCATGGGGAATTCAGGGGGAGACTTCACACCCTCTCCCTGTCCCCCCACCCCAACTGCGCATGCGGATCCACCAACCAGTCGGCCGAGCACATTCTGTGGCACTGCGAGATCTTGACGGATGCCAGAGAGGAAATGCTCGATGGTTTGGACGTAGCTATCAGACCAGTGTGGAACACTGATCTGGTATCGAACAAGACGAACTTCGAGTGCCTGAGGAAGTTTACAAGGATCTGGGTTGAGAGATGGCCTGAGCTTAGAGTCGCTGATTAGTAGATTTTGACACCAGGTGTACTTGTTCCTGACTTACCACGGACTTTCTTTGCATCTTCTCTTCGATCAATATTGCCCAGGATGTTCAGCTTTATATTTTATTTTACATTTTTTGTTTATTATTTACACCTTCACATTTTTATGTTTTTATGCTTTTACATTTTTATGTTCATGGTCTTCTGTTTACAGATGCCCTGCGTAATTTAACGCTCATGTCTATTTTATGTTTTTTCTTTTTCTTTCTAAATCGCCATTTTATTTTACATGTTTATGATCTTTAGTTTGGTTATATGGGGCATTCACATGCCCAGCGCTGACTTCCACACGCTCTTGTTTATTTTTTTTCTTTTTTGCGATTTACTATGTTATCAATAAATTTTTCTTTTTAGTTATGTTTTTTTTTTTTTTTTTTTGTTAGAACTGAACTCAGTTGCTCGTTTTGTGCCGTCCTTCTCCCCATATAAGGGGTTGGACCCTGGACCGTGTCCCCGCCTATATACCATGGCCGGTCTTCTGGAACTGGTGGAGCTGCACCTGTCTGCCGCGCCACCCCCTGTGACATGAAGAGGCTGGGGAGAAGGCTGAACGACATCTGGAGGCTGTCCGTCTCGCCTCCGGCGATCCGACGCTTCTCTCCCTAGGGTCTTCTTCTATGATTTCCAATTACTCTCGTCTAGGCACCACCGGCTAGCTGGCTTACGGACGACGCTGCCGGTTGTCGGGAGGCCGGACAATCAGCCTCCTTCACTGTCTCGGGGACCGCCGGTAGCCAGTTTGCGGTAACATCAGTTCTACTCTGTACAAATGTTATTTTACTTTTGTTGCTTTTTTTTATGAACAGTGCTCGGTGCCGCCCGCTGGATTGCGTATGGTCTTTCGCTGTCATGAGCTGATTACTCATGACGGCTGCTGTCTATTTTGTTCATTTTACTTTTTTATGTTGATGTTACTAACCACTTGTTTGACTGTCCACGAGGCTCACTGCTTTGGCGGTGACTACCTCCATGGGCTTTAGAATTGTAGAAATGACCATTACAGTACAGTCCTGTAAGCGCGACCGCATACCGCCACCTAACACAGTATGAGGGGACATTGAAGGTCTAGATTCGTTACATTAAATGTAGAGCCGTTTATTCAAAAAAATTAGATTCTTGTGAGAACTCCGAAGGGGCGACCATAAGTTGCCTATACCGGGGTGGGACAGTGGTGGGTACTTCAATGTGCATTTCACACGAGGTAGAAATGAAACTTGTAGAAAACTAAAGTAAACAGTGCACCTTTTCCTGTTTTATTTATTTATTTATCCTGTTCATTTAGTCATCTAATTAGTACTTGTGGTTTCTTCTTCAGAGTCGCTAGATGTCGCATTGTTCCATGTTTTCTTTTGCCTGTTAATTTTGAAGTGGTTTGAATATTGGAAGTTCGTAGGATTCGTCAGGCACTTTATACCACTAAACTAAAGGGGACTAGCGTGGGACCGTGAATTTATCGAATTTTATTGGAACCGAGTACTCGTGAATAAAATAAATACTTTAGTGTCCGACCGAACTTTCGGTTTCGGTTTCGGCCAAAAAACGAGTTTCGGCTTAGTTTCGGTTTCGGCCGCCATCCAGCCGAAACCGAAACTGAATTCGGGAGGTTTCGTTCTGCGATCGGACATGTTCGGTGCACTGAACTGCGAGCCACGAAGTGTCATTTTGCTGTGTCCGCGCTCATAGCCGTGTCAGGACAATTATTGTTAGTTCATTAAAATTATTAATAGTTGTAACACAATGAAGCTCATAACATTTTTTTTTAGTTTGAGAGTAAACTCTATTTATTTTCATATATAACTTGCATTAAAAATATATTGTTATTGTTGTAAGTAGGTTGGTACGTTTTGGTTTTAATTATAGTGTAGTTCATTAAAAAGAGTGCCATACAATATGAAATATGACCAAAGTTTTGAAGAAATTATTTGGTTATGTGGTTAAATACAAACTGTTTGTTTAAATTTTATAACAAATTGTTTTGTTCTTAAGATGAAAGAGTATTTTTTGTTTACTGTACCTAAACACATTAGGTTTAAAAAAAAGTCATTTTGTTTTCTACCTTTTATTTTATGTTATTTGTTCTTCTTTGTGTGCCGTATCAGGTCCCCCCGATGTTGGCGATCACTATTGAAATAGCTCCTCCACACTTCTAATGCCGGTCCACTCTCGTATATTACGCAACCAAGACATTTGTCTCCTACCAGGCCCTCGGCGACTCTCTATCTTGCCTTTCAATATCAAATGGAGCAAGTGATACTTCTCCCCTCGAAGTATATGACCCAGATATGAAATTTTCCTGATTTTTATTAATGTAAGCAGTCCTCTATCTGCTCTAGCCCGCCTGAGAATTTCTGTGTTGGTGATCATGTCGGTCCATGGCACCTTGAGCATTCTCCGGTGAAGCCACATTTCAAAAGGCTCTAACCTGTTCATGGTATTTACTTTCAAGGTCCATGTTTCACATCCATAAAGCAAGCCGACCACACATAACATTTTAGCATTCTCTGCTTTAGTTTTAAGCTTATATTGTCTGTGCAGTTATTTGTTAATGATGTTCAAATAGGTTAAACCTACTATTTCTTTTTTAATATAATTTACGAAGTGATTTACGGTTACGGTTTCAAAAAGCGTAAATAATTTATTTGAAATAAGGAGAGATAATAATGTTATATTTATTTTTAGTTCAAATATCAGAGACTGCATGATTAATATGTGATTTAAAAATAAAGGCTGATTGATTGAGATTGACTATTTTTTCCCCGAAAACATGACCTTATACGGAAGTTTCGGTTTCGGTCGTAAAAACTAGTTTCGGTCGGACACTAAAATACTTTATTGCTATCTCATTATCTTGCAGTTTAAATCCCATGGATGTATGTGTTCTCTTTTTAGTGTCGTTCGTTTCTGTTTCATCGAGTTTCAAATCAAAACGGTGCTAAAAAAGTTTTCACTTCAAAAAGATTGAATTCGCAGCTCGAAAAATAAGTGTTTTTTTTAATTGACTTTGTTTGTACATTTACCACTTTCCCGTCTTGTAGGTACCTACTACGAGTCTCCGGAAACCGTGTACACGTTGTTACATAAAAGTATCTGTAACAAGGTGTGTGCACCCTCTTACACACACTTTATTTATGGTTTCGGTGTGTGGCACCTCTAGTGCTTGCCTATTGGCATTTGGGCATTGGTAATATTGCGAGCCCTGCAATATTTTTGAATGCAACAGTTGCTGATCCTGGACAAATTGAAATCAGGAGATTTGAAAAGAGAGCTGATTCGAAAGACGACGAATCGACTAAATTATCGCTACGACTAAGATCATAGATGTTGGAAGTGACTCTAGCCATCTTGGGAGCTAACTTTAAATCATCCTGGGAGGATGATTGCCTTTGAAGTCATCAGCCGGTCCTGTTTCAGGATGGTCCTTTTGGCTTATAGCCAATGATCTGCAGCCCTGCCATTCTCACGATGTGAGATTCCTTCTACAAAACGAGGAGTTTTCGACAAGCCACGCTACGACTTATCACGGTATCACCATCAACCTATTATCTAAGCAAGCCCTTAATGCCAGACAGTTTTAGAATTATGATGTCCTTTTTTAATTCACAATATACCTACTTTATTATTTGGAATACCTTGTTTTCGTACTAGAACCTAATCCTTGTATTTGGCATGTGGAGTCCTCATTGCTCATAATAATCAATATTTCAATAATCTACATTGTTGCCACCTCATCCCAGGTAACAACGTCTAATATTTTGTTTTCAGATACCGCTGAGAGATTGTAGGTACTCGAATATAGGAAACTAGACCGATGAAACTGACCAGGATGTACCTATTAGTAAATGCTGAACGAACGCGTCAGTAATGTAAAGCGAAAACTGTACGAAATAGCCTAGGCATTTTATTGCTATGTATGAATCTGTTTTTCCGGACCATTATTTTTAATTACATTATTTGATTTGTTCGGTCTAGCAAATAATGCTGCAACTTATTTATTAAAAGTAAACCCAATGACATGGTCCAATTCCATGCGCGCGCGTGTTCAGTTGACCGGTTTGTTTTTTTTTCCATTTCAACCAAAAACGGTGCACAATGAAAATAAAATAACATAACAACATCGAAAGCATTTTATTAAACATGGAAGCTAAACACTAATTTCTCATTTGTGCACATTATATTTTCCATCCAAATTTAAGATCAAAAAGGATAAATAGTTAGTTTACATATTTTTACGATTATATTTTTTTAATTGGATAAAATGATTTTTTAATTCACTTTTTTAGCTAACATTCTCTAAGTTTTTTCTTTAAGTAAATAAACTATAGGTCAGTAAATTTCGTAGGATTTCGTAGGATTCGAACCTCCGTTCGCTTGTTGTATGTCTCTCTCTGGCACTGAGACTTGTCAGGCGCCTTGCCCACTGCACTACGGAAGGCACGCGCCGAGGTGTGAATTTACCACATTATATTACAACCGAGTAGAACTGAATTGTGACACATGTAGAACTGAGTTGTGACACATTTCCGTTTCATCCGAATTTCAAATCACTATCGGCGCTAAAGAAGTTTCACTTCAAAAACATGATGATAATGCAACACAAACACAAGTATCTACAGTCCGCCTCTGAACAGGAATCCCTAGTAAGGAGTTTGTACTTAGTTATTGTGATGTCTGTGGTAGGTAGATATTGTTTTCTCTGATTCTTCGTCTGGATTTCAGGAGTCATGTTTATTATCATATTATTTTCAAAGAATATTTAACTGGACTTAACTTCCGTTCTAAAGGATGCTCTGTGTTAATCTCGAGCAGGGGAAAAGATCACTGAAGGTGCCCACGAGATCTGCAGTTCGGATATGATGATTGACTATCTTCGTAGCCGTTCGGGTTTTAGACCACATTGGTCTCTCTCACATATTACAACTTGCTCACTTCTAGTGAGACACATTAAAACTGTACCTATATAACTACCTACACTATCGAAATCCGTTGAGAGATATTGAAACTACATACGTATTCATATACACTACATTTAAATAGTCGTTCATTAAAAAAAAAGTTAGATTAGAGGTCATGCCTGAGATGTATGTACCTATTATGTCTTTTATCAATTTTATCATTAAACACCAAAGTTCGTCAATGTACCTATTTGTTCACGATATTTCGGCTGTGCGTCTAAATTCTAAATATATGTAGAAAAAGTTTCCATATTTTTTTAAAGTCTCGAAATAATTCTTGTCAAGAAACACCCCGTATTTAAATCCACAAATATTTTCTACACACCCTTTACGAGCAACAATGCGTTTGACTTGAACGTGCCAATAATAATTTAGATCAATGATACCTTTATTCAACGTATTCAACCCCATCAATCCTAAAACTATGACGTAACCCGTGAACCCGTCTAATGATACGAAAAACTTTCTCACAGTAATCTGGCATCCGGATAAAGCGCGCACAAAGCGTCCACGTCGAAACAAATTATCGAATTGAATCTGATAATTGTTGGGTACCTGCCTGGAACTAGCAGAAGTGGAACAAAGGACGCCAGCCGTTCTGGAATCGGTTCACGTTGGATGAGAATCGATTCCGGCAGGATGCATCCTTTCATCCTTTGAGATAATCTGTGGGATGGTGAGGGAGGGGTCTGGGAAGGGTTGGATGGTTGAGGGGTTGAGAAGGGGGGGGGGGGGGGGGGGAGTGACGGCGCTCGCCGGTAGCGATGTAATCTCCCAGGGCATTTAGCGTTTAGCGCCACGCGGCCGGCCGACCTACAATCGTTTGGTGTGTAAATTAAACTATTAAGTCGAACAGGGAACTTGCTTCAATCAGTAAAGTTTCATTTTTAGCATCCCTGTAGCGGAGACCCCTGAAAAATCGTGGGATGATTTAATTGTGGGATTTGTAAAGATTTATTTGTGAAAATTTAAAAAAAAAATCATAAAAAATTTGTGAAGATTTAAAAAAACATTCATAAAAAATATTTGCCTTCAAAACGGATATTGCCAATTTTCTTTATAATATATTTTTTTTGGAAAATTAAAGACCATCTTTTGAGAAAACACTGTCATTAAACTTGATATATCATCTGTCAAAAAATTTAACTAAAGAAATACGCGTATCAAATATTAGCAACATCTTTTTATTATTTGTTTTTGGGGTGTTATGACGTGTTGCGCTACCTCCTTCTTTAGCCAACGTTTCGGACATCGTTGCAGTGTCCATCATCAGGGCAGATCCGGTAGATGTGTCTTAAAACTTATCTCACATTTTTTACATTAATTCCACGCTAGAGGCTCTGATGAAAATAATTTCCTTCAGGGAAGATTTCGTCTCGAAGATACCCATATTGTAGGAAGGAGGAAACACAGGCCGACAAATCTTTCCACCGTTGAAACTCCGTTCTCATGTGACAAATGTTAGCTGTGTACAAATGTTGGGAACGTTATTTTTTAAAGAATGCATGCATCACAATAAACGAAATTAGTGCATTTACTCGTAAGTGACGATTGGTGGTTCAATTTTATTGTTGTTTTTCTTCTTTTATAATTGTAACTTTATAAATTATATCATAACCAAATAATTTAGATAAATATGTACTTGCTTTATCACCCTGCTACATACGCTGAATTAAATTAGACTAAGAAAAAAAATAATAAATACAACGTTTTGACTAATTGAAGTAAAAATTCTTTACGCGCACGCTTGACTTGGGGAGTAAGCTGATGAATGCGTGACGAGAGCGTTACGAAAGTATGATCGGGCGAGGCGAACGGAAATTGAGAGGGAGATGTAAGTTAGTGAAGTTTTACTTCAGCCGTGTGGTCTAAAGCTAAAGCATACTCGTTTTTTTTACTCTACTTGCACGGTTGGTGGTAAAATTAGTAAAATCTCTGAATGATGTAGGTAGCATTGAATATTGAATATAATATTGACCTAACAATTCCATGCAGTAAAGCTACGTTATATTCATGATGCCTCGTTATACTTACAGTTTCTGTTATTTCAAACAAATATAAGTTTTAAGGCGACCCGCCACATTGGGTAAAATTCGATATCAGGAGCTAACAACAACACTCCTTACGTAAATGGCGATAAGGTTTTAATTCCCTTTTAACACCATCCATCTGTTTTAATTTATTCAAGAACACTCAATCCCAAAAAGCATGTTTTATTTTGGTTTGCGAAGCTCAGGCACAAATATCTAAATGTTTTATGACCTTTTTTTAACTTTGACGGAGATTTTGAACTTTAAAGCAGTTTTTATAGGACTAATACTTTTTTCTGGGCTTATAAAAAACTTATTTTGCTTAACTCGACGTTACGTGACATAAAACGAAAACTCACCATGCAACATGACTCAAACTGGAAAACTCAATCTACCCCCGTCCTTTGCCTCTTAATCCTCCTCCTCAGCCTCCCCCACCCGCCTCACATACTAACTACAAAATACACTAATTAAGAAAACATCCTTACTAGGCCAGTGCAATTAGCGATCCGCGATCGGAATTATTCCGGTAGTCCCAATTTTTTTATTTGTTTTATACACTCATCTTGTGATGTAAAATCTGAGTTTTCGACCTTGGGTCACTTGAGCTTTCGCCGCCATTTTGAAAAACCCAGACGAAATCGATGCTTAATCTAGTTTTTCTCAAATATCTCGCTTCACAATTGATGAAAAAAACAACAAAGATTTCAATACAGAAATAACCGATTCCCAAAGAATTTTTTTTTAATTTTTTTTTATTGAAAATTTTAATAGGTACAATACATACATGAAATAATGAAAAGTATATAAAAAAACTTAATATAAAAAATGTATGAACAAAAAAATCCCACAAAGCCAATGCCTGTGCGTGGGTATAATATAGATTTTTTACTTTTATTTTTATTTCTATGGTTATAGTGAATATTTTAAGTATACATAAATAAGGGATTTAAAAAAAAGTAACTGAATAAATGCATTTAAAAACTACAGCATAATAACAGTCTGCACTGTTATTATTGTATTTGTAAGTTTTGTAAGAATAGAGTTACAAGTGCAATTTAAAAACATAAAAAACAAACAAAATAAACTAGCAAACAATATTATAAATCTTCTCTAAAAGCTGTCCAATGATAGATATATTTAATGGCTTTATTTAAACTTATAAGAAAAAAATATCTGTTTCAGTGTTTTTTAGCCAAATTTTGGTATATTTTTTATAAGATTGAAGATTTTGACATATGTTCTCTTTAAAGGTGTTACATAGTAAATTATACATTTTTGGAGCTATAAAACTAATATGCCTTTGGGACAACCTAGTTTTGCAGTGGGGTACTGCATACTCACATGTGCCATGTCTTTGGCTGGTACGATTTAAATTTTTTAGAAAGTTATTTGGACGCTTGTAAATAAATTTAAGACATTGAAGTCCATAGGTCTGTCTAAGGTCCAAAATATCTGTTTCCTTAAACAATTATTTGGAGGCATACGATTTATTTTTTTTGTACATAATCTTAATAATTGATTTTTGGGCAATTTCTAAAGGTTTTACATGATTATTGTAAGCCCCACCCCAGCCAATTATTCCGTAGGAAAGAGATGAATGGACTAGTGCATCATAAACTAGTTTTATGGATTTTATATTTACTATGTTACACATACTTTTAAAAATATAATTTAAGTATCTGAGTTTGTTAACAGTATTTTCTATATGGTTGGTCCATTTAAGTTGACAATCTATGGTTACACCTAAGTACTTAATCATTTTTCCTGATTTCATCTCTTCACAGCTAGAGCATGTGGTTGGCTTACAATTAATATTATGAAACTTTAAATTGAGATTAGTTTTGGGAGCTGACTTCTGTGTGATATAGAAAGGAATACAGAGACTTTTTTCGTAATTTAAAGTAAGAAGGTTCCTATCTAGCCATTCTTTGACAATAGAAATACATATGTTAGCTTTATTATTTGCATCTTCCCAAGTCTTTCCTTGGACTGTTATTGCAGTATCGTCAGCAAATGAGAAAATTTTACCAGGTATCACAATATTACACAAGTTATTTATATAGATTAAAAAGAGTAGCGGCCCTAATACAGTCCCTTGTGGAACTCCGTGTTTTACTGTGTCAAAATTACTCAAACATGTTCCAAGTTTTGTACATTGTTGCCGATTTAATACGTAATTTTGTAACAGCATGAGACATTTATTTTTAATTACAATGCTGGTCATTTTCTTTAAAAGAGTTTTATGGTTGACTGTGTCAAAGGCTTTCTTTAAATCTAGAAAAATGGTTAGAGTTTTAATGTTTGAGTCTAGGTTAGAATAAATATTTTTGGTTAAATTAAATATAGCATCATCAGTACTGAGTTTAGTCCTGAAGCCATATTGGTTAGCTGATAGGAGTGAATGAGATTCTAGAAAATCGATGATTCGTTTTTTAAGACATTTTTCTAATATCTTAGACAATTGAGAAGTTAATGTGATTGGTCTGTAGTTGTCTGTTTTACATCGAGGTCCTGATTTGTGTATGGGAATGATGTTAGCAAATTTAAATTTATTCGGAAAAATACTATTACTGATGCATGTGATGTATTGCATTAATCACCAGTGCAAATAAAAAAATATCGTAGCCTACCCCTTTAATTTAAAAAGAAAATACCAATTACTTATAAAACGGACACACTTGCGACATCTATCGGATCAAAGTAAATTGAATTCTTGTTGACAGTAGGGACCTATAAATTAAACAGATTGAGATGAATTTTGGTAAAAAGATCACAGATGGTATTAAAAATCGTCACGAGACAGGGAAAGACCCTTTCTTAGACTCGAAAATAAATAGTTGAAACCAACAGCCAATCAGGTAGAAGCAGAAAGCTATAAATAATTGATCAAACCAATCACAAAGCGGGGGGCGTATTCAGATTTTGAACAAAGAGATGGACTTTGAACTAGGCAATTAATCAGAGATTTATGAGAAAAAATATCGTCATCAACCGAAAGATCAATACACTATAATGTAAACAGGGTCTCACGCCCAGTGCATTGGATACAATGACCCTAGATTTAAAATAAACAATCAGTGCAATGAAGGTATTGACGACCGCCGTTAACGAACAAATTAATCCATATTATGTTGGAAAAACTAGGCAAGAAAATAGCAAGAAAATTATGATCAGAGGAAAGTTAAAGAAAAGACGTGTAAAACGTAAGAAAAGCTACTGTAGGGTTATTCAGCCGTATAGCGAGTACATAGAAAGTCAAGGAGGCCAGATTAAGAGGAAAGCGTACATTTAACATTTAAAAGGAAGAAAAACGCTGGAAATTAGGAATGTCACTTTTAGATGAAGCAATAACGTCAGGGAGAACGATTTGAAAAGGAAATCTAATGGAAAAACTGGACGTTTAAACGGAAGTGTTTATTGAACAATATAAGATTTCGACTTAATTTTGCATTTTCAGACAAGTTTAGGCAAATATCGTTATATATTTGAAATAGAGTGGTCTTTCTAGTTACATTGCGTTAGATAAAGTCAACAGAAGGAATTGTTTTACGTCAATTGTTTGACGAAAGTTCTATGGAAGATAGGAAAGTTTGATGATAGACGTTAACATTATATGGGTTGACGATCCCACACATGGTTCTGTTATTTAAACAACCAGAAAACGAACATGGTTTTAGGCGATTAAACCCATTTTAATGGCTTTTTGGACGATAAAAATCATCATTGGTCATATGGACAGTTTACTTTAACTAAAAACGATTAGATTTTATTACCCTCGAATAAATGCTGAGTTATCGATCAGTACATCGAAGTCCAGACATAAACAAACGTCAAAATTTAAATTGATGTGAATTCAGGGGAGAAAGGGACGGAATTTGTAGGATGAACCATAGAACGTAATAAAAAATGACAGGAATTTAAGGACCGGAGTGGGAGTATCTCCTATAAAAATGTGGGAAATGATATATTAATTAGTAACAAATAGAAAATTTAATTTTCTATTGAGGCAGCAAACATCGAAAAACGATACGGATATCAGAGTAATGTACGGTGAAACTATGGGTGAATTGATACGGCCAAAGAAAGCAAAGAAAATCTTAAATTAACAATTAATAAAATAAATACGGCTGGAAATATAAAAAATTATAGGGATGTGGAAAGTTACATGAGAATGAATGAGGAAAATCAAAAAAAGAACATCGTGAATAAAAGGAAAATAAGAGAAAATATGAAAATTCAAGTCTACGACATAAGTAGAGATAATACAGTTTAAAACTGAATTGATCCATATAGGTGGCATAAGAATAAGAAGGAATTTAGGAAAAAGAAAATTGGAAAACGCATATTAAAGGTTTTTGGCTTGAGTTTTTCATGTTCTGGTAGCGATAAACAAAATTGAGAATTATATACAGTTTATTGAAGACGTACCTATTATATTTTGAGAAAAAAAAGGATACGAAAATCATGATATTTGAGGTAAATTCGTAATACCATCGAGACAAAGGACGATGAGGCAATTTAAAACAAAGTAACTGAATCCGGACCTTGCAGAGATGGAAGTAAGAGACAGAAAGGAGTGATAACATGAAAAAGGGATCTAAGTAGCATTACTCGATAATGGTGGGAAAATTTCAAAGGATTGCGAGTTGATAGACATGAGATTGTTTTGTAACAGGAAATTCAGATACAATCTTTTGGACCTGAGAGGGGTTTAAAAGACAGAACTTAGTGATTTTTCGGGAGTCATCGCGGGATTTGAAAAGTGGAAGTTGGTGGATCGCGACGAAAACGTCGGTAAATACTGTCGGGAAAAATTCTAAGTGTTTGGAGTCACAGGACTTAGAAAAAAAACCTCATATTCGAGCCAGTGAATTTTAAACATTTTGAAACTTTGAAATTTTGTGAAGATCAGAATCAGCGGTGATAAAGATAAAGTTACGTTTATTTAATTGTGAAAAGTTAAAAAGTGCTGCAATAAATACAATTTGTGTAGTGAAAAGTTCGGATTTTACAATCAGTAAATATAAACATTTTGAGACTTAGGAAAATTGTGAAAATCAAAAAAATCAGTGAAATAAATAAATAAAGTTATGTGATAATTGATGTAATGCAAATAAGTTATAATTAAATACGTGTGTCCAGTTTAAACGGAAAGAGTTCTATTAAATATCAAATATTTAAATCAATTAATTTAAAAATAGTGCAAATTGAAAAGAGATAATAAATAAATAAGTGCATCCAATTAAACGGAAAAGTTCAATGAAAATCTTTAATTAAACTGAGTGTTTTAAATAAAGTACTATAATCAAAGTGTTGTTGGTGTAGCGAAATAAAAAATAAAAACCAGTGTTAGTTATCATAACGGTGATAGTTCCTTTAAATGAAGTGCAAATCGAACGTAATAGCTTATCACAGGAGTAATCTAGTGTTAGATAAAGTAATAATAATAAATATGGACTTTGGAATAAATAATACAAATTATTAAATTGTTGTTGAGTGAGATTGTGGTAACTTAATAATAATTATTATTTCGGAAAGTTTAAATAAATAGTGAAATACGTTATCTTACTACAAAATAGAAGAGTTCGGTGACAAACAAAAATAAAAATAATAAATCTCTTATTTCGTAAATAATCGTGAAGTGGTTATTGCTTAAAAATTATAATTTAAACGGAGTGTTATTTTAACGATGGAATAATTATAATAATAAATCTGGAGGTTGAAATAAATGATAAATAAATAAGCATGATAATAATCTGTTCGGTATTTAGTTGTATAACGCTTTGTTGCGAAATAAAAGTACGGTGGGAAAACGAACACAAAATAAGTAATTAATTGTTAAATTTAATTTAAAAAGTGTTAAGTTAACCAACGAGATTTGAAATAAAATGCGGTTAGAACGATAAACATCATTTAATTTAGATAGATTAAACGGAAATAAAATAAAATTGAAGTCGGAAAAAAAAAATTATTTGAATTTAGTTGATAACATAGGAGTAGGTATTAGGTAAGGAAAACATAACAAGGTTTACCGTGTAGCTCCCGGTCGGATAAAAACCTTAAAGAGGTAAGTTTTATTAAAAATTTAAATTAAATATTTTCTAGGTTCCGAGGAGAGAGCGGCATGCAGCAGGCAGTTGGTATTTGAATTAATTTTATAACAAAGGATTACTTGCTTAATATGTGATATGTACCTATATTAAAATATTATATATATATATATATTTATTATTCCAAGAAAGTTTTAATCAAAAAGAAAAACACTTATATTAAAAGTAAAGGTTTCGATTTCGAATGCCTACCTTTGAATTAACAGTAACTATTTAAAATACTTATGTGTTTGACAAATTTCCAAGTCAAAGTTTTGTATTTATTTTAGTATATGTACTATTTATTATAACTTCAGCTAATATAAAATGATCAAAAAATGAGTTATGATATTAGAATTTATTTCAATTATAATATAAGTGTACATATATCAGTGTATTTATTTATTGAGACAAAATATATATGTATATATATGTATGCATTATAATTATATTTATCGGGGAACAGATTAGACCTCTGCGAAAAGGAAATTACCACTATTAAATTCAAAAGAAAAATTTAGGACCATAAATCTCACATTCGGGAATGTTTTAAAAGTAAACAAATCTCACGTTTGGAATCTAGGTCACGAGGACAGCGGTAATGTTTACATAATTGAAATTGTTTATGAAACAACTCGGTCAGTAGGACACTGTGTCAAATGTTTGAAGGAAGATGTCCTTGGATTTTGAATAGGGAATGGACAGGAATGAGCTTTGTATTTAAGTATTAATTTAGAATGGGACAAATTAATGATATTACGCAATTATGGAAAAGTTTTAACACAATCTTTAATTTGAACATGTAGAGATTATTTTAGGATTGAACAATTTGAAAATAAATAGGTTTATTATAGCTAGACAAATAATAGGTACAACAAAACATTTGGAAAATCACGGGATAGTCAAATAAAAGAGTATTGAAGAATTACATGGAATATTCGAGGAAAAATTTATAGAACAATTACTCTCGTAGGTATCAATCATTTACATGAAACAGTTGACAAATCACGGGATAGTCAAATATAAGAGAATTGAAGAATTACAAGGAAGATTCGAGTAAAATTTTGTGGAGTAATTACTCTCATAGACATCAATCATTTACAAGAAGCAGTTGAAAAATCACGGGATAGCCTAATAAAAAGTATCAATCATTTACATGAGACAACTGAAAAATCACGGGATAGTAAAAATTTTACCAAAAGTTGAACCTTGGGGGAAGATTTAGAAAACAGTTCAACAATAGGAGGCAGTGGTCGCTCCTTAAAAAAACAAGGACCATTAACCAAACACATAATAGAGATGGCAATCTCTTAAATAAAATTGTCAACCAAACAAATCAAAAAGCTTGGAATTTTCGGCACTCCAGAACAAACCGAGATAATTTCTTAATCTATTAGTATTTATTAATATCACCCACTCTTTTCATGTATATATTCGGTCATCGGTTAAGGTTTTGTGGAGAATTCCTTCTCACGAAATCCGAGCTCGGAATATGAGACTGGCTAGTTACATATTGCGAGTTATAATCCTACCCAAACGTATGTTTACATATATATCTTTCTATGTACTGTACATTGGATGATGTGGACCCGCTTACAGCAAGCGTTTTAGACTCGACAGAGTTACTCTCACATCATTTCTTGTACGTGGAGGGAGGATTCACGACCCGTAACTCTGCAAAACACCGTGAGTATATGATTGCATATAGGACGAAACCGGTTCGCCCTAAGTAAATAGTAGACCTTGGAGGAGTAGGAATTTGGGGGTATCTAGGCTCGGATGACGACCTGGAGGCAGTGCATGATGGCAAAAGGAAGGACGGTTAGGACGCGATAACTTAGGTATCAATTAACCGATCCGCGCCAGAAGATTGTGCGAATTTCTAGTAAGAATCTGATCACCTGGTTTACTTGTAGGAGGATAGGAGCCAAATTTTCGGCAGAAAAAGGGTATTCTGAGTTCGTCTAATATGCAATCTATTAATTACATTAACCTACTAAACCCATCTTTATATGTACCTTATAGCAGCTGAATCGGATTGGAGAGATGACAAGCAGATACAAAACAATCATAATCAAATTTACTAACAATTAACCATTTGAGTCATACTTAATTATTTGTTCAATTAAACATGCGTAATTCGATTAGTACAGGTTATTTACGAGTTCGTTAGGATGTAGGAAAACATAATAAGCGACGGAGGAAAGTTAGCTCATTTAGAGAAAGTATTTAAAGTTAGATTTGCAAGAGAGAGACCAATACAGTTTGAAACTCAACGCTCTGTCTAGAATCAAGAAGTTACCACAAAAATGAAAGTAATTAAAGTCCCATATCATAAATCAAAAAAATTACACAACGTTTGATGGAGTTTAATTACAACATAAATACGAAAATATTTACGTTCAAGGTCGTAAATAACGTATTAATTAGTTAAGTACATATATCTCTAAAGGTATATAGTGCAAGGGAGCTTTAAGTAGCTTTCTGTAGTTATCAAAGAAAATAAGGGTCCAATTTTCATGAAGGCTTGTGTGACGTAGGGAAGGAATTTTCCATCCCTACTACACACATGCAAAGCCTTAAAAATTTAAATATCGATCAGAGCCAAAAGAAAAGTTCAAGAAAACTTCCAAAGAGGATGAAAGAATTCCAAAATTAGTAAAAAAGTTAAAAGAGGAGAAGAAGGAGAATTATTACGACTGGTGCCAAGTGCCCAGGAGTAGAAAAATAAAAAGAAATCAGCATCAGTAAGGCGAAATATCACATGCATGTGTTAAATATATGGTGTAGTGGTCTGACTATATGTTTTTTCATAGATTTAATTGTAGCACTACTTAAGTTGTCAGGGCCATCTGCAGACCTAACGTTTATGTTATCAATATGGTTTGAGATTTCAACTTCTGTTATTTCAATAAATTCAGATAATTCAGAGGTACAATTTTTAGTCTCTAAAAAGTATGAGGGTACATGCTGAGAGTGTAAGCTAAGAGACGGGTTATTGTCTATTAATGTATTATTATATATATATTATAACATGTTTGTTTAAGACATTTGTATTTAAAAAGACTACATTATCTGAATAAAACATCTACGAAGCGAAATCATATTTTTGGAGTTGATGGCCTCGATTTAGAACTAAATGTAGCTCTAATGGAGCAGAGTTGGCAACTCTGATTCAGTCAGATGCGACATTGGTGACACCTGATGGCCCTGGAGTCCTGGAGTGACCTGAGGGCGGGGGGGCGACCCCCCACTCTCGTTAATTTATAGTTATAATATGTAAAAATGTATTGTGAACAAAAGTCGAATAACGTGGTAATACTCATATCGTGATAAATTTTCTGTTTTCACCTACCGATATTTATTTACATATACTTTATATCAGAAAAAAAATTACAAAAAACATAAAAATCACACATCTTTTTAGTAATTTTATTCTCCACAAAATTGGTATCAGTAATTTTTTCACAAAATTGTACCTACTGGAAAGGAGATACGCACAAAAAACCGAACCAAGTCGAGCAATTTACCGGTTTTTATAAACTTATACACATTTTTACGATTGCATTTCTCGATATTTTTTAGAGATAGAAGAAAACTACTGAACTAAAAATTGTAGGTAATTTTACGTTCTACTAAACTTATAAAGCTACTTTAGCCGAACTTTTTAATGGAAACGAGATATTTGAGAAAAACTAGATTTGGGCTCGATTTCGGCTTGTTTTTTTCAAAATGGTGGCGAAAGCTCAAGTGACCCAAGGTCGAAAACTCAGATTTTACATCACAAGATGAGTGTTTAAAACATATAAAAAAATTGGGACTACCGGAATAATTCCGATCGCGACCCCCTTTTTTGCGCTAATTGCACTGGCCTATACATTCAGTATCAGTTAAAAGTTCATAATTGGCATAATTAACTATTTTATTATTCTATTATTGTGTAATCTTAGATTTGCTGTCAACTTTCCCTAAAATAAAACATAAAATAGAGATTGCGACTGACTGCGACTACAACTTAGAAGAAGAAAGGTGGGAAGGTGCGGGTTGCGGGTTCGCGCGCGCCCGTCAGGTGGGGCCTTTGTTTGACTAAGCTGATATAATATATAATCGGGCTAAACCAGGGAACTTTAATCCTTTTCGACTGAAATCACTATTCCCTGACCGCCATTCCTGACAATCAACACACGTATGAAAGAAGAAAAAAACAGAGTGTGTAATTCACATGCGGTAGAAGTGAAGCTTTCAGAAAACCAAAGTAGGCAAGAGCGGGAGACCACGGAGCACCGCTCAAAGAGGAGACCGATAGACTACGAACCACCGCACAAAAGATTATACCAGTCTCCCAGGCTAAATCCTAGAGATGTAACTAATTGTTAATTAATAAATTCCCTCAGCATATAAAGCATTTCATTTATGGCTATAAACACTACACATTTGTTTACATTACAACAGTTTTTCCATTGAATCAAATACAAATTATTTTCACTGAACTAATTATTATTAACCGTAGGTATGCAAGGAATTAACCAATACCTATCTTTAAGCTATAACTATAACCCAGCTTTAAGCCATAACTATAACCTGGGTACTTTTATCAACAGCATTCTCCGTGACGAAGTAAAAAATGTAAATGAAATTTCGGTCTCCCGTGACGTTTTTGAAGTTGTTTTTTCAACTTAAAAAGTATATATATATTGGAGAGGTATGGTCGGGGTGAGAGGTTGGGCGGTTATGTGGCTGAGTGAACAGTGTTGACATGTTGAAGAAATAATTTTTCAGTTTGAAGAAAAAAAATTTGGAAAAATCTACAAAAGGTGACAAAAATTTCAAGTATGTTTTTTACTACAAATCAAATCACTAGACGTTTTACATCATCTCTTTTTTCAGCCCGATTCCACTTAGAGTCCAAAGTCAAAAACTTTCGCTCGACGCGATCGCTATTTTCATCTCTATTTTCATATTTACGATTTCAGTTGGCATCACAGCAAACAGCTTGGTTTGCAGTGATGACAATTGAAATGTATATATGAATATAGAGATGGAAATATCGATCGCGTAAAGCGAAAAATGTTCACTTTGGCCTCTAATTGGAAAAAAGAGATGGTGTAAAACCTACTAAAGTCAACTACGTCCATTAACACCTTTTGTATACCATTACTATGTATTGTCGCTATCTAAAATATTTGAGATATGTAATTTTTATTATTCGTTTTTGAGTATATTATTACCCGTGTATTTATTTATATCAAGAGTGTCCTTTAAAAAATATATTTTAATGAAAAGTCAGCACATTTCTCCAACAATTGCTAAATCTAAAGTAATTTTTGGTGTATTTTTTGATAAGTCACACACGAACATACCTGCAATTAGTCCATATGTGACAAGGAATGAATAAATTACGAAATAGGTCAAATTGTAATAATTGATGCTAACTGCTAAAACGGGGGTGTAATGTACCTACTTATCATTGTTAGATATCATGAACAATTCTATCGACGCGACGTTTATTAAATTTCTTTCAGACGGAAAATGAATTGTCGAGTAAACAATTGATTCACCTTTATCGATGGACGGCAATCGCGAAAAATTCATTATAAGTACGACATAAGTCGAGTGGCCGAGTAAATATTTGATAATTGAGTTATTGCAATGGATGGAGGCTTACTGAAGAGTTAGCTGCCAAGATAAGCCATGCGTTGTTTCCATTTATTATTTTCCTTTTTGTGCATTTATTATTCACCTATTTCGATACCATTCTTATTTTTGGATTATTATCCCTTATTTGTCAGAAGGCATAAAAATCCAAATAAATGGAATGGTGAACGTATTCGAAAACTAAATACTGTTTTAGAAAAATCATGAAATAGGCAATCAAATTTTACTATTAAACTAGCTGACCCGGCTAACTTTGTTCTGTCATACACATTATTTCTAGTGAATATTTTGATTGTTAAATAAAAAAATAACGAATGTATTGTATGTGTGTGGGGATGGGATCTATGACAGAAAGAGGAATGGAGCGCTGTAGACGATGACCGCCGATAAAAACAAAAAACACCGACTAAAGTAGGAAAATGAGAAAACCAATATGAATTTCGAAGAGCAATTGAGTGTACGATATTTTTTGCCAACACAAATCAGTTCGATGGTTTGCCCACGCGAGAACATGATGCCGAACGAAATATCAAAATGACGCAACGCTTCTCGTGAATGTCTTGCGCATGTGTGGATGAAAGTTCGATGAGGCGGACGTAGCGCCATCTGTCATTCAACAACATAAATAATTTCGTTCTGTTTGAAATACGAAAGATGGTTAAATTTGTTCATCCAAAAATACTAAAATCGCGATTAAAAATGGGATTGTTAAAATTTGGAGTTATAGGTATGTTTTGATTCCAAATAAAAAAAAAATAAAAATTTCTGGGTAGGGACATCCTAATCACCTAGCGGTATGAAATATACTTTGAAACCTATTCTCATACCTACCAAATATAGATTTCATAAAAATCGGTCAAGCCTTTTCGGAGGAGTGCGACTACAAACACCGTGAATTGCACACTTTTTGTTGACAAATTGTAGAAACGATCTGAAATTTAACCTATAGTTAAAACTAGTTGCCTTAGTTACGTAATAATCCAAAAAAGGGAAAAAGCGAAAAATGAATTGTCACAAAAGAAATACACATTTCAAATATATCTATTAATTAAAAAAATAAATAAAATTTGGTTAGAAAATACAACATATTGAATACATATATTGAATTTTTCGCAAATCGAAAACACAAAAGTGTTTAGGAGGCCATAGCCAAATAATCAACTTGTAGGCGTGTGAGATAAGAGCGCATATCGCGCGGACAGTCCCAGTCGAAGTACGTATAGTAGCAGAGTACCATAGAGTACTATAGAGTGTGCACGAGTAGCTGTATAGTGCAGAGTAGTCGCGCGGTAGCTCCGTTCGGGAGTAACTGTTGCTAAATCAGTACAGGGGGAAATTAGCCGAGCGTGGGAAGATGTCTGCTAGATAAACAATTATGTTTTCATGTGAAAGACCAATATTATTATATGTATTTGCTTGCACCCATTGCTGAATGTTGACTTGGTGAACTAACCTATTTGGGAAGAAATTTCACTTATTAATATATATTTTTAATTACCTACTTGAATTTGGACTTCGATTTTGTGTTAGTGAATGAATGCAAATCTTGGAAGTGAAAATTAACCAACTTCCCGACATCCAAACAAGCTGAAACTCGGCAGTTTCAATTTTCACTCATTTTAGTCAGTCCCTAGGTAGCAAGGTATACTTTGAAGTCTAACTTTTTTTTTTAAGAATTTTAAAAATTCACAGCAAAAGCGCCAGGTTGGTTGGTTGGCCAGAGCAAGAGGAAGGTTCAATCCTCGCTAAACCGAAAAAAAAATATAAGTTCTCTCTCTGGCGGCCCAAGATATTCGATATTTATGAACTCCTGCATTTAATCAATCTACGTGCAACTAAACCAATGATAGAGAAACATTAATATTTTACATATTATGTATAAATCATTCCAAACAAAGTTTGCATTCCCCAATACAACGTTTACAAAGGGAAACAAATATTTAAACGATACGATGTGTTTGACAATAATTTGAACTTAGCAAACCTCAAACGCCGAATGTGTGAACCATTTCTACCTAATTTTTAAATTATTATTAACAACCATTTCATTATTTTTTATTAACATTATATATATATATATATATATATTGGTAGATTATCTATTTTTATGTTTCATATTTATATTTTCAATTTTCTGTGTTTTGTATCTTGTGCATTTTACAGGCCGGGTTTTATAAGTATTTCATTATGTCTTTAGTAATCTTTTAGCATTCAGTTTTGAAGAGCTAGGCAGGTACTTTTCACCCCTCCCACCACCTACAGGTATTCTTTCTACTTTTCTTTCCCCTCTTCATTCAACATTACGATATTCCCTAACTGAGGAAATTCCGCCGGTTCCAGGCAATTGGAACCCTTAGGGAACGTACTCATACTACGTGACCACTTTTGCAATTTTTAACCCCCCCCCCCCCCTCCCGGTGACAAAAAACCTAAGCCCCCCACCGCTCATTGTGACCAAGCGTGGTATTTTGAAGACCCCCCCCTGAACGGGTCACGTAGTATGGGTACGTTTCCTTATGTAATATCCATTTTTTGAAGTGAAACTTTTTAAGAACCGTTGTGATTTGAAACTCGATGAAATGGAAACGACGCTCTAAGAGACACTCGTACATCTATAGGATCTTGCCTGCGAGAGAATGAGACAGATATAAATATTCAAGCGATTGAAAAAGTCCAGCATAGATTCCTTAGGTATATTAATTTTAAATTAGGTATTCCAAGAGAATCCGTGGACTATGATTTGTTATTAAACTGGACTAAATTTATCAGATCGCAGAAAAATCTGTGATTTATTAATATTATATAAAATAATTCACTAGGTCTTGGATACCCCTGATTTAATAGAACTAATACGATTTCATTGCCCTGGTCGCGCTAACAATAGACTGACTCTACCGTTCTACTATAATAACACACATACATTATCACATTATTACTCACCAATCAGTCGATTACACATTTTGGGAAATGAATATGCTAACATCGGCGACATTTATTTCTTAAAATTAGCGCAATATAAACATGCACTCAAAAATTATTTTTCCATAATGTACCTTTGTATACGCAATATGGATATGTTGAAATAAAATGACGATATTTCTCATTGTTCTTTTTTGTTGTGATACACAAAATAATTGTATGTTATTTTTAAGTTTCAGTTTTTAAGTTTTTTATTTTTTCCATAATGTAACTTTATATACGCAATATGGACACGTTGAAATGAAATGATGATATTTCTCATTGTTCTTTTTTGTTGTGATACACAAAATAATTGTATGTTATTTTTAAGTTTCAGTTTTTAAGTTTTTTATTTTTTCCATAATGTAACTTTATATACGCAATATGGACATGTTGAAATGAAATGATGATATTTCTCATTGATCTTTTTTGTTGTGATACACAAAATAATTGTATGTTATTTTTAAGTTTCAGTTTTTTTATTTTTTCCATAATGTAACTTTAAATACGCAATATGGACATGTTGAAATGAAATGATGATATTTCTCATTGTTCTTTTTTTTTTGATACACCAAATAATTGTATGTTATTCTTAAGTTTAAAACAACTATTATGTAATGATATTATTTTTCTTACTTTTGTACCTACTTTATTATATGTTTATTTATAAAAGGCAGTATAGCCGTTTATGTATTTAAAATAAAATAAATAAAATATTTATTTTATTCACGGGTACTCGGTTCCAATATCATACGATAAATCCACGCAGGTCCCCTTTATGACGAATCTTTGCAGACATTCAGGCGACCAGGGTTCGAATCCTGCCATATCCAACAAAATAGGTTTTTTTATTTTTATAAAATCAATATTTAATCTTCAAACCACTTCAAAATGAATAGGCAAAAGAAAACCACATCATCTAGCGACTCCAAAGAAGAAACCACAAATACTAACAAGATGATTAAAGTGTAGCAAAAATTGCACTGGAATTCGACGACAAAAATATGGAAAAAATCATCCATCACATTGATAAAAAAAATGCTTCGTAGTCTCCCCAACTCTTGTCTATTTTAGTTTTCTGAAGATTTTAAATTGCACACTCGATTTTTTTTTTAATTAAAAATTCATTATTCATCTTTTTTTTCACAACCTTTATCAAACAGTTATATATACATAGGTATTCCAATATGTTACAGAGATTACTTAAGAAGTAAGTTCATAGCGGGATCTGTAGGTACATTGAAGATGTAAAACAGTGCTACAGAAGAAAATCATGCCAAAAAACATGCAACCTTATTGTATTACAATACGATTACCTACAACAAGAACAGTTTGATAGGAAATAGGTACACCAAAAGAAGAACCATTAAAATATCATGTGGGTAGTTTTACAATTGTTTGACATTTGTCAAAAATTTTGTTTAAGTGACGTTGAAAATGTGATCGGTCAGTGGAGTCGCTCTGTTGATTGGCGCTTTCTGATATGCAAACTTACGTTCTCTTTCGGAGCATTAGACTTGTTAGGAAAGCACAAGTTTTTTTTATTTTTTTTTTATTTAATGAGGTTTTTATCAAGTTCTGTAAGTATTTTACTATTTATTTTTGTTATAGCTGTTTCGGCTTGCAAGGCCATTTTCAAAAAGCGGACATACAAACTTTTGGGACAGTTTGAAAATGGCCTTGAAAGCCGAAACACCTGCAATACAAATACATATCAAAATACTTGCAGAACTTCATAATAACATTGTTAAATTATATTTTAATTTTTTAAAAGTAAATGGAGTTCTACGAATTAAACACAAAAATAATTAAGAACTCATACATAAGTTAACTTCTCTCAACGGAGGAGGAATACGTAGAATACGTATCTATAGGTCCGGAGATTATTTTATTTTTATTTATTTATCATTTGTTTGTCAAGCTATTGGGCAGCCAGTCAGCAAATACTTATGTATCATCAAAATCTGATATCTTTTATTGATACGATTTATTTTCGCTGGGGTCGCCGGCATTCTTCTCACGATGCATCGCCCTCGCCCCGAGTTCTGTGTGCCCGTCGCGCCGCGCCGTGTGACTGACGTGCGAGCAAACAGTCGGTGCTCGGCCCACTCATAAACTCATTTCGCACTGTCCAGTCGGCAAAACACAAGGGGGGCACTTGCACTCCTCGGGGCCCCGGAGGACGCTATGCAATTGCAGACGGCCCCGGTGTCCCGCTGAGAATGTTCTAGAATGCCTCTCCAGCACATGGCTAGCTGGGCACTGGGCATTTGCATTCCTCTAGAACACATGCCACAATCCGCGAAGGCACTTTATTTTCAGAACTAGATACAGTGCTCATTCCGTATCACGTCATGCACATTTCAATCATGCAAGTTGGGGGTGAAATACAAACATATTTATAACTTTCTTATTACTTTGCAGAATTTTCACATTTTTCCTAAGCCAAAAAATGAAAATATTAGCACTGGACACTAATTTCTTTTTCGAACAGAGCAAATTTGTTTTGTGGCACCATTTTAATTTAAAATTAATGGATATCTATGTTTTAGCCACTATTGTTTATAAAAAAACTACAAGTTTCGAGAGCGATGCTCACTTCCTCAGGGTTTACTTTAAACTAATTATATTAATAGACTTAACTTAAGAGTCGGAAGGGGGCAAATCAGGGCAGGTTTGACAGCAGGACATAATGGGAATTGAAATGGGAATTGAAACATGAGATTGGCTATTATGACGATTTGACAGTAGGACATAATGGGAATTGAAACATGAGATTGGCTATTATGACGGTTTGACAGTAGGACATAATGGGAATTGAAACATGAGATTGGCTATTATGACGGTTTGACAGTAGGACATAATGGGAATTGAAACATGAGATTGGCTATTATGACGGTTTGACAGTAGGACATAATGGGAATTGAAATGGGAATTTATTTTTTTATTTTTTTTATTTTTTTATTTCTATATATTACAGTATTTACCTATTTCTTATAATTTTTACATAATATATTTTGAAAACATTTTTACATAATGTATTTTGAAATTTAATTATGTTGGGTGTAAGGTAGGTTTGAGAAAGTGAAACTGTGGATGGGTAATTTTGTATGTTTCGTGAACACCTCACTAGGAGAACCTGTGCTGAGGTGTTTACGTGTTTGTGATTAAGTGTGACAAGTATTTATGTGTTGTAGTAGAAAGTTTTTAATTTTTTTTTTAAACTTTAAGATAGATAATATTAAGATATATATATATTTGAAAAAATAAGAAAAATATATATATTTTTTAATTTTTTATTTTTTTTTTTATTTAATATAGATATATAGTACAGTGGTTTTATATATATTACATATCGGTACATAAATTATTATTTAAAATTGCAATCTCACCAAAGAAGAAACTGGTTCTTGTGCTTGATGAGCGAGTTACACTAATTATTACAGAAATAGAATAACATTATGCAATGGTAAGTATATAATGGAATTGAAACTTCTGGATTATCTAAGTGTAGGTGTACATCCATGGGATATGGTTACAATGGTTACATACTAAAATATTGTGCACTTAAGAGAAATTCGAAAAGTCTAAATAAAATAGAGATGAATATAGATTGATAATATAAAGAAAGAAAGAGAAAAACAGGTAATTAGTAAGTTAATTATTCGTGATGAAGTGTAGCTTCAGTTTGATTTTCAGTTTATTGATGTCTTTGGTTTTTTTTATTTCAATCGGAAGGTTGTTGAAAAACTTTATTCCTAAATAGATATAATTGTTTTGCATTAGTTTGGTATTAAATTTTGGTATTCTGAAGTTGTCTTGATATCTTTTTGATTGATGGGTTTCAAATTTTTTGATGATATTATCTTTGTAAATTTGGATAATTGCATTTTTCTTGAAGATATTCTCTACTCGAGGCACCGTGAAATCGGCGAAAAGCGTTTCTGTTGGATAAATGGAGGGTTTCTTTAGGATTACTTTAATGATTAGCTTCTGGATCACTTTGATCGGAGTTAGAATATTGTTGTATGACCCCCCCCCATCCAATAATTCCATATTGAATTGATGACTGGATTAGTGCATAGTATACTCTTTTTAGATTGTTGAGTTTTAAAGTATTTCTTAATCTTATGAATATATATATATACATTTTCTGATACGCTTAACCAATTCGCAGATATGGCTCTTCCACTTCATATGTTGTTCTATTATCACTCCGAGATATTTAATTTCTGATACTGATTTCAATGTTGAACAGCCTTGGATACATGTTATTTTATTACATTTGTTATTGTGGGTAATTATTTTAGTGTTGGGGATTGTTTTTAGTTTGTTGATTGAGAAGTGTATGTAGTATGTTTTGTTAGTATTCAATGAGAGAAGATTTGTGTCAAACCAATGTTTTAAGGTGTTCATGCTATTATTTGCTTGTTCGTTTACTCTATTCCAGTCGATCCCATTCACTATGATAGCTGTGTCATCGGCATATGATATTATGTCTGCGTTAAGTGGTAGTTTAAAAATATCGTTGACATAAATTATAAATAGTAGGGGGCCAAGGACTGTGCCTTGAGGTATCCCGAAATTACTTGTTAGTGGTAGACTTAGGGAGTTGTTTATCTTGACTACTTGTTGTCGTTCAAATAAATAGCTTTTAATCCATTTTAGAGCTTTATCGTTTATCCCAACATAGTTTAATTTTTTAATAAGTTTATCATGAGAAATACTATCGAAAGCTTTTTTAAGATCTATGAAGATTCCGAGGCATTTCAAAGATTTGTCTAATGTGTTCTGAATAATGTTCGATAATTTGGCAATCGCATCTTGAGTACTTCTATTTTTCATAAATCCATATTGGTTGTCGTGAATTATGTTATTTTTGTTAATAAATGCAGTCAATCTTTTTTTGATGATTTTTTCAAAGATTTTGGCAATGTTTGAAATCAGTGATATTGGACGATAATTTGTCACTTCTTCTGGGTCGCCAGATTTATGGATTGGAGTGATGATGGTTTGTTTATATATCGTTGGAAATATTCCGCTTTGAAGGCTAATGTTGATTAAATGTGTTAATGGTTTTGAAATATGTTTTTTGATAGTTTTCAGTGTTTCGACAGTAACTCCATCGAAACCTGGTGCTGATCTTCCCTTCATGCTTGTAATGATTTGTTCGATTTCCTGGGCTGAAGTAAGGAGAAAAATGTCAATTTTATTTAAGATATTGACGTTAATGCTCTGTTCGTCATTACACGGTATTTTTTGTATTTGATTTGCAAGGTTTTTGCCTACATTTGCAAAAAAGTTGTTAAATATGTTAGCGGCAGCTGATGGATTTTCTTCGCATCGTATTTTGATATTGTTATGTATAGTACTGTGTATTTTATTTTTTTTGTGTTTTTTCTTATCAATGATTTCATTTATAACATGCCAGACTTTTTTTGGATCGTTCTCCGTAGCTTCTAGTTTTCGCCGAAAATAGTTTTCTTTTGTGTTTTTTATTAAATACGTAAGTTTGTTTTTGTATGCTTTTAAGTATTTTTTTAAGGTTTCGTTTGTAGGTTGTCGGATTAATTGTTTGTATATTGCTTCTTTGTGTCTGATTGATACAATTAATCCAAAAGTTATCCATGGTTTAACTGGTTTGAATTTTGATGATTGTTTTCTGGAATCAATAGAATGTGCAGTACTTACGTGCATTGATAATTTTTTTTCAAATAGTTCGAAGCATTCGTTCGTATCATTACAATTAAAAATATCGTGCCATTTCTCTTTATCTAGATTACGTACTAGGGCATTTATGTTGAGCGTTTTGCGTCGGCCGTTTTCATTCTCCGAAGTTTGTGTTGGTAATGGTGAACATTTATTTTCGTAATTGTACGTAAAAATGCACCCGAAATGATCTGTGATTGTCGTATGTATAACTGCAGATACTATGTTTTTTATGTCTTGAATATTTGTGAAAACATGATCTATGCACGAAGGTCGTTGGCCTGGAATAATTCTTGTAAATGAATTAATACACGATATATAATTTAATTCTGCCATCATATTAAGATAATTATCTTTATCATAAGACGTATAATCATTTGCAATATTGAGGTTAACGTCTCCGACAACAATGGTTTTCTTATTTCTGTTCGAAAGAAGTATGCGTTTTGGTTCATCTACATATATTGGTAATATTGATGCGTGAGTTCTATATATAGCGAATATGCCAAATGTATACTTTTGGTAACTGATTTCCATATTTAGGTCGTTTACATTGTGGATGTGGATTTCTCTGTTAAAAGTCACAACATATTTATTTGAAATAAATATTGCGATTCCGCTGTTCTTGTTAATTCGGGTATTTGTTGCATAGTATGTATAACCCGGAATATTATAGTTTATATCGCTCGATGAGTGCGTCTCTGTTAATATTATGCAGTCCAGTCTGTTAAGTGATTTTATTGCTACCAGGAGTTCGTCTAAATGACGTTCGATGCTTCTTACATTCATATGAAATATGATTAAGCTAACTTCGGGATTCATCGGTAAAATGTTGTTTGTTTCGTTCACTGATGTATATATTCTTTCGTCGATTGACATGGTTTTATCTATAGCATTTATCACGAAATCATCCATATTGAAGAAATAATAATAATGAATGGATTAGTGGCCGTGAATACATTTGATTTCAAAGATGGGATAAGATTTTCTGGAGGACGGACTTGTTGAGAGCCTTTGTGTTTTTTTTTTATCACTAATAAGAGTTGTGCAATTTCATTCATAATCAATTCTCTCTTTGGCAATTTGAAGCATTTTATGTCTGTATGTGCAATTGATGCTATCAGCACGGTGGTCGTCCAGGATGTTCGCCTTGAATTTTTTATTGTTGCTGGAACAGTTGTAGCAGATTCGTTTGTTGTTTCTCTCTGTGCATTTTCCTAGGGTATGGTCTTGTGCACAATGAGGGCAGGTAGGTGGCTGTGTTCTGTTCAGGCATCGTAGGGCAGTGTGTCCATATTTCAAGCAGTGGTAACACTGCGTCAGAGGGTTAAGGTCGTCAATCGGAACTCTTTGGTATTTTATATTTATTTTTCCAAAGTTAAGAAGGATTTTTCTAATGGCTCCTGATGTTTGTATTAAGTAGTTTGATACGTCTTGGTGGGACGTCTTTTGTTGATCGAATTTTTTGAGTTTGATTTCTTTTATGAGTTTAAAATCATCTTTACAGTAATTTTGTAAACCCTCATTTTGCTGGGTTATGCCTAAAACAATTTCATCCTCTGTTAAATTTGACTCTAATCTTTATACGATCATTATAGGTTTTCTCTTTTTTGTTTCTTCAGCGTTAATGTCTTCTCCGAATGTTCCATTTATTTTTGTGACCAATTTTTGTGCGTCTTCTTTTTTTAAACATGAGATTATGAGTTTTTGTTCACCAATTTTTTTAAATTCTGTTACACCGACTTGCATTTTAGTTACATCAATGTTTTTTTCAATTCTTTTTCTCATTTCTTCAGCCTTCAAGTTTTTTGTTGTTGATATTATGATGGCATGTTTTTGTGGAGTTTTTATCTCGTTTTTATTAATTGGTGTTGAGGCTTGCGCATATGTTTTTATATTTTTTGTCACGAAACTCTCTAGTTTCTCATTATAGTGTTCATTGTTTGTTATAATTTGCTCTTGTAGATTAATAATTTTTTTTTTGTAGGATAAGATGTTCTATTTTAATTTGTTCTTCTAGTTTCTTTAAGTTGTTCTCCAAACTCAGTTTTATTCTTGAATCTAACAGATGTGATCTTTGCGATATCGCTCTTAATATCTTCGAGAATGTCATCCATTTTCTTTCTAATACCCGCCCGCCCGGGCGAGGTACTTTGGGTACGAAGTGTAGAACAATACTCGATACGCGAGGCAGTGCACTATACGAAACTGTACGACCGCACTGTTGTAGCACTGAAATGCAACTGATACAACATAAACATACATATACATACAATTGAAACATGAGATTGGCTATTATGACGGTTTGACAGTAGGGCGCAATGGCGGAATTGGTAAACGGACGTCCCGGATAGACGAGAGGTTCTGGGTTCGAGTCCCAGTTGCGACCATTATCTTTTTCTGGTTTTCTGTGTCTTGTTCTCTAGTTATTAGTTATTATTTGTTACTTCCTATAATGGGAAGAGGAGCATTCCCAATGCTTCCGGTTATCGTGAGGCAGTAAACACATGTTATTGGTCCCACCTGGCTTATCAAAATTTGAAAAACCGGTTTCATGTATGGAATGTACCCAAATTTCCTTCGTTATTCTTTAGGTTTATTAGTTATTATTTGTTACTTCCTATAATGGGAAGAGGAGCATTTCCAACGCCTCCGGGTTCGTGAGGCAGTAAACACATGTTATTGGTCCCACCTGGCTTATCAAAATTTGAAAAACCGGTTTCATGTATGGAATGCACCCAAAGTATCTTCGTTATTCTTTAGGTTTATTAGTTATTATTTTTGTTTTTTTTTTATCGTTTTTCTTTTCTAATCGTTGTGTAACTGCAAGGTGTTGGATACCCTGTAACATGGCAGTGGAACACTTCTTTATAGCAATGTCACAGAGACGAGAACTGAACCATATAATGTGTCTCGTCCTTATCCCCTCCATTGGGGGTGGCTTGTGACCCCGTCCCTGCATGTGGACACCGGAGTGAGGACGACCCGGAGCGATGTCTCATGGATGGCCCGCGCCTCCCCTGGGGGGAGGTGTGGGTCGTAAGGATGTCTCGCGCGAGTAAGGGGACCCTCCGCCCTGCCTCCGACAACCCGGCGCTGATCCTTCTTAGAGTCTTTGGGCGTTCTGCCACCCGCATCCGTTAGCAGTGTCGTCGATGCATCACCGAGAAGTTGGCTAAGGGGCGCGGAAACCGACCCTCGCGCTTGGCTTTCCTGAAAACATGCACCTCTCAACAGGACTGCCGGGCGTACCTGTGACACACTCGCTCCCTACCAGCAACAACGTTAAAATTGAGTTATTATTTATGTACATTAAACAGTTTGAGTAGGCATATCGCCTACATGTAATTATTTTATTTTCCCCTCTGATTTTCCCCAATGAAAGAGGTAATGTATATATTTATATTTATTAGTTACTAACCTGTACATATAAAGCACTTGCATACTGCTCGTTAACACCGTATGCGGGGACATTGGGGGTCTAGCCTTGTTCAAATTAAATGTAGAGACGTTCAAATAAAAAAAATTAGCTTCCTTGTGAGAGCCCTGAAGGAGTAACCATAAGTTACTTATACCGGGGTGGGTATGCGGTTGGAAACCTCCAGTGTCTTGTTCTCTTAACTAGTAACTTTTCCTCTTTTCTATTAATAAACTTTGTTTTCAGCTATATCCAGTGGCAGAGATGAGACGTGATACTGTGAAATAAATAACTAACACCATGTACTCACTCGCATACTGCCTGCTAACAATGTATGCCCGGACATTGGAGGTCTAGAGTCATTTTAATAAAAAAATAGCTTCTTAATAAGTAAAAATTAGAGTCCTGACGTGTACGGTGAAGGAGGAAACCATCTGTTTCCTTAGAACGCCGTGGGAAAGTGGTGGGCAACCTGCAGTATCTTGTTCTCTTTCATTTTTTCGTTTAGATTATTATTATTATCTTCTTCTTCAATGAGATATTTATTTTTATTTAATAGAATAAAATAAAAGGTTACGCACAATAAAATTGAAGAACCTACTATCCACCAAGTTGGAGAATGCGCTAACAGAGTAGGTATTGCACTTACCTCTCCGTTCGGCTGAAATAAACAAACCTATTTTTTACGCACCAGATTTAAATGTCTCGGTTAAATTTTCCCCACAGGAAAAACTAAACCCTTTCACACACTTCCCAAATGATCATGTAGTCAATCTACGCTATGCAATTGCACTGTATAGAAAGTATTATAAATACAAAACAATACAAGAACAACATGTCAACCTACCAGAGACCAAATGGGAAAAAAATTCACCGACTCCAGATATTTTCATATCAGAGGGTTCGGCTCTGTGGAATTCCTATTTGAACCTATAAATCCTACTGATCCCTCAATATAAATATTTTAAAAATATTTTGTAATCCTACATGTATTTAAAATGACAGATTTTTACATTTTTATATATAAATTCTTTGACAAATCTAATATGCCTAAATTTTGAATGAGAGACCTAGGTATAATGCCAGTAGCCGAAATAACAAATGGTAATATTTTTATGGTCTGAGAATGCCAAATTCTTTTAATCTCATTTCCTAAATCTGTGTATTTTCTTATTTTTTCAGAAACAGTTTTTTTGAATATTACAAGAATTTGGAATAGCTACATCAATCTTTATATATAAAAATTTACGTTCCGTATGTTTGCGTTCGCTAATCTCGGAAAGTAATCGATGGATTGACTCAAAAATTTTACAGAACATTGCATTTTAGCAGAAGAGCGTTTATAGATACTTTTTTATTTAAAAATTACAAAGGAAAAGGATACTTTTTTGCGTTTTAAATTGGCTCATAATTTTTCATAGTAAACAACGGAATGACAGTTCTAGACAGTGTTGCCATTTTATTAATTTTATTAAAAGATACTAAAATTTATGATACCTACAATTAGGAATTAAAAGAATTTTATCGGATTTAAAAGTAGAATTATATCTAACAAATTATATTTTCACTCATTTGTTTTCTCTGTGCGTTTTAAATTTACTCATAACCACTCATAATTGTATTGAATGTCAGTTCGTAACTTTGCAAAACCTACAAAAAATCAAATTAACAAATCGAATTATATATGACAAATTTTCAAAGGGTCAAAAAAGTGTAACTGTGACCAGTTGATTGATGTGTAAGTTTTTGCAAAGTTGATCACCATTCGTGGGATGCCTCGCTCACGTTCAAAGATAGGCTGTCGTACTCGACACGCAAACGCAGATCGTCAGAGAAGATCAAACCGCACTGATCAAGAACGTTTAGACCATAGGTTCCCAACCTTTTTTTGCCCACCACCCACTTTGAGAATATTTTTTTTTCTAGCGCCCCCCAACTCGTAAATCTTAAAGAGCAATTGTCGTCACGATTATATTTACCAACGGGGGCGGGGGGGGGGGGGGGGGGGAGATAGGATGGGGCAAGATGCATTTTATTTTTATTTTTATTGTATATTTTATTTGGTGACCGGCCAAGTATTTTTTCATAGCTTTTAATGACCTTTCTGAGATGGTTTAATTCTGAGTTGGCATGGAACCGTTCTGAATTATTTTTATTTTTTTTACTTGGGTTTTATTGCTCAGAAAGAATGCACTTGTGCAGTAATTCACGTGACACGCTACAGTGGTATTGTAGACCAATTTCCGTGTTTTGACGTCTAACTTTCCCTTTATCCTACTTTTCTTTTTCATTTTAATCTTTTCTGCAATTTTTTAATTTAACATTTCAAAGTCAGTGTTTAGTTTAATTTGTTATAGATTATGATTCCTGCGTATTTAATTTCTTCTACTTCTTCAATATTTTGATTTTCTATATTAAGGGTAGTAATTTCGTTGGGTTTCTTCTCTAATACCATGAATTTACTTTTAGTTACATTTATTTTCAGTTTATTCGAAGAAAAAAAACTTTAATATATAATATAGAAGTGTTCTTTAAAAAAAGTTTTTTTGACAATGCTTCTTCGATATTATTTGGTATAATATATAAAAGTGTGTCATCAGCAAAAGTTTGATAGAACAGTACTTTAGGCACTTCACTATATCATTAATATATATACTTAATAAATAGGAGCGGTCCCAATACAGATCTTTGAGGAACTCCGAGGTTTACTTGTTGTTCTTCAGATATAGCATCTCCAATTTTGTTTCTTTGTTTTCTATTTTTAATTTTATTATTAGTATTTCTCTTTCTATCGTTTCAAAAACACGTCTAAAATCCAAGAACACTACTATTGTATTTTTTTTCTGATCCATACTGGTTTTTCATTATGAATATTTGTTTCTAAACCCTGCTGTTTTACAAGAATGTTATTTTTTCTCATCTCTTCTTTAACTATGGATTCTAGTATTTGTTCATATGTAGGTTATCCATTTATTTTACTGAGGTCTTCGAAATTTTTAGCATTTATTATTTTGGGCACTGGTGTTATTATGGAAGTTTTCCACGACTGCGGAAAAATTCCTTTTAACACAGATTAATTTATTAGTGCAACTACTTAAATTTAATTATGCCTATAGTAATTCTAGACGTCGATGATTTTTGCGTCATTGTATTAAAAATTTTCATTAAATACTCACTGTTACCTGAAAATATTATTATTCTCTCTTCTTTCCGATGATTGAGTAGAAGTATCTGTGAATAATGAAATACTCTTATTTATGTTTTCGACACTTAGTATTAAATTTGGCTATTTTAGTTTTATCATCTTCAACTCCATCGGGAACCGAACTTCCTTAATGTTTTCCCTCTGTTTGCCACTTATAATTTCTTTAGGTGTAGTCCACATTTTTCTTGAATCTCTTTGAGAGGTAATAATTTTTAGCCTCGAATACGAATTTTTGGTATGTTTTATTTCTGTACCTATACATGTGTGGCGACACATCATTATTATCTTCGCCATCAAAAGAAGATACGAGAAACATCTCCTAATATTCGCGTGCATCGGCAAATCTACTTGCTACTAGGTACCTACCTACATATGCCGCTCGCGATGTACTTTCTCGCCTGCCGTGCCAGCTGGACGATAATAATATCGCCCCCGCCTAGAAAGGTCTCGAGACAGCACCGTACAATATCTGTACGGCGCCGAATATTCTCGTCAACTGCCGAAGTGGCTCGTATTACCTACCGCGAGGTAGTTACTCTACCGCGGCTATATAAGCAGCCGATCGCTCGCCCGCTGCAGTTCAGTCTCACATCAACAGTCGGTCAATATCTCAACATGTAACAAGTGCTCCTGCATGGTATCGCTACGCTCCAGGGCAGCTTCCTCGAGGTCCATCACCACGTCTCAGCTCTAAGGCCCATCGTGTCTTCAGCTCCTGAGATCAGCTCCATCCCGCGACTTACAAGGCTTGCGTCACCTTCAGTCCAGGGATCAGCTCACCACTTCATGGCACCCCGAAGCCCACCGTGCTTCGCTGCCATGGAAACACGCTCCGCCTCGCCAGGACTACCTGCTGGTGGCTCAGCACACCGAGCCACTCACCGTTTATCTCCGCGACACAAAGCGTCGAGCAACGGCCTGGAAGATAGGTCATCTCCACCGACAAGGTGTCGAGCAACTCACTGACCTTCACCGCACCATCTCCATCTCTACCGCACGCCTGCAGCATATCATCTACGGCACCCTGCATTACATCTTGTTACCGACCACCGACCATCTGCTACGTAGCCCAATAAACGACTGACTCACCACTTCGACATGACGCCTTTCATTTCTGTCTCCCGCTCCCTATACATGTTTCTAAGTTTCTTACAGGTTTCCCACCTTTCTTCTGGAAATTGTATTTTACAGGCTTTATAAGCTGTATCCCTTTGTTTTTTTAGAAGATTTAGGGATTTCGTAGGTACACTATTTATTTGTATCTTTTAATATACTACTAGCTGGTTCCCGGCATGCGTTGATATACCATTTTTAAAGAAATAAATTGTTTCCCTGTTCCCCTCCCGCATTTCCTTCCCCTCCCGCGTTCCCTTTCCACCTTCCCCGCCTACCCCCTCCCCTCTTCCACTTCCCTGTCCCGCCAATCCCCCTACCGCGTACCATATAACAGTCCCAGTACATTCAGTTTTCAAACATTTCGCGTGCCTCCTATTACAATTTTTTATTCAAATTTTCGCTTTTCATTCAAAACAAATATTCATTTTTATATATTAGAAGAACAATCAATCAAATTTGGTACCTAACCTATCTACCTATCTAATTAAAATATCTATAATTTAAATAACTCATAATAATTCTTTTTTTCCAAAAATAAACGTTCCAAAACACAATTCAATTTCGTCAAACGCGCGAACTGTCAAACGTGTAAAGTTAAAATAGTCGTTAAGTTTTCTGAAATTATCCAATTTTCTGAGCAATTTTCTTAAATTTTCTTCCCGTAAGAACCTTCTACAAAGTATTGGGAAACTTAAAAAAAAGTGAAATAAAGGCGTGAACAAGGGAAACAGGAATTCATTTTATATATAAATACTATCTGGTCCCGGCATGCGTTGCTATGCCATTTAATAAAGAAATTGTTTCTCCTTGAGTGTCCTTTTCCATTCGTCCCGTTTCCCTTCCGCCTCCCCTTCTTCTCCTGCATCCTCTTCCCCTCTCGCGTTCCCACTCCATCACCTCCACCTTCCCTCTCCCCACTCCACTGCCCCCCCCCCCTTCCCCCGTCCTACAAACCCTTCTCCCGAGTTCTCCTCCCCTCCCACGTTCCCCTCCCCCTCCCCGGTTCCCCTCCCCCCTCTCGTCTTCGCCTTTCACCTTCCCCGCCTTCCCTCTTCCCTTTACCGCTCCCTCGTACCGCCAACCCTCCTCCCGCGTTCCATATATTCAATTCCATTACATTCAGTTTTTAGACAGCCCGCGTGCCACCTTTTACAATTATAATTCAAATTTCCGTTTTTCGTGTATATTAAATTTGGTACGTAACATAGGTACCTATTTAAAATATCTAAAATTCTTGATTCGATTCAAACTATTGGGGGAGTAACTACTTTAAATAAATGTATCAAAAGATTTTTTAAATTTACTTAAAGATTTTCAAAAATAGAATTTTATTTAACAATCTTTGTTTTGCAAAATATCCTTCTCAAACACGCGTACTGTCAAACGTGCGATAGTCGTTTAGGTTAGTAATAGGTTTTCTAAAATTATCCAATTTTCTGCGCAATTTTCTTAATTTTTCTCTACGTAAGAACCATCCTCGTACTTCAAGGAATATTCGAAAAAAAAGAATTAGCGAAATCGGTTCAGCTGATCTCGAGATTTGCGCTTAGCAACACATTAAGCGATTCATTTTTATATATAAGAGAAGATATATTCGTTGTAGGCATTAGTTCATTTACTACTGTTTTCAGGTGTCCTATTAGTTCATCGGCTTTTCTGTTTAAATTTCCTTGGTTATCGCAGATCCACTTTTTGTTTTGTAATGCCGTACAAATTTTATCCTTATTATAGTTCTTTTTTTTCCTGTATATATATTATACTTCGTATTCCCTGAGGCTTCAGACTATTATATCTAATTTTTGTAATAATTGTTTCGTGATCAGATTGATTTTGAATTCTTCCGCAGCATTAACTTCCGCGTAAAAGTTATTTGAAATTACCAAATTAATCATGGCTTTAGAGTTTTTTCATATTCTTGTATAATTTTTGACAAGTTGCTTCCTACCCAAACAATTTATGATGATTTGTAATCATGTGCTTTTTATATTGAATATTAAAATCTCCACAGATGATTTTCAAGTCTCTTGTATTTATTTGCTAACGGCACCATTCTTCAAAAAATCTAAGAATTTTGTATCATTTTGATTTGGGGAATGATAAATAGCTGCATAGGTTCCCAGCTTAAAATCCTGCAATAACCAGTAGGTATCCAGGTATTACTTTTATCTAGTACCGCATTTGTTGTGACTTTGTAAGAGATGTTGTTTACACACTCACACACATACACTACAGAATTAATGTGATAACTCCACCTGTTTGCCTGCTGCTAAATGAGTCGCATCTAATTGTCGAATAGCCCTGAAATGTTGTTTCATTTTGGTTAATTTCTTCGGTAATACAGGTTTCGCTCATCATCACCATGTGCAGTTTGTATTCTTTTAGCATGTCTTCGACTTCTTCGATATGTGCTAGCAAACTAGCTATGGGTTTCTCTGGGTCTCCTACCGCCCCCCTGAAAGTCTGAAACGCCCCCCAATTTTCTCTTTGCCTTCTACCGCCCCCCTGAAGGTCTGAAAGAAGGGCGATAACGCCCCCAAGGGGGCGTTATCGCCCACGTTGGGAACCTATGGTTTAGACGATAATGAACATGTTCGAGTTAGAATTATTCAGAGGCGAGCAGAAGAACTGGCGAATCGTCGGGAAGAAAGACTTAAAAGCTTACAAGTAGAAGCGCGAAGAAGACGAGAAGCACATTCATCTCAACAACGGAAGGCGAAGGCGAGAGGGGGGAGGGGAACCTGGGAGGGGGAGGGGAACCTGTGAGGGGGAAGGAGAACTCGGGAGAAAGGTTTGCGGAACGGAGGAAGGGGGGGGAGTGGAGTGGGGAGAGGGAAGGGGAGGAGACGGAGTGGGAACGCGAGAGGGGAAGAGGATGCAGGAGAAGAAGGGGAGGCGGAAGGGGAATGGGACGAATGGGAAAGGACACTAAGGGAGAAACAATTTATTTATTAAATGGCACAGCAACGCATGAAATAACGCGATATTGTAAAAGCCGTTATAAGGTCTGAATAAATAAATAATTTTTAAAAATTTACGAATGTTATTTTTTCTTCCCTTATATTCTACACTTCAGCATAGACACATCAGATATTCAATTAAGCAATGTGTCTTCTTGGAAAATGCACAGTTGCTAGACAATTTTTGTTAACTCCTCTAATAATTAAAATCAGATAAAGCCACAGCGACGCGTGGTCGGATTCAGCTAGTGATATATGTTTTTTTTTTTTAAATTTTGTCATGTAAAACTAAATCAGGTCTATTATGACTAATTGTTCTGTCTAATTATTAGTATTTTTATTATTAATGTTCATTATATTGAGTCTACAAAGTAGACAAAAATATTTTGTTTGTTGATCCAGAAACTGTGAAAAGCAAAAATTAAAAACACCGGTACCTTATTCATTAAACATTGATGAAGAAAGTCTGAATCAAACTCCGTCAAACGGTGATGTTAATGACGTTTATGACGGCCTCCGTGCTTGAGTGATTACTTTAAACTACCGCCACGAATCCCAGAGGATTAATTAAACATTGTAATGAAGAGTGTCTGAATCAAACTCCGTCAAACGGTGATGTTAATGACGTTTGTGACGGCCTCCGTGCTTGAGTGATTACTTTAAACTACGGCCACGAATCCCACAGGATTAATTTGTATTATTTCACAATTTATTCAATTCAAATAATGTATACCGCAAATCAACTCACAATGTAGGTACCTACCCCAATTGCGGATACCACTGCCTCACTTTCTTCCGACAGAAGCAGTTGAGACACTTGCGGTTCTCACATTAAAAAAAAAATACTAAACTTATATCCTTTTCTCAAAGATATTGGCTGTTAAAAGTAAAAACAAAAAAACAATTCGTAAGTTATCAAAAAAACCAACACACCCACATTTTATTCTTAACTTTTAACTTTTTATTTTAAACTTTACACTTACATCTACTCATTATTTATACTTTACACCGACACTCCTTTTTACTTACTACTTATTACCCTCCTCGCTTTTTAACATTTTTTTTATTTATTTTCCCACATAGGTAGATACCTACATTCGTAATGCGTTAAAGTATTTATAATTATATATTAATTTAATTATATTAATGGCACACGTTATGCCGTAGGTATATAGGATAATGTACAAATAAATACATTATATTATCCTAGCTCCCGCTTTTCCATCAATGGTTCATTATTCTACATGGACTTAATTCGCTCCTTTAGATATAACTGACCAAGTTATGTCTGCGGTGACAATAAATGAACTAATGAACGCAACACCAAATGGACGCAAATTACACACAAAGTTTCTTTGTTTTCGAGGAGTTGTGGCCACAATGACAGTGACCGCGAGTGATCCCGGTACCACGGATGGCATGGCGGGTACGATGAGGGGTAGGGGGGGTAAGAGGGAGGGCTTGATAAAGGCAATTAGAGGAACCCCCGCGGACATCCCAGTGCGCATGTGCTAACTGCGTGACTTTCCGTCCCATCAAAGACTTAGTGAACTATGATCGAGATTTCATTCTCCGGCGGGCATTTGTTTACCGGGTAATCTGTTGCCATCCTCCCTTGTTTTGAATGTTATTATTGCGCAGGCTGAATGACGTTTCAAGCCCCGGCGCGCGCTTGTCGTCTGTTCGCCCTTTGTAAAGCGCTCCCTCGCCTTGCACTGCCCGAGCGCTGGCGCTGGTTGGCGCTGCCCGAGCGCTGGCGCTGTCTCGCGCTTCCCTCGTCCTGTCTAACGAAGCGGCAGAGTAGAGTCGGGGATTGAAACTTTCCAAGTGAACGTGTGAAAAAATAGCGCTTATCTGAACCTTTTCTTTGAGTTTTCACTGCTATTTAATTTTATTTTCTTGTTCGACTGAATTCGAATAGGTTTGTAACATGAATTCTGTTTTTAAACGATTTTATTTTCAATCTTGAAAATAGAAGCTTTGGGGCAAAGAATAAAAAAATATTCGACCATTACCTTAAAATTAAGGTCATAATCAGAGCGACCGATGAGCGCAGACCTTGCGTGATTTCCGTTTCATATTTCAACCAATAGGAGCCTTTAAAAATGACACTATCAAATCATTATCAAAGTGGCCGATGAGAGCCGTTGATGCGTCGTATAGGTGCACTAATTGTCATTATCCGAAATCCAAATCACAGCCGTGCCAAGAAGTTTCACTACAATAATAATATCAAGGTACCTACTTACATACTAATTTGTTTTCTTTCCAAATAATTAAGTAAGTAGGTACCTATTAGAGGAAGCGATAGGTTTCCGATCCCCCTTATAGAAAAAATGTCAGTCGGGGTGTGATAAGTTCTTTTATACCTTCATTACCTCCCGGAAAGGAACACCTTTAAATTATTATTCAGATTTTGCTGAAGTTTCAGGAAGATATTCGTTTTTAAAAAGGCTCCCGTACTAGGTCCTAATCTAGTGTCATGCAGTGGCGGATACAGAAAAAAATCAAGGGGGGGGCGCTAAAGATATAAGAAAACTAAAAAGTAGACAACGGGGAGAATACGACGAACCGCACCAGGAGGAGACCGACTATATGATTTTGGCAGCCACCTCTGGTCTGGAGCTCCAAAATACCTAAAATATACCCTCGACTCTGTGCAGAAACGGGCGGTCGGCTTTAGATTCTCCCATCTTAACAGACGGATTGCAATCTTTAGAGCACAGGCGTCGGGTGGGAATGCTATCCTTGTTCTACCGGTATTACAATGTAAGATCCTATGAGGAACTAGCGTCATTGATGCCTTCGGCACCGGTGCATAGTCGGGAAACACGCCAAACGCGTGTCCAACATTAGTACACGGTTGACATTTGTCACATGAGAACGGGTCGTTTCTTCGACTCGTTCTTATGTTCAACAGCTCGGCTGTGAAATGATTTGCCGGCCTCTGTGTTTCCTCCTTCCTACAACATGGGTCTCTTCAAGACCAATTTTCATTTCTTCCTCTCCTCAAAAAGACCCTCCATACAGCATCCCAGATGACATAGGCTCCTAGGGAAATTAGTTTCCTCAGGGCCTCCTGTGTGGAGTTAATGTAAAAACAATACTATCTCATTCTCTCGCAGGCTAAAACATACAGATGGATGTGTTTGTCAAATAACAACGGTGCTAAAGAAGTTTCCACTTCAATAAATAAATAAAAGATTGACGGACCGCACATTTAAAACTTGGGTGGCCACAGGGAGCAGTAGGGCTGCATTACACGATCAAGGAAATCAAATACTTGAGTCGGGCCGTGTTAAGGGTACCTTTACATGAAACGACGTATGAATGTGAATGAAGCAAAAGTTTCAATTTTGGAGGCCAGTGTGGGTACCGCCGCCACGGGAATTATTTATTGGATAAACAACACCTCTGCTATAAGTCATCCCAAATGGATCGCTAAGTTTGGTGACTTAGCAGGGATGCCTGAGTTCTTGGGATGTGATTTTTCAAAGTAGCGGCGGAAGCATTTGCCCACGTACTGCGTGGCGAGCTGGAAAGGACTGGTTGAGGGAGACCATTTAACCTCTCCAGCAGGAATCCCTCGACCCATTTCCTCGCATCGCAGTGGGAGGGAAAGTTTCATCCGTCCATCTCTCCTGGACACACTAACTCAGAGAGTCCTAACCACCTATCATACCTTTTTCCTTCCACTAAAATGACCCTTCACATAGCATCTTTAATATATTTTGTAACAGTTACCCAAAAATGACAGTGGATAAGTTTATGTATTCGGGAAGTATGTTTACGAGAGATGGGGAGTCTGATAGAGATATTGAAAGGAGGGTAAATGCAGGTAACTCCGCATTTATGGAGGACTGAACGCCGTTGGCGCTAACAAAAAACTGTCGAAAGAAGCGAAGCTAGCAGTTCACAATGGAGTGCTGGTACCAACCCTGATGTATGGCAGTGAAGCATGAAACTGTCAGAGGAAGGACTAAATGCTATAGAAAGTCATGTATGATAGTGTGAGAAAATATGAAAAGAATGCAAGGATGAAAAAAAGAATGTATCAACAAGCGTAATAAGTAAGATTAAGAAAGGGACGCTTAGATGGTTTAGACATGTAGAGCCAATGATTGAAGAAAGATTTTCTTGTATTTAGGGTGGCCAAGGGGGGGGGGGCGCCCCCCCTCCTGTATCCGCCACTGGAGACATTTAAGATTCTATTATCACGAAGTACAGGTGAATATGTTCACACCGTGATAGTTGAATTGTGTAGTGGTAGGGGGAGGATAAGATATTATTATATTATAATATTAATTTTATACTATTTTGGCAAAGTACCTACATTTATTTGACATTGAATGATACTTTTTTAACTTTCCGAATACCTAGGGCGAGTTCTTTCGGAGAATTTGAACAATTCATCAAATTGTAAACTTAATTTTCAAGTTCTGTAAAAGTCCTATTCAAGTTCTGTTATAATATCAGTGGGGACCAGTTACTTCACAAACCTGAAATGATAACAGAACTTGAATATTCACAGTACAAAAAATAACAAAAATAATGATTTTGCTCCTACAATTCCTATACATTCGTTAGTGAATCATAAAATGGGAGATGATCTTTGTCTATCACAAGTTGCAATTGTTGAAAATGCCTACGTCTTGGAGCGGGTCAATGGGATCCTCTATTTTCTTTCCCGATCCCAAAGTTGTTAAATTTGTATTAAATGTTTCATAATTTAAAGCGAAGCAGATAATTTGTGATGTGGCATTATGATTTCAAAATACCCACTACAATTATTTTATGTAAATTATTTTTATTTTTACACCTAAATAAAATTTTATTTAATCCTTCATTATTCACAAATTCACTTTGTGACGTCATTCTGAATTATATGAAGACAAATTACTTGGTATAGGTACACCACTTATTCAATCAAAATTATCAACATGTTCCAAAACCAATGGTTTTTTCTTCGGGATATAATTAAAAATAACAAAAGACGGATAAGTATGGACAAATAAGTTTCTATAGACAAAAAAAACTTTTTTTTGTAGTGTTTTTGAGGTGAAAACTTCATTAGCACCGTTTTGATTGGAAACTCCGTGATACGGAAGCTAGCGACACTAAAAAGAGACAAACACTGCATCCATAGGAGTTAGCCTGCGAGAGAATGAGATAGCAATAAAATATTTATTTATTTAACGGGTGGATACTCGGTTCCAATATAATAGGGTAAATCCACGGTCCCACGCAAGTCTCCATTGGTCTAGTGCAGTGATTCCCAAAGTGGTCCAGGTGGACCCCTAGGGGTCCATGGGAGACTAGACGGGGGTCTACGGTGGCGTGATAAAGAAATGGGGGTCCACAAGTTGTATGTGGGGGTTCACGAAAATTTATCTGGTTTCGATTCTAAAGAACAAAAATCTTGGCTTGGCTTTACCTATCAATGACAAGCTCTATTTCGGTGAAAATGGTCGTATTGAGACTTTAAAAAAAGCATTTTTAAGCATTAACTACATTTTTAGCCACGGTTCTCATGCAATCCTATTAGATAGTGCGAAAAAATAATTTAGCAAATTTTTTGGTCCACGGGCTTGAAATTTTTTTCAGTTAGGCCGGCTTATGAATCGATAACCTTAATATTTCGCAATAATTTCCTTTTTCTAAAACCTCCCTTAATTTTTTTGAGTAGTGTATTTTAAGAGTGTCAGCGACTGTTACTTGTAAAAACTTGCATATTCGATATTTAATTCTATTAAGATGAAGTCATAGTAAATAATGCAAAATCATATGTTTTTGTTTTGAAAATTTGATCGCTTAGAAGTATTGTAGATGCTTCAATTAAATACTGCATGTAGAACATACCTTGGCCCTTAAAAATATCGGTCATTTTTTTTAGAAGTTTTTTAATAAGCCTATAAAAAAATAAAGTATAAGGTCTAAAAAACACACTTTCAAGTCCAAACTCTCCTATTTATAAACCCTTTTTCGGATATGGTTTTATCGTGTAATGTGGCAAATTCAGTTTATTTTATAATAATCGCAAAAAAAGTTGATATTTACACCCAATCTTCCCAAAATAAAATAAAATATGCATTTTCGCGTTGATATTTTACAATACAGCCGCTAGTCGACGAATTCGGTTATTCAAAGTGACCCCTATGGCGTCCACCGAAGGACTACTGTCCACGGCACAGTAGTGAACTAGTGGATCGCCTTTAGGTGGGAAATACAGGACACAGGACTAGGTTTTTTTTAATGATTTTCATGATTTTTTTTGGCATGGAAGAAATGTGTATATTTTATTAAGACTTTGATGTCATTTTATACACTTACTTAAAAAAATATTGTGAATTTTTCGAAGCATTTTCTCGGAAAATATGAAAATTATCAGCAGCTATGCATCTAACGTCACCATCAGACGTAGCTTTTGTGTGTATTTTGGAGGCCATAGTGTTCATCTCAAATCACTAGTTTTTTAAATTTAATTTAAGAAAATGACGTGTCTCTTCAATGTAAACCTTACTTTTCCCAAAAAAATGGAAATTCATTTTTTTACAGGTGTGTAAACAGGAAACCTTGATTTTTTGCCAATTTTTTACATTTTTTTGCAATTAAAAAATACTTTTGACAATGATATTACTACGAATTTCGGTTCACATACATAGAGCATAATTATATAAATAAGGTATTTGCAAATTTTTAAAATATTTGTTTACAAACTTTCTGAACTAGAGTGCACACAAATTCAAAAAAGTCGTTTCGAGAAAAATGCGATTCAAGTTTACCACGTGGTTCGGCACAAACACCCTCATAGCACCGGAACGAATTGAAATTTTCATTTAAAACTTCGGGAACCAATTCAATAGTTATAGGTAGGTACCAACAATTTGTGAAATAAAAAAAAATAAAAAAAATTTTGAGTCCTACATGTATTTCCCCCCTAAGTCTGTAATCATATTATTTTAATAAATACATAGAACACAAGAAAATTCACTATTTTTCTTTTTATTTATACCACTCCAAATTTAGGGTTGGAACTAGCCGCGATGACATTTTCCATCGTTAGATCTAAGGGAACGTACCCATACTAAGTGACCAACTTTTTACAATTTTTAACAGAAATGTAGCAGCAGGGGGTCCACCGAAATCAGTAAATTTTTGAAAGGGGTCTACGAGAAAAATAACTTTGGGAACCCGTGGTCTAGTGCTATAAAGCGCCTAACGAACCTCAGCGTCCAGACATACAGGATCGAATCCTAATAACTCCAAAAAAATATACATTTTCATATAATCAATATGCAATCTTCAAACCACTCCTAAATGAACAGGCAAAAAAAAACACAAAAGAAAACGAAAACAAGCGACGAAAGGTGCACTGTAATTCGAAATAAATCATCCTTCACTTGATTAAAAAAAAGTGCTTCGTAGTCTCCCCACTCTCGTCTTCTTCATTTCTGAAGATTTCACTTCTACCGCGTGTGAATTGCACACTCTGAATTTTTTGTCTGAAGGAAATTATTTGTTTACACTCGTTCGTCTTTTATTAATTATTTTTTTTTTCTTAATTTTCATTTTTTCCTGACGAAGAAACCGTTGATTTTGAAACACGTTGAAAATTTTGATTAAAAAAGTGGTGCATACGACGCGTCGTATGACATGACGTACGACGCGTCGTATGACGTACGACGCGACGTAATTTGTTTTCATGTTATTAAATTTCTTTTAATCAAACCAACTTAATTACAATCAGTTAACAACGTAAAGCCTATGATTCCGAAATGAAGAGAAATGAATTATTGTTCCAACAGGTATTGTGTAAGTATATTAAAATGAATATAAAAGCCGTACAAAAGTGATTTTCCCAACTTGCTTATTGCAAATCAAATAAAACAAAGGGGCTGTGCCAAATGTGGCGGAATCTGCATGACTACAGAATATTGAATAAAATGAAAAGTAATCAAATGTGTCGAGCATTATTGCGTTCGTTCCGAGGGGGGGGGGGGGCATATTGCGGCCACGTGTCGCCAATCGAGTCACGTGACCCAAACAAAGGGATGCCACGCACACCCCGCGCAATATATCCGCCGACATCTGCGAGCTAAATTAAACCTGCGCCGGGAGGCACCTATCTGCCAGTACCTAGTAGGCGGTACTTGTTAGGCGCTGTCAGTGTAACCGGTGACAACGGAATTTTACGTGTTTCCAATCATTTAACTGTTCCGTTTGCAGGAAGCAGTGCATGCCACGCATTGTTAGCCAATTGGCCAATACCAATTACTAGGTACTGAATTTACAATAATATGGTAGGTAGTTCTACTGCACGCCGCGACAACTGAACTCTTTTTTCAAACAATGTTTTTTTTAAATCAAAACATCTTTAGCACCGCTGTGATTTTAAACTCGATGAAATGAAAAATAACGAAAAAAGAGACACATGAAAAAAGAGACAAACACGTAGGTACATCTATAGGATTTAGCCTGCGAGAGAATGAGATAGTATAATCGGTCTCCTCTTTGTGCCTAATAATACGGCCGTTTTGCAATTTGTATTTGCGTAAAATTTGTTTTTACGTTCCATTTCCCGTTCAAAGTGGTGGCCGTGTTAATGGCTCAGAAAAGATTCTTTTTTCAAGTGAAAAGTTTATTAGGATCATTTTCATGGAATAACGATTTTTACTTGGTTAAACGGTTGTCAAAAAAAGACATAAAAAATCACCGGAAATCAAAATTACATTTACATTTTTGACTCCAAATACCTAATGTCAGGAATCACTGGTTAAAGTAAGTCAAGTACGTCACTTAAGAGGGCATTACCAGAGAAAACCGGAAATACGTCATTTTCAAAAAAGTTTTTAGACGAATTGACTCTTTTCCACAAAAAATTATAAATGGATTTTGAAAGATTGTTCTTTTATCTAACATTCGTATGTAATAAATTTTGAGAATTTTTTTTTAATTTTTAGTTTAATAAGGTTATTCCATAGGTCGTTGGCAGATTTGTTCAATTTTCAAAAAAGTTTTTGTATTATACCACACCCATTTCAAATAATAAAATCATGCAGTAAAATAAATCAATACATTATCTAGCAAACGCATGTTTTAGAATTTTAATTTTAGTTTCAATAAAATCATTAAAAAATATGTACGTACATGTGTTTCTTGGCGAAAATTGGTCCGTTTGTGTATTTATTTGCGCAATTACAAACTAATATATTTCAGATTTTTTTAACATTCTTATTAAATTTAGACATTTTTGAAAAATAATAAATACTTATAATCAAAAAATAACTACAAAAAGTACATTATTTTGATAGTTTTATCATCACGCCTTTCAGCATTTTTGGATGAAGGTATAAATTAAAGCTAATTTGAATTGAAATAAATTCGATATTGAGTTATAATTTAAAAAAGCTGGTACGGAGAATAATTAATCTTTCCCATTGTAACCGCCCTGCACGATCGTAAGAACAACTTTCGACGAAATGTGAATTTTCGTCTGCTGGCTCGTTAAACGCTCTTAACAACCTGCATTACTTTTTAATGAATTAATTATGAAACAACTCAAATTAATTAAATGAAATTTCCGTCATCAATATTATATATTAATTACGTCATCATTATACGCAAATTCAGTTTGTGGCGTCATTTTATTTAAATTAAATGAAATCACGTTGTAAAACAGCAATGGTTTCTGTATGCAAATTAACAAACATAACAAAAGACAAACAAGTGTAGTCAAATAAGTACCTAGGTACCCATAGAAAAAAAAAACATTTTAAAGAGAGGTGATTAATTACTTAAAGGTAGCATAAAAAACAATTAGGTACATTAAGTAAAATTTAAAAATTATTTTAGAAAATGTAATAGTTGCATTTACATATTAAAATTTTTATAAATTATCAAAAAATAATCAAGTTGTCTAAATAACTAAAATAAATTATTTGTGAAAATAAACTTTAAACTGGAGATGGCTTTTTTAATAAAATATTTGATTATTAGAAATTTTAATTGGCTAACACTTTTTCTATTTTTTAAATTTATCGAAATGTAGGTATAGTCTGTCAAATAACAGTAGAAAATATAAAAAATTGAACTACAAAATTTTTAGACTGGCAACACCAATTTAACTGTCAAATATTCTTTTAAAGTGAAATGTCACTGAATGTGTAGAACACAGTAAACCACATTTAAAAAAACATATTTGGCTCATGACATAAATTTGATTAAAAGGTGTTTCAAAAAGCGATTTGCTTTCATTTAATTTAACATAAATTTGAATTTAACAGTAGATAGAAAGGAAGAATCACTAACGGTGAGTTTAGTTACATTACTTTTAGATCTGAATGAGTTAAATATATTCAGATCTAATATTAGAGACACGATCTAAAGCCCGGGAAACGCTAGGTACTTTATCTAGTATTAAATAAAAGTGAGCAATTTCTAAACTGTGCTTTATATTTCATTACGTTATAGTTATTCTTCATTATATTAACACAAAATTGCAAAGGTATAATAATAATATACCTATATGCAATTCTAATTTTGAGATCGGCGGGTATCTATACTGCAATGAAAAAATATTTTTTCCACTATTATGCCTTTTTAATTTTTTATAAAAATGTAGGTTACACAGCTTTACTTTAACACCATGAGTTATGTGTTTAGTATTGCCATTTGAACAACAGTGGCGCCCTCATATATTTTCTACTCTTTTTTGACAGACTATAAAGCCGTTGTGTTTATGTGAAAAAATTTGAACCTTTATTTATATCAAAAGAATGATTTGTTTTCAAAATGGGGTTTGCAAATTCAGAATAATAATTATACATTATTTAAACATCTTGGATATTCTTTAATTCTAGTATTAAAGTTTTTAGAAGTCTTACCTATATAAAAAAGTTACAATCGTTACAAATTAATGTGTGGACCACAGATTTCTTTAAAAAAATCACCTTTTTCATTGTTATTTAATGTATCTAGGTATAATTTTTTAGTTTGTTATTATTTTTAAAAGCTGGTTATTATCTGACGTGTTTTTAATTATTACATTTGCGTATTATGATTTAAAAATACTATTTTTCCCAAATCTGACATGTTTTTAATTATTACATTTGTGTATTATTATTTAAAAATTCTATTTTTCCCAAATAATTGGAAACCAAAACATGCAAATAGAACCTAGAACCATATGCAACCAGCTAGGGTACAAAAATAATTCATTTCATAAGGTTCTTATTACATTTCCCTAATTCAATTCCAAGCTAGTGCCGCGTCCTATTTAAGTGATTTCCATTAAAACGTTATGAACTAAAATACTTACAAAATCAAAAATTGTTAAATTGATTGCGAAAATTCGTCCTTGCAAACTTTGAAACCTCAGATTAATGGTGAGGCGAAATTAGAACCCTATCCATCCAACGTGACGATCGAACTGTCGATCGTGACAAACAATATAGAGAGTGTAAAGCAGAGGTTCCCAATTTTTTTTCACGTATACCACCTTCAAAATTTTACTAGTTCGGTGGACCCCCAGCTGCAACATTTCTACCATAATCACAAAACTCATCAAAAAATGTTACGATTAGATCTGACGATGGAAATTTGCAACGCGGCCGAGTTCCAACCCTAAATTCGGAGTGGTATGAGTAAATAATATGATTAGAAACTTAATATTATTAAAATTAAACATTAATAACGTACCGTAACTTAACAATGCAGATCAACATTAAAAAAAAATAATCATTATTTTAATGGGAGTGATGTTGATAGCAAATTATGAATATTTGGCTTCAGTTTTTGTTCTTTACTATTACACTTACAACTTGTGAACCCCCATTTTTATCAAGCCAGCGTAGATCCAGCCTGGAGGTCCGCCTAGACCACTTTGGGAACCATAGGTGTAAAGTGGTTTTAGCTCCAAGTAAAATAAATTATTATTTTAAATGCTTGATGTTAGAACTGCAAATTTCTACGAAAAAACAGATGGTTCTGAAAATTATTTTTGGTATAGAAATGAGCAAAAGATATGCTTTGGCACTCAAAGGTCATTTTTGAAAAAATTACAGTTAGAACCCTATCAAAAGAGGTGACGAATTATTTTCGTTATTAACTAAGTAAGTGTGGATAAATAAGTTCTACCATTACACAAGTCTACAAAAAAAAAATTGAGAGCTGTTTTGGTTTTTCTGTGTAATTCTTATGTTTTTGGGTGTGCTGAATCCGAAAATGGCTTTCATCTTGTCACAGAACGCTACGTTTTCTGACAAAGTAGCTATCTATGTTAAACAAGTTATCATCTTAAAATAAAAGATAAAAGCCTAAAAGATTTTTTTTAGTCTTTCGTAATTGCGAAACAAAACTATTTTTTTATCTAAAATACATTGATTAGTAAGCACTAAACACATTTCTTTTTCCCAGTGAGACTCCTTTTGGTACATTTTCGCTTGAAGGAAGCATCTGGAAGGTCCCTCTAAAGCGTCCAACAGTAGTCTGCAATCATTGAGATGCTCCATCTTCCCTGGTATCTTTTTTCCATCTCCTTAATATCTTGGTGAAATCGTTCACCTTGCTCTTCACTCACACATCCTAAATTTTCTGGAAAGTAGTCGAGATGGGAACGAAGAAAATGTACTTTTAAACTCATTAGGCAACCTAAAGCTTGAAATGTTTCTAACAATTTATTTGTAGTTAAGGTCTTTGTTATTGCCTAAAAATTCAGGTTACCCTCCCAGATCCCTAGTTCCCCTCCCCCCCCCTCCCTCGAACCCTCTATCCGAGTTTCCCTCTCCCTCCCGCATTCCATACATTCAGTCCCAGTACATTCAGTCTTCACAGCTCGCGTGCCACCTACTGCATTTTTTTTATACAAATTTCATAATGCCAGAGCTCACCAGTAGTTTTATATAAACCTTGTCTTGACAATAACGAACACAAAAAAAGAATCATCCAATTTGGTGCAGGCGTTCAAAAGTTATGCGCGTACATACATTTCTGTGATTCATTTTTACTTAATTAATTAATTTTTCCTAATTTCATGATGCCAGAGCTCACTTTTGTATACAGAAACCATTGCAGAAACCATTCTGGATTATTATTATTATTGCGGGCATGCGCACATCAAATCCCCAAAGTTTCATCGCAATCGGATGAACGGTTTAGCAATGAAATGTTTATTGCCAGAGCTCACTATTGTACATACTATCTATATCCACATATATATATATATATATATATATATATATATATATATATATATATATATATATATATATATATATCTTTTAATATATAAAACAAAGTCGGGTTAGTTACACTATTTATAACTCGAGAACGGCTGGGCTGACTTTGATGATCTTTGATTTGTTGGATTTGTCTCCGCCCCGGATAGAATAATAACTATTAAAACATTACAAAAGTTAACGAAATAAATAGTTATAAAGAAAATTATTTTCCCCATACATTTTGTACGGAACGAATTGTCATATTTTGAAAGAACTGCAGCAATATTGTGAGAGGTATAATATTGAACTGAGCGTGAATTCCAAACATTCAAGAACGTCAAATGTCAATGCGTTGATTGTTGTGCATTTGTTTTTCATAATATAATGCTGCCCTTCTTTCTTACACACTCAATGTCAATAGTCGAAAATGAGACAAATGGTGAACGTATGTCTGCACACCTCCAAATGAAAAATAAAATAATTATAATAAATCTTTGAAATGAAACACATTTTCTTATATAAGCTCCACACAGGAGGCCCTGCGGAAAATAATTTCTCTTAGGACCTATGTCATCTTAGGGGATGCTGTGTGGAGGATCTTTTTAAGGAATGGGGAGGATAGAAAGTTCTGGGAAGGAAAAAGGTATGAAAGGTGGGTAGGAATCGGGGGGTCAGTGTGTTCGGGAGTGACGGACGTATGAATCCATCCCTCCTACTGTGGTGCAAGGCAATGGGTCGAGAAAGTCCGGCTGGAAAGGTCAAAAGGCCTCCCTCAACCAGCCTCTCTCGATCCGGCCCGCCACGCAGCAGGTGGGCAGGTGCATCAACTGCCAAGACTTGGACATAAGTCACCTCATGAACCCGGACACCCCTGCTAAATCACCAAACGTAGCGAACCACTTGGGGTGATCTATGGCAGAGGTGTTGGTTATTCAATAAATGGTTCCCGGGGCGGCGGCACCCGTATCCGCCACCCAAATTCCCGTAAGTAATTGTAAAAGTAAGAAAATCACAAAAATATAAATCCGTACACAACGCCATCTCTGATCCTGACAAAAACAAAACACGGACAGTTGCACATTGATAATTGCTTCATTGCGTAATTTTTAACTTAATAAAAAAACTGAATTTAATTCAACAGCTATTGATTCTGAGGCGGTACGAAGTTCTTCGGGTCAGCTAGTATATACATATATGTATACCGTTTTGCAAAATAACCTGACGTTCTGAATTTTTTGAGTATTTTTCTAGTTTTCAGAACACCTAAATACATAGAAATCAGTTGAAAACATCCAGACAGCATTTTTGTTGTGGACCTGTGTCCTGTGTATTGATTGCAATTTGTTCAATGATATTTAATTCTGCATTAAAATTATTAAAAAATAAGGAAACATAGAAAAAAAAATAGTGCAATTTACACGCGGTGGAAGCGAAGCTTTAGGGGAGAAGTGGCATGGAGGAGCCAAGTTTTGAAAGAGCCACATGCATTATTTTGGTAGTTAAGGAACGGATGTGGTTGGTAACTTTATTTTTAAGTGACAACACTGATTTCCCATCACTAACAAACATTAGACAGTTCGCCGAAACCAACGGACGCCGGGACACCGAGTCAAAGTTTTTGTCACTACAAAGAAAGTATTTTGTTTCATTTAAGATTTTTTTTGGTATTTTATTGTAAACATATGTAAGTAAATGGCTTGTAGATTGGGTTTGTGCCTTTACTCTAAGATTTGTGCATATATTTGGCCTTGCAACCGTGTGAAAACTGAGCAACACAATTTTTTATAATGTTGTTATTTTGAAGGCTATATTTCTTTAACGAATCGGAATAAGTTATGAAAGAGCCGGGTGAATGGGCCATGAAAGAGGTTAGCGTTTTTGATAGAATATATTATTTGCCATTTTGTTTAATTTTCGAGATTATTAATAAAAAATAATCTGCCTCTGATATTTTAAGATTACATATGTATATAATAGGTATGACTGAATAATATGTTAAGATTAAAGCTTTTGTTAGAATTACTTAAAATGACTGTTATAATTAAAAAAGTTCTTAAAAATGTCATTAGTTTCGAAAAATGATTTGTTGGAATTGTCTTTTTGATTTGTTTAATAGGGCAATTATTATTAGTTTGCACAATTATTATTAGTTTGCATAATTTTCCCAATTACACTTTATAATACAGACTGTCTCTTTCATAACTTTTAGTAGCTCTTTCAATACCGAAATGTTATGAAAGAGCCAAAAGACACATTTAAAAAAAATGAATGTTTCGTTGATTTGTTTATAGTATTCAAGGTTTTTTCGTATAAAATTACCTTCTTCATTAAATAAATAATAATTTAAGAAAAAAAAAACATCATTTCTTTCATTAAAAGTATATTTTTTGCTCCGTTTAGAAAACTGGCTCTTTCATGCCACTTCTCCCCTACTAAAATAATCTCAACCAATACTTGAAAAGTGAGGTCATAATCAAAGTGGCCAATGGGCGCAGACCTAGCGTAATTTCGGTTTCATAACTCAACCACTAGAAGCCTTTAAAAGTGACATCGTAGTCGCAGGTACCTACACTATAATCATCATTTCCGTTTCATCCGAGATCCAAATCATTAATCACTAATTCTGAAATTTGAATATGTATGTACATGAGATTGACAATTATGACGGTTTGATGAAAGGTGGCAATGGCTAAATCGGTAAAAGTGTACGTCCCGGTTAGATGAGAGGTTCTGGGTTCGAGTCTCAATTGCGACCATTATCTTTTTCTATTTGTCTGTGCTTGTTCTCTTTCATATTTTCGTTTAGATTATGGGTGATATCTTCTTCTTCAATGATTCAAGGGATGGTCCGACGCTCTGTGGGAAACCTGCTTGCCCGCTCGGTATAAACTGTGCGACCTAAAGTTTAACTTTCGACTTACGGATTTTAATACTTCGTTTGTGTGAAAGCAGAAAGCACTATATGAAACCAACACATGATTTTACTTCAATGGCAAGCCAGAGATATTTTACGTTGGTGGGAATAACTTTCAAAAGTTATAAAAAGAGAGTTGTCTAGATATAGAACCCACAACCTCCGGAAACATCGTTATGCACTTCTTAGACAGGCAAAGACCCTCAGTTGTAAAAAAACATAACATTACCCTATTCACATTAATGATTGTTGACCCTTTTTATTTCACGCGTGCCACGTTAAAAAATCTCTTTCATAATATCCTTAGTAAAAGCAGGTATTCCAAAATTGTGGACATAGGTAGATACCTATTCTATCACAGATGTACGGTCGTTTGAATGTACGTACCGATTCAGGGCCAACAAAGGGGTTAATTTAAAAAAAGCACACACAAATTTGCTAACCCAATGCAATCAAAAATATTACTAACCGATATTACGATACGCATTTGATAGTCGTTACGTGTGAGCATTGGTACGGAATGCACGATGTTGGCCCTTGCGCTGGTAAATTGATAGCAATGGGTAAAAACAAAGTTTTATGAAAAATCTATTGTTGTTATTCTCTTGCCTTATTGTAATCTTCTAATACATAATTTGATTGTCTGTTCACGGCGGGCGGGCGGCCTGGATTTGATTTGCTAACAAATCTAGAGTTTTAATCCGTGGATGATGAAACTTTGCATACTTGATCTTCAAAACAGGAGGAATATCACTATCCACAAAAAATTAATTCGAACAACTCTGCATAAAGCCCGGGCAACTCTGGGGACATCTGCAATATATATTACTATTAATAAGAAGATACATATATAAAGAAGTGACCCAGTTTGGCTTTGTTTTTTATACAAATCAATACGTTTATTTCGAGGTCGATGAACTTTTACATACTCTACTTTCAACCCTAAAAAAAGGTTACTATCTACAAGAGATTTCAAATAAATAACTTCATACATTTTTCCTAACCCTTAAAGCTGAATTTTGATACTGTTATTTTATTTATTTATATTTATTTTTATATATTTGAGTAAGTTGTATAAATTAATGTCCCGGTGAGGTTTTGTTTTGTGATATAAATCTACAGATTTATTTCGAGAGAGAGAAAATAGCTTCCCAGGCAGTTGACCGGGGTTTGATTCTCGACGTGGCAATAAAAAAATAAATAAATAATGTACCTAATTATGTACATTTTACACAATCATTTTTAAAATCCATTTTGCGATTTAGTAGGTATGAAACGGATTCGGATGTAGGAGATTATACACTTCAAAGCATTTTTCTTGGGACTGCTACATTATTATTTTATAGGTTTATAAAAATATGCAAAAAAAGCTTGAATATAGCAAAGTCAAGATGTGTTCTATTTGTTTAAAGTTTTTGTAATATTTTAAGGCGATCAAATTTTCAAACCAAAAAATACTCGATTTTGCATAACTTTGCAGTGCATCACCAATGGAAGAAATTAAAATATGGCAATAATCTCAACCTTTTTTAAGTACTTACCTACTTATTATGTATATAAAGAAATATACCTATATACAAAATAAATAGTTTTTTTTTTTTTACAGTGAGTACCGCACAAGAATCTCAACTGCTCCCGTCTGGAGCCAGTGAGACTATGGCATCCCCAATTGGGGTATGTTGTGAGGCTGAAGGTAGTGGGGAGGGGAAGGAGGTGGGGAATAGGAAGGTTGCGAAGTACCTGGCTATTCAGATCTGGTCACCAAACACGGCTAAAGCCATTTTCAAGCAACGTTTCAATTCTGAATGGTGGTCTTACACCAGGGCGATACTGAGAGTATCTTTCACTCTGGAACATGCCACAAATATACCATATATTATTTTAAATTAATTAATTGTGAAATAACACAAATTAATCAAATAAAATTTATTTGCGCATGCCGGGTTCGAACCCGCGACCTCCGGATTGTGAGTTAAGAGTCGTACCCACTGGACTACGGAGGTCGTTTAAAAAAAACATTTGAATTAATTCCTTTTTTTAAAGTCTCATAAACAGATGCGGGGGTCACCTAGTGCATTCCATATCATCTGACAAAGGTAAGCAAAGCACTATTTGTCCGTGTAGGTAGGTACCCTCGCAGTTGTTTTGTGTGGTTGGTTGGCTCCGAGTACCCCAGCCATTGAGGCCATTGAGGCCATCGAGGATACAAAAAGCTCGCCGAGTGCCCCGGCAGAATGCATATTAGCTCTCTCGTCGTTGTAGCGTGAGCGCGCAAAATATCATAGGAAGTGGGGAAGGAACCGCGAGGGAACGAGGGCCTCCAGCGGGCATCATTCAGCGCTGCGAGGGCCTCTCGAGTGGCTTCATCGTCCATTGTGCAACCATCCAACCGTCCATTGACTGACAGTGCTTTGTGGAGGTAAACAATCATCGGATGGGTGTCCGTCGGAAATCCAAATGTTCCACTCAAATAAATATCAACCCTCAACTTTTTTTAAATTTTTAAAGCTAAACCTTAAAAAAAAACAACTCAACTGCTCCAAACCATTTAAAACCAGTAAGATTATGGTATTTCTAATCGTGATAAGTAGGCATAGTACACGCCAAACTTTAATGCCGACCTGAACTTCATACGATCCATTCTCGCGCACGTAGAGTCACTTTACTGACTTTACAATTACCGAAAGCGAATGAGAAAGATGCGTAAAAACATACGTGCGACAGAGGATGGCTTGAGCCTGTCCGCACAGCGATTTTTAACCGCGCGTTTTTTTTTCGCAAATTCTGTGACACATGGGATCTTATAGGGCTATCCGCACTGGCGGTAAAAAAACCGCGCGGATAAAAATTCTGTGGTTTGATGCAAATTGAACGCGATGCGGTGCGGATTTATTTCCGCGCGAATATTTTGTGCAGTATGAAATAGTATGGCCATGGCCGCACTGCGGAATAAAATTCGCGCGTTTCACATCAGTTGTGCTACGTCGCTGCTACTGACTAGAAGTGTGTCGATTCACTTATTTTACGGAATCGATTCCGGACCCCGAATCGACTGGGTGGACTCGATTCACTGGACTCGCTCCTTTGATTCCGGCGATTCCACCGGACTCGCCGAATCAAACTCATTGTGTCGCTCCGCCGGAGTCGTTGAATCGGCCGGAACCTAACTCAGTTTGGCTCCTGCTGATTCAATGCCGAGAGTTGATTCCGCCAGACTCAAACTCATTGTGGCGCTCAGCCGGAGTCGTTGAATCGGCCGGAACCAAACTCAGTTTGACTCCTGCTGATTTAATGCTGAGAGTTGATTCAGCTTGACTCGCTTTACTCGGCGGAGTCGTGGAATGTTACGGAGTTGGGGAATAATAATAACATACGAGGAGTAAAAGTAGGAGTTGTGAATGAACTTTACTTCAGTTTATTTACCTGGAATCGGAAACAATTAATGAGTCGAGTAATGTTTGTAAATCATCAAACACTGAAACAGTGATTTAGTCTTGACCTAAAAATAAATGCTGTCAACTGTAATATTATATCATTGAAACCTATTTGGGATTTAAAAAATTAAACATAATTAGGTTTTTGCTTTTCAAGATATGATATTTTTATTATTATTTAAATGGTACTCACCATCTGGTGTTCTCGACAAAAGCGGGAGTTAATTTACTAGTAAATGTTCGAAGTAAAGTATTAATTTTATAAAACCGAATGTTTTCTACAATGTCCTTTAACAGTAAAGCATTTTTATTACATTTATTTTTAGTTACATTTTCTATCACAATGACCCTTTTCTATCACAAATCTCATCGAACATTGAACTTTTTTGCCACCTCGTGATGCGCTTCAATGTGTTTATGTGTTAGTGTCGAGCCGTTGCTGCCAGCTGGGCGTGTGTGTTTACATTAACATGTTATTGTGTATTGCGAGATTATTATTTTGAGAAATCTTATCTTTATATAGCTAATAATAATCTGTTTGAGATGAGTAATGTCATTTGACGGCTTTATGAGAACCGTGTAAGATAATATAAACGTTTTATTTGAAATTCACGAACAATGGAGTCCTTGTACCTTGTGTTTAAAAAATGATCTTCATAAAACAAGTAATTATCGCCGGCGCAAACTTGCCGGAAAGCAAATTTGCTCCGACAAAAGGAAAAAGCAATGGTCCTTGCTATATTTTGACTACGAGATAATGCTATTTCTTTTTGAAAAATGTTTTCGTGACCGGTTAGAGCGGTACACTGTGCCCCGGCCCGCGCCGTGCACCTCTTCCCTTGAGTGGCTCCTGTACTTTCACTCTCTCACTCGGGAACGAGTGAGAGAGTAAGACCGCCCTGCTAGAGCAAATCAACGCCGCCCGGCCCGCGCCGCGTACCTCCTCCCGTTAGTGATTCCTTTACTCTCACTCTGTCACTCGTTCCCGAGTGCGAGCGACTCCGGAACTGATTCATAACATTTTGCGGACTCGGAACGAATCAAACGCATTCGGACTCGGAATCTTTGGATTCGTTCCGGCCGGAACGACACACTTCTACTACTGACAGGATGTCGCGCGCTTCTTCTCCCACCCGATCGGCGATCGCAGAGGAATTACCAGAAAATGACGAAATTGATGTGGAGCAATTAATCTCGCTGATGCACAGGAGGCCTCCCCTGTGGGACAAGTTTGATCAAAAGTACCACGACAGAATATTAAAGGCGAGATTGTGGGAGGAAATATATCAAAACTTATATTTTAATTGGAAACACTGCAGCAATGCCGAAAGAAAACAAAAAGGTAAGTAAATTAAATACTTTATTTATTTATTTACACATCTTTAGGTAAAGTATATAGTACGTATGCGGCATGTAAGTAGAATTAAAATGGCCGGCTTCAATCGAAGTGCGATATGCGGGGATACGGCGTCATCCATATTTTTTGAAAATAAGTACCTATCGTTAATTTTTCTCGCTCTTTGTGTAGGTATAGGGTAGATGTTTAGATATTTATATTCTTTCATATTGCCATGAAATTGACCCTTTCGATGAATCAAAATATTCTGCAAAATATTGTCTGTTTTCAATGCTGGATATTCTAGATCTCACAGGACTAGGGCGCAAACTTTGTAACTCTGTCCTATTAATTTTTGTTAAATATTTTTTTTATGTAAATTTTTGTTACCTAAGTAATTTTCTTTATATATGTAAAATTTTGTTAAATTTTGTTAAATTTTTTTTTTTTTAAACAAAAACTTAAAAAACATTTTACTATTAACTAGATTTAAGTATGTGTAACGATGTGCCAACTTATATTTCCATTATGAACAAAAAAATGCCAACTTATAATTTCTCTATGTATGAAAATTCACATTATGTTTCATTATGTACCAAAAAAATGCCAATTTATTATTTTTTATGTATAAAAAAAGTAGTTCTACATACATCCAAATTGTAACAACTGTTAAAAGTATGTACAGTACTGTCAAGCTGATAGTGCTCCCTCTCTAAACACGAGAATTTCTCAATTAGGGAGGTATGGTTACCACTAATATTATATATTATGTATAGATATTGACTAATTATTGTTTTATTAACCTCTGTCGGTTATTAAATATTCATTGGAATGTTACAGAAATATAGGTACGGTCAACGGCACTTCAGACTACCCAAAACTGTCAAAACGTCTTCAACCGAATGTCTTCAATCGATTGTATTAACTTGTTTGTGGTAAGGCACATAGTCGATTGAGAAAAATTGTCATTTTTTGGTAGCCTGATGTGCTGTTGACTGTACGTAATATAAATATCTTACCTGAGTGTTATCGAGAGTCTCTCTTCAGCTGAAATTGCTTTTCTCCAATTCGAATCTTGATGGGTAATAGCCTGACCAACTAGTAGTAATAAATTATCAAATGATTTTTTTGTCATTCTGTAATACCCAAAAAACTTTTTTTTGTATTTTCGCAGCTCTTGATGTTTTATAAAGAAAAATCCTTTCATAGGTCTCAATGCTGTAAATGGGTGAATCCAATGTTCGTGACATCTTTTAATACGTCTGTTACGCCGCCGCCGTAGAATTAGATACATTAAAATTTTAGTTCTGTTATCCATTTACACGTGCGTCTTAGCCGAGAACTATATTATACTGACAAAAATCGCGCGAAATTTTATTCGCAGTGCGTACTAGTTGTAATTCCGATCGTGGAATATAATTCGCGCGAATTTAAAACGCGCGGTGAAATATCGCTGTGCGGACAGGTGTGGCATTCCGCTTTTCTTACCTTAAACACGCCTATTGCGACGATTTACAAATCAACGTATCAAGTATTAAAGTTTGGCGTGTACCTACTAGAATATTCTACTTCTGGCGTGTGGTGACGCTGAAGGTAGTAGGGTAGGATGTCTATTCATAGCTGATCACCAAATATGGTTAAAGCCATTTCAATCAACGTTTCGATTCTGAACAGTTTTTACATCAGGGCGATACGAAAAGTATCTATCAATCTACATAATATCGTTTTAAATCAAGAAGTGAATTTTGAAATAACATAAGTTAATCAAATTAAATTCAGTTGAGCGTGTCTGGATTTGAAATTTGAACCCGCGACAACTAACCACTAAACCACGGAGGCCGTCATAATTATCTAAAACACTTGTATTTAACTACCTTTTTCATAGGTACCTACAATCTATCTACAATAATAGTTCAACCAGCGGCGTAGTGTGGGTTTCGGCCGCCCGGGGCGGAGGAAAATTTTGCCGCCCCCCCCCTTACTTCTACAGGTACTTCTTCCGCTGTTTTCAAGATTTTCGAGCGCTGACCGGGGGGGCGGGGGGGGGGGTATATATTCTTATTTTTGATGCCGATTTTTATAATCCCAAGTGCCGAGTACTCTTCCAAGAAAATCATGCTTATAAATTCTACTACAAATTTATATATGACTGCTCTCAGAAATCGAGAATGGTATACCTGTAACAGAATTTCGCATCTTCATCTCGCATACTTATGGAATGCAACTCAAATGCAAAGCTTCACTCGGTACATGATGAATCGGCAACTCATTATTATATTGATAACACAAAACTGGTTTAAATTAAACTAAATATGCGGTGTATTAAAACTACACTCGGAACATAAAAATGGTTTTTCTTTGATTCTAGTGGCACTTACATTCTGAACACTATACGAACCGGATTTTCTTAATAATCACATTTGACGAGTATTCTTTTAACGAAAATCATGATTATAAATTCTACTCCAAAGTTGATTGATTGATACTGCGTTAGAGTCCCCAAATAATGGTTACTCACGCAACAATCAATTTCTTACAGCATCATGTAACTCAAATGTAAAGCTTCACTCGATGCACTATGAATCTGCAACTCGTGATTTAATTTATCGTTGTATTCTGAATTAAAACTATATTCAGATAATGAAAATGTTTTTTTTTTTGATTCTGGCATTAAATAAATAGTCTGCAATTAGAACTATATAACTGCACATCGAATAACAGAATGTCTTCCTTCGAAATGTGTCAGCAGATGAATACAACTGGAATTTTACATTCTGTACTGGTTTAAATTAAATCTGTATCTGGCGAATTGAAACTACACACGGAACATGAAAATGGTTTTTCTTTCATTCTGGCAGCACATAGGTACATAGTCTGCAAACAGAATATTATAACTTAACTTCAAATATGAGGATGTTTTCGTTCGAAATGTGTCAACAGATGAATCCACAACTGGAAATTTACATTCTCAAAATCTATATGCGGCAAATTAAAAGTACACTCAGAACATGAAAATGGTTTTTCTTTGATTCTGGCGGCACATACAGAGTCTGTAATAGAATTTTATAACTGAACTTCGAATAAGATAATGTTTTGCTTTGAATTGTGTCAGCAGATGAATCTTCAAGTGGAATTTTACGTTCTGAAAACTGGTTTAACCCTTCGAATAATAAGAAAAAATTTCTATAAACTTTTGCCTGTCAATGTTTGTGCACAAAATTTCCGGTTCTTCCCATGCATTTTAAATGTTTCTTTTTATTGTTTTTTTTATCCTTTTGCAAAAAACAAAATTGTTTTAAAATCTAGATAAGTCATTTTTCCAAAGTGCTTATTAGAACATTATTGTTTCCAAATCTTAAAAATTTGATTTTGGAAATGTGAATTGGTTAAAAAATTGACGCCTGCGAATATTCGAATTAAAGTAGCTAAAATAGAATAAACTTAAAATTTTAAATACAGATTCCTTTTCATAAAAAAATGTAATAGAACTGTAACTTAACTTTTTCACGCAATCATAAATTTATTTTAAAATTTAATGTGTGGGACATAATTTCACAATTTTATTTTAAAATTAAATGTGTGGGACAGTTTTCGTCTCCTGTGATTAGACGGGTTAACTTAAATCTGTATTTGGTGAATTAAAACTACACTCAGAATATGAAAACGGTTTCTCTTTGATTCTGGCAGCACATATAACTAGAATTTTATAACTGCACTTCGAATAAAATAATGGTCTCTTTCGAAATGTATCAGCAGATGAATACATAACTGAAAAATTCGTTAAAACATTCTGAACCATATTTTTTTTTTTTTTTTTTTACATTAACTCCACACAGGAGGCCCTGAGGAAAATAATTTCCCTCAGGGCCTATGTCATCTGGGATGCTGTGTGGAGAGTCTTTTTGAGGAGAGGAAGGAATGAACATTGGTCTTGAAGAGACCCATGTTGTAGGAAGGAGGAAACACAGAGGCCGGCAAATCATTCCACAGCCGAGCTGTTGAACACAAGAACGAGTCGAAGAAACGACCCGTTCTCATGTGACAAATGTCAACCGTGTACAAATGTTGGGCACGCGTTTGGCGTGTTTCCCGACTATGCACCGGTGCCGAAGGGATCAATGATGCTAGTTCTTCAGAGCATCTTCCATTGTAATACCGGTAGAACAAGGATAGCATTCCCACCCGACGCCTGTGCTCTAAAGATTGCAATCCGTCTGTTAAGATGGGAGAATCTATCAAACGGACCGCCCGTTTCTGCACAGAGTCGAGGGTATTTTTCAGGTATTTTGGAGCTCCAGACCAGAGATGGCTGCCAAATTCAACCGTGGGGCGTACTTGTGATTTGTACAAGGTTAGCAGTTGTGTACTATTAAAGTATCTGCGGGCCCTGTACAGTACGCCCAGTTTTTGGGAGGCTAACTTTACTCTGGCTTCGATGGAGCCCCCATACCTGAGCTGGTCACTTAGGGTTACACCAAGCATATCAATGGAGGGCCTGTTCGGAAGATTGCTTCCGTTGAAAGAGACTAGATTTTCATTTCGATCCCTTTTAGACGTAATCAGACAAGATTGGGTCTTTGAAACATTAAATTCAACGAGATTATTTTTACCCCAAGAGAAAACACTCTCGAGGTAACCGTCCATTCTTTGCTTCAAAGCCCTACGAGCTGTTGGAGTTTGTGAGCCCTTTGGGGGCTTGTCAAACAAAAAGCTATCATGAACTGTACTGTCATCCGCGTAACAGTGAATTGGTGCACATGACAAAAGGTCGTTGATGTGCAACAAAAACAAAGTCGGAGACAGAACCGATCCCTGCGGGACGCCAGCATTTATCGAGTGTGAGGAAGAAGTGAAACCATCGACTACCGTCTGAATCGACCTCTCCCTCAAGAAGTCGGCAATCCACATACACAAGGATGCGGGAAGTCCGTAAGAATGCAGTTTGTTGGCAAGTCCTCGGTGCCAAACCCGGTCAAAGGCCTTGGAGATGTCCAGTGCAACCGTTTGGGTCTCACCGAAACGTTCCAGGCATCGCCCCCAAACATGCGTCACATACGCGAGAAGATCACCGCACGAGCGGTTCCGCCGGAATCCGTATTGACGGTCGTTAATAATTTTGTTCTTCTCGAGGTATGTGAGCAGTTTGTCGTTGATCACACGTTCCATCACCTTAGACAGAACTGATGTGATCGCTATGGGGCGGTAGTTGGCCGGGTTGGAGCGGTCACCCTTCTTTGGAATAGGATGGATAACCGCTTTTTTCCAACCAGAGGGCACAGAGCCAGTCTTCAGGGACAATTTAAAAAGCTTCGTCAAAATTGGAGCTATTTCTGCAGCGCACCTCTGCAGTACCAGGGCAGGTATTCCGTCAGGCCCACTAGCTTTATTAACATCAAGCCCTCGTAAAACATGGAGTACTTCCCGATGCCGAATCCTCAGCTTTTTCATACGAAAACCGCAGTGAGGAACCGACGTCGGGACAGCACCTTGGTCATCGAGGGTTGAGTTATCTGCAAACATTTTACCTAATAAGTTTGCCTTTTCGGTGGCGGTGTTTGCTAGTGATTATACTATTCTGGTTTTAATTAAGAGTGAATCTGTTTGCGAGTTATCAGCTTTAATTAGTATTACTCTCATAATATGGGTACGTATTGCGAAATTTGCAGATTAAAAAAATATAATTATTGATATTTTTAATAAATAATAAAAAAAGTTGGATTCGTAAACGAAAGTATCGTAGAACATTTTCAAATAACGATTTAAAATGGTTAATATTTTCCAAGATAATATTATTATTTATCGTGAAAATAATAATATTATCCCCCCCCCCCCCCCGCCCCTATTAACCTCTCTATTTGGGAGGCGGGCATGGGTACCGCCATGTTGGCTATCCAGTAAATAGTTCCCAGGGCAGTGGTGCCCATACCTGCCTCCCAAATTGCCTATATAAATTTTGATAAATATCACATAATTTGAAGAGAAGTTAAAAATTGGAACTTTTAGTTAAATATTTAAGTGGATACTTTAAAAATTATCAAAACTGATTAACAACCATTTACGCTACATTATAGTTGTTTATCAGTTGTGATATTAGATGTGTTTATAGATATGTAAGGTCCTCAGTAGGTAGCGCCATAAAAATAAAGGAACCATAATAATTAGTCGTCAAAATGCTAAAGCTCATAATATTGAGTCATGATTCATTAGTCATTCTTAACCTTCTTCCTTTCATTTCACTGTGACAAATCAGTATCACGAATATTGCTATGTACCTACTAAAATACTTGGTGCGTCATATGAAGGTAATTCTTTTTTTAATGAACTGAAATAGGTAAAACTATTTGCAAATTTAATCAGGGCTGTAACGCCTTTACTTGTTATACATACATATTTCCCCATTGCATGGTGACAGTTGACCCGCCGAAATTATATTTACTATAAAATTATAATTTTTGAAGTGAAAACTTCTTTAGTACCGTTGCGATTTGAAACTCGATAAAACGGAAATGAGCGATACTAAAAAGAGACAAACACAAACATCTATAGGATTTAGCCTGCGAGAGAATGAGATACACTAATCGGTGTCCTCTTTGTGCGGTGCTTCGGCCTCCTGTTTGTGCTGATGCTTCGTGGAGTAAAATGTGAAACAATTTTTGAATTTGGTAATAATATTATATTATGACAAATAAACCCTACAATAATCCTACTCCTGATACTTTGCATTCGTCTCATTCTCTCGAAGTTTTGTTTTCTGAAGGTTTCACTTCTACCGCGTGTGAAAAGCACACTTTTTTTATTTGTGCGCTATTTACCAATTTCAGATGTAAATCGACTTCAAAAATACCCTTAATAAAGTTGGAAAGAATTTCAAACGAATTTTTATATAGCTAGGTATCTAGTGTCAATTTTTTGCACTTAAGCGCTGGTATACACGAAGTCGGTTTTTCCTTGATGCATTTCATTGAAAATATGTTTTATACTTTGTTATTCGGTGGTAGGTATACCCTCACTGCATATCCCTTCGGGTCACTTATTTTCATTTTATATTTTGTTATATTTTGGTTATATTTTCTGAAATTAGGTACCTACACCGTATTTTCCCTAAACCGACTGCATGTCTTGTATGCCGGAGTAAGCCGGGGGGCCAATTGTCGGTGGATCAACTGTCATGGAACCCAATTGTGTAATAGGTAGGTACCTATGCAAATAGGAAACCATATGAAGTTCATTTTTAGTTTTTGTATTTAGGCTTAGGTACCTACTTGGGCTTTTAATAAAATAAAAAAACGAGTGTGCTTTAGCACACAACTGTAGTAAAACTTCTGCTCCATCTATATAATATAAAGAAAATGTTCGCGCGCACTGCTCTCTCTCTTGCTCCTACAGTGTGATAGAGATAATAGGCCTGCACTGTGTGACGTAACCGGCTATGAGAGAAAGAGAGAAAGAAAATGTCTGCTCGCACCTCTCTCTTTTGCCCCTACAGTAATATACGAAGCGTACTCCCTCTCAACTACCGTTCGCCTCGCTTTTCGTAGCCCTCTCGTCACGCATTCGCCAGTTTACTCCCCAAGGCAAGCGTGCGTAAAGAAGTTTTACTTGAAAAATAAAGCTTAATGTAGCTAAATATGTTAATCAAAACTTAGGTTTTTATCGTATTTTAACATTTTCTTTACATAGTTGTTTTTTATTACGGTATAGGCATACTTTTCAGTCATTAGATACGGACTGCACATCACTGGTCAATCTGGCACGACTTCAAAATGAAAAAAAATCAAATCACTGATAACAATGTTGACAAAAAAATATTTTTGAAGTGACAACTTCTTTAGCAACATTGTGATTTCAAATTCGATGAAACGAAAAATACCGACTTTAGAAAGAGAGAATCGCTTAGAATATAGCCTGCCTACATCCATAGAATTTAACCTTGAGAGAATGAGATAGTACCTAGATACCTATAATCGGTCTCCTCTTTGCGCGGTGCTTCGTTGCCTCCCCACTCTTGTCTACTTTAGTTTTCTGAATGTTTCATTTCTCAATTCTACCGCGTGTGAACTGCATACATCAATGCAAGTAGGTAAGTTAATTTTTCATTTTAGCCCGTAGGTACCTACCCAGTGACGTAGCTAGCATGGGTGGCACCCGGGGCGGATAACGTGGTGTCACCCCCCCCCCCTCATTAAAGTTGACTTTGATAAATTCAAAAATCCAAATTTCGATTAATTAAAAATAAACCTAGTCAAATGTAAATTGAACCGTCCTGAGAATTTCTGGGAATGGGGGTGACACTTGAGCGAGTGTCACCCCTAGCTACACTGTGCCTACGTTCCGTGAATATGTTTTGTATACAATTTAGAATTTTCTTCTGTAGGAGTATTTTATCTAGCTCATTCGGTTCCACGTTAGTTGATCCCTCGACAGTTGCCCTCTGCCATAATTATATACAAAATGTCAGTATAGAGAAAACACGGTAGGTATTCCTACTTAGGTAGGTACACAAAATACCTATAACAAAGTGTCTCCAAAAGAGTAAGCAAAGAGGATGTGGAGCTGAATAACACAAGTATAAAATATATTTTCATTCAAATGCATTAAGGATAAAAGTAGTCTTTAAACATACTAAAAATACTAAAAATCGACATTGTAAAAACTTCGTTTGATTACCTAGGTATAGGTCTCTCAAGTTAAGTTGACTTCATCACAGTACTCACCCAAATGCAAAACTTTCATACAGCGTGTTTCGATTTGGGCTTTTAACAAAAAGCAATTAATAAATTCGAATCCAAAGCGTGTTTAAATCGGTAACATAAAACTAATGTTGTTTTACAACATTTTTATAGAAATACTGAAGGTTTAGGAAGAAAAATAAGTTTATTACCTAAATGCGATAATCTTCAGGATTGAATTCAAAGGGGTATTCATAAATAACAACAAGGTTAAAAAATATTATGTTATTTAAAAAGATTAATTTATTATTATATTCATACTTATATAATATCTTATAAAGTAAATAATCGACAAGCCGTCACATGCCGCTACACGTTTAATAGGTATAGATTTTGAAAGTAAACTACTGTTAAACTTGCATTTAAATTCGGTTTTCATTCAAAGTTAAAATTTTCCCATGTAAAACATCTCCATTGCCGTCATTTTTTTACGGATTTGACATTTGTAAAGTTTCGTTTAAAACTCAATACGCATGAATTACTTGGTTTACCTAAACTAAGAACCTAATGTTGAAATGAAGTGTGATTTCCAAAACCTGGGCTTACAAATTTGGCTGCTTATGGGTTATTTATTTTTTATGATTATGTGTTCGCAATCATCAGCAACACTAATTATTTAATTATGTACCAGTCATCATCAGCAACTATCTATACGCCTATAGGGGAGAGTATGGTATATCGTACCACTTTGCACTTAACACTCAATACTGTATGATGGAAATGGATTAGACTAGTGGAACTAGGTTCAAATGAATGCCTGTTTTATTGGGTACCATGTATATTTAAATCATATTTTTCACGTAACTGGAAGGTTTTCAAATTAAAAGTTTTATAAAAAATGGATTTCGGTACGATTTAGCCAACCGGTATGGTAAATCGTACCACCGGTACATAAATCGTACCTAGAACATGGAAGTGGAGCGACATACACTGAGACGCAGACATGTGTAGATATGACATATACAGACATGTGTGACATCGGACCTGCAGCCGGGACGCAGTTTCTGCGAGATGCGTGAGCAGGAGAGCAGAGTATTTTGTAATCTTATATTTAAAAAATCAATATTTGTTTGTTTAATTTTATGGTTCTTTGTTTGTTTGTTTGTTTGTTGGTTTGTTGATTGATGGTTTGTTGGTTTGTTTGTTGGTTTTTTGGTTTGTTTGTTAGTTTGTTTGTTGGTTGGTTTATTTTTTTGTTGATTTGTTGGTGTGTTGGCTTGTTTATTTGTTGGTTTGTTTGTTTGTTACATTGTTGTTTGTTTGTTGGTTTCTTTGTTGGTGTGTTGGTTTGTTTGTTTGTTTGTTGGTTTGATTGTTTATTTGTTTGTTTGTTGGTTTATTTGTTTGTTGCTTTGTTGGTTTGTTTGTTTGTTGATTTATTGGATTGTTGGTTTGTTTGTTCGTTCGTTTGTTTGTTTGTTGGTTTGTTTGTTGATTTGTTGGTTTGTTTGTTTGTTGGTTTGTTGGTTTGTTGGTTTGTTTGTTTGTTAGTTTGTTGGTTGGTTGTGTTTATTGGTTTGTTTTTTTTTGTGTGTTAGTTATTTGATTTGTTTGTTAGTTAGTTTGTTGGTTGGTTTATTGGTTTGTTGATTTGTTGATGTGTTGGTATGTTTATTTGTTGGTTTGTTCGTTTGTTTGATTGTTGTTTGTTTGTTGGTTTTTTGGTTTTTTTGTTGGTTTTGTTTGTTGATTTGATTGTTTGTTTGTTTGTTTGTTTGTTTGTTTTTTTTTGGTTTGTTTGTTTGTTGGTTGGTTTTTTGTTTGTTGATTTGTTGGTTTGTTTGTTTTTTTGTTTGTTGATTTGTTGGATTGTTGGTTTGTTTGATTGTTCGTTTGTTTGTTGGATTGATTGTTTGCTTGTTTGTTTGTTTATTGGTTTGATTGTTTGTTGGATTTATGTTTTTTTTGTTTGTTTGTTGGTTGGTTTATTTGTTTGTTGATTTGTTGGTTTGTTTGTTCACTGGTTTGTTTGTTGATTTGTTGGAATGTTGGTTTGTTTGTTTGTTTGTTGGTTTTTTGGTTTGTTTGTTAGTTTGTTTGTTGGTTGGTTTATTTTTTGTTGATTTGTTGGTGTGTTGGCTTGTTTATTTGTTTGTTTGTTTGTTTGTTACATTGTTGTTAATGGTTTTTTTGTTGATTTGTTGGTTTGTTTGTTTGTTTGTTGATTTGTTGGATCGTTGGTTTGTTTGATTGTTCGTTTATTTGTTGGATTGTTTGTTTGTTTGTTGATTTGTCGGTTTGTTTGTTTATTGATTTGTTGGTTTGTTTGTTTGTTGGATTTTTTGTTTTTTTTTGTTTATTTGTTTGTTGGTTGGTTTATTTGTTTGTTGGTTGGTTTATTTGTTTGTTGATTTGTTGGTGTGTTGGTTTGTTTGTTTGTTTGTTTGTTTGTTTGTTTGTTTGTTGGTTTGATTGTTTGTTTGTTTATTTGTTTATTGGTTTGTTTGATGTTGGTTTGCTTGTTTTTTTGTTTGTTTGCTTATTGGTTTGTTTGTTTATTTGTTTGTTGGTTTGTTGGTGTGTTTGTTTATTTGTTTGTTTGTTTGTTTAATGGTTGTTTGTTTGTTTGTTGGTTTGTTTGTTGTTTTGATTGTTGGTTTGTTTGTTTATTTGTTTGTTGTTGGTTTGTTTGTTTTTTTTTTGTATGTTTGCTTACCATATGGCTTAATCGCTATCAATCACCGAGCCGCAATTTCATCGGAGTGTCCTGTTGAAAGCGGCGTACACCGCCAACCATAGTTTAGATTTTTGTACAAAAAGTTGTACACAGTGTTCTCTGAGTTTAAATACACAAAATTTCATTCATCGCTTACTTGGAAATAATTACAAAACATTCATAGATACCTTTACCACACACTCACCGTGGTCTCCGCGTACGGTAAATCGTACCGGTACGATTTATCAACCCACTGGCGGTATGATTTAGCAAACTCTGAGTTTTTATAAAATAATGACAGCAGAAAGGTAACAATACACTTGACAAGTTTGATTTTTCAATAGCGAATTATAGAATATATACATGTTAACTGAACGTAATTTGAGAAAAAACTAACATACCTTTAAACACAAAATGACCTTAGGCAGGACCCGAAAAAATTAGATCAAGATGGTGAAAAAACAGAAAAACTATACTGCCAACGGACGCATGATCTAACACTGTTTACAAATGATGGGACAACTATGACGCTTCTAACGGTTCACGGAGTGTTTTCAGGATTAATAAAGAGTGACCCGTAGCGGAAATAATCGGGTGGTACGATTTATCGACCGGTACGATATACCCTACTCTCCCCTATTATCTAAAATATAACAGATTACTAACACAAATAGGTACTAGTCTGTGATACTCCAGTTGCCTTAGACGTCAAATCATATAAGTCATTTATGCTTAAAAGTTGACCACCGTTTTTTTTTCATTGTGAATAAGTAAAATAATTAAACATACGGAATAAAATTTCACGATTTGGTCCATTCAGTGATTAGCCACGTTCCGTTTCGTAACAGGACTCCATGATATCGTAATAAATATTAAACTTGCGCACTTTACAAACACTATTTATTATTTCAAATTTATAAATTTGTCATTATTTGTCACTTGCGAAATTTAGGTGCACGTAGATATGTTTAAATCAAATTACGAACCGAATGAATAGAATAGAACATCCTGTAAGTACAGCCTCAAAAGGGTGTCGTTATACTTGCCTCTCTTCTAACTAGTTACTTTAAGTGGGCGTAAGCAAGACAGAGAGCCTTATCGGATTTGTGGGCGTCGCTTGACATTCACACAGATAGACCAATACATCAATACTAAGCATTTTTATTGCTTCCAACTTAAAGTGTTTTACCTATACCATACCAAATTAATATCTATTAAAGGATTTTTTATGTCGATTTTAAATTGGTACCTATCTAAATAATGCACGAAAAATAATAATTTTTAAACAAATATCATTTCGGGGGCCAACTGTCAGGGGATAAACTGTAGGGTCACCAGCACATTCAATAGTCACGAGTCACCAGTCACCACTTGGATCCAAATGAGTATACCTATTATTATTATCTTACTACTTCTTAAATGCTTGAAATTTCGTCAACATTTTTTATTAGACTGTTTTGTGCCTACCTACTCCAGAACAGTCGCTAGCAAACGTAGACTCTCTCTAGAATTCGCCCGATCGCATCCAAAGCCACGCGCTACCCTCCGGATCCCGCCAATTTTCGTCTATTTTCCTTCGTCACACGACAGGTTGAGCGATCGCGCCGGTGCAGGTCGAAGTTGGAGTTTGAGGGGGTGAGGGGGGGGAGTGCCCGCCCATAGGCGTGGCCAGTAGAGGTTCTGCCCCCGGACCCGGCCCGCTTCCCTCGGGCCCGACGCCCACCACCACAGTGGAACTGCTAACGTACCCCCAGTCAGACGGCGGCGCACCGCGACACAGACACCGGCCTTACCACCGCGAACTCTACATTGTGGTCATATCAATCCATTATATTATTATAATACTTATAACTTATGATAATATATTTTTTGACAATTTATAAAAGAAATGATGTTGCAGTGAGTTTTCGTTCGATTTGTGTGTTAGTGAATTGTCGGCGTTACAATGTTGGAGTTTTACCCGAATATGAATCTCAACTTTCTACATGGATCTTCCGGTTCTTCGGCTCATCAGGGGGACATGATGTCATCAGGTAAGATTATTTTAATTTGTTCAATTGTTAACTCTATTGAAGCTTGCTGTCAGTGGTACCTAAGAGGAACTCTTGTGATAAATAATGATAATAAATAAAAAGAGTCAACCTGTCATGTTTATATTGAGAAAAAGAATACTATCTGTAGATAGGTATCGTTTTCTTGCCTAGTAATAATTTTTCATTATAAATCAAAATGACGTGCATCGCACAATATTATCTATTGGGTACCTACCTTAAAGTGTTTTGGTAGGTAGGTACCTACCTATTATCCGGTAAATTGTTACTACCTAAGCTTACTGTTTTCATTTTGTTGCAAGTCATTTAAGGGGTATTTCACCATCCTCCTCACAGATAACCCTTGCGATAACATACATTTTCGATTAATTACACACGACTTGTTTATTTTAAAAGATTAAGTTTACCATTCGGTTCTTGAACTCATGATTAGTGGCTATATATCTACCTACCTATGGGTTAAGTTAACCAAATTTTTTACCTGTTGCCATATTAATATATTAATATGGATAAGCTGTCAGGAGTATGGTGAAATACTCCCCCTTAGTTTAATAGGAACCTACCTGGATAAATAGTTAATATTTCAAAGGCTTAATCTACAAACAACAAACTTCACATTAGTGGGGAACATTACTAGGCCTTATTATTAATTTACCTACTGCCATTACAATAATACATAACACCGCATTTTTGCTTAGTGCATACAACTATTTAAGTAGGTAGGTAACTAATAAAATAGCTCTTAACCACTGGAGCGCTTTTTGCCACGATATGGCACCATTTAAAACACCTCGAATTGCTTTACCTACTGCTAGTTTTAGGCAAATTTTCCCTAGATGCATACATTTTTTTTCAATTTTTCCGTATTAAAATTCGGAGGTATGATTTTTTAATGTCGGCGGAAAATATTCAAAATGTTCACCAAAAAATTACGAGCAATCAGAGGAAAAAATTAAAAATCACGCTGTCAAGTTAGGTAGTTTTGATTGTGTAGCTTTAAATTTGCCACTTTTAATAGAAAGACATAATTTCCCACGGTGAAAATAATTGATATCGATTTATTACCCCTACTTTAGATATCTACCTACCTACCTAAGCTTTAACCTATTCTAATAATTAGGTCACAAAAGGATGCTGATACCTAGGTACTACCAAAGCTACCTACCTATTCAACTGCATGAAATATCTAGTTACAAACCGGTTGTAATAACATCCCTCAATAAATCAAAGTTAGCAAAATACCTATTATTCTTCTGCATTCTGCATGGGTTCTATATAATTCAATAATCACAATACAATATATTAGATAGATAGGTACGTATGTAACATGTGTAGGAATATTTAAATTGTAATTGAAGATTAACATCCTGATGACAAACTGCTTGATTGCGGTTTAAGGGGGTTGTAAAAAAATCACGATTATTTTTATAATATACCTACCTACATGTTAACTTAGTATTGTTGACGACTGTTAAATATCTATAACGAAATAATGTAGATAGGCTACACTACTTTTCCAGCCACAAGCAAACGCTTCCACGGAAGAGTAGGTACCTAGTATTGGAATAATTGAACATGTAGGTAGTTTAATGTATAAATAATAAATAAATAAAAAAAATTCGAATGCAGTTACATGCGGTAGAAGCGAAACCTTATCAAAACAAACTCAACCAGTAAAGAACCAAGGAGCCTTCAAAAGTGAGGTCATAATCAAAACGATCAATGAGCGCAGACTTAGCGTCATCTATTTTATATCTCAAGCAATAGGTGCTTTGACAGGAATGTGATGCTTCGCAGGTGCTGTTATGCGTCATTACATTTTCATCCGAATTCCAAAACACAACGGGGCTATAGAAGATCCCTTAAAAAAATATATTGTGTTTCCAGCTATGTCCTCTGCGTGTATATACCTATATATTTAATTTTTTTAAATAATCGGTAAACAGTGTTAGTCCCAAGGTTAGTATAAGACCATAGTAGGTACCTACCTACCTAGGTACTATGGTCTTGGAGTTTATCAGCCTGCGTGTATATTAGGTACACAGAGTGTATACTGATATTAACCAACGATTTCCAAGCATACCTTTCTGAAGAAAAAAAATTGTGTTGAAATTTTTTTTCAATTGAAAAAATCAAAATATTTTCATCGGGTACCTACCTACAGCCAAACAGGTCAGTGATAAGAACTGCGTCTCGTTCCAGCAGCAGGGTAACACACGAAATAGCAGGCGTATCACGTGATCTTTTCGGAACGTGTAAATGTGTGATCAGTGGCGATGCGATTGTTTATGCGTTAGATAGGTAAAGGTAGGTAGCTAAGTAGGTAGGTACCTGTAGTTTTTAATTATCTATCGACGAATCGGTGGATGCAATCTGTTAGCCATAAGTTTATATACATACCAAATAAAGTGTCATAGTTAGAATGAGACCGGACATAAAAATGTAGATATGTCCTTACAGCGCATTTGAAATAATTTTTCACAAATCGGCGCTATGCAAATCGTACAAGCATCATTATTGTAGATAATTAAGGTAAGGTATCTAGGTAATAATAAAAATAGCCCCTTTCTATACAGGCAGTTTTGCATTTTCATCACCTCGAAAAACTTTTTTGAACACCGATACCTACATATAAACGATATACCTACCTACCTAGGTATTCAAAATTGAAATAGGTAGGTACCTACTATGATTCACATTTTTTATTGACTTGCCTGCATTTTTTCAAATCATATCTACCTAATAACTTTGCAAGTGAATCCTAAATCAAAAATAAGTAGATATTATAAATACCTACCGTCTTATTTTAACCACCTAAGGCCTAGAATTTATAAAATTACTTAATAGGTACCTAATAATTGTGACCCACTACAGAACTAGACGGAATTTGCTTTTCATTTTGCACTTCATGAAAGTCAAGATTTTAGAATGTAAACCAAAGAAAAAAAGGCGTTTTTTTTTTACCTACGAAGGCGACTTTGGGTCCGTATGAGGGCATTTATTAAAAAAAATTGTCCGTTACGAAAAAATGATTTTTTTGGTAACAAACGATTTTTTATTGTGTTTATAATATATCTAACTTCGTAAAAATAGTAAATATAAATAAGAAAAAAATAATATTTAGTAGGAAATCAATGTTTTAATGAAGTACAGGTGAAGATAAGTTCCATTACGTCACAAACTTTAGGTAAGATTTAAGTAAAATTCTGTGGCAATTTTAATTAATTATTTATTAAACTATCATTTAAATTAAACAGTCTTCAAAAACACATCACTTAAGATAGGTAATTAAATTAAATAAAATCTTTTCTTAATAAAACTATTCCACAACGCTACTATATGGTAAATTCAATGGCACAATTTAGTCTTAACTTTGGCATTTTTGTTTTAAAGTAATATGATTTTAAATGTATACGGATAATAAAATTATCATGTTTTTATAAATCTAATCTTTGAGCACTATTCTAAAAAAATTAATATAAATAAAGTAAAATCTTTTATCACAACACAACAGGATAAGTGACGTTAATGGAAAAGTCTTCACGGTTAGGAACTATAAAGACAGGTTTACAATCTACAACACAGCAGTTCAATTACGTCACATTTTGCGTTCCACTAGTACATCACGTCGCGTTTTGGATGTGACTTCTGATACCGGTATAGAAAAAACTCAAAAAGCACATAATTTTAAGACCGATTTCACTAATTGGCATATTTAATCATATTCTACATGACTTAAGTAATTAACCTTCAAAAGCTGTGTGTAAAATCTTTATTACTTACCAACAAAAACCAAATTCGTGGTGGAAAATAAAAACAGCACAACGTGACGCTTAACCACTCAGTGTGTCACAGGAGACGTATACACTGCGGCTCAAAACTAAGATGGTGATTGTTTATGGTGCAAATGTTGCCATTTATCAAAATAAACCGATTCCCACAATTTTTAATTTTTTATTAGTTTTTATATACATATACATGTAATATAATCATGAGTAATTGCATTTTCAGGTTACAATCGGATTAAACTCAAATCATTAAATACTAACATGCAACATTGATTAGAAACAGTATAAACATATATATGTATATAATATATAACTTTTACAAGAGTGTAACTACTCGTGTGTAAAGGGAAGAGAAAATATATATATTTTTTTTTTAATTAAAAAAATTAAATTAATTAAAATTAAAAATTATAACACATACATTATATTTACGTACTCACATAAATCAAATGTGTAAAAAAAAAAAAATAATAATAATAATAATAATAATAATAAATTCTAAAAAGCGGAGACGAGGGTATATTTAGAAATTTCAAAATTCAAAGTATGAAAGGGGATGAGGTTTATAAATATTTAGGATACCCGCAATCGAATAGATTAGATCACACTAGTATTAAAAATGATATTAGGATTAAATTTCAAACTAGGATCAGAAAAATTGTAAAATACAATCTATCTGCTAAAAATTTAGTAAAAGCAATAAATACTTGGGCAATACCTCTACTAACGTACTCATTTGGCATAATTAAATGGTCCAATACAGATTTAGATAGTTTAGAACGATTAATTAGAACTACGTTAACAAAATTTAATTGCCATCATCCAAATTCAGCTATAGAACGAATTAATTTACTAGAAATTTAGGAGGTAGAGGTGTAGTCCAAATAACATCTTTGAAACACAATCAGGTAGAAATGCTTAGAAATTTTTTCTATAGGAAAGCTAATAGCTCAGAAATGCACAAAATAATTTGCAAGGCAGATAGAAATATTACACCTTTAAATTTATATGACGAGAATGCCAACATTCTTATAAATACTAACCAGGAATTATTAGATTCCTGGTCAAATAAAATTATTCACGCAAAACACTTCAATTATCTCAACCAAACGTATGTTGACAAACTTTCGTCAAACAAATGGTTGAGTATTGGAGAGTTGAGCGCAGAAATAGAAGGATTTATGCTTGCCATTCAAGATAGAGTCATTAATACTAAAAATTATAGAAAGCATATAATCAAAGATATAAATCAAATTGATGATTTATGTAGAAAATGTTTGGCTTTTCCCGAAACTATAGAACATATTATATCGGGATGTTCTATATTAGCGCCTTCCGAGTATACATTTAGGCACAATCAGGTTTTAAAAATAATTCACCAAAGTTTGGTAATTAAACATAACTTGATTGACTGCCGTAATATAGCACCATATTATGAATATGAACCAAATTCATTTTTAGAAAATGAATTTTATAAAATATATTATGATAAAACTATACTAACAGACAGAACAATTAGTCATAATAGACCTGATATAGTTTTACATGACAAAATTAAAAAAAATAACTTATATCATTGATGTAGCTATTCCAAATTCCTGTAATATTCAAAAAACTATTTCTGAAAAAATAAGAAAATACACAGATTTAGGAAATGAGATTAAAAGAATTTGGCATTCTCGGACCATAAAAATATTGCCATTTGTTATTTCGGCCACTGGCATAATACCTAGGAATCTGATTCAAAATTTAAGCATATTAGATTTGTCAAAGAATTTGTATATAAAAATGCAAAAATCAGTCATTTTAAATACATGTAGGATTACAAAGGATTTTTTAAATATTTATATTGAGGGATCAGTAGGATTTATAGGTTCAATTAGAAATGCCACAGAGCCGAACCCTCTGATATGAAAATATCTGGAGTCGGTGAATTATATTCCCATTTGGTCTCTAGTAGGTTGACATGTTGTTCTTGTATTGTTTTGTATTTATAATACTTATATAGTGCAATTGCATAGCGTGGGTTGACTAGATGATCATTTGGGGAAGTGTGTGAAAGGGTTTAGTTTTTCCTTCTTTTTTTCCTTTTTTTTTTTTTTTTTGGGGAAAATTTAACCCGGAAATTTAAATCTGGTGCGTATAAAAAAGTCGAGGCTAGCGTTGCTTAGCAACGCTAGCCTCGACGTTTGCTTGTATTTTAGCTCTCTGATTTTTTATTGTATCGGATAGAAAAGAATTAGCTTTGATCCCAAAACATATAAATATTTGAAAATAAGTATATTAGATAACGTAATAAATAAAGTGCCAGTGAACCGTATGATATTTAGGTAAATAAATACAATATAAAATTTCTCCTTTTGTGAGGACTTCAGTAACCAAGGTAAACAACTATATTTTGAGATTACGTTGAAATATATTTTGTAGGTAAATTTAATTATATATTTTATTTTGATAACATTATTCTAAAATATAATATATATATATTATAGATTTGTAGTATTGAAGGGTAGTTTACATTAAAATATTTATTTTGGAGATATTGAAAACTATTTGTTGACACTAGGTAACGACGACAGTTGCTTGGTTACTGGAATGTAGGAATTAATAATAATTAATAAATCATTTCCAAGTTGTTTTGAAAGGTGACAAAATGTCATTTTCAACCAACGGAAATGAAAATGGGTTTATTATGTCATCTATACAGATGAACATTGATAATCTGAGACCCCAAAAAACAAAAGCAGGTATTCCTAGGCAGCGTATGAAATGGACGAACGATGTCAATATGTTCATCGTTCGTTCATATTTTTATGTAACTAAACTAGAAACAGATATGTTATTGTATAGGAAAAAATTACATTTACTTTTCTCACAAAATTATCCGGTTGCCCAAGTAAACGAACAAAGATTAGCTGACCAAAAAAGGTCAATTTTCAAAAATAATTTAATTCCTGTAGTAACATTAAATCAGATAAGAAAAGAAGTAGCAGATAGATTGCAATTGGAGAATAATTTAGATCAAATTAATACGAGTAGTAATGTTATATTGGATGCATTGAATGAAGATAGTTTAGATAATATTCTAGTAGAAGAATCCAATGATATTAGAGTAGATTCAAATAACTTAGACATTATTCATAATCTTAGGGAAATCAATATTGCAAATTTAAACTAACTAGATGATAATGTAATAGAATTAGCTAACTTGTTTCAAAATAATATAAATAGATATATAGATATAGAGCCCACAGTTAGACCAAAATTACCAAAATTGCATACGTCAAAGAAATTATCTAAATTAATTTCTGAATTAAATAATTTAATTTTACCAAAAATAATATTTGACGATATTAGTTTTTTAGATCTTCATACAATAGTGTACGCTAGTGCTATCACTATATGTAATAAGTTAGGAGTTAAATTAATGTCCTCTGATGATAGATCATATAGTTATAGTAAACCAGAATGGCAGATTAGATTAGAAAATGATGTAGTATTTTTAAGAAGTAGTATAGCTAGAGTAATTGAATATAAAAATGGAAATAGAAGTAGGAATATTTTGAGATATGTAGATGATATTGGGAGAAAATTTGGTTATAGCATTGGTAGTAATAATAATGAAAATATAATCAATGATTTATTAGATTTATTAAAACAAAAATTAGGTGTAAAAGCTAGTAGATTAAAAAGATATAATTATTCGTATAATAAAAGAAATAATAATAGATTATTTCAGAAAAATGAAAAAATATTTTATTCCAAACTTGACGATAAACAGAATATTATTTCGAATAATAATATTCCGTTGCCATCTGAATCAGATATGCGCGATTTTTGGACAAACATTTGGAGTAAAGATATAAAACATAATGAGGCAGGTAACTGGATAGAAAATGAAGAACTCAATTGTTCAGACATTGAACAAATGAGTTTTTCTGATATATCGGTTGAATTGTTAGCCAAAATTATAAAAAATACTCATAATTGGAAAGCCACGGGTTGCGATTGGATACATAATTTTTGGTACAAACGTCTAACTACTTTACATCCTCTTTTTGCAAAAAATCTTTCAAAACTTGTCAGAGAACCTCAAAATTTTCCTAATTTTCTAACTAAGGGCATTACTTATATGTTGCCTAAAAGCGAACATATTAATAATCCCTCTCAATATAGACCCATTACATGTCTACCGACAATATACAAAATTTTAACCTCTTGCTTGACAGATTTAATATATACTCATTTGGATGAAAAAAATATTTTATCTGAACAACAAAAAGGTTGTCGCAGAAAACATATGGGATGTAAAGAACAGTTAGTTATTGATTCTGTAATTTTAAAACAAATTCAAAATCAAAAGCGTAATTTACATACTTGTTATATAGATTATCAAAAAGCTTTTGATAGTGTCCCGCACTCGTGGCTAATCAAAATATTAAAAATATATAAAGTTAACCCAATTATAATTAGCTTTTTGAAAAATATTATGTCCTTTTGGAATACAGATTTGCTAGTTAATTTAAAAGGTAAGAAAATAGTAGTACCGGGCATTTCAATAAAAAGAGGGATTTTTCAAGGAGACTCATTGAGCCCTCTTTGGTTTTGCTTAGCATTGAATCCCCTTTCTAAAATGTTAATTAAAAGCAAGTTTGGAATAAAAATTAAGGGTAATACAAGAGAGAGTAGTATAGTTTCACATCTATTATATATGGATGATATAAAATTATTTTCAAATTCTGAATCAAATTTAGAGAAAATGATTAAGGTAGTTAAAATTTTTTCAGATGATATTAAAATGACTTTTTGTTTAGATAAATGTAAAACTATCCATATAGAGAAAGGCAAAATTGTAGATGGAGACGAGGGTATATTTAGAAATTTCAAAATTCAAAGTATGAAAGGGGATGAGGTTTATAAATATTTAGGATACCCGCAATCGAATAGATTAGATCACACTAGTATTAAAAATGATATTAGGATTAAATTTCAAACTAGGATCAGAAATTTTTTAAAATGCAATCTATCTGCTAAAAATTTAGTAAAAGCAATAAATACTTGGGCAATACCTCTACTAACGTACTCATTAGACACTTTTGCAGCTCAGCCGCGATTCGTTTGCTATACTATAGCTTAGTACGTAGCATTTTGGAAAGTGGCTCAGTAATATGGGGACCAGTGGATTTAACATACTCTCAAATGATTGAGAAAGTGCAAAAGAAGTTTGTGTGATATTTGTATCTTAGAGACTTCGGATATTATCCCTGGTTATATCCATCAGCCTTTTTGTCCGGCATGCTGGGTATTAATAGCCTCGCCGAAAGAAGGAAAACTGCTTTGCTGACAACAGCATATAAACTTTTAAACGGTAACATCTGTATTCCCGATATATTACAAAAATTTGAGTTTTATGTCCCCGACAACTTCACAAGAGCACGCAGACACAGAACTTTTGTTGTTCCGAGATGCAGAACTAACTTACCATTAGTAATGCCGCTCGGAAAAATGATTATTTTACTAAATTTCCTGCCCCCTGATATAGATATTTTTAAACTAAATATTGATCAATTCAAAAACGCTATTATTACTTAATAAAATAAAATGTATGTTTATTATTGGTTATGTAACTGTAAATGTGCATTTAAAATAAAATAAATAAATAAATTTGGCATAATTAAATGGTCCAATACAGATTTAGATAGTTTAGAACGATTAATTAGAACTACGTTAACAAAATTTAATTGCCATCATCCAAATTCAGCTATAGAACGAATTAATTTACCTAGAAATTTAGGAGGTAGAGGTGTAGTCAAAATAACATCTTTGAAACACAATCAGGTAGAAATGCTTAGAAATTTTTTCTATAGGAAAGCTAATAGCTCAGAAAAGCACAAAATAATTTGCAAGGCAGATAGAAATATTACACCTTTAAATTTATATGACGAGAATGCCAACATTCTTATAAATACTAACCAGGAATTATTAGATTCCTGGTCAAATAAAATTATTCACGCAAAACACTTCAATTATCTCAACCAAACGTATGTTGACAAACTTTCGTCAAACAAATGGTTGAGTATTGGAGAGTTGAGCGCAGAAATAGAAGGATTTATGCTTGCCATTCAAGATAGAGTCATTAATACTAAAAATTATAGAAAGCATATAATCAAAGATATAAATCAAATTGATGATTTATGTAGAAAATGTTTGGCTTTTCCCGAAACTATAGAACATATTATATCGGGATGTTCTATATTAGCGCCTTCCGAGTATACATATAGGCACAATCAGGTTTTAAAAATAATTCACCAAAGTTTGGTAATTAAACATAACTTGATTGACTGCCGTAATATAGTACCATATTATGAATATGAACCAAATTCATTTTTAGAAAATGAATTTTATAAAATATATTATGATAAAACTATACTAACAGACAGAACAATTAGTCATAATAGACCTGATATAGTTTTACATGACAAAATTAAAAAAATAACTTATATCATTGATGTAGCTATTCCAAATTCCTGTAATATTCAAAAAACTATTTCTGAAAAAATAAGAAAATACACAGATTTAGGAAATGAGATTAAAAGAATTTGGCATTCTCGGACTATAAAAATATTGCCATTTGTTATTTCGGCCACTGGCATAATACCTAGGAATCTGATTCAAAATTTAAGCATATTAGATTTGTCAAAGAATTTGTATATAAAAATGCAAAAATCAGTCATTTTAAATACATGTAGGATTACAAAGGATTTTTTAAATATTTATATTGAGGGATCAGTAGGATTTATAGGTTCAATTAGAAATGCCACAGAGCCGAACCCTCTGATATGAAAATATCTGGAGTCGGTGAATTATATTCCCATTTGGTCTCTAGTAGGTTGACATGTTGTTCTTGTATTGTTTTGTATTTATAATACTTATATAGTGCAATTGCATAGCGTGGGTTGACTAGATGATCATTTGGGGAAGTGTGTGAAAGGGTTTAGTTTTTCCTTCTTTTTTTCCTTTTTTTTTTTTTTTTGGGGAAAATTTAACCCGGACATTTAAATCTGGTATATAAAATAAAATTTTGAAAAAGTATTGTTAATTTACGGTTAATGCGGTAACAATGATTTTAAAAGTAATTTTTCGTTCAAGATAGATTTATTGTTGTAGCGTTGCGGAATTTTCTCCCTACATCATTTTTAGGCACAGAATAAAACAGATTATTTTTTATTATTTTGAACTCTAATCTGCTAAACCTAAGGTATAGAATTTGGAACATATATGACCATTTAAATTAACACAAAATGTAAAACAGGGACTGGGCAAACATTAATATTCTGCGTTCGGAATTTTGCAAAAGTAGGGTACGATACTCAAAAAATCGCTTCTCTTCTAACTTATTTGACGAATATTTATGTTAATTATATCTATTTTAAGAGTTTTTGCTATGAAAATAATTAATTTTATAAACTATTTTATAGGACTTAGTTTTAAGAAACATGTTGTAAAATTATTAACCAATAGAATATCTTGTTGAAAATCGTAGGACACGTCATTTTCGAGTAGCCAAAATTGTTGATAAACGCCCATTATCTACCTACATAAATATGGTATGGTATATAATTTTACCGTCTTCATACAGTGAAATAAATAGTACTTCAAGGTGACGCGACAGTTAGCTCCGGCAGTTGCCCCCCCCCCCCCTTCCCCCCCCTCAACTTATACCTAATTATGATAAAATTATAATTTTTTGTGCAGTATTTACCAATTTCATAACCAAAATCGACTTCAAAAATACCTTTAATATCTACCTACCTAATAAGTTGGTGTGGATATCAAACGAATTTAATTACATTGTTGTTTTTTCGTGCTTGTACCTAGTATCTACCAGATAATAGAAAGAAATATAATGGACGGTTGGATGATGAGATTAAACACTGGTCTCAGAGAAGAAGAAAATATGCTATTCGGTTGTAGGTGTAGGTACCTATATAAAGGGTGGGGATAGAGGGTTAATCCCCCCCCCCCCCTCCTCCCCCAATTGGCCACAGTATTGCATTGGTAAAAAGAGAACAGTACCTACTCGAAGATAAGCTAAGTTCCTGAAAAATACAACATTCTTATTTGCATATGTCTATTCAGCCTCGGATCTACGACATTTTCAAATCGGGGCAGAAACTTGATAGTGGCGACCCCTGGGAGGGGGGGGGGAGGGCTAAGCTGTTACGGAACCAATTTCGATTAAAAATATATTACATATTAAATTATTTGTTATACTTTTTGCTTAGCAAGTTAAAAAGTAATTTTTTTCAAGCTAAAAGCAATTTCAATTTTAAGTACCGGTTTACAACTTCTTTCCTTCTTGTACTCATGATGTAGTGTCAATTCTTAGTAGATATTAATTCTTGTATCTACTCATGATGTAGTGTCAATTCTTAGTAGATATTAATTCTCGTACTCGTGATGTAGTGTCAATTCTTAGTAGATATTAATTCTTGTACTCATGATGTAGTGTCAATTCTTAGTAGATATTAATTCTTGTACTCATGATGTAGTGTCAATTCTTAGTAGATATTAATTCTTGTACTCATGATGTAGTGTCAATTCTTAGTAGATATTAATTCTTGTACTCGTGATGTAGTGTCAATTCTTAGTAGATATTAATTCTTGTACTCATGATGTAGTGTCAATTCTTAGTAGATATTAATTCTTGTACTCATTATGTAGTGTCAATTCTTAGTAGATATTAATAATACTTAAGATACAACAAATTTATACAATAAAAAAATTAAAAAATTGCTGCTAAACGCGGTAGAAACGAAACTTTACCAAAAAATTTCAACCAAGAAGAACCAAAGCCTTGAAAAGTGTGGTCATAATCAAAGCAGCCAATGTGCGCAGACCTGGGGCCATTTCCGTTTTATATCTCAACCAATAGGAGCCTTGATAGGAGTTTTATGTTTCGCAGGTGCTGTATGCGTCATTTCCGTTTCATCTGAATTCCTAATCACAACGGGGCTATAGTAGTTTCACTTCAAAAATTTCATATCGATAGAATTATGTGCTCTGGATGCCAGGCGCTTTGTGAATCATGTTTTTTTCGATCAAACATATAAATTACGCTTTTGGCGCCCCCTAAAACTGCCACCCAGGACAGGCGCCCCGGTTTGCCCCTCCCCCCTAGATTCGGTGCTATCTCTATTAGCATTGTGGTAAGAAGAAGTCACAAAAAAAATTCGCATGTAATTTTCCAAATCACCCCGCTTTCCCCTTCCCCCCTCCCCAAGATGGACCCCACCCCCTTAGGATTGAAACCCCCCCCCCAAGTAAATACTGTAGCTACGCCCTTCATAAAATACACAAATAAAATAATGTTGTGTCCATCGCTTCTCTTTGCAGACGGTCCCGTGAAGCGCGAGCTCGGCTTCGAGTGCTGCGTGGGGTGCGGGCGTGCTATCCAGGACCGCTACATCGTGCGCGTGGGCGACGCTTCATACCACGAGCGCTGCCTGGCGTGCTGCGCGTGCGGAGTCTTCCTCGAGTATTCGTGCTTTATGCGCGACGACAAGCCATACTGCAAGAATGACTACGATAGGTATATAATTCACGGTTCAATGACAAGACAGAACATTGAAGAAAAAAAATTCGAAAATATCCTCACCTAACCCATACCTATTATTTACTTTTTTTGAAGAATAGTTCTTCTATTCTTTGTTTACATAACTTTGTTTTTATACACAAAATCATATATTATTTTAAGTTATGTTTTGTCATGTTCCGATTAACTCGATTATACCGTTGATAATTTAAAATGCGGTACTGTCCTGCCTCTAAGAGCTCCGTTGCAACCTATCTTTCTGTTACATGCGTTGTTTTTTAAATGGAGAGAGAGATTACAACGGAGCTAGGTATAAATGGTTTGCCTTTACCTATATATAATGAATCAATTGAAAAGGCTTAATTCCTATTGTAGGCAGATATACCGAAATTGGTAAAATATTCATGAATTTCAGCTTAACCAAGGTATTTTTACTGTTAGTTTTAGTTCTCGAAAAAAAATAATATAATGAATGTATTTTTACTTTATTTTAATGTTGTCCATTTAATTTTCTACAAAGATTTTCCATTTTCGACCTGCCGCCAAAATAACATCTTCGTTTTTAATTGTTAATTCGGCGGCGATGACGTCACGCCAGGAGCTCAGTGACAGCCGTCTTACCAGCTAGTGGCGTTTTCTATGCCATAATAAAGCTGTAGTCACTTTGAATCGTTTCGAAATGTGCGATTTTTAAAATCAATTATTTTTAATTAAAATATTAAATTTCCACATTTTTAGTACAATGATTAGAATCAGACAAATAAACCTTAAATCTTCCACACATATTTAAATATGAAAATAGCCCATTGAAATCCATATTTGCTATTACTTTTTTTAATTTTTATTTTTCTGTTATCGATTGATAAATCTTGCGTTTTATCATTTATTTTATTATGTATAATATAGATATTATAATAAAATAAAAAAAAAACAAGTTTTATTTCATTTATTTTCTTATACCTAATACCTGTATTACCTATACTGTTATCGATTGGTATCTAAATCTTGCTTTTTCTCATTTATTTTATTATGTATAAAATATTATTAAATTACTTATATTATGATGTTATTATTTGAGCTTGAATTCCTTCAACAAACACAAGAGCTTTGTCTCTTAATGGCGAGTAAAAACTATCAAATTATTTTACTGCTTAACTGTGTAACATTATTAACATTGTGTGTAACATTTAAAGATTAAAAAAATGCAAATACAAATAAAAGGGGTAAATGCAATTTCAAATTTATAATTCTTAATTTACTATGTATTGAAAATATTTTGCAGTAGGTATGTTGTTTTCATGACGTGTATAAGATTTTACTGGCGTAGATGTACCGTGTAATGTTATTGGTCATATTTGTTTATTTATTTGCGATTTTCCATCATATTTCGTGGTATGTGTTTGCGAGCGATATGCGATATATTTGTTTTTTTTTTTTTTTATCTAATCCACATAATTTGTTATGTACATTAGCAGTCGGTTTTAGGTATTCTTAATTATACAAAAACCTTATATTAGTCTGGGATGTAAATATAATACCAGGATAGTAAGAAATATAACCACTCGAACGCTTTTTGGCATATTATGGAAAACCATCTGATCGCATATGATCGCCATAATGTGCCAAATTTATAGAACCTAAAACTTTGGGATAAACGGTGAAATCTAGGTGGATCCGTTGGCTTTAAACCTCAGTAAGCAGATCGTACGTTTCCGTATTCTTTTTTGAGGAATGGTATTATTTAATTAAACCATAAGATTAATAACAAATTAAAAATCGAGAACCCATCGCTCGAAGGAATAAAGGTGAAATTAAAAGTACAAAGTTAGTGGCCATGAGACTAGGGATTAGTTGTAGGTATTTAAATACTATGATGTTTAATTGTGATAATAAATATAATTTAGTACCTACCCATAGCTATAGATACTTTAGGCCGGAAGTTAAAATTTAGATTTAAAAAAAAAACGAGTGTGCTTTAGACCACATGACTGAAGTAAAACTTCACTAACTTATATCTCCTTCTCAACTTCCGTTCGCGTCGCCCGATCACACTTTTCATAACGCTCTCGTCACTAAACTGGCATTCACCAGCTTACTCCCCTAGTCAAGCGTGCGTAAAGGTTCGACCGTTCGCCTTGCCCAATCACACTTTTCGTAACGCTCTCGTCACGTATTCATCAGTTTACTCCCCAAGTCAAGCGTGCGTAATAAGTTTTACTTCAAAAAACCAAAAACAATTTTCAATTTGTCTTTTGAGATTTTAGTTTTTTTTTGTTTTTTATTGTTTGCAGTGAAAAGCTAGTCAACATCGATGATAATTAAATTTAATTCAATGCAAACTTGAAATATAGAAAATTGTGGCCTTTAGATGTAGATTGTTAAGGTTTCATCAAATATAAAATTTTTAAGAAGTAACGCAACATGGCCCAGAACTCCAAAAATAAATCACTCTAATACTTTTGACCGTGAAAATCTCAAATGAGATCCAAATAAAAATTTATTTTAAATGGTCGTAACTTTTCGAAACTTTTGTGACATTGAAACATTTATGTACGGATTCTTTCGGAGAGAAAAATATTTTGATGAACTCGGACGACTTTGCTGATTGTATAAGTTTCAATAGTAGACACTAGACATACGAGTAGTTTATACTGACCGAGCACAGAAATAATATGTAATTATACCGGTGTGTTTACACGAACACATTGTAAACCAAATAAAATAATACATTTTATAATAACTCTTTCACTTGCTCAAGGTTTTGCAAAGTTTCGCGGCATGAGTGTTCAACGCGGTATTCAAAACAGGATCTATCTCAATGCTTGTCGAACTGAGATTGTTCTTATTTAAATCTTCCTGATTATCTAATATCTTTAATCGATTGTTAATGTTTCTTTAGCTAAATATTGCAAAATTCGTAAAAATGGAACCAGAAAAGAAGTAGTACCATTTCAAAGTTGGGGGCGTTCAAGTATTACGTAACGCAATTTTTGAAGATTTTTACCTGAAAATCATAATTAAGTTGCGCAAAGTACTGGAAAGTCGCTTAAATACCTTTTTTCTTTCTTTAATCGCGTTTGCGGTAATAAATCAAACAAGAGATTTCGAGAACGAAAAGGAATAAAGAAAAACATGTTACGTAACGCTTTGTTCGAACCCCCCCCCCCCCCGCTCCCCCCCTCGTAACGCACAGTAACATTTCACAAGACCCCCCCCCCCCTAGTGCGTTACGTAATACTTGAACGGCCCCTTGTCCATTACAAACTTGCTATCTTCAGGAGTCAAGAAGCTCCAGGCGTTTTTTTTATCTATCCCGTTTGCGCTATTATAATTACCGTGATGATTCACGGTACCGTGATGGTAAAAAAGGCAATAAACACATGATATAATGCTGCAGCTCTTTAAAAAGATGAGATGCACAATGTATGTAGGTCTGTTTCCTCCAAAGGAAAAAAGTCATCATTTTCTTGCATCTCTCTAGCACACCGCACCGTGACGTCTCCGTAGACCCCTACCAATACCACTTGCCGTGAAGATAATTTTGATAGTATGGAATATACTTACAAGGATAATATTGAAGTGTGAGTGAATTCCAAAAATTCAAAAATGTCAAATGTTCTTAAATATATACAGCCTTACTAAAAAACCCAGTGAAAAATTTATTCAATTGACAAACGGCCGCGGATGTGAAAACATTACTATTTAAAAATTGTTCATGGAAAAAAATACACATTGTTTACACAGCCTGAGGAGGGTAGTTTATCTCCGTTTTATTAATGATGTCTGAACCAAATTTGGAATTTTTTCCAAAGTATTTTGAATGTTCTATATATTTCTTATTTTTGAAGGTGTCGTAAAAACAAATACCGTTTATGAAAACTAGATAAAATTAGCTTTTAGATTTGTGTATTTGAAATACACTTTAGTTTTTAAAAACTGCCATATCTTAAGATTCAAACTCGGAAAAAAATGGAAAAAAATTCTTATCAAAACATTTTTGATGAAAGTGTAGAGAAATTTATAAAAAAATAAAAAAACACAGTCTTTTATACTATGGATTTGGAACGAAACTGTCACCTCACTTTTTCCTCGTGCATACAATTAAAAACAAAAAATTAAAAGTTTTTTTATTGCCAAAAAACTAACCTAAAAATAATACCGGCTTTTATAACAGATTTCTTGCATCTCTAAAGACGTTAATTTCTTTAATACGTTTAGGAACACATGTATTAATATTTTTTTAAAAACACCACTTTTATGAAATTCTCAGAAAATAAAATCCTTTAAATGTAAATTTGAGATTTCATGTACCATATAAAACAGTTTTAGACATTTCAATTTTTAAAAGTACGATTATTGTTATTAAAACTTTACTAAAACTTATGAAAAACACAAAAAAACGGTAAATATATCTATTCTATGAAGATAAGAGTGAATTAATCATTTTCTAGAAATTACAATCACATTTAAGTAATATTACACACACATCCGCGGAGCGAAATTTATTTCGCGGTTTTAGCGCGTTCAATTATGTTCATTTATGCGCGCGAACGACGAATGCGCAGGCGCCGCCACCTAGCGGTTATGAAGGAAAACAAACAATTTATTATGTACACTAAAAAATTACATTGTTGCCAGATTTAAAATACATTTTAAGAACAAATCTTATTAGTAATAATTCGTGTTTTAGTGTATTTTTGTTTCATTCGTGTTGCGGCAGCAACACAGGTTATCGGTTGTGCTGTGGTTTTTTTTTAGTAAGGCTGTTAATGTTGCCACCCTTTCTTATACACTAAAAGCCTTACTAAAAAATAAATCACAGCACGACCGATAACCTGTGTTGCTGCCGCAACATGAATAAAACAAAAATACACTAAAACACGAAATATTACTAATAAGATTTGTTCTTAAAATGCATGCAATGAGGTGACAGTTTCGTTCCAAATTCATTATATACCTAAAAGGACTGCATTTTTAAAATTTTGTTTTTTTATAAATTTCTCTACACTTTCATCAAAAATGTTTTGGTAAGAATTTTTTTTACGAATCTTAAAATCTGGCAGTTTTTAAAACTAAAGTGTATTTCAAATACATATATCTAAAAGCTAATTTTATCTAGTTTCCATAAATGTTGTATTTTTTTACGACACCTTCAAAAATAAGAAATATATAGGTAGAACATTAAAAATACTTTGGAAAAATTCCAAATTTCGTTCAGACATCATCATCATTATCATCATCATTACATAGTATAAAATGAAGCCGCTCAAAATGTATGTGCGCGTTAATCTTTTAAACTACGCAACGGATTTTCATACGGTGCAGCACCAATGGATAGAGTGATTCAAGAGGAAGCTTTATATGTATAAAAACATGCTTATTGTAGTAGAGAAAAGTCGAGAAATTCAAATATTCAATTCAGGCAGCGGGCAGCGGGCAGCTGGCAAGCGGGTGGTGTGGATTTTATAAAGGTTGGGTAATGGCGTTGTGTTTCGTTAGCCACAGCAAAGTGTGGACGGGTCTGCTAGTCATTAATAAAACACCCTATCAGGCTGTGTTAACAATGTGAATTTTTTCCATGAAATTTTTTTTAGTTAGTAATGTTTTCACATCCGCGGCCGTTTGTCAATTGAATAAAATTTTCACGGGGTTTTTTAGTAAGGCTAGTAAAATAGTAAATAATAACAGTCGAAAATGAGACATGTGAGAAGTGTGAGTGAATTCCTAAAATTCAAAAATGTCAAATATCAATGCCCTAATGACTTTGCTTTTGTTTTTAAATATATAATGTTGCCACTCTTTCTTACACGCTAAATAATAACAGTCGAAAATGAGACAAACGGTGAACATATGTCTGCTCCTCCCCAAAGGTAACATGCAATCATTATTATACATCTCCCTCACACGAATAAAGAAAATGAAAGGCAATTCCTGTCGCAAAAAGTTAGTATTTTAGAGGAAACAGGCACATGTACGTTATGTGTCTCACCATTATTTAATGTGTAAGAAAGAGCTACAGCATTATAGCGATAAGGAAAGTATGTTTATTGCCTTTTTTTGTCACGGTAATTATAAAAGCGTCTAATTACACCGTCACTCCCAATGTACTCGTAATATGGGATAACTAATATTGTGATGAAATTAATTCTTCAAACGTATTTAATATGATGTTTTTTTCCAATAGATTATTCGGTGCGAAATGCTTTCGCTGCGGGGAGGCACCACTTCCCCAGGAGATGGTCATGAGGGTACAGCACCACGTGTTCCACATGTCCTGCTTCACATGCGTGGTGTGCTGCCAACCACTGCAGAAGGGCGAGCTCTTCGTGATGCGGGCTGGCCACCTCTTCTGCCGCCAGGACTTCGAGAAGGAGCTAGTCCTGCAACAGGGAGAAGACGACCTCCTCATAGACGAAACAGGAAGACCGAGAGATGGAAGACGCGGACCAAAACGACCAAGAACCATCCTGACATCAGCCCAGAGAAGGCAGTTCAAAGCCTCTTTTGAAGTCAGCCCCAAGCCTTGCAGGAAAGTGAGGGAAGCTCTCGCTAAAGAAACGGGGTTGAGTGTGAGAGTGGTGCAGGTGTGGTTTCAGAATCAGAGAGCGAAGATGAAGAAGATCCAGAGAAAGTCGAAACAGGACGTTTCAGATAAAGACAAGGACAAGGACGATAGAGTTGCTAAGCAAGAATCTTCGTCTGATAATGGACATTATTCCGGCATCGACTCGTTGACCAGCCAGCCGTTGAATCCCAATATGCCATTTTCACCTGATGGTAAGTTATATTTTCTTCAAAGTTCTTCGTTGTTCGGAAATTATCCATGTTTTGAGGCGGGTATGGGTACCACCGTATTTATAGGATAATCGACACCTCTGCCATAGGTCACTCCAACTGGTAAGATGACTTAGTAGGTTCATGGGATGGGATAGTCCAGGCCTTGGCGGTGGATGCTTCTATATCCACCAGCTGCATGGCAGGCCGGATTAGGAAGAACTGGTTGATGTAGACCTTTTGTTCTCTCCGCAGGACTCTCTCTGGTCATTCCAGGAGGCACTGACTCCCAGATTCCTACCTAGCCCCCACGCCTTTTTCCTTTCCAGAACTTTATCCCTCCAAATATCATCCACAAAGATGACGCAGGCCCTGAGGGGAATTATTTTCCTCGGGGCTTCGTGTAGAGCTAATGTAATTTTTTTTAAATTAAACAAAAGTGCATTCTTCCCCTCGGAAAATAAATTTCAGTCACAAATTATGAAAAATAATGTTTATTTTGACTGTCACGCACAACAACATACCCCATCAAAAAATACTTAACCAAAGCTTGAGGCGCTCTTTGAAGACGGTTGAGAACAGTTGGGATTCATGTGCGGTGTTCACATAAAAAAATAAAAATAATGCAAATTGCTGAACATTGTCTGTGTGCTATTTCTATGTCAACACAAAGAAATATATAATTTAACAATTGTAATGTTTCTTTCTAGGTTACCATGGCAACTCGGTCGACAGTTTCGGCAGCTCCGAGATCTCTCTCGACGGTAGCACCTTCGACCAGATCGACGAGGGTGCCTCGGACACCATGTCGCAGAGCAACACGGACAGCCTTCACCATGGCCCTGGGCACGGCTCGCATCATGACCACCTGCCTTCCACATCCGTGGCCTTCATCAACCCCATCGACAAGCTCTATCTCATGCAGAACTCCTACTTCAGCACGGACAACTAGTCAATAACACGTCACACTGTACCTTATTTCTTAGATGACATGTATAGATCTAGGTGGGTAAATTGCTCCAAGAAGGATTGAAATACATGTTTTGAGATTTTCACGTAAGAAGTATTATTGGGGTATTGTACCGCTTTATCGGGTATTGTTTAGCCAACAACGTTTCGAACAGCGTTAGGGTGTCGACCATCACGGCAGATGTATAATTGAAGATTATGATAAGCACACACTTGTCACAATCTTCAATTAATTCTGAACTGTTTATTTTGATGTAAGGTTGTCCGAAAGGTTGCCTTAGAAGGAGGTAGGGTAAAACGGCGTAACAACCCAAAAATAAAACACGATAATAAAAAATATACGTATTCAATTTGATTGAAAAACAAGCTCTGGACGAATGTTAATTTTTTTGTGTCAGGACGCTTGTTTCAAAGAATAATTCATCAAATTTCGAAGTTAATTTTCAAGTTCTGTTTTCATTTCAGTTTTGTGAAGCATGAATAACAATGCCTATAAGGGTACCTATATTAACACAACTTGAAAAATAGCTTCGAAAACTGTTGAAATTCTGCGAAACAACTGGCCTTTTCTAATTTTTTTTGTACATGGTTGTAGACCAATCGGAAATGTCCAATTTTAAATTATTGTGATAGGTTTTATACACGGGGTAGGTATGAAAACTCATTTTACTATCGGGAAACTGGTGAATCTACATTACCACGACTTTCCGGACACTGTGTGTAACATCAGATACAGGACCAGATCGTGGACATTTTTAAGGTTTGCCCAAACTTTCAACTTTTGTTCTATTGCTCATCAAATTTCCGTTTAACTGTTACATCGCCAACAGACTTCATTGTATTGGTGAAATGCTTAACTCTGTAACAAATCTATTGAAATCTGATTGAATATGGTTTAGATCGAAGAGAAAATAATAGGTGTTATTTAGTTTTTATAGTATGATACCAAATAAATTTATGTTGTCCTGTTAAAATTGTTTAGGTCCTATATTAATGTTATATATTTTAATCAAAATTATATTTACTTAATTAGGTTTTTAAAAATAATCATGCACTTTCAGAACTTTACGTATGAGATTTTTAGATAAAACTATCGTCACTTGAAAGTAATACTGTCGTAGGTAGCTATGTACTTCCTTTCGTACGATTCTGTGTTGGATGTCGCATTGTTAATTTTATTGATCGATTATATATTGTACCCACGCTCGTTCATGATCGATGATTTGGATCGATCGAACATGTTTTTTTTTTTTGAAAGAAATTCACTGTGACATTTGAGGTTATTTCAAAATTTTATCTATTTGATTTCATTCCATCACTTGTCATCAACATTTCTGGTGGTATGGAATGTATTTCTTTTATCCCAGATTGGCGATTGATTGAAAATAGCGGCAATTAACAGGTCGCTCATTTTGATATCAGATTCTGACCGGCGGGCGTCACCGGCGAGCGCGGACATAAATCTGAACCTGCCTTCACTATGTTCGGCCTGATACGTTGACATACAAACATTCTTTCAGCACGCCTGCGCCAGTCGGCCGCCCATGCGCCGACTAATCAGAAAACCGAAACCCGCTTTGTACCTGATCGTACCCTAAGGCATTATAGGCATTACGATGTATAGTTTGATTTAGTATCAATTTTATAAAATCATTAATTTATTGATGTGATTTATTGTTATAGATGTGTTTTCACCGATTGAAAAAAATAAGTTTTAATTTGCAAATTATTATTACAAAATTAAAGTCTTTATCATGTGTACGTAGTAACTATCAATGCAAGAAGGGAGTGGCTATAACATTCATAGGGGGGGGTTCGACCTTGAGGGGGGAGGGGGGTCAATTGTAGAGAAGGGCAAAAGAAAAAAGGAGGGAGGGGGGTGTGTAGAAATTTGATGGAAGGTTTTTGGGACCTCTACTTACCACATCACATTGATAAATTAGATGGTGCAAATAATATTGTTGTATGCAACACTGTCACCAATTGGGGGATTGAACCCCCTAAACACGATAGGGGAGGTTGAACCCCCTAAACGTGACAGAGGGGGGGGTTGAACCACCTAAACACAAACTGCTTGTATACCTACGCACTTGAACAAATGCTTAATATAATACTTAGATATCAGTGAGGTCTGACGACAAAAATTGCAAAAGGGGCGTGATCGGACCACAGTAATAAATCGTAGAACCAACACACAAACACAAATCGGACTGACGGTAATGGTAATATGTAATAATATTTTTAATAATATTCTTTACCCACTGGGCGAAAAATGTTATAGGTCTGGCCCTGAACCTAAATAGTCAACAGAGAAAATAACGTGTGTTATTATCTACTACAAACAATTAGGTACTTTTAGGTAGTCACAAGTCACATACCTGTAGGTACCTACCTACACTACAAATTGAAATGTGTGTACAGTGTATATTTTAAACATAAGTTATCCACACTTATAATGTAAATATTACCATTACCTACAAAAGGTATATTCAATTCATTTGAGAGGAGTTTACCCACATAGTTTAAGATTATTGTGTAGAGTTGTAAGAAACTGGGAACTGCCATATTTTTTCGAATTTCGCTTTTTCACTTCGCTGAGCAAAAAGCTTTTGTACTCGATATTTTACACATCTGAATGATTAAAACTAATAAAAAATATATATCATTGAAGAAGTTAATACTAATAAATCAAAAAGAAAATATGATGAAGAACAACACACAAAAAAATTTCAGAGTGTATAATTCACACGCGGTAGAAGTGAAACATTTAGAAGACTAAAGTAGACAAGAGTGGGAAGGCTACGAAGCACCGCACAAAGAGGAGACCGATTGTACTATATCATTCTCTTGCAGACTAAATCTTATAGATATATGTGTTTGTCTCTTCTTAAGGTCGCTATTCTTCGTTTCATATAGTTGCAAATCACAACGGTGCTAAAGAAGTTTTCACTTTTAAAAAAATGTAACGGTCGCAACTGGGACTTGAACCCAGGATCTCTCGTATTTCTGGGACAAGCGTCTTAACCCTTACTGGAACTTTTAACTTTTTTTTAAATAAATTTTTTTTAACTGCATGACAAAAATTACGGAAATAAGTAAAATTTTCAAAATTTTAAGCAACTCCTGACACAAAAAAGAGCTGCTGACTTTGAAACGCCTGAACAGATTTTCATGAATTGTATCTAAGAACCATCTCGATCACGTCAGCTTTCAAACAAAAAAACGCATCATAATCGGTTCATTCGTTTAGGAACTACGATACCACAGACGTGGGGTCTGCGTCGGGGCTTAAAAATGATGTTTTTCAATGAAGTTTTTGGCAGCGGCAAATACATGGCAATATTTGTTGCATATACATATGTATACCCAGTAGGTATATAAGGTATATGTGTTATTTTTAAAAGTTCAGTGCTCCTCTGGGAAATAAATATTTTGTATATGTGCTCACTTGGACTAAGGGTTAACCAACCATTCACACCTCTTATTTAAGTCATTTTTTGCATCTGACATTTCAAATCTATAGTATCTTCGGCTAATTTTTTCCCATTTTTTGACTGCCACCTTTTTCAAATGATCAAAACGTTCAAAGATTATTTTGTGTGTCTTGTTCTTTTTCATATTTTCGTTTAGATTTATTAGTATTATCTTTTTATTTAATTATATATTAAATTAAGGGTATAACCTTCAAAAGTTATTTTAACAAAATTGTTTCAACGATTCATTCCATGCTCTGAAAATTTGCGAAATTCGTAAAAGAATGGTAACCAAACCACTGGTAATTAAAACATGGTAGGAAGATAGATAATATTTATCAATGTAGATACTTATTTAAGTTTATTTTGTAAGAATAAATATTTTATGTTTTATATTATAATATCACAATGTTGGAAAATGAAAATTGAGATAATAAAGAGATTAAACGAAAACCACTCACTGACTTTAACTTTTTAAAGTTTTCCTAAATACTGATTATTTTGAAATTGTGTCGTGTTGATGTAGGTACCTATTTATATGTTTAGCGTACAGTCACCATTAAGGAAAAAAGGTCACGGAGGTCACGAATTGGGATATATCATGATCCTCTTCATAGCTGTCAAAAGCAACGTTCGTATTAACGCCCTTTCATGTTCGACGGTTTGGCTTGATCGAACATGTTGACTTCTTTAAATAAACAGCTGATATCCCCCACGTTGTCCGAGCTTCATGCAGAAATTTTCGAATCAGATGTAAAACGTAGTTTCCTTTAAATTTTAACGTCAAATGCAGGGCCGAATTAAACATATGAGGGCATGAAGGCGATGCACGTCTCGGGGCCCCTTTACCCTTTTCTAACTTCCAAAAATGTTTTTTTTCTAACACAACATAATGTATATTCAACCGATGAAAATGTTCTTGCCGACAAAATAAATAAATCTGCTGGTGAAACAAATAATATACTCACATTAAACCCTACTAACTCTGCTGAAATTTCACAAACTTTCCTTCATGTAATAACGATAAAATATCCTCAAAATACTCAAAACAATTGAACCTTTTATAAACAAACCACTAGTATACCTATATCATTAATAGCAGTCTCAACAGTCTCCCAAATAAACTCAAACTTGCATTGGTTCAACCAATTTTTAAGACTGGAACCCCTGCAAATATAACAAACTATAGACCTATTTTCCATATTATCATCACTATCCAAAATTAAGGAAAAAAATCGTAAAAAAAGACTTATCGACCATCTAACAAAATACAACATTCTATCGTCAAACCAGTGTGACTTCAGAGAAGGGCTAAGCATAGATTCGGCTATTTTAGAATTAACGTCTCATATAACGCAAGCCCTAGACAATGGTGATAAATGTTTGGCAATATTTCTGAACTCTCGTCCAACCCTTCTAGCTAAGCTACAGCAAATCGGTATACAAAGCAGGGCATTTAAATGGTTCAAATCATACCTAACAGCCGAGAGCAATGTGTTAAGTTACCATCACTTAAATCATCCCACCCAACCAGAATCAACTTTGGTGTACCACAGGGAAGTGTACTCGGTCCCATACTTTTTCTCATATATATCAATGATTTATGTAGATCACAAATTGATAGCAATATAATCACTTTTGCCGATGATACTGCCCTAGTACTAAAAAGTAAAACATGGGAAAAAACATTTCGTAGAGCGGAACTAATATCACAAAATATCAAACAGTGGCTGGATGATAATCTACTCTAGTTAAACATATCTAAAACGAAATTTCTAATATTTAGCCTCAATAACACAAGTCAACCCTCAATTAATCATGTACTAAAAATACATTCTTGTAAAGCTCTCGTTAGATGTATGTGCAATCCATTGAAACGAGTAGATTCCATTAAATACTCGGGGGTAATAATTGATAATAAACTTCGGTGGGAAGACCATGTAATTAATGTCACAAACCGTATACGGAAACTGGCATATATCTTTAGATCCTTACGAAACATATAAAAAAATTAGAGATGAAACGGATATCCGGTAACTATCCGGTATCCGGCCTATCCGGCCTAAATTTACTATCCGGCCGGATACCGGATATTCAAAAACTACGATAATTTCCTATAATAAAATGCAATACATTAATCCTTGAGAGGTAAATATCAATAAAATGGCTTATAATTATGACGGCTATTATTTAAAGTTTTTAAATTTACAAAAAAGCCATAAAACCTTCCAAAAAACTAAAACTTTCTTTTGAGATATTCACTCTAATGATAAATTCATAAATAGTAAATATCTAAACTAAAAACTTACAAAATCCGGATATCCGGCCGCCGGATATCCGGCCATCCGGCCTCGCAGCTCGCCGGATATCCGGAATCGGTATACGGCCAAACAACTATCCGTTTCATCTCTAACAAAAATACACTAAAAACAGTTTACTTTTCTGTACGTCAATCAATTATATCTTACGGTGTAATTGTCTGGGGAGGATACTCTAAAACAATATTAGATCCGCTAATAAAAGCTCAAAAACTGATAATACGGACTATTTACAAAGTACACTACATTCACCCCACGAAGGACTTATTTAGTGACCTCAAAGTGCTTAATATAAAATCCTTGTATGTCAAATACATATCTTCCTATTTCAAATTTAAATTTATAAATAAAATATATTTTTGAATCAAACTTCAGTACAAGATATTCCAAACAATTCAACTTTATTATTCCAATGACAAAAATCTCAATGGCCCAGTCACAGCTTAACTTCCTTGCTCCGAAAATCTTTAATAATTTACCAATTGAAATAAAGACAGTAGACCAACATCACACTTTCAGGAAGTGATTAGGGACTTTTTGTGACAGTGCCAGTGGCCTGTTTCTCGTTCTCAGATAGAACAACTGCCTATATGTATTATGTATATATATATTTTTAATTTGTATGTATACATAAATGTATGTATGTGTGTATGTATATATGTGTGTCATGTATAGGTACGCATGCTTGTGCACGCGTACGGATACATATAAATTTCTTTCATCTTGAAATATTTGAATTTAATGTATTATATGTGTAGGTATAATATGGAACTCATGGGACTGCACCACCCTCCCCGAGATCTGGAATAAACGAATTAAAAAATTTAAAAATAGGTGTATGTATGTGTACATGTATTTGCACGTGTATATATGTCCACCAGTCAACTGATAGCCCGTCCACCTCCGAGTCGACCCTGAAATCACTAAAAAATGCAGTCAATCCCAGTGAACTGGGCATCCGTGTCACTGGAATGAGAGAATTAAAAAGTGGCGATGTCTTAGTACACCCTAGTATTTCTGCTGAGGCAGATAAACTTGCGAATGCTCCAGCGCTAAACAAAGCGGGACTTAAAGCAACTATTGCTCCAAATCGCCTCCCATTCACAACCTCCCCCAAGATATTTCGGCAGATGAAATCATTAGTGCCGTTCATCATCAATCTTCCAATGATACCGGCCTGTCTTTACAAAATTTAAAAGAGAACATGTCATTTTCTCATAAATCTGGCCCTCGCACTGGAAACTGCATCCATATTTTTAGAGTCCCGTCATCTGGGCGTCACTCTCTAATATCTCGCACCAAACTTGCTATAGACTGGCAGCTTCACCGCGTGAGAGACTGGGTAGATAGCTTGAAATGTGGCCATTGTCAACTATATGGCCACACAGCTTCCAAGTGCCAAGCAGACTCACCCACCTGTCCCCACTGTGCCAAAGTTGGCCACAACCATGATGCCTGCCCCTAAAAGGAAAAATCTCCAGTAGGTATGTGCTACCTGCACCTTCTTCAGAAAACCGGCTTCCCACAAAACTGGAGCTCAAGACTGCCCCGCCCGCCAAGCTGCTGAAAGACGTGAACTTTCTCGGATATTTTTTTTTGGTTGAACCTGAATAATCGTTCTGAGAATAATTCCTTCTCAATGTACTATCAAAACGTTCGTGGCCTAAATACGAAACTGAACATTATTCGCTGTAACATCAGTGTATGTAATTACGACTTTCTATTTTTAACCGAAACATGGCTATCAGAAAATGTCTCATCTGCTGAACTTGGACTTTTTGACTACAACGTTTTCCGCAGTGACCGTTCTACTTCTTCTGTTAAGTGTAAAGGTGGTGGAGTGATGATATTGCGTAAACAAAAAATACCCCTGCCATATTCTAGAAACATTTAACAATGTTTCTGATCAATTGTTCCTGTGTGTTCTACTTGGTACCAAAAAGCTTGTACTTGGTTGTGTTTACATCCCACCTTCCACCCTCCTCTTCGATAGAAGTCTATCAGTCACATACTGCTTCAATTGAACATGTGTCTAGAAACGCTGATTCCCTATTTATTTGTGGCGATTATAATTTACCTAAAATATTGTGGCTGAATGACAATTAAGGTGTCAAAAATCCTAGTAATCTTTCACCACAAGCTGTTGAAATTTAATTTTTTTGCCTATTTGAATATGTTTCAAGTAAATACAGTCACTAACTATCTAGGCTCTTGCCTGGATTTGATTTTCTCTAGCATACTAAATGTCATAGTAAGTGAAGCCGATGTCTCTTTGTTACCTTTGGATAAATATCATCCACCTCTCTCTATTAACATTACACATTTTTTCAAATTTGATTCCTTGAAACCAAATGTCTCTTATCACTACAAATATCTTAACGGCGACTATTTTAATATGAACAAATATCTATCCCAGATTGATTGGTCGACACTATTTTTAAATTCTGATATTAATGACGCTGTACTTAAATTTATTGAATATGTATCACGTGCTGTAGAATTGTTTGTTCCTAAGGGGTGTTACTCTCAACCCAACTTTCCAAATTGGTTTAGCACGAAACTTAAACAGTTAATAATTGAAAAAAAGAAGACTCATAAATTATTTAAAGACATTATTTAGGAACTTAAGCTTTTATCATAAATTTTCAATTAAGGGAACTGTTCAAACTCGAATCAGCCAAATGTTATAAATATTTTGTAGAAGTTACAGAGACAAAATTACTGCAAAATCCTAAACAATTTTGGTAATTTGTTGCGCAAAAGCGTACTGATAATGATCTTCCTTCAAGTATGTATTATTATGAAACTCATGCTACTAACGGCCATGATATCGCCAACCTTTTTGCCAAACACTTCTCCTCTGTATATTCTGATGCATCATGCAACATCCCTCCACTTAACTATGACTATAATATTGACTTAAATGATTGCCAAATTACACTTAAAGAGGTTTACCAATCCTTAAATAATCTCTCTAACAAAAAAAATACCGGATCCGATGGCAGTGGCGGACTAAGAGGGGGGCGGGGGGGCGGCCCGTCCCGGCCCCTCGGTTCTGGGGGCCCCCAAACGCCTCCATGTTCCCTTGATCAAATTCTAAAAAAGGCTTGAAGGCACCACTCTTAAAAAAAAATATATTTTTTTATTTCATTTTTTGATAGATGCACTTGTTAAAAATGCTCTCACCAAATTTTTAAAGAAATTCGAAAAACTGACGGAGATACAACATTTTATGTGAAACCGTTTGAAACAGTTTGTATGTTAAATTATTCTTCAGCCAAACTTTGATGCGTTTTTTTTAATGAATTTTATTTTCGATTGTGTATGGTAAATTTTCATCGTTCATAAAAAATAGAAGGGGCCCTTTTTAAAACAATCCCTACGTAGTGTCATAATTAGGGCCGGATTAAACATGTCGGGACCCCTAGGCAATGCACGTCTCGGGGCCCCTTTACCACAGGGGTCACTAGCCGATGTGTGGCCCCTAGGCAGTGGCCTACACTGCCTTGTGGACAATAGGGCCCTGCCAGGGCCGACCTAAACATGTCGGGGCCCCTAGGCAATGTACGTCGCGAGGCCCCTTTAACCTAGGGGCCCCTACCCGATGCGGGGCCTCTAGGCAGTTGGCTACACTACCTTATGGACAATACACGTATCGGGCCACCTTTATTCTAGGGACCCCTACCCGATGCAGGGCACCTAGGCAGTTGCCTACGCGTTTAATGGATAATATGGCCCTGGCTACAGTGACTGGATTTTAGAAGGCAGTGGTTCACACTGCCTTATGGACAAGACGGCCCTGCCAGGGACGGCTTAAACATGTCGGGGCCCCTAGGCAATTCACTTCTCGGGGCCCCTTTAACCTAGGGGCCCCTACCCGATCCGGGCCCCTACCCGATGGGGGGCCTCTAAGCAATGGTCCAATAATGAACAATAGGGCCCTGCCAGGGCCGGCTTAAACATGTCGGGGCCCCTAGTTAATGCACGTCTCGTGGGCCCTACCTGATGCGGGGCCCCTAGGAAGTTGCCTATACGTCTTATGGATAATTCTGCCCTGGCTATAGTGACTGGATGTTCGAACTGTTTAAGACTTGGTGCATGGTGCATGTAAATCTATAAAGCTTGTTGACAACAATACTACCGCTGTACAGAAACACGGCTGATGACAAATTATTACTGGTCTCGGGGAACAGCAGGAGAGAAGTAGAAAGCAAAGCTGAAGAAGGTTTGAGCGTAATACTTGAGTGGGGTAAAAGAAACAGGCTGAATTTCGCTCCCCAAAAGACCATGGGTCTCCTTATGAAGGGCTTCCTCGATAGAGGAAGAAATCCTACTATAAAAATGGGAGACTCCAACATCCGATTTGTGGAAAATGCAAGATACCTAGGCGTTATCTTGGATCGCTCTTCATCTTTCCTGGCGCATGTCAAGAGTGTATCCAGCAGGGCCCAGGCCCTGTTCATGAAACTGAGAAGAATCTCAACTGCGGAGTGGGGATTACGCTCTCCGGCACTTCGCCTACTGTATAGGGGAGCGTACGTGGCACAAGTCACGTACGCAGCTTCTGTATGGGAGCATCGCCTAGACAACGTACTGATCCACTCAGCACTTAAGCGGGGCCAGCGAACTCCACTGCCGGCGCTCTCGGGCGCTTACAGGACTGTAGCTTCGGACGCATTGCCGGTTCTGGCCGGTATTTTGCCCATTGATCTAGAAATAAGGGAAGTGTTAACTAAGAAAAAACTAATTAGAGGAAGGTCAGCCGTCCATCTTGGAGTTGAACTAACACCAGATGGGGCAGTACCTCTCCCTCGACTGCTGAAAGAGATGCGTGAACTCACTCTTAATGAATGGCAAAAACGTTGGGATAGATCGAATACGGGCAGATGGACTTTCTCCTTCTTCCCGTCAGTTAAAGCCAGAATGGAAGGGGCGTTCATCAAATTGGATCATCACTTAACACAAATTCTTTCAGGTCATGGAGAATTCAGGGGAAGACTGCACAGCCTGACCCTGTCTCCCCATCCAAACTGTGCGTGTGGTGACACAAACCAAACAGCCGAGCACATTCTGTGGCACTGTGAGATTTTGACGGACGCAAGAGATGAAATGTTGGAAGGTCTGAAAGTAACTACGAGACCAGCATGGAATGCAGATCTCGTGTCGAATAAGGAGAATCTCGAATGCCTGAGGAAATTTACAAGGATCTGGGTTGAGCGATGGCCTGAACTTAGAGTCGATGATTAAATTTAACTTCATTGTGTGTTTAGGATCCAGGTGTAATTGCTCCTGGAATCCATGGTCACCCTTTTATTATACTTCTACTACTACTATTGCCCGGATTTTTATTATTTCGCACTGAAACTGTTTATTCATGTATTTATGTATCATGCTTTCTTAGGTACTACCTTCAACAGCCTCTTTAACATCTAAAATTTGTCTCTATTTCTTGCTTTTTAATCATTGTTTTCTCTCTCTTAAGTTGATATTATTAATAACCTTACCCGTATATACTACACTTCCTACTTTCATTTTATTCTTTTTTTCTAAATCTAAGCTATATTTCAATCAAGTTTTGCGTGTCTGGACTTGCATAAGTAAGGAGCCGGATCGTAAGGAGCCGGAACGGAACTATCACTTAATCATTTTGTATTGTCTTACACCCCATCAAGGGGGTGGACTAGACCTATGACCGTGCATCAACTGAGGAGATGACTCCCAAGGCAGCGGTTGCATAACCCGCCCGCGCCTCCCCCGTCGCCATGAGCGGGCCTGAAGACCAACCGTTGCGGACCGGTGCCCTTCCGCCCTGCCTCCGGTGACCCGATGCTCACTTTTATCCCTAGGGTCTTCAGGTCTTTCACTCTTTAATTCCAACACCTTCTTCGAGGGCGTACCGGGAAGCCGGCTTAGGGGCGCGGACATCGAGTCCCGCTTGCGACTGGACTGATGGCTCCGCTTATCCTCGGCGGGACTGCCGGACGACTGCAACTCAGTTGCTTTGGTTAGGTCGTACAATCTCATCATAATAATGTTTTTTTTTTTCTAGTAACCTTTCCTCTTTTCTATTAATAAACTTTGTTTTCAGCTATATCCAGTGGCGGAGATGAGACGTGATACTGTGAAATAAATAACTAACACCATGTACGCACTCGCATACTGCCTGCTAACAATGTATGCCCGGACATTGGAGGTCTAGAGTCATTTTAATAAAAAAAATAGCTTCTTTATAAATAAAAAATTAGAGTCCTGACGTGTACGGTGAAGGAGGAAACCATCTGTTTCCTTAGAACGCCGTGGGAAAGTGGTGGGGAACCTCCAGTGTACAGAAACACGCTGTTAAATTCGCTCCTGTTCAAAATTTTAAAAGTAAACAATCAAAACGTATTTTACAAAAAGTAGTGCTTTCGTACATACAGAATTGCATTAGCAGTGCAGTGGAGAAGTTTTAAGCTGTTTTAGAACGTCAGTTTTAACCTAAATCTGATTTTTATAATCCATAGTTGCTGTCAAAACAATTATCATTATCACCAATCACTCAGTCCGAACTCTGTTTGTGTGTGACGTGTGTGTGTGTTGTACGTGACAGCTGACTCTACCTTACACAGCGCAGGGCCGCTAAACCTTTTTCAAACCTCACGTCTCACATCTCGAAGCAGTAAAATGGACACCTGTGATACATATTCCTTTATCACTGCGGCAAACAACATTATTAACTCTTTACATACTACTATAATGGATCCAAGCAATAAGTTCACCAAAGAACAGTTGGGGAAATTATCGCCAAAACTTTCCGAACTACTGGGCAATATAAGCCTTGTTGCAGCTAAAACGGGATTTTTAGAAGGTGAACTGAAGACTTACCAACGCATCTCAGAAAACCAGCCGCTCCAGCCTCCGCCCCAGTCCCTGCCAAACGGGGCACAAATAGCCCAAATGTGCGAAGCAGCCGACGAGTTGGAAGAAAGAAAGGTGAGAGCCAAAAATTTAATTATCACAAATGTACCCGAAAGCGTCATGGCGAATCAATTGGACCGAATTAAACAGGACAAAGTGGAAGTTTTAAAAATTCTCAACAAAATCGATACCACGCTCATTCAAAACTCAGTCAACATTTTCCGTATTGGCGTAGTTAAACCAAATACAATAAGGCCATTGAAAGTCATCCTTAATGATCCGTTGACAGCATTAAACGTATTGCGTAGAAAAAATATAGCTCTAACACACACCGATTGCAAAATTTATTCTGACCAAACCCCTCTACAAAGGCAATACCTAAATGATCTTAGACAAACCCTGGCAAACCGTACCCTGGAAGGCGAAGTCGGACTAACTATAAAAATTGTAAATAATAAGCCAGCAATAGTAAATGTCTCAAAAAACCAAAATCCACCATTGGATATGGCCTAACTAACCGAAAATGCCGGACCAAATGCCCTGATAAAATCAAAATCTATTATGAAAATACACGAGGACTTCGTACAAAACTACATGACCTTTAAGTAACGGTACCTTTACACGGACATGATATATTTATCCTTACTGAAACATGGCTCGTTCCTGAAATAAAATCTCCTGAACTTGGATTCACAAACCACAAGATATTTCGGCGTGACAGAAACCCTAAATCTAGTACCAAATCCAGAGTAGGCGGAGTTTTGATTGCAATCAAGGAAAATATATCAGCGAAAAAACTAAAAACGCAAAATACCTCATTGGAGTAATTATTCGTACAAATTGTCACTCCCATGGAAAAAAATCATCATTGGAACCGTATACATACCACCAAACTCCGACATCCAAACCTACAAGAAACATTGTGAAGACATCGAATTTCTTATGTCAAAAAATCCTACATCGAAAATAATTATTGTCGGCGATTATAATCTTCCCAATTTGAAATGAAACTCTAGTGACAATGGTTATATTACTAACGAAAGTTCTAACGACCCAGCACGTGAAGTGATAGATACGATAAACTATTTAAATTTGCATCAACATAATTTTGTACCCAATATATGTGGTCGCCTTTTAGACCTTGCCCTTTCAAACTGCTTTAAACTGTGTGTTGAAATGTCAGACGATTAGCTCGTTCCGGTGGACAATTATCATCCCCCCTACACATTATAGTAAATATGTACACAAACAATCCACCACTGAAACAAACAACACTCAACTTCAAAAACGCTGATTACGATTTTATTAACTACCAACTCACTAATACAGATTGGACTTTCTTGACCACCAACAGTGATATAGAACAAATACTAGAAAAACTCTATGAAACATTTTCTGAAAATATAAAATCTCATGTCCCCTCGTATACACCAAAATACAGAACATATCCAACATGGTTCTCCATGGACCTTATACTCTTACTGAAACAAAAAAAAAACAACTACACAAAATTTTTAAACTAACCCACCAAATCAACGACTACTTAAACTTCTCAGAAACAAGAAAGAAATGTAAAACACTATCGAAACTGTGCTATAAAGCACACATCACCTCCATTGAGAAAACTGCGCTAGGAACAAAGAATCTTTAGAATTTTGTTAAAAAATTAACAATGAAAGTACAGACTACCCTCCCACAATGCATTATGATGGCAAAATAGCCAATAGCACCTTTGATATGGTTAATTCGTTTGCGGATCATTTCCAAAGTGTATACGAAGGCGAAATTTCAGATAAAAACGTACCATCATACACATATCAAAACACAATACATCTACATAATTGCCTCATAACACAGGAATCATGCTTAAATAAAATCATTTCACTTGACCCTAACAAATCTGCAGGCCCAGATAACATCCCATCAATATTTTTCAAACAATGCGCGTCTGCAAAATCAGGTCCACTCACCGCATTATTTAACCACCTACTTTCTTCTGGACATTTTCCAACCCGTTGGAAATCTGGTTATATTACCCCGATTCTCAAAAAAGTTAACGACACAGATATTAAAAACTACCGTCCTATATACATACAATCAGCACTCCCGAAAATCTTTGAATCCCTTGTTCTCGATTTAATTTATCCATCAGTATTAAAAGTAATTGATAAAAACCAACACGGATTCGTTTCTGGTAGGTCAACTGCTACTAACCTGTTACTTTACCATAACTATATTACAGAATCTTTTATAAAAAAAAAACAAGTTGACAGTATCTACACAGATTTTTCAAAAGCATTCGACAAAGTATCACATAAATTATTACTTAGGAAACTGTATGCCTTAGGACTGAGAGGCAAGTTGTTGGATTGGTTCTCAAGTTATTTGTCAGAATTTAACAGAATCTTATTTGTTAAAATTAAACATTATAAATCTAAATTAATATATGCAACTAGTGGTCTACCGCAAGGGAGTCATCTCGGCCCCATCCTTTTCTTATTATTCATAAATGATATCATAAGTTGTTTCGACGATGTAGAAGTTCTGCTTTTTGCCGATGACATCAAATTATACAAAGAAATAGCCAATATAGGTGACTGCCTAATCCTACAGTCAAACATCGTCAAATTACAAAATTGGTGTGTCGCAAACAACTTATTCCTCAATATCGATAAATGTAAGACACTAACATTTTGTCGAACAAAGACCCCACTATCTTTCAAATACACAATAGATAATAAAATATTAGAAAAAGTCAAAGAAATTAGGGATCTTGGAGTTGTGTTTGATACGCAATTAAATTTTATAAATCACATACAACAAATAACTAATAAAGGCATGAAAATACTGGGATTTATAATCAGAACAATTAAAGACTTCGATTCGCTGGAAGTTATAAAAATCGTATATTTGTCACTCGTACGCAGCTTGTTGGAATATAATTCCATAGTTTGGTCTCCATATTATCAAATTCATATAAGAAATATCGAAAGAGTGCAGCACAAATTTTTAAGATTTATTAATTTCAATTGACACATACCTATTCAACACATTAACTACACATCTTTACTAAATACACTTAAATTGCATTCCCTAGAAAACAGAAGCAAAATAAACGATCTAACTTTTTTGTTTAAAATTATTCACTCCGAATTAGATTGTTGCGAACTCCTGCATCTCATTGATTTTAAAGTACCTACTCGAGAAACAAGGCAAAACATATTATTCTGCAACAATAATTCTGTAACCAACTACCACACACATTCGAATTTTGACAGTTGAAAAACACTGTTGGGTTTTTTTCGTTTTAATACGAAAAATCGAATTTTTGGCATTTAGTCAGATATATTTTTAGTTTTTTGTCCTCTTTTGAGTTCGTTTATTGCTGACCAAGTCCAGTAAGTGTTATTTTATTTTAGTTTTATATCCTTTTGCCCCAATGGCCTTTGCCATGGGGAAGAAACCTCCCGATCCCGCTCCCCCTGACCCTTCAAATTTTGACATTGGTAGTGAGGTAGAAATAACAGCCCTTCAAGTTCCATCTTCTACTCCAAAAAAGAGGAAAGTTTGCGACCTTCCAAAATCAGATTCCTCACAGGTCTCAGTTCCTGTAGCTTCTCCTCCTTCCTTGTATCCGACTTCAGCAAAAGCTCCCTTCATAGTTTATGTTCAAAACAACTCTCCTGGCCACTCCTTACATCCCCTTGAATTTGGTAAATTCATCGGGAAAAAACCACTTGGCATTTCCCCAGGTGGTATCCGATCAGAGGGCAGATATCGCATTTGTGTTGAGTTCTCATCCGCGTTGAATGCCAATAAATTCATAAATTCTATCGACTCCCTCTCTGCAAAAAAATTTAAGGCCTATATCCCTTCTTTCAATATCTCTCGCTTGGGTCTCGTTAGAGGTATTCCTGTAGACCTATCTGAAGAAGAGCTTATCTCGGAACTGATTATTCCAGAATCTTCGGGAAAAGTTATTAAGACTAGGCGTCTTAATTTTAAAGATAAATCGTCAGAGTCTGTAGTTTGGAAACCCTCTCAAACTGTAGTTCTGACATTTGAAGGACAGTCCCTTCCCTCTCACGTTTATTTATTCCACAACTCTCTCCCGGTGGAAATTTATTCATACCCGACAATCCAATGTTTCAATTGTTGTCGGTTTGGCCATTCCAAACAATCGTGCCGCTCTTCTCCCCGCTGCTTTAAATGCGCAGAAAACCATCTAGCAGACCAATGCCCTTCCCCTTCCAATTCCCCCTCTTGCGTCAATTGTTCAGGCTCGCACACAGCCACTCATCCATCCTGCCCCGAACTTTCTCGCCAAAAAAACATAAAAAGTTATATGGCCTCCAATAGCGTTTCGTACTTCTATGCCTCCAAATTAATAGCTCCTTCTAAAAAATCTTTTGCTGAAGTTGCCTCTCAACCCCAAATTAGTGCTCCTTCAAACTTGTCTTACAGGAAGACTGTAACGACAAAACAAGCTTCTCGTCCAATTAATACACCTGGATTTGATCAATTAGGCCATAACTCCCAACTCTTGTTCCCAAATGGTAACAACAGCTCTCTATTTCCTCAAAAATCCCTCTTTTCTAACTCCAATTCAACTAACAGCAGTGCTTTCAATCCTGATCTAAATGCAAATTCCATAAACAACAATACTTCTAATGACAATTCTTCTTTTATCCAAACTCTCCTCATGTTACTTATCTCTGTTATTAACAATAATAATTCTCTACCGTCCAACGCTGCCTCATTACTCTCCTCCTTGTATTCTCTTCTTCCCAATGGCTGCCCCAACAGCAGCAATTCTGCAGTGGAATTGTAGAAGCGTCACCTCCAATAAGGATGACCTCATCCGCCTTCTACATTTTCACTCCATATCGATTGCAGCCGTCTCTGAGACTTGGTTCAAGCCATCTCAACTCTTCAAGGTGAGTGGCTATCAATGTCTGCGGGACGACCGCATTGATGGGAAGGGTGGTGCAGCCCTTTTCATCAAAAACTCTCTCCCCTTCTCCCCTATTTCCATTAAACCCCCAAATTCACCCTTCCAATTAGTGGCAGCCACTGTCTCTAATATAACTTTTGTATCTCTCTATATTCCTCCTTCTACCCCATTTGACCTTCCACTGTGGGTCCACATGCTTAGCAAAATATCTTCTCCCTTGGTCATTTTGGGTGACTTTAATGCCCACTCCCCACTCTGGGGTTCTTCTTCCTCGGAACCCTCAGGTATCAAATTAATTGACCTTTTGGACTCCTTGAACATCTGTCTCCTAAATGACGGATCCTCAACAAGGTTTAGTCACCCTGGACAGAATCCTAGTGCGGTGGACATATCCCTCTGTTCACCGAGTATCTATCCACTAATCTCCTGGCGAATTACTTCAGACCCCTGCGGCAGTGACCACTATCCCATTATTTTGAATTTGGCTCAACGGTTGGATACCAATCACTTTAAAAGTAAGCCCAAATTTATTACAAAAAAAGCCGATTGGTCCCGCTTCAGAGACTCAATCCAGGATCTTTCCCTCTCCCTGCCTTCCCCTTCTTCTGATAATTGCACTTCCTCTTATAAATCTTGGACTGATTCCATACTAAAATCGGCTGACAAGTCTATCCCCAAATCATCTCCTGTAGGCTCGAAGGCTCGCCCTCCCCCTTGGTGGGATGAGGAATGCCTTAGAGTGCTGAAGGAGAGGAAAGCGGCCAATAAGACATACTACCAACAGATGACTATGGAAAATTACATCTCAGCCAAGAATGCCCAAGCTGTTGCTAAACGCACATTCCGTTTCAAAAAAAAAAACAGCTGGCGTAATTTCTGTACCAATATATCCCCTGCTACTCCAGCAGGGGAGGTTTGGTCCATGATTCGCAGGTTTAGATCTTCCTTTTCCCTGCCAAAGCCATCTCGTAATTCTGCTATTTGGATTGATGACTTTATTAATAAAATAGCTCCCCCTTATGTCCCTAATTTTGATGAACTCCCTTCTTTAAACTCCACTTTAAAATCTTCTTCATGGTTAGATGCTCCATTTTCTTTTGATGAGTTAAAAAGAGCCATTGAAATCCTCAATGACTCAGCTCCTGGCAAGGACGAAATCCTGAATATATTCATCCGTCATTCTGATGACAATTCTCTAACCTACTTTCTCTCTCTCATCAATGTCTTTCTGGATTCTGGTATTATTCCCCCAGACTGGAAAATTCAAAATATCATTCCCATTTGCAAAAGTGGCAAAGATCCAAGTATAGGTTCGAGCTACAGACCTATCGCCCTCTCTTCTACTCTTTGCAAAGTATCTGAAAGAATGATTAAGAATAGATTGGACTGGTTCGTAGAAAAAAATCAAATTCTTTCCCCTTCCCAGTTTGGATTTAGAAAGGGTAAAAGTACCCTTGACAACCTTTCTTCTCTTGTTACAGATATCAAATTAGCATTATCTAAAAATGAATATTGCATTGCAGTATTTTTAGACATCTGTGGAGCATATGACAATGTTCATATCCCCATCCTGAAAGAAAAGTTACTGGCAATAGGTATTCCGCCTAAATTGGTAAAATTCATTGTCAATTTGCTCTCCCAGAGAACTATTTTTGTAGATGGGTCTGAATCCCCTCCCCACATTAGACACATATTCAAAGGTCTCCCGCAAGGGTCAGTCTTAAGCCCGATCCTGTACAATATTTACACATATGATCTAGAAAAATCTATTCAATTCTTGTGCAACATACTCCAATATGCTGATGACTTGACTTTCTACAAAATATCCCGTAATATTTTTATTGCAGCATCAGCAATCAACAATGCTCTTAGAAAACTCTTGGCGTGGTTAAATATTAATGGCCTTGAACTTTCCCCCTCCAAAAGCAAAGTTGTTATCTTCACTCGTCGTCGAAAGCTCCCAGAAATTCAGGTGAGATTTGGCGATGAAATCATCCCTATCTCTAAAGAAGTTAAGTTCCTGGGAATGTTTTTAGACTCAAAGCTTACTTGGAATTCTCACATAAATCATGTCATCATGAAATGTGAACGCAACATCAATCCCCTTAGATTTCTGTCCGGAGTGTGGTGGGGATCACACCCATCATCTTTAAAACTTCTGTACAATGCTCTCATCCGAAGTCATCTTGATTATGGATCTTGTCTGTTTGATCCAATGTCCACTTCAAATTCGCTTAAATTAGATAAAATTCAGTCAAAATCTCTTCGCCTTATCTTAGGAGCCATGAAATCTTCCCCAATCAACGCAATGCAAGTTGAATGCTGCGAGCCTCCCTTAAATATAAGAAGGCGATGCCTAGCAGAAAAATATATTTTCAATACATGCTCAATAACTTCTCATCCCTTGATTCCCAAACTTCAATCGTTAAAGTATGAGGTTAATTTGAATCCATTTTGGAAAAAACATTCCCCTCCCCTTCTCTATAATTGCTTCAACACTTTCCTGAATGTTTCCACAAACTCCTATCGCAATGAATCTCTCCCCTTATACTCTTATCCCTATGAAAGTCTTACTTTCTATCCAAAGGTGCACCAATTTATAGGAATATGTAAAAAAAATATTAAAAACTCAGTTCAATCCAATAACGCAGAATTCAACAAAATTATTGAAAATAACTGGCCAAATTATATAAAAATTTTCACAGATGGTTCCAAACTCAGTTCGGACTCCCATTGTGGGGCCAGTGTCTATGCACCTCACAGGAAGTTGTGTTTCCCACACAGACTTCCCAAAGAGTGTTCCATTTTCTCTGCTGAATGTATAGCTATCATAGAAGCTTTACGTCTCATCAAATCTCTCAACATTAGAAATGCCCTCATCCTTTCAGATTCACTTAGCTCATTACAAAAAATAAGCGCATCCCCTCTCAATTCCAATAGCGACTCTTTGACGTGCTCTATCAGAGACCTCCTGCATTCCTTGTCGCTGGCTCACGTGTCAGTGGTCTTGGCCTGGATCCCAGGACACCTTGGTATTGTTGGAAATGAAAAGGCTGATTCTATTGCTAAGGAATCTATTGTTCATGGTCCATTAAGTAGTATTCCTATTCCTGTTAGAGACTACTTTCCTATTTTAAAAAATAAATTACAACGCCAATGGTCCTCTGAATGGAAATCATCCTCCCTGTTAAAAGGTCACCAGTACTCTTTAATTCAACCTTCTATTCCTGTCAAGCCCTGGTTTCACAAATACACTTCCATGCCTAAAAAATACATCTCTTCCATTATTCGAATGCGTTTAGGTCATACTTGTTGTCTTAGCCATCTCGCCAGATTCCACATAGTCAATTCGCCTTATTGTGATTGTGGTTCAGAGGATACTTTAGACCATAATTTTTTTGAGTGTCCTATCAATGACCAATTTCCAAACTTCATACCTGAATTGTTAAAACTTAAAATTGAATTCCCTACCAGTGTACCCTGCCTTCTTAGTCTCAACTCTCCTGAAATTCACTATTTGTTAGCAAAATTTATTTACAAAAATGGCCTCAATATTTAAGCATCAATCACATTTCTTTCTCTTCCCTACGTATACATTTGTTTCTTGCAGTGTTATTATGTACAGTTGCACAGGTTCCTTTTTTTGGGAATCTATACTTCTTCCTACACTTCAATGTTGTAATGACTTTAATATCAACTCTATGTGTCACTCTGTATAAAGATGGAAGTATGGAAGATGTACAAGTTCCTATTTTTGGGAACCTGTACATCTTCCTTCTCTTTAATTTTCTAATTACTATTAATACCAACTCTGTGTGTGCAGTTGTATAGGTTCCTATTTTTGGGAACCTGTACATCTTCCTACTCTACAACATTGTAATTACTTCTAATACCAACTCCATAAATATAACTAATTTTAAAAAATGTAAGAAAATGTAACTAATTTAAACAAACGGATTATGTATCTAATTTTAACAAATCTGAAAATGTAAATAATTTTTAAAAATTGATAATGTAACTAATTTACAAAAAAAAATAATCTGGAAATGTAAATAATTTTAAAAATATGTATCTTACTTTAATACATGGCCAAGATCACCCTTAATGGGTGAAAGCCAAATAAATAATTGAAAAAAAAAAAAAAAAAACTACCACACACATGCACCAATTTCACGATTACACACACTAGGGAACAAATTCACCTCAAATATCGATGTATTTAAAACAACTTTACCTTTATTCAAGAAATATCTGAACAATATTTTTATGTAGAATATTTTGATATCTAAGGAGCATCACATAGGAACTATTGCATGTAGGTATTTGTGTATTTTTATAAATCTACAATGTAAAAACCTATTACCGTTTTCTTTTTAAGTATCTTGCATTTTGTCATGGATTTTTCATCCCATGTAATTAGTCACCTGTAAATTTTGTAATTACTATAACATACCTACAAGTTTATTTCTATGCCATTTACAACTTAGAAACTTTCTCTTTTATTGTAATGCACTATCTTTCCTTAAATTTATCTTATACTTACCTTTCATATGATGTTTACTAGTTATATTCTTATAGTTTATCTTTTTTTATTTAAAAACTGTCTCTGTATTATAAACTTGTCATGTAAAAGCCCATCAGGGCGTTGAAAATTAATAAATAATAAAAAATAAAAAAAATCAGATGTTGAAAAACGTAGTTTTCAGAAGAACGCGTTCAAAGTGTTGCTGGGGGATAATTCAACGCACAAACTGTTTAAAACGGTTTCATATAAGATGCTGTACGGTTTGTCAAATAAGAGTAGAAAATATATGAGGGTTAAAATTAATAATATATGTTGTTCAAATAGCAATACTAAACACATAACTCGTGGTGTTAAAGTAAAGCTGTGTAACCTACATTTTTATAAAAAATTAAAAAGGCATAATAGTGGAAAAAATATTTTTTCATTGCAGTATAGATACCCGCCAATCTCAAAATTAGAATTGCGTATAGGTATATTATTATTACACCTTTGCAATTTTGTGTTAACATAATGAAGAATAACTAAAATGTAATAAAATATGAAGCACATTTTAGAAATTGCTCACATTTATTTAATACTAGCTGGTCCCGGTATACGTTGCTATGCCATTTAATAAAGAAATTGTTTCTCCCTGAATGTCCTTTCCTATTCGTCCCGTTCCCCTTCCGCCTCCCCTTCTTCTCCTGCGTCCTCTTCCCCTCTCGCGTTCCCACTCCGTCACCTCCACCTCCCCTCTCCCCACTCCACTCCCCCCCCTTTCCCCGTCCCGCGAACCCCCCTCCCGAGTTCCCCTCCCCCCTCCCAGGTCCCCCTCCGCCATCCCACGTTCTCCTTCCACCTTCCCCGCCTTCCCTCTTCCCTTTCCCGCTTCCTCGTCCCGCCAACCCTCCTCCCGCGTTCCATATATTCAATTCCAGTACATTCAGTTTTTAAACAGCCCGCGTGCCATCTTTTTCAATTTTTATTAAAATTTCCATTTTCATGTATATTAAATTTGGTACCTAACATAGGTACCTATTTAAAATATCTAAAATTATTGATTCCTTTCAAACTATTAGGGGAGTACCTACTATAAATTTATCTACTTAAAGATTTTGAAAAATAGAATCCCGATTTAAATATCATTGTTTTGCAAAATGTCATTCTCAAACACGCATGCTGTCAAAAGTGCGATAGTCGTTTAGGTTAGTAATAGATTTTCTGAAATTATCCAATTTTCTGCGCAATTTTCTTAATTTTTCTCTCCGTAAGAACCATCCTCGTACTTCAAAGAATATTCTAAAAACAGAATTAGCGAAATCGGTTCAGCTGCTCTCGAGATTTGCGCTTACCAACAAATTCAGCGATTCATTTTTATATTATAGACTAGATAAAGTACCTAGCGTTGCCTGGGCTTTAGATCATGTCTCTAATTTTAGATCTGAATATATTTAACTCATTCAGATCTAAAAGTAGTGTAACTTAACTCACCATTAATGATTCTTCCTTTCTATCTATTGTTAAATTCAAATTTATGTTAAATTAAAGCAAATCGTTTTATAAATCACCTTTTAATCAAATTTATGCCATGAAGAAAAAATGTTTTTTAAAATGTGGTTTACTGTGTTCTATACATTCAGTGTCATTGCACTTCAAAAAAACATTTGAAAGTTAAATTGGTGTTGCCAGTCTACAAATTTAGTAGTTCAAGTTTTTATATTTTCTACTCTTATTTAACAGACAGTATCTCCGTCAATTTTACGAATTTCCTTACAACATTTGGTGAAAGCTTTATTAACAAATGCAACTTTTAGAAAATAAAATTAAAAAAGTGACAATTTTTTTTTGAGTCCTGGTGCCTTTGAAATATGCTTAGTCCCTATCTAAATTTGGGAGGCGGGAATGGGTACCGCCGCCCCTGGAACCTTTATTGGATAACCAACACCTCTGCCATAGGTCACCCCAAGGGGTTCACTACGTTTGGTGATTTTTGCAGGGATGCCCGGGTTCATGGGGTGAGGTTTGTCTAGGTCTTGGAGGCGGATGACCAGGACACACTGAACCCCAGATTCCTACCCACCCCTTAAACCCTTTTCCTTCCCAGAACTCTCCTCTCCTTCCTTTCCTTAAAAAAACCCTCCACACAGCATCCCCAAAGATGGCATAGGCCCTGAGGGAAATTATTTTCTTCAGGGCCTCCTATGTGGAACTCGTATAAAAAAAATCTAAGAGATGATTTGGAGTTAGGAGGTCCTATACATACTAGAGATGGGTAAGTTCTGCATTTTTCCGGAGGCCTCCGAGACCTGCTTCCTTTTGAAAGTACTTGAGTTCTTGGAGCAGGTCCCGGGAGCCACTCCCGACTCGTGAATGGCCCGAGCGCGCAAAAGAATTCGAACGCGCAACCTTCCTACTCGCAAATGGGTCGAACCGAGACGCTCGGTTCGACCCACGGAGGAAAGAATAGAGTGGAGGTGGCGATAGGAACTTTTTCTTCGATAATTTTGTCGCCAGTTTGCGGTAAGAGGTAAGGGACGCGCGGTAAGTATGGGTGGGATTTAAAATGGATATGCCCATCCCTCTGGCCAGAATGGGGGATAATCCCCAGTTTTAACCACTTCACACAATTATTTCTTATTATTTCATTTTTAATTATTAGGTATTTCTTATATTATTTAATTTTTGGAAATTTATTACAAGGGTTTTTTTTTATCAAGAGTTAGATAATACAAACAATATCAAATGTAAATAAACTTTCTTTTATTAGATATCTTCTTAGTAAACTACACAACAACAAAAAGAAGCACTACCTTCATGTAAAATTATTACAAAAAAAAGTAGTCATTTTAAGCAACAATTCATAATGGTATTCAATGCTCACATTAAAATCCATTTTTTTAATTATTGATTCTTCACAAGGTAGATATAATTGTTAGTAATTATTTCAATTGTTACCATCACTAGTAGTTCAATCGTTTTGCTGGAAAGTTTTCCGGGAGTTTTTAAAATTGCTATTTTTATAGATTTCGATGTGCTTTTTTCGAATTTTCACTTTGCCACCAGTTTGGCAAGAAAGTGTAGAAAATAAATGATGGCGCTGCGATCGTTTTCTAGTTTTAAATGGCAACACCAAGATGGCTCATAAGACAAAGAACGTATGTTTTAAAAAACACTTCTGGCAAAATGCATATTTCATAGCGTATTTGTATTTTCAAAAAAATTGCACAAAAAACTGTAATTTAATAGAAGCAAAATAAAACAAAACAGGTTTTAAGTGGGCGTTTATTCCGATATAAAAACGTGGGTACTTAAAAATTTAAGTCTATTAATTCAACACCCGACATGTAATTATTGTCTTCGTCCTCGTGTGATTCTTCTTCTTCCGTATCTTTATCTTCATCTAAACGCAGTTCATCGATATCATCATATATATTACTGCCTCATGCATAATATTCTGCATCAATTTTCATCACGTGTTTGCAACAATTTTTCCAATCATCAGCACTTATGCTATTACATAATGCCCATTTTCCGTTTTCCCAGTGTTTCAAATTTTCCATCTGCCTTTTCCCCTTCCTTGACAATTCGTCTTACCGTTGATTCAGATTTACCTGTGTGTGAAAAATCATTAAAATTATTATTATAGAAGGGAGTTTTAAAAACACACACTAGATAATATTCACTTGGAAAGAAAGAAAGAGAAAACGTGAAAAAAGTAACTTTTTTACGAGTTTAATATTATTATTTTTATTGAGTTATTCCCCTTTTCCTGTGGCCGCACATTAACTGTCAAAATGAAGTGTCAAAATCAGATTTTTTTACCATAACCTCAAATCAGATTGTAATGGTTATTATCGCTCGAAAATTGGCATAAATCTTGTAATACTAATGAAATTTATTAAACAAACAATACTACGTACCAGTCATTTCTGCAGTTCGTTTGCAAACATCTTCTAAATTAAAAAGAAGCTTCTTCGCGTGACACTCGGCTAGGCAGCGCTTGTATCACTATGTAATAATTTATTCATTTTAATTAAATTCAGGCAAACAATGAATAAAAATATTATCAAATCAGCGATATTCTACTCAGATTTAAGACAATAAATCAACCGTAACACGCGCTAATATGACAGCCATAGGCGGCCATAGGAAACGTCATATAATTCGGTGTTGCCATAGTAATGAACACGTTTAGTTCCAATTGAATTAATTTCTACACTTTCTTGCCAAACTATATCTCATTCATTTTTTCATATTCATTCATTTTTTATATACGGGAATATAGAACATTTTACGAACCTGATTTCCCAAGAACAAATTTATCTCTACATTTGCACCTACTTCAGAAAACTCGGGCTCAGATTTCAGCGCCTGCATTTTTATTTTATTTTTTTTTATTATTTCATAAATGATTAAATGTTACATTTTTGGCCATTTTTGACTACCATACTAGGCTATTGCCCATGTTGTGGTAGTCATACATGTAATATAATTTTATATAAACAGATAATAAAATATAAGAAGAGAAAAGAAAAAAATAACATATTTAGGGATAAATAAAACTAAAAACAGATAAAAATATAAGAATTGCAAGTTATCTGAGAAATAAAGAAAATTTAAAGAAGATGAAATAAACATTGGTGAGCATTATTCTTCTTGAAATAAAAATAGAAATAAAATTTGGTAAGTAATCTTCTGCACGAGAGTACATGTTTGTAGTCATTTTTGATATTCGTTCTATGAAAGAAATTGGAAAGAGTGTTAGAGAAAGTAATTTTTTGTTTGATTTTTTTTAAATGCAATATTATGTTAAAGTAATTGATTAATTAAATTTGTAATATTTTTAAAATTAATATTAATATTATTTGTTTTTTATTGTAATATTAAGCTCTCATGTGTTGTTTGAAGAAATCTCTTCCCTTTTCAAATATCCAATGATTGATAGGTACGGGATTTAAAGAGAGATTTAGAATTATGTGACTTTATATCGACACTCAAAGCATTATACATTTTAGGAGCGATATACTAGCATATATTTGATAGCATTGGTTCTAAAGAAAGAGGTACCCACAAAAAACGAATTATATGAAATATGATAGTACTACAATATACGTTATCGTATGGATAAGCTATCAAGAGTATAGTGAAATACTCCCTGTCTGGTCAGTGGTTGAGTGGGCATAGCGCTTGGGTACCGCCCGAGCGTCGCGTGTTCGATTCCTCGGCTGGCTAAGTCCTCCATCACAACACAAGCAACATTTTCGGCTTTCTGTGGTGGTAGTAGGAGATTTTCAAACATTGTAGGGTTATTCGTAACCCGGGAATGTTTCTCTTTAAAAAAAAAAGAAAAAAAATATATTGTAATAGAATTGAATATTTTGTTGGATTCCAACCATCTTTATCTACAAGTTTCTTCCACTGCTCTCTTACCACTGAATCTACCGGAAACCCGTAAGATCAAAATATCAATAATATACCTGCAGCAAAAAATAAATAAATCAATTTTTTTTATTTCATTTTCTGAAGTTAACAATGTTCTCACCAAATGTTTTTACAGCATTTAATGTGAAACCATTTGAAACAGTGTACCTATATGTTGAATTATTCTTCAGCAAAACTTTGAATGCGTTTTTCTCGAAACTTTTTTAACTCATTTTTCAACCTGGTTGACAACATTTTAAATAAACTATACATCTGCCTGTATGTATTTTATTGCATTTGCATTTACATTTGCATGAACCAAGTCTTAAACTGTTCGAAAATCCAGTGCCTATGGCACCACGTAGGGGAATTTTCATATCTAAAAAAAAAAGAAAAATGGTGGACTAGCGAATTTTTTATTCGATTTTTTATGGAAAATTTTCAGCGTTCTTAAAAAATAGAAGGGGGCCATTTGTAAAAAAATCCCTATGTGGTGCCATAGTGACTAGATTTTCTAACAGACTTGGTGCATGCAAATCGGATGTATAGTTTTTCTAATATGTTGTCAATCGAGTAGTTTCGAGAAAAATGCGTTAAAAGTTTTGCTGGAGGAAATTAAACATACAAAATGTTTAAAACTTTCTTTAAATTTTCTTAGAATTTCGTTAAAACATTAGGCGATAGCATTATAACAAATTCATCTTTTAGAAAATGAAATACAAAAAAATGACATATTTTTAGTGCCTTAAAACCTTGTTTAGGATTTGATCAAGGGAACGCGGAGGCGCTTGGAGGCCCCCAGGATCAGAGGCTTGCGTGAACTGAATAAAAATATTGTAAAATTACGTCAACTTTTTGGGGGGGGGGGCCTCATTCAGCTTTGCCGCCCCGGGCATTTGACAGGATTAGTCCGCCACTGGCTGATGGCATTCCAGAAATCTTGCTAAAAGAATGTAAATATGCACTATCTAACCCAATCTGTATGTTGTACAACTTGTCACTTTCATCTTTTTTTTCACCCATTTTTAAGTCCGGAAACAAGTGGAATATATTAGAAATTACAGACCGATACAATTATATATAACTAGCAGACCCAGCCACACGTTGCTGTGGCTAACAAAACACAACGCCATTACCCAATCTTTATAAAATCCACACCACCCGTTTGCCAGCTGCCCGCTGCCCGCTGCCTGAATTGAATATTTGAAATTGTCGGCTTTTCTCTACTATAATAAGCATGTATTATACGTATAAACTAATTATACAATGCTTGCAATGCAACACTGGATATTTGAAAAGGGAAAATCAAATACCTACTTACTCTAGGACATCTATTTTCCAATTTCTTCCGTAGAACGAATTTCAAAAGTGACTATAGTACGGCCCGCCAGCCGTTTTAAATCGCACAAAAATATGTTTTCTTTGAATTTCTCGGCTTTTCTCTAATATAATTTGCATCTATTATACATATAAACATTCCTCTTCAATCACTCTATCTATTGGTGAAAACGGTATGAAAATCCGTTGCGTAGTTTAAAAGATTAACGCGCACATACATTTTGAGCGACTTCATTTTATACTATGAAATGAAATGATGATGATATTCCAAAAATATTTGAGTCGATGATTACAAAGTAAATTACTCCTGTTTTCAAAAGTGTTCTAATTGAGGAACAGCATGGATTTAGATCGGCGAAATCTACAACAACAAATTTACTTTCCTTTACAAGTACCATTGTGAAAGCCTTAGACCAGTGTTTTTCAATCTGTGGTTCGCGACCCCTAGGGGGGTCGCGAAGCTTTACTCGGGGGGTCGCCGGCAAAAGGAAAAAGGCGAGGTTCTAACTACAATAAAAACACTATTTCAGTGAGAAAGATGGGCTTGTTTATTTTTCAAAATAAAGAAAATAATTCTCTACCCGAGAAGCATACGGATGGATGTATGTCCAAAAGGGTAAATGTTCAGGAGAGCCAAAAAACTATTTTTTTGTAACCATGGTCTCATAACATCATCGGATATCCAAGCTGATAGTTAAGAAAAAAAGTAATATTAAATCATATTTTAAAAACGAGCAATTAAACGAAATGTTTTAAAAACCTTTAAAAATATTGTAAAAAAAAAACGCTGACTTGAGTCAAACAAAAACATAGGCTTGAGTCCTTCTGCTTCAAAATGAAGTGGAATCTTGTGTTATGACATTTGGTGTATTATGAAAGGATCAATGTTTGAATATTGTTTACTTCCATAGAAAGCGTAGTAATGTATAATTTGAATCATAATACTACATAATACGTAGGATTTGAGTAATAATCAGGGTTGCCAGGTGTTCGGTATTCTACCGAACCGTTCGGTATTTTGGCGACGTGTTCGGTGTTCGGTATGACAAAAATACCGAAGTATGGGCGGTTCGGTATTTTTTTTCTGATTAATTTTTCTCCCTAATAAGCTATTCAACTATCAGATTTGACGTAATCGGCAAACGATATTACGTAGCATCCGTACTTAGTTTGTGAGATGTTGCCGTTTTGTGCACGCGCTCACCGTTTTCAAGCCATTTCGCGGATTACTATTACACATTAGGTGACTACGTACTTGCGTAAATGTGATTATTCGAAATAATTTGACTGCTTACATTGTTTCAAAGTCCAATAACACCCCCCCCCCCGACGCGGGTTTTCCCAAGATATCACCGTGAAATCTAGGGAAATTTCACCCCGAAATTTTTTTTTGCTCACTGTTCGGTATATTTTTGGAAAAGACCTGGCAACCCTGGTAATAATTCCCAAAATGCAAAAACCATAAACATGCAAGTCCGCAAGTCCATGTGTACATCTATCTGCTTCTAAGATAGTTGTTGCATCAAAGGTAGTTGCATCCCATATACATTTTTGAAAATCCTATTTTTGTTCATGATATGACCTGTATCTTTCTGCCACTGATAAACATAATAATTTACTTCAAGTCTGCATCAAAACTCATTTCTTCAAATGTTGGACGTGCATCCGTATGCTTCTCGGGTACAGAATAAATGTATTTAACTTGTTGTCTGTAGTATGCTTCTCGGGTACAGAATAAATGTGTTTAACTTGTTGTCTGTAGTATGCTTCTCGGGTACAGAATAAATGTATTTAACTTGTTGTCTGTAGTATGCTTCTCGGGTACAGAATAAATGTATTTAATTTGTTGTCTGTAGTATGCTTCTCGGGTACAGAATAAATGTATTTAACTTGTTGTCTGTAGTATGCTTCTCGGGTACAGAATAAATGTATTTAACTTGTTGTCTGTAGCTATGACCAAAGGGGGTCGCCAGAATTTTTCAACCTGTAAAGGGGTCGCATACTTAAAAAGATTGAAAAACACTGCCTTAGACGATAACACTCAGGTTGATGTCCTCTACACTGACTTCTCCAAAGCCTTCGATAAAGTTAATCACCGTATCCTCATGGCCAAACTTTATGCTATAGGCATTAGAAACCCTTTGTTATCATTTTTTCACTCTTACTTGACAGATAGAAAACAAAGGGTTAAAATAAATAACTTTGAATCCTTTAAAATTGATGTAACTTCCGGCATTCCCCAAGGAGCCCATTTGGCCCCGCTTCTTTTTAACCTTTTTATTAATGATATCACTAAAGTTTATCAGACACGTTTCTGGCTAGTTCCTGATGATAATAATATTCTTAAGATTATTAAATCCCACCTTGACTGTTTACTATTTCAACTTGACCCTATTCCAACGTGGTTATTAAAGAAGTGCTGCAATGATATTTCTCCCTTTCTGGTTTGTCTTTTCAATAAGTCACTTAGCACGGGTGATTTCCCAAAACCCCTTAAATCAGCCGTCGTAACTCCATTAATAAAAAAACCGCAATTGGACGCTGAAGATCTTTCAAATTACCGACCGGTTTCAAATCTTCCATTAATATCCAAAATTCTAGAAAAAATCACTGCTTCACAGATAATATGTCACTTAAACTCAAATGAACTGCTGACTAAATATCAATCCGCATATAGAAGGTTTCACTCGACGGAAACTGGATTACTACGTGTTTTGTCGGATATAACGCTTGCTATCGAGTCGGGTAAACTGGCACTCCTTTCAGTCTTAGACATGAGTGCCGCTTTTGACACGATTGACCATGATTTTCTTATTAAACGATTAGAAGAATCCTTTGGTTTAAACTGCGGTGTAAAGGACTGGCTGATATCTTACTTGGTCAACCGCGTACAAGCCGTCAAAGTGGGGAAAAAACAATCAAAATATGCAACCCTTTCATCTGGAGTTCCCCAGGGGTCTTTTCTGGGCCCACTTCTCTTCATCCTCTTCACAAATGATGTCGCTAAAATTATCGAATCATTTGGTCTTCTATCTCACTGCTACGCTGATGACCAGCAAGTTTACTTCTACTGCTTACCAGAAGAAATAGTCAGTCTTAAAACTCGCATAACCGAGTGTCTAGAAGCAATCACTCGCTGGATGACCTCAAATAGATTGAAACTGAATCCTGCAAAGACTGAGTTTCTCTGGACAGCCACAAGTAGACGTCAGCGTAACATTGATAACTCCCCAATAACCATTTCAGGAAGTGACATCACTCCAAAGACATGCATAAAACTACTAGGCGTCAATCTGGACGCTGATTTTTCCCTTAAAACTCAAGTGAACAGAACTGTAAGCACGGGGTTCTTTCAATTAAGGCAAATTAAAGCAGTACGGAGAAACTTGACCACAGAGGCAACTAAATTACTAGTCAATTCGTATGTTGTTTCACGTCTAGATTATTGCAACGGAATATATGCTAGTCTCCCAAAATATCAAATCAACAAATTACAATCTGTTTTCAACGCTGCGGCAAGGCTCATCACCGGCGTATCTAAATATTCCCATATTTCTGAGCATCTCAAAAATCTTCACTGGCTCAAGTGCCCCGAGAGAATCCAGTTTAAGCTCTGCTGGATGGTATTCAAGTCTCTTAACGGAATGGCTCCGACTTACTTATCGGAAATGTGTATTCCAGAAAATTCCAATTCTCGACAATCAACCCTCAGGTCAGCAGCAACATCAGCGATTGGAAGGTTGAAGGAACCAAAGCGCACACCAGATACTAAATTCGGTGAGCGTGCTTTCGGAGTGTCGGGACCTAAAGCCTGGAATGGACTGCCACACGAGTTAAGAATGATCACAGATTCAGCGCAATTTAGAGCTAAACTTAAAACTCATCTTTTCAGACAGTCGTATCAATAAGTTAAAAAAAACTTTCACCTTCGCCTTCACGGCTCGCAACATTGTAAATAACTAAGTGTGTAAAAGCAAATTCTTAAAATTCTCCAGACTTTAAAAATAAATATTAACTCAACTTTGGCATTAATCTTCTGTTAAATATAATTATAAATGTAAAACTCATGCAATGTCCAGTGTTTTGAATATAATGTCCTCCACGTGCAAAGTCGTATCTTCCCCATAGCATAAGCATAAACTTTCTAATAAAGTGTGTTTTGTCGGAAGTGTCCTGCAGGTAAGTATGATTCTGTATCTATTTGAAAATAATAAAATTAGATAGAGCCTAGGATTTATAATAAATTGTAAAGCGCCCTTGAGGTGATTTTTCACAAAAACGGCGCTATACAAATTATCCAATTATTATTATTATTATTATATTGATTCATTTACGATTGGTGCAAAATTAACTGCATGGAACTTAATGTTGATAAATGCCAAAATTTTGTTATTTTATAAAACCAAAAAACCTATTATGTTTGATTATAAACTAAATAGTGTTTGTCTATCTACTGTCACATCTATCAAGAACCTTGGGGTCACTCTAGACTGCAAACTTTCTTTCCGTGATCACATTAATAATATCGTAAATAAATCACTTTAACTACTCGACTTCATTCATAGAATTATCTCTGACTTCAAACATATAAGAACACTAAAAACTCTCTACTGTTCGCTGGTTCGCCCTCACCTTGAATATGCTAGTGTCATTTGGTCTCCTTTCTATGCTGTCCACATTTGTCACATCGGATCCGTACAACATCGTTTCCTAAGAGGAATTGCTTGGAGGTTGGGTCTTGAAAGAGGCAAGTACTCATATGATGAAATTGAACACATTTTAAACATTTCTTCTTTAGAAAAACGTAGAAAGGACACTGATCTAATTTGCGTATTTAAAATTATCAACAGTATTACTATTCTAATTATAACTATATTAATTATAACAGTATTACCTTCCCGTAGACTTCGAAATAATGAATTGCTGTTCCTCAATCAACATTCTACTAATTATGGATACCATTCTCCCTTATCCAGAATGTCGAGACTTGTCAACGCAAGTCAAAGCATTGATTTTTTTGGTGTAAAACTAAATGACTTTCGGCAGTCGATACGCAATATTTAAATGCTTCTTCATGCTTTGACTTGTAGTATCTCTTTATGTACTTTTTACATTTTATATTGTCATTGCTTTTAATTTATATGTGCTCTCCCTTCACTGTCATCTCTGTTTTTTTATTCGTGTTATTATTATGTTTTTAATGGACTGTTGTCCGTAAATTAATAAATAAAAATAAATAAAAAATAATTATAAAAAAATATGCATCCACACGTATAAAATATAAACAAGAAAATGTTTAATGTGTTATCATGTGATTTATAAATAAATAAATATAATTACTTAAACTGTTTTTTTACTACATTACGAGGTAAGCCATCACCCTACTAATAAAAAAATGAAACGAATACAATACAATACAATAACTCTTTATTTATTTATTTATTTTTTTTTTTTTTATTTTTATTTTTTTTTTTTTTACATTAACTCCACACAGGAGGCCCTTAGGAAAATAATTTCCCTCAGGGTCTATGTCATCTAGGATGCTGTGTGGAGGGTCTTTTTGAGGAAAGGAAGGAATGAACATTGGTCTTGAAGAGACCCATGTTGTAGGAAGGAGGAAACACAGAGGCCGGCAAATCATTCCACAGCCGAGCTGTTGAACACAAGAACGAGTCGAAGAAACGACCCGTTCTCATGTGACAAATGTCAACTGTGTACAAATGTTGGGCACGCGTTTGGCGTGTTTCCCGACTATGCACCGGTGCCGAAGGGATCAATGATGCTAGTTCCTCGGAGCATCTTCCATTGTAATACCGGTAGAACAAGGATAGCATTCCCACCCAACGCCTGTGCTCTAAAGATTGCAATCCGTCTGTTAAGATGGGAGAATCTATCAAACGGACCGCCCGTTTCTGCACAGAGTCGAGGGTATTTTTCAGGTATTTTGGAGCTCCAGACCAGAGGTGGCTGCCAAATTCAACCGTGGGGCGCACTTGCGATTTGTACAGGGTTAGCAGTTGTGTACTATTAAAGTATCTGCGGGCCCTGTACAGTACGCCCAGTTTTTGGGAGGCTAACTTTACTCTGGCTTCGATGGAGCCCCCATACCTGAGCTGGTCACTTAGGGTTACACCAAGCATATCAATGGAGGGCCTGTTCGGAAGATTGCTTCCGTTGAAAGAGACTAGATTTTCATTGCGATCCCTTTTAGACGTAATCAGACAAGATTGGGTCTTTGAAACATTAAATTCAACGAGATTATTTTTACCCCAAGAGAAAACACTCTCGAGGTAACCGTCCATTCTTTGCTTCAAAGCCTTACGAGCTGTTGGAGTTTGTGAGCCCTTTGGGGGCTTGTCAAACAAAAAGCTATCATGAACTGTACTGTCATCCGCGTAACAATGAATTGGTGCACATGACAAAAGGTCGTTGATGTGCAACAAAAACAAAGTCGGAGACAGAACCGATCCCTGCGGGACGCCAGCATTTATCGAGTGTGAGGAAGAGGTGAAACCATCGACTACCGTCTGAATCGACCTCTCCCTCAAGAAGTCGGCAATCCACGTACACAAGGATGCGGGAAGTCCGTAAGAATGCAGTTTGTTGACAAGTCCTCGGTGCCAAACCCGGTCAAAGGCCTTGGAGATGTCCAGTGCAACCGTTTGGGTCTCACCGAAACGTTCCAGGCATCGCCCCCAAACATGCGTCACATACGCGAGAAGATCACCGCACGAGCGGTTCCGCCGGAATCCGTATTGACGGTCGTTAATAATTTTGTTCTTCTCGAGGTATGTGAGCAGTTTGTCGTTGATCACACGTTCCATCACCTTAGACAGAACTGATGTGATCGCTATGGGGCGGTAGTTGGCCGGGTTGGAGCGGTCACCCTTCTTTGGAATAGGATGGATAACCGCTTTTTTCCAACCAGAGGGCACAGAGCCAGTCTTCAGGGACAGTTTAAAAAGCTTCGTCAAAATTGGAGCTATTTCTGCAGCGCACCTTTGCAGTACCAGGGCAGGTATTCCGTCAGGCCCACTAGCTTTATTAACATCAAGCCCTCGTAAAACATGGCTTTATTGCACATAAAAGGACACATACATAGAAACACTATCCAAAATTATGGAAAAAACATATCAAACCGGTATAATGAGTGGTCCTATCACAAAAGTAATCTCTTCCAGACAATCTTGGTATGGAGAGAAACAAAGAATTTTAGCAAGCAGATAGGTAGTGTTCACTAAAGCTTGTAGAACATAGACGGGTGCCACACACAGCTATAAAAGTTGTGGCTTGGCCTATTTCTGCCCAGGCCCGGACTGGGACCATTTGGGGCCCTCCGCTAAAACCTGTAAAGGGGCCCCTAACGTGGGGTGGGGTGGGGCTCCAGAAAACGGGGGGTCCGGGGCCTCCCCAGATAATTTTTGAAAATAAGGTGCTTGAAAACAATGAAAACGCGTTTCTACGCTATATTGGCACCTATAAAGAAGAAGAAATTCAGATAGGTTTTTATATGAATATTATGATTTTCGACTTTTGTTAACTTTATTATTTATTGAAATGAGAAATTCACAGTATTTTTAGGATACCACAACACTACTAAACACATGCTGTAGATTAGAAAAATAATACTAACATTTAAAAAAAATCCTGTGTGTTTAACAGTTTACAATGTTGTATACTAGAATAGAAGGGGCTTAACTTAACTGAAATGATTCGAAATTTTGCTCCCCTAGCCCTAAAGTAACAGTTTCTTTGTAAGCAACTCACTTGTTAAAGCTACTTCATCTATTATTTTATTTTTGTCCAAATTATAAAATAAATCCCTCTCAACATTAATAAAAAGCAGACTGGACAAAAGGTCTTGGCCTAAGGACGACCGCGGTCGATTTTTGACGACATAGCGGACGCATATTGCCAATTGGTCCATGACAGCTATATCTTGGGTGCTGTCCACCATTACGCTGTAGATGATGCTATCCTGGAGGTCTTTCAAAATAATGTTTCGACCCATCGAGCTAATTATCTTGATTAACTTGTTAATGAAAGTCTTTGATAACAAAGTCAACATTGATCCTCGTCCAATGGCTTTTTGGATTGCTTTCCTGTGGCTTTTCCTTTTTCCTTTATTTTTATTCTGTGCTTTTTGCTGTCTTTGATACATTTTTTTACATGGCTTTGCAAAATTACATCATAATTAGCCACCAACATGACCAGTTCAAGGAAATTACCATGATTTTGTAAAGAATCAAGAGCGCAGGCTGCTTCGCTTTGTCACCTCTGTAGGCAATGCCTTGCCTTCCTATAAACAAAACTATTGTCTATCAAACGTTGGATGACCAATCTTCTAGTTTGAATTTCACTTTCTTGCTGTTTAGTTTGGTTGGTATTCAGGAGACTTGAAATATCGTAGCCCTTTGGACTTTGGAAAGCTGCTTTCGCAGCAAGTTCATGATGGGTAGAGTTTTCGTGTATTTCTACTGATTTATACACATTTTTTGAAGAAACATCATAACCAGTAATGTAGGTAGAGTCTCTGTGTTCTTTATCTCCAAAAGTCATACAGCACGAACAGTACACTTTAATCAGCTGAATTGAATATGATTTTTGGTGTATTTTTTCACCACTTGGCAAATGTCGGTAATAAAGTTTAGAAGGCTCAAATGGCAATTTTGTATCTTTTCCTTCTACAACTTGAATAGGATGTTTTTCCATGAAAGCTTTTTTAATCGTGATTGGATCACTTTCGTATGGACAATAATCACCCAAGTTGTTGTTTAGGGAACGAACCCATACTAAGTGACCAACTTTTTGCAATTTTTAACCCCCCCCCGGTGACCAAAAACCTATGGCCCCGCCGCTCATATGTACCAAGCGTAGTATTTTGAAACCTCCCCCCCCCCAACAGGTCACGTAGTATGGGTACGTTCCCTTAGCTGCATCACAGGTCTCCTGATTTTCTTCATCATCTTCTGAATCAGAATTGAAGCTTGATTCGCCGACAAGAGACGATGGATGATGGTCTACATGTGGCTGATTGCAAGCAGGCGCCTCAGCCCTCTCAACTGTACAAGAAGAAGTTGATGTTGTTCACTAGTAGGCCAGTGCAATTAGCGCAAAAAAGGGGGTCGCGATCGGAATTATTCCGGTAGTCCCAATTTTTTTTATATGTTTTATATACTTATCTCCTGATGAAAAATCTGAGTTTTCGACCTTGGGTCACTTGAGCTTTCGCCGCCATTTTGAAAAAACCAGCCGAAATCGCGCCAAAATCTAGTTTTTCTTAAATATCTCGTTCCCATTGAAAATTTCGGCTAAAGTAGCTTCACAAGTTTAGTAGAACATAAAATTACCTACAATTTTTATTTAGAAAAATTTCTTCTATCTCTAATAAGTATTGAGAAACACAGCCGTAAAAATGTGTATAAATTTATAAAAACAAGAAAATTGCACGACTTGGTTTGGTTTTTTGGACGTACCTCTTTTTCAGTGCAATTTTGTGAAAAAATTACTGATATTCATTTTGTAGAGAATAAAATTTCTAATAAGAATTGTGATTTTTATGTTTTTTGTATTGTTTTTACTGATTTAAAGTATGAATAAACAAATATCGGTAGGTGAAAACATAAAAATTTATCGCGATATTAGCACGTCATTCGACTTTTGTTCACTTTACATTTTTAACTATAATAACTATAAATAAATTAACTAGAGTGGGGGGTCACCCCCCCTCCTCCGACCCTTTCACCCCCCCCCCCCCCCCCCCTCCGGTTCCCTGCAGTTGGTGCCAATTAGCCACTCCAGGACTGGCAATCGGGCGTCATTTAGTTCTAAATTGAGGTCGTCAGCTCCAGTGGTTTAGCTTCTTAGATGATTTTTTCAGATAATTTAGCTCTTTTTATATACAAAAATGACATTTTAAGAGTTATTTCTTTGGGAATCGGTTATTTTTGTATTGAAATCTTTCTTTTTTCTCGTAAGTTCTCTATAGCTGCCAGCCCCCATGAAACTTTTGTCGGTCATAACTTAGGCTACACAGGATTATAGCTCTTATAGGATTATGGACAGGGCTGGGCAGTATTTGAATTACTTGTAATTGAAATACGTATTTGAAATACAAATACGTATTTTGTATTTGTATTTCAATTACTTCCTAAGAATGTATTTTGTAATTGGTATTTCAATTACCTGCTACTGAGGTATTTTGTAATTTGTATTTCAAATACTTATGGCTTCAAAATACATTTTCAAATGCATTTAGCGATCTTAATAATGATAATGAAAAATAAACTGACATAGATAATGCATAGACTAAAAAAGCTAGAATCCTGTACTATTGTCCTATTGTCCATGGGTATATTTATGTATTGTTCTGAGCTATAGCATTCTTACTAATGATTATTTGTAGTTTTCTTATCATTGCTTTAAAATGTACTGTACATTTTTTTAATGTCAAGCTAGTTATTATTGTCCTGTGCTATAATAGCACTGTTATTGTACATTTGGATCATATTATATGTATTATACTTGTCATTGCTTTGTATTGTACATTTTTGTATCCTAGTATTATCTCAAGAACTATAGTAATAATTTGATTGATAATCTAGTATTATGTTCTAGTTAATTACTGTAGAGCGCACTTGAAGTTAAATAACACAAAACTGCGCTATACAAATGTCATCTATGTATATAAAAATGCATCCTTGTTTCCCTTGGTTTGGTCACGCCATAACTTCAGAACGACTTTACCTATTTCATTCAATTGTGTTTAAAGTTTTCTAATACCTACTTTATAGAAGGTTCTTACGGAATGAAAAATTAAGCTAATTATGTAGAAAATTAGATAATTTCAGAAAACTTAATGACTATTTTAACGTCGCACGTTTGACAGTTCTCGCGTTTGATGAAATTAAATTTAGACGGCAGCTGTTTTTTTTGTAACAAAAGAATTGTCTATGGATTTTTTAAATTATAGATATTTTAAATGGGTACCCATGTTAGGTACCAGATTTGGTTGACTGTTCTTATAATATACAAAAATGAATATTTGTAATAAGTATGTAAAAATTAAAATTTTAATTAAAAAATTGTATTAGCTGGCACGCGAGTTGTTTGAAAACTGAATGTACTGGGACTGAATAACTAATGGAACGCAGGAGAGGGTTGGCGGGACGGGGGAGAAGGGAGAAGGTAGGCGGGGAAGGTGGAAGGGGAACGCGGGAGAGGAATGGGATGCGGGAGGGGAATGGGGACGCACGGGAAAGGACATGCAGGAAGAAATAATTTATTTCTTTGAATACGGCATTGCAACGCATGCCGGGAACTAGCTAGTGTTATTATAATAAAAAATATTATTATTTTTGTCTAACACCTAAGTCCTATACCACAAAACTTTGCAAGTGCACGATCAATTTTTGCACGGCTCTGTTTCACTCTGCTCCGCTTTGCTTCTATGGAAACACACCCTTAGATAAGGGCACTTACGATGCAACCAAAGGTTCTACCTAAACCAAATGTATTTTGTATTTTATTTATTTATTTATTTATTTATTTATTTTCGGGAAATCGACAGTTTACATTTTTACAGTTTGTACATGTTTGTATAGCCAAAATAAAACCAATTATGGATTTCCTCCATGTGACTTTACCTCTGATTAACAGCATAATAAAAAAAATTAAATAATAAATTTATAATAAAGCATTATGAGATCAAAAATTTTATAAAACAAAAGATTAAGTATATAAAACTAAAATTTACATAAAACATAAAATATCAATACATTGGTAACCATAAGAAGCCAGATTGTACATATAAATCAAATCACAACAGAATTAAAGATAAACGATAGAAACATAGACACATAACATATTCATGAAACATCAGAGAAATACTCTTTTATGTACCCCTTATATTTGGTAGGTTCGGAATTGAAAATGTCCACCTTGGATAATATGCTATTGTAACTATTGCATAGTCTGTTCAGACAAGAATTTTGCTTGCAGTTTGTCTTGCATTGATCAACCCTGAACAGGACAGAAGAGCGTGTTGTACGCGCAGGTACATTAAATTGAATTTTATTTAGCAACTCTGGGCATTGAATATTATTGTTAACTAATTTATACAGGAATATTGCATCCTTATGATGCCTTCGTACACTCAATGAATCAATTTTAAAGTATGAAGCTGCCTCTGCATAATTATTAAATCTTACATATGACTTGTAACAAAGATATTTGAGGAATTTGTTTTGAATTGCTTCAATTTTGTTCGTATGGATTTTATAAAATGGAGACCAAACAACTGACGCGAACTCCAAATGACTTCGTACGTAGGCAAAGTAGAGTTGCTTAATGACGTTGATACTATTAAAAAGTTTTGTGTTCCTCATGATAAAACCTAACATTTTAGCAGCTTTATTTGTGATTTGTTGTATATGAAGGTTGTATTGTAGTTTACTATCAAGGGTTATTCCAAGATCACGAATATCTGAGACTGTTGCAATGTTGTTGTTATTTATAGAATAATTAAATAATGTTTTATTTTTATTTCTTGAAAAGGTAATATGATGACATTTTGAGACATTTAGAAATAGTTGATTTTGTTGGCAATAGGTAAATATATTGTTTAAATCATGTTGTAAATTGACGCAATCGTTTAGACTTTTTATTGGCTTGTATAGCTTGGCATCATCAGCAAATAATTCTATTTCAGAGTATTTAACAACATTGACCAAATCATTGATATATAAAATGAAAAATAATGGTCCGAGATGTGAACCCTGTTGGATCCCAGAGGAAATTTCACTGAAATCTGATTCGAAACCCTTTATTGCTACTGCCTGTGATCTTTTGAGTAATGTCTTTGTAATTTGTATTTTGTATTTGACATTAAAAAATGGTTAAAATACTGTATTTTGTATTTTGTATTTCAAATACATGACTTGAAAGTATTTTGTATTTCGGATTTTAAATACATGCGAAAAAGTATTTTGTAATTTGTATTTCAATTACAGCAAAGCATGTATTTTGCCCAGCCCTGATTATGAATTTCTTTATCTGCATAACATTTGTGAGGGTATCGAGTCATTCTGTGGGGTTGAATCAGGAACGTCAGAGCAACATGTAGAGATGAGGCCTACACAAATTAAGAGGGATGATAAAGACGTCCAAACTATCATTGATTGGTTTGCTTGCCATGAACCATTTCCTAAACAAACGTGATTATGTCTATAAGCAGTGGCACGATGATAAAGATGGGAAAAGATGGGGAAATTTCTTATGTCAACTTTGGAAACCTACACTTAAAACCAGCAGCATAAAAAAATCAGCGTGTGACTGTGACAATAGATCCATCAATGCTATTCCATCGTATGTGTATTGCCAATAAGTGTGAAATTGAACATAAAGAATATTTCCAATATGAACTATCTCCTGTCCCACTGTCTCTTTTCTCAGAGGAAGGCATGCGCAAAGAAACCAAATCCATATTTTATTTTTTACCAATCCTCTTCCAAATAACACTGAACTGGGAAGCAGTATACACGTAGTTAGTAGTAGATGGAGGATATTTACAGCACAATGTTGTATGGGGTCGTGCTCAACCCTTTTCAATCATTTTTTAGCAATATGTCAAGCTATGTACAAAATCATTATGATTCCCAAATTCGGATGAAAAAAAATATAAGGAAAAGTTTCTGGGAAATTAGAAGAACAAGTCTCGTTTTATTTCCCTACTCAGAGCCTTATTTGAACGATCGCAAATAACGACAGTACAAGCTGAAGAGGATGCTTATATATATAACAACCACAGCAAACTCATTGTCATCTCAACATGATGCAGTCATAATCATTGGTCAGGATATTGACCCGTTCGTACTCCTCACAGCTCTCTCACCTCCAAACTCATATGTATTACCAAAAAGTTGGTAAAGGTAAATCACCTGACGCGTTCTATGTACTCCAACAAACGTTTTAAACATATTGAAATAGTTAAAAACATTTTATTTATTCATGCCATAAGTGGCTGCGACATAACTGGTGCTCCGTTCGGTCAAGGTACATACAAATTTTGTAATATTCTTCTCAAGAACCACTCAGTGAATAAAACTTGTGTATTTCAAGATCCAAAAGCCAAGCGAGAAACAATCATTTTGACTGCCGAACAATTCTTTGCACTTTTGTATGGCTGCAATGAGAAATCAAATTTGGAAAATTTAAGGTAGGTACATTCTTTTTGCCAAAGGAGTGAAAAAGGACAAATTAATATCCAGGCTATCATACACTTCAAAGTGCACATTTGGCTTGGTCACCATAAAGATCCAACTGAATGTGGGTGGAAGAAGGAGGCTGTTGGGTTACTAACTCCAGTACCAATGATGAATGAGACTGCACCTCAGGTGTTGCTGAACTTTATATCATGCCAATACAAAAAAGGTTGCGCTAGAAAGTGCATATATAGAAAGTCGGGTTTGAAATGCTCCCTACTCTGTATTAACTGGAATGCCATCTCATGCGAGAATGCTGTGGCAGCCCTCGTTCATGATGATGACGAGGAATTTGATGACCCAGTCGTCATAAATTCGGCTGATGAGATATTGGAAGACTATATTGAAGCTTTTCGGGGCCCGTAAGTGGCAGTAAGAAACTAAAGTCAATAGTCATAAATTTTAAGAAAACACATTTTTTTCTTCTTTTTTTACCACATCTATGTACTATGAATCTTAATTAATATTTTTTATATGTTATGATTATATTATCAATGCTGTTATGTATGTTACAGGTTATTTCAATAATAATTGTTTTTAAAAAAAGAATAATCAAGGAATGCCAAGATTATCTTCTGATTCATTTTTTCCTAATTTTTGTGAAATTTTTGTATAAGAACCTGGATAACAAATTGCGAAATAAACATTAAACATATGAATTATACTACGTCTTTTATAAAATTTTATTCTCTATAAAATTGATAACAGTAATTTTTTCACAAAATTGTACTGGAAAAGAGATACGCACAAAAAACCAAACCAAGTCGAGCAATTTACCTGTTTTTATAAACTTATATACATTTTTATGACTGCATATCTCTATATTTATTAGAGATAGAAGAAAATTTTTTAGATGAAAATTGTAGGTAATTTTATGTTCTACTAAACTTGTAAAGCTACTTTGGCCAATATTTTTATTGGAAACGAGATATTTGAGAAAAACTAGATTTTGGCGCGATTTCGGCTGGTTTTTTCAAAATGGCGTCAAAAGCTCAAGTGACCCAAGGTCGAAAACTCAGATTTTACATCACTAGGCGAGTATATAAAACATATAAAAATACTGGGACTACTGGAATAATTACGATCGCGGATCGCTAATTGCACTGGCCTATAGGGAATCCCCTTTGCTACACCATACTGTAACTAGAATTACTTATGATTTTCAAAATCATAACTAATTGTAGTTACAATATAATTAATTTAAAACATTGCTCGTAATAATTATATTTTGACCATTGCTGAATAAACCGACAAACTACTATCCATATTTTGCATAAAGTACCTCCTAATTTCTATTGTGAATTTATCCCCAATGTGAGAAAGTTTTTTATACAGTTTATTTTGTTTAAATTATGACAATTAATTTGCCCTATTAGTAAAAACCTTTAAAGTAAAAAAAAGCAAAAACTAATATTGTTAAGTTTTTTACATCACGTACTATAAGGTACGTGATGTAAAAATGTAGAATAAATAGAACAAAATTTCAAAAAATTACAACCCATAATAAAAATAATAATCTCAAATTTCGATGACCTACTACAGTCGTGTCATCGTTTATCTCAGAGGTAGAGCTTGATGGTTTTAATCACGTAAACTTTGAACTGGCACACTGGAAATCTTCTTGTTTCTTTTTCTCATTTTCATCTCTCTTTTGAAAACCACTCTTGTAAGTTATCTTCATTGTTTTTGTTCCGTTCGTAATATTAATTAATCAAATAATGTACCACAACTCAACTCTAAACAAAAAAAAATAATTTAACAATTTAACTAAAAAAAAACAGCTCTGTAAATTTAGCAAACCACATCGCATAAAATCGACTTGTAAACAATAGTGTGGGGTGGATGTTATTATAAATGTAGGAAAGGGGGAGGGGAAGGACGATGAGCGCTTGCGCGGCCCTACTGAGTGATCAACTGATCTGATAGGACATCGCGGTGCAGTTGTCGCCGTTGTCGGTATTAGTTCATTTATGAGTTGTCTGCTGGACATTGGACACACGACACACGTCACCGCGCAGACGATGCGGATGACAGTGTATCGTATAAAGCTTTCGTATACACGGCGAGATATAAACAGTTGTTGGACATGTTCTACTTTTGGAAAATGTAATTTTTTTTCGAAAATGTAAACAAACATTTCCAAGAACACAAAATAACAACTATCAAGACAAAAACTTTTTTTGTACATTTTGTGGGGCCCCTTCGGGGCCCCCTAGCGCCGGGGGCCCTCCACGATCGCGGACCTGCGGACCTGGCCAGTCCGGGCCTGTTTCAGCCTATCGCTCGCCGTATATTCCCATTTAGCCGGTTCACACGGTTCAATTTTAGTTGATCAACTCGACACTTGAAAGCATATTGACAGGTGTGAACCTTCTTTCAACAAAGTTGAACAAGTTTTTTGTTGACCAACTAAAGTTGATAGCCCGTCTACTTTTGACGTTCGAGTATGACCGCGCCATCTTGGTTACCATAGTTACTCGCGGGCACAAGTAGACGTCAAACGTTTATGTCAATATTCGTTAGACATTCCTAGTTTCTACCGTCATGGAATCCGTTTCAACGAAAAAATATCTGAAATGATCGGATGATTTGATGTTCAGATTTATGCATCCCTGTCTTTGGGATCAAAAACAAGAAGTGTACAGAAATAGAAATGCCCGTGATACTGCAATAAATAATATGTGTTTCATTTACACTAGGTACCTACCCAATATATTATGATAATGACAGAAAATAGCGGTAAATATTCAGAGACATGCGTCACCATTAATACGCATAAGTTAAAAGAAAAAACAATTTGTACAAATCTAATAACAATAACTACCGATAACTACCTATGTCAAACTTTGACGTTTGGCGTTGTCGTTTTTAGGTTATGGTAAAGCTAACTAACGAAATATGCATTATTTCCTTGCTTCTCCGGTTACTGTAGTTAGTAGTAATTATTATTAATTTAAACATTTCTGAAAAAATTTATAGCCAATTTTGGAAAGCAGCTTATCAAATTGTTTTTCTGTCATCCTCAAGTGATTTCTATATCCTTCGGAGTCTTCTATGGCCATCTCTTTCAAAATTGTGTTGGATGCGCCTAATTCACTCCTTCTCATGATCCATTTTCTCGCCCAGATACGACGTTTTTTATGCTTTTCTCGAGCTAGTCTCGCAGAACATCAGAAGTTAGAGAGACTCACGCACTGACAATTTTAGTTGACGCCATCTTGAATGTCAAATTCGGTTCTACTTAAATTGAAACGTGTGAACATAATCGTATTCAACTTTTTACGTTAAATAAAAGTGGATCAACAACAATCGAAACATCTGAACGCGCCTATAGGGAATGTACAGCGAGCGACATGCGAACGAAATACGCCAAGCCATATCTTTTTATAGCTGTGTATGGCACATCTGAACTGTTACGTTGTGTCTGAAGAATTAATTACTCTGTAATATTTACAGAGTTTTACAAGTGTTTTCCTACCTAGCTAGATCTTTTCTAAGTCCATCAAACCACCCAGTTACGTACTAATAGGCCACTTGCATAAAATTTTAAAATTTTTTTTTTCGGTTTAGGCAAATATTCTAAGACATTCTGTATTTTTTTTTTTTTAATCGTATTTTTGAAACCCTGGGGATTTTTTGAAAATTTCAATCCGATAAATCAGACCATTTTTTATAAACCGGAAAGACGGGACATAATTTTATAGGTGTGAAAAAACGATAATTACATAGCCGAAAATCATTTTAAAAAAAAAGAACGTTTTCCACACGAATGGCACAGGAGAATAGCAAGGCATACCAAAAATATTACATCTCATAAATTTTTTTTTTCCTTGATCCATCTTATTGATCATAAATCATTATAATGAACAGCGTCTATATTACTACATTCAATGTAATATACTTGTACTTGTAAATTATAATAATAATAAGAATATTATAAAATTTAATTTTGTTAAAATCAGCACCATAATCATTATAGGGAACGTACCCATACTACGTGACACGTTTAGGGGGGGGGGGGGGGTCTTCAAAATGTCACGCTCCATACAAATGAGCGGCGCGTTGCTTAGGATTTTGGTCACCGGGGGGGGGGGGGGGGTTAAAAATTGCAAAAAGTTGGTCACGTAGTATGGGTACGTTCCCATACCTCTAAAACATGTACCGACATCCTCTTCACGTTCTGAAGAGAACCCCGTACCCATTAATTGTACGGGGTTCTCTTCAGAACATCTGTCAAAAAATCAAACCAAATGATAAGTTCGCAGAGAACAAACAATAAATCTAGTGAACGAATTCAAAAATTCGCCTGAAATCAAAGTGATGCCATATAAAAAAATAAATCAGTGTGGAATTTTATAAAATTAATAGGGACATTTTCGGCGACGGGACATTTTCATGTAGTGACGTCACGAGCCCAAATAATGGATTTATTTATTTAAAAATAAAAAAAAACTGTACATTTCTAAAACTTTTTACTAACATTTTCGTAATCTTAGTAAAAAAACTCTATCCACACGATTTTTTCCAAGTCGTTATGAAGTCCATGCAAGTGGCCTATTGAGAGTCAAACCATTGAAGCATATATTTTTTTCTCGGTGCGCAGGGCCCCTAGCCGAGGTGGGCCCCTAGGCAGTTGCCTACACTGCCCAATGGATAATCCGATACTGGTCAACTATCCAAAAGTTCGTGAAGTATCAAAATTCTGTTTCAAGGGTGTGAAAAGGGGATGGGATGGTTTTTTTAAATCACGTACAAACAGTGCAAAGTTTCATGAAATAAAACCGTTGATTTGCATAAAAACATAGCCACAACGCAACACCAGAACACTCTTCTTCACATATTTAGATGATAAGATAGATACGTAGCTGAAGTCCCTGACATTGCCCGGGCTTTATGCAGAGTTTTTCGAAATCAGACATAGATAGTAATTTTCCTCTTATGCATTGGAAATTTTCCCTAGATACATTAAACATTTTTTTTGTAATATTTTCAAACACGCCCGCGTTTTAATTGTGACGTTTTTAGAAGGTGAAAGATTATTACTTATATTCATATTCAACAGATGGCAGTGTACTCTAGTTTTTTACGAATTATCTCATTTTCAAAATCGTAATAAGTAGATTTGTTTAATGATCAACTGTCAAAATGCTTCAGTGTAAAATACAGCTTTTAAAGTGTTTTAGTAGATTTTTCCAACATATTTGTATGCCAGTGTAATAATGATTGAATTAGTAATGCATTCAACGAGTTTTAAAGTGTTTCAAACTATAAAATAGAAAAATAAAAATTTTGTGGTTAGGTATGTTTGCGTATTTTTTTGCCGATGGGATTGGGATTTGCAATGCAGAATTTTTAATAAATAAACCAATAATCGAGTTAATTGGTAATGTGGATTTAAGATAATTAATGTGTCTGCTTAAGATGAAGTCATAGTAAATAATGCAAAATCATATGTTTTTGTTTTGAAAATTTGATCGCTTAGAAGTATTGTAGATGCTTCAATTAAGAGCATAGCAGGCCTAGCGATTTTTTCCAGATTGGATAAAATAGTTATAGTTTTTGTCGCTTGCGTCGCTCTCAGCACATTTTGAAGACAATTCCGCCAAAAATCGTTGCTTAAACTGATTTGTATCCTTTCATCCGCTCGGAAATCCGAAGTTCAAACGAACACTCCCGAACAAATAAAAAATGGTATATTAAAATATCGTTGACAGTTTTGGCGGATTGCTAATTCAGTCGAATGTCCATGTTCCCTATATGTTAGGGAATTTTTCCCCGAAATTCCCTATTTTGTTAAAAAAAAAAAAATAAAAATATGTGAAAATTTTTAGAATCGACGAATTAATTCAACGCCGCATTTATGTTGTTCAGTTTTTAAGATAAATGTGTGATTTTTGCGATGTTAATACTAGAAATCTCTGTGTTTGTAAATTTAACTCCGCACATTGATTAAAACTAAACAAACATCTAAAATAAATCAGTTTCTCCTCATCGCGACATTCATATTAGACGTTTATTGCTTCAATTTATGTTATATATAATGTGTCCAAAAATATAATATTCACGACAAAAAATATAAATACCAATAAATATGGGATATTTTTTATTAGATTACAACACTGGAAACCGCCACACACGATGTCGTCATTTTTTGTATTTTGCTGGACTGTTGCTGGACCAACGTTCTAGGGCTGCCACAAAATTTGAATAAAAAAACAATCTTGGAAACTACATTTATTAAAATCAAAGCCAAAACCTTTTTTACAGTAACTATTCAATTTGGAGGCGGATATGGGTACCACCGCCTCGGGAACCATTTTTTGGATAACCAGCACCTCTGCCATAGGTCTCCCCAAATGGTTCGCTAAGTTTGGTGACTTGAGTGAGCAAGGGTGCCCGGGTTCATGTGGTGAGGTTTTTACAGGTCTTGGCGGCGGATGTGCCTGCTCACCTGCTGCGTGGCGGGTCGGATCGCGAGAGACTGGGTGAGGGAGGACTTTTGATCTTTCCAGCCAAACTTTGTCAACCCATTTCCTTGCACCGCAGTTGGAGGGATGGATTATACGTCCGTCACTCCTGGACACACTAACCCCTTAGATTCCTACCCACCCCTCATAGCTTTTTCCTTCCCAAAACTTACTATCCTTCCCTTCCTCCAAAACACCCTCTACATAGGAATCCCCTAAGATGACTTAGACCCTGAGGAAAATTATTTTCCTCAGGGACTCCTGTGTGGAGTTAATGTAAAAAAATAGGTACTTATAATGAAACATTGTGAAATTTAGATATTTTATTAATGACTTCCATATAGTTATTGGAGATGGATTCCGGAACGCCTCTTATTTCAATATTACATATTTGTTGCATGTATTCAAGTCTGTCTATCCTGTCATCTTGTTGTGATACTGTACTTGATAAAATGGTATTTTGGTTTTTTAGATCAAATCACACTATCATCATCACTATGTCATCTTAAGGAATGCTGTGTGGAGGTTATTTTAAGGAAAAGAAGGAGATGAAGTTCCGGAAAGGAAATAGATATTAGGGATGGGTAGGAATCTGGGTTTCAGTGTATCCAGGCGTAACGATTCATCCCTTCAACGGTGGAGTAAGGCGATGGGTCGAGAGATTCAAAGTATAGAAGATCTACAGTCTCTCGTATCTAGGATGAACGAAGTATGTATGAATAATAATAATAATAATAATAATTGGATAATTTGTATAGCGCCGTTTTTGTGAAAAATCACCTCAAGGGCTCTGGAGTGAATGATGAATGTAAGTAAGTCTAAAGTCATATGCTTGAAAGAGAGAATACGAAAACAATGTGCAACATAGTTGTGAATGATGAATACTTGGAGCAGGTGGATGAGTTTGTGTATTTGGGAAATATGTTTACGAGAGATGGGAAGGCTGATAGAGATATTGAAAGAGGGGTGAATGCAGGTAACTCTATTAATGGATATATGGCAGTGAGTTATGGAACTGGCAGAGAAATGATGAAAGTAGACTGAATGCTGTAGAATGAGATCCCTTAGGCGTATGTGTGGTAAAACCATGTACGATCGTGTGAGAAACGTAGTGATCCGCAAAGAATGCAAAGCTGATATAAGCCTAATGAGTAAGATTGAGAAAGGAACGCTCTGATGGTTTGGGCATGTAGAGCAAATGAACGAGGGAAGGAGTGTAAGGATAATATATAACGCAAATGGTAGAAGAAGTCGGGGACGCCCAAGAAAGACATGGCACGACCAAGTGAATCAGATACTTGAGTGGGATGATGTCAAGAGTCAGAATAATAGAAAAGCATATATGAGACGATGTATGAATGTGAACGAGGCAAGAAGTGTGTGCCAAGACCGAGTTGTTTGGCGGTCCGTCCTCTCTGCCTACCCCTGCGGAGAAACGGCGTGATGGTTAGTTAGTTAAATTATGAATAATAATAATTAACCATTTATTTGGACAGCCCTATTTCGTGTGTAACTTGACACTCGCTTTTGAAAAATAAAATAATATTATGACGGATAATATACATGCCTTCTTCGAAAAAGTAAGACAACACGGAAATTTTTATATTGTAAAAGCACTGATGGGCTTTTACAAAATGTTTAATTTTTACATGGTTTTACTGCCAGATACAGAGATATCGAAAAATATTATACAGTTAGGTACAGTTCTGAATCTCAACCATTTAATAATAATAATTGGATGATTTGTATAATGCCGTATTGGTGAAAAATCACCCCTAGGGCGCTGGTTCACTTGATCGTGCCATTCTCCCCCCGACTTCTTCTACCATACACATTCACCTCGTTCCTTCTCCTTATACTCTTTTCTTCATTCATCTGCTCCATAATGTATTCATAATTAAATAAACTAAGTAAAAATGGTCAAAAGGAATAAAACTTCCGAATAATAAAAGCTAATTGAAAATAATTTCATTTATTATTGTTTACAAGTAATGGGAGTTTTGCCTACCAAAGTCATCGCCAAATCAACAATTTTTGCCGGTACGCATATAATTAAAATCATTAAAAATATCAAGCAGAACTTAATAATTAGTAATTGATTTCAATGATAACATTAAAAATATTTTTCGAAAGCCCACGTATAAAAATAAACATAAAAGCAGTTAAAAATTGATTCGTAAAACCGAGTGATCACTGTATTCATATTTGGGTCCACGGATATTATTTTTTGCACACAAACAAGGCAAAACGTAGGAAGGTACAAGTATATGGCAGTCCGTGTCCTGGCCACTATCGTTTTAAAATATATCTTTTTGACAAAATTCATTCACTTTCCCCGTCCAAATTCAGTGGTCGAATTTCTTTTCTCCAGAGTATACGTATTCTATACAAAAACCAACACATGCATGTATTCTTAATACTACTTTACAGAACAGAGCGTCACGAAAGAACCTCTTGTGGCGACTGACTTTCGCGTAATGAAGAGCAGTTGGAAATGGAATCGCTTTTATCTGTTTTGGGTACAGATAAAAATGGAATATTACACAATAAATCACAAAATTATTTTTATTTAATTATCATTTTGTATAGTTTAAATATTGTTTTAATACACATTATTTTTATTTTTTTCAAATACTTGTTTTTTAATACATAAAATCGATTTCAAAGTACATCGATTTACGTAGTTTTTAAAAATTATTTTACCTCATTATTTGCGCATTTTATAAAAAAATATAAATGTGGGGGTATAGGTTGATATGTGTCCTATAACAAAATATTTTTAAATATTTTTTTTATTTTCGTATATGACGACAGATGGAAAAAAATCAGTGGTACATTGACGATTTTTTGAAAACTGATCTTTTATAAACAGTTATAAAGTAAGAAAAAATATTTTTTTTAATATTTAATTTAAACTTGTGGTATTGACAATGCATGTATCTAAAAAAACAGAGTTACAAACTTTTTTTTTGAGGTGCTATTATCGACACAGATGACTTCGAAAATAGGCAAAAATCTGCAAAAATACGAAAAAAAAATTTAATATTGAAAAATCCCTCGCGGGCTCTTAAATACTGCATGTAGAACATACCTTGGCCCTTAAAAATATCGGTCATTTTTTTTAGAAGTTTTTTAATAAGCCTATAAAAAAATAAGGTAATTATCGGTTCGGACTGGCCACGCTTATTACGAATAATTTTTAGAAAAAAACTTTAGATTCGCCTTAATTACTATAAAAGGAAACTTTTTGGCTTTGGGGCGGCGGAAAATAATGCATTTTAATTTTCAATTGCATAAAACCAAAATTCACTTCGCGAACCGAAGCAGCGAAAATCCGCGGCCGTAGCTGTCACTGTTATGGACTGCAGCCGACTTCGTGGAATACCTACATGAAATACCGCGAATCACAAACCATGTTACACAAACCTAGCGTAGCAGCTAAACCACTTGAAAACTGGGATGTTTTTCTTGCGTTGACGCGAGCAGGCGTTATAAAGGGGCACTTTCTTTTGTATCACAAACCATGTTACACAAACAAGCCCGCTAGACAAATTTCATAAATACGCCCATTATCTCACGAAGTCGGCTACAGTCGTATTAGCTCTTGATAATTTATCAAGAATACCAACATTAACAAAACATGAACAACAAAAGTGACAGTTACGGCCGCGGATTTTCGCTGGGTCGTTTCGCGAAGTGAATTTTGGTTTTATGCAATTGAAAATTAAAATGCATTATTTTCCGCCGCCCCAAAGCCAAAAAGTTTCCTTTTATAGTAATTAAGGCGAATCTAAAGTTTTTTTCTAAAAATTATTCGTAATAAGCGTGGCCAGTCCGAACCGATATTTACCAAAAATAAAGTATAAGGTCTAAAAAACACACTTTCAAGTCCAAACTCTCCTATTTATAAACCCTTTTTCGGATATGGTTTTATCGTGTAATGTGGCAAATTCAATTTATTTTATAATAATCGCAAAAAAAGTTGATATTTACACCCAATCTTCCCAAAATAAAATAAAATATGCATTTTCGCGTTGATATTTTACAATACAGCCGCTAGTCGACGAATTCGGTTATTCAAAGTGACCCCTATGGCGTCCACCGAAGGACTACTGTCCACGGCACAGTAGTGAACTAGTGGATCGCCTTAAGGTGCTGCAGTTATTTTTGGAAAGTACCTTATAAACTCCGCCATTTTTCGACCATAATTTCTGTCAAAAGTTTGTTAAAAGGGTATATTAAACACTTCACAACTTATCAAAATTCAGTTTTGTTATATATATTTGTAGGTTGTGATTTGTGATAATTATTAGAAATTCTTTTAAAAGAAACTTCATAGAAAATATTTAACGTGAAACTCAAAATTGAATTTCCTACGAGAGTTTATGGGTAGAAAATCCTGAGAATATTTCTGTTTCAAATGTTTACGATTTTATAATATTTTTTTATAAGTCCTATTAAAATTCAGAGGTATGATGTTTTTAAGGTGGGCGGAAAATATTCAAAACGGTCACCAAAAAATTTCGAGCAATCTTAGAAAAAAGTTTCAATTCCGGCTGGCGCTCCAGTAGTTTTTGAACGTCTAGTGTGCAAAATTTTGTAAAAAGTATCAAAATACAGCTTTTAGACATTCAATTTCTTATATTAGAAGAAGAAGATATTTTGGTTTCTCCTTATATTTGTGCTTTAGTGTTAGGGGGCCGTCACACTTAGCTATAGAAGATCATTTGACTTGGCGTATTTCAGCATATCGCTCGCCATATATTCCCATTGCGAATGTACGGTGAGCGATATGCCGAAATACGCCAAGTCAAATGATCTTTTATGTCTGTCGGCCCAATTATACTTATCATTGTGAAATTGCTGGTGACAAACTGTATTCGCAGTTTAGCGAGTATTTGTATAAGCATAAATATATTTTGGGGGGTTAATTGAAGAGGTGCTCATGTTAATTTTTGGTAATTCGTTTTAGGTAGGCTCAGAATGTATTTTAAAACATTCCTTATTTGAATTTGAATGCTACGAGTACAAGGGCGGATCTAGCTTTGGCGCCAGGAGGGGTCACATAGCGCCAGGGGGGGTCACATAGTCGTGTTCAAGTCACTAGAAGTTTTAATTATTTTTTTATAATAATAGATACAAGTAAAAAGTAGGTCCACCTATGTCCTGGACCCAGCCTTGTACGATTACCATGCAAAGGCTCTGGATTGAAGAAATTGAAGCCTATACAGAATGTTCGAGACGTACTTGACTTACTATATATAACCAATTGTTAACTTTAATCAGTGATTCCTGACATTAGTTTGGGAAAAATGTGAATGAAATTTTGGTCTCCCGTGACATTTTTATGTTTTTAAAATTTTTGAAGATGATACTTCTTTAGCACCGTTGTGATTTGAAACTCGATGAAACGAAAAAGAGACGAACACGTACGTCTATAAGATTTAGCCTGCGAGACAATGAGATAGTATAATCGGTCACCTATTTGTATGGTGCTTCGTAGCCAATCATTCTCCTCTTTGGGTCTCCCCACTCTTGTCTACTTTAGATTTCCGAAGGTTTCACTTCTACCGCGTGTGAATTAGACGCTGTGATTTTTATTATTCCTGTAACATTGAGAAATTATATTACATTAAAATCAAGCTGTACATTTCGGAGTACCTGTAAATATTTAACTGACTCAAATTCCGGGAAGGAATTCTTCAAAGAACAAACCTTCTCAATGATTAAAAAATGTAATATGCTCATTAATTAGATTAACACATTTATAACAATTATTTTGTTGGTACATTTTTGCGTGCACAATGTGAGATTTTGAACATTTTCAACAATCCGATTTACTAGGAAGTAGTGGTAAGGTTAATAATGTGTGTATTGTAACAAATGACCCCAGTTTCTCCACAACTGACGTTTACTTGCTGGCAGCACTGCTTTGGTTTTTTTGTGTGGATTATTTACGGATTATTTTCTGTGTATATGGGTGCGGGCGTATGTCAGACGCGACGTCAAATGTTAAAAGAAAATTGCGATTAATGCCTCACTTGGGCGGTTAGTTTGACGGTTTCAGCAATCAATAACACGGTAAACCGCGCACGAGTGATATCGCGACATATATACAGTTATTTGGTAATTTCCCCGTGACCGAGTCGAGTGCCATTTTGGTACACCACGCCTGCTCAATATGTGTAAATTGCCCCGATATGATTTATTGCATATTCCGCCTTTGTGTCTCGATTAGACTTTTTTAGCGGAGTTTATTATGTGATTGGACCGCGGGACAGTTTTGTAATGCGTTTGTAAATGTTCTATAAGCATGGGGCAGTCAAGGTTCCTCGGTGTGGCGGTGAAACTGTTCGTGGCTTTGTCGTGCATTCTGCTGAACAATTTATGCACTGCGGCGGACCGAGGTAAGATTGATTTTGTTTGCACTTTAATAATAATGCATTCATAGAGTGAACGAGTTTGCCTCAAACCTGTGCTGCATTGCTTGAGTTTGACGTAAAAAGTGGGTGTAGTTATAATGTCAAAAAAAATCAATCATCACAAATAACAATTATTATTATGGTATTGTTTTTAATGTAATATGTTGGTGTATTACGCATTTATCTTCAAAACTACTGGTAAATATAAAATCTGAATAGGATATATTCATGTTAATATTTTTCGTGTTTGTTGTTTTTATTTATGTTTTTTTCATAACATCTTGTTTTGTTAGTTGTGGTCAACTTAACCAATTTTTTTCAACATTCATATTAATTGCGCATTTTTTTTAAATTTTACTGGATACGCTTTTAGTAGCAATTATTATTTAGGAGTACACATTATTATTCTAATTTGTTACATGGAAACAAGTGCTTTCGAATCCTTTGTTCATTTGTAAATTGCGATTTTTTTTCTTCAAAGTCATCAATATAATATTTATTTCATCAATTATAATATTTATTTGATATAATTACTTGTGGGTACTAACTTGACATATTTAGTTTATTTATATCCACTTTTCCTTGATATATGCGAGTTCTCTCTTAAAGCTCTTATTTTTACTCTTTGGAACCGAGTGCTATAAATAGAATCAATGAGGTACTCACAGAGGTAGATTGCCTTGCAAAGTTACAATTCCCAATAAAGTATTTAAAGATTTCACTTCTACACACTGGTAAAAGGCAACACTGCTTTTGAATTATGATTTATGGTATTATTAAAAGCTCTGTAACAATCTCTCCTTACAATGCCTCAACTGTGCAAATGGAGTAACCTTCTAAAGGAAATATTATGTTTAAGATTAGTAACATTTGGCTTGTTTGTCTTTTTTCTGTTGCGATGTCTTTTACTATGTTGAGGGATGTCTTGTGAATGGCCAGTTCTTTTTGTTGGGAATATTCAATCACTATGTTTATTGAATAATTAACTTCTTCTTCGATTGTTGGTATTTGACAGTTGAAGTGAAATTGTTCAGCCAGTCGACGGCATCGGGAGTCTCTTGGTTCAGTACAGATGTGCCTAAGGGAAATTCATGAAAGGGACATTCTTTTATGAGGTGTTCTGTTTGAATATGTCCACATTCACACAATTAAGTCAAAGTCCTTTAGGCCCCATTTAAGCACAATGGCTGTGACTACATCAGATGCGGTTCAGTGAGGTTCACGACTTCCGAGGGAGAGAGAACCCTGGCAGTTTAATAGTTGGGTTTTTCATGATAATGGATTCGCCACGACCCTTCAGGGGAGTGTCATGATAGAATCTGAGTTTTGCCTCGGGTCCAATAGGATCTTCTGGCCACGAAACGGTTAGCCGGGAGATTTGCAAGGTCATCGTGAAGTGGAATGTTGCTGTTCATGGCCATTTTTGTATTCCCTGAAGGTTGTCTGTCGTCTGGCCTTGCAATATTCCAGAGGACAGGGAGCCGTTGTAGGGAACTGGAAGAAAGTATTCCGCTCACATAATTCTAGGTTAGAGCCGTACATCAGGCGTCTGTCCAGCTTTACCCAAGATACCTACGACTGCTTTCATGAGTGTTCCTCCTCCAAATTATAACTTATAAGTAGATACGATAGATCGGATGGTATACCAAACAATACCTTTTTTTTGGCACCCCTCCACGAAGATATATATTGATTAGACCAGTATTTGATTCACTTGATCATGCCATGTTTTCCTTTTATAAAAATTGTTAGTTGATTGTAAGTTAGATTATTATTGATAAATACAATGTAATAGAGGCAGCATCTAGTTAGAGGGGAGGGAGTAGAAAGAGTGTTTGGAGAATACCTATTTGAAGCGCAACTGTGTGGGAGAGACGGTTTGTGAAAGAAATGGCACAATGAAATGAATACAAGAGTCAAAATAATGGAATACTTTTTTAGGCAACACCACCGAGACTCCTTTAGGATCTCTCAGCTTGAGCAATATCAGTTAAACAGAACTGCTTCTCCCTGGGTTCAGCAAAAGGACAACGAACCAACATTCACACTTCTTACAGGCGTAGGCAGAGAGGATGGACAGCCAAACAACTCGGTCTTCCTTAATTCACACAAGTTCTTATACACATCCTGTTATTCTAACTCTTGACATGGTCCGATTCAAGTATTTGGTTCACTACCTAGCGCCATCAGTTTAGTAGGTACCCATAATCTCAACCTGTAAGAAATACAACAATATTGTTCTTTCAATGTCTGTATAATTTTGTTAATTTGTATAATTGTTGTCCTAGTGAGGTGACAAATTGTATTGTAAACATTTTTACCTGCAGTGTAAAGAAACAATAAATAAAAAATAAACCTGATCGTGACAAGTCTCCCTCAAACGTCCCCAACTTCTTCTAAAATTCACACAATAAATATATTATCAGCCTTGTAATCGTTGAGAATCTCCACATTTCTCACACAATCATGAATCCATAAGCTTCAGGGATATCATCTCTACAGCATTCAGTCTACTTTCGACCCACCTCCGTGTCTCTCTGCCATACATCAAGCAAACTGTACTCATTTACATTCATAAGTACAAAACCCAAGAAACAACAACTAACACGTACTTTAGAAACACTAGATCTCATGCTCAAAAATATATCCAACAAGTAACTACTAACACAACATTTGGGCAAAAAAGCTTCTTATATTATGGCATTAAACTCTACAATAAAATACCACTCTCACTCAAAAACCTCAACATTATAACATTTAAATTTCAAATAAAAAGCTGGATACTAAATATAGGGAGATCAGAAATAGAAAATATACTGATAATCAAATACAGACTAAAACCGAATCTAGTGAACTGAATTATAAAAAAAACACTATCTTACTTACTTAAAAATTATTAAAAAAAAAATACTACATGATATAGGTATGTTATATGTAAATGAAATCCTCAGCACGGGAGATCCCAGTGAGGATATCATTATCTCTACTTGTTATTAAGAAATGAAGACAATAAATCATTATTATTATAATATTATTATTCATCATTCACAAACTATATTGCTCACTGTTTTTGGTAATCTCTCTTTAAATACCATTAATTGTATGATGAAACAAATTTGCCTCCGATCGTGGGTTGTATGAAAGTTTCTAACAATCACTGCCAAGGGGTCAACAAAGAAATCAATAACTTTACAATATTGGATTGATAGACGTAACTTACGACAATTTATATCGTTAAACAGCATGGTTTCACTGTTGACAGCCGAACCGATATAGACAGGAAATAAAAAGAAATCGATTTATGCCGATAACACTGGCGAATCTGTCTACGAATTCACATTCAAACGCCAATTAATTATGTAAAAATATTAATAAATTACTAACCTAAATGTGCATTAGCAGTCCACATTTAATTTTTGACACTAAACGAGTGTTAACTAGTTAATGAGTTCTTTAGTCATATTTCAACCAATTTCGTTTCTCAAAGATAAATAAATTAATTAGGTGTGTGGATGGTGTATATGACATCTTTCAATTCTAAGAGCTTCGTTAGTTCAATCCATTAATTAAATAAATCAGCAATTTTGTGTAACGAATGACATTGTTCAAAAATATGTGTATATTGACAGTTAACCAAAACTTATTGCCATCCTAAAATTTATCAGGGTGGCGATAAGTTTTCGGAATATTTGCTTGCGAATATTGATAACTAACGTTAGATGACGGATTTGGTCAATATCGTATTTATATAGGGTTTTATCGATTGTCCATGCCTGGTGTCACACTTCCTATCCCCAAATAACACGGTTGCTTCTCTGTAATTCAAGTCATTCTCAGTATTAATATTGTCTTCTGTTGTTTTAGCATCATTCTACGGGGCGAGTTACATCGCCTACCCTCTTCAAGAAGCCAAGGGCTCAACCGACTTGAGCTTCAAGTTCCGCACACAGCTCTCTGATGCTCTCCTTTTTCTGGCTGCCGGGAAGACAGACTACTGCATGGTAATATTTCATTCATATTTATGATGGATATAAATATAAGCACCTATGGTGTAATTTTTCACAAAAACGGAGCTCTGCAAATTATCCAATTATTATTATTATTAATATACCAAAAATTTTACTGCAGACAAGCGATGGTCGTGATGGAGTTATCTGCTTCTAAATGAATATTTGTTGATCATTGAAGAAGAAGATAACACGAATAATCTAAAAGTAAATATCTAAGAGAACAAACAAAACACAGAAAAATAAAATGACAACGATTGCAACTGGGACTCGAACCCAGAACCTCTCGTTTTATCGAGATACATTTCAATGATATATTACATTGTTGGGAATAACCTTCAAAAGTTATAAAAGGAGAGTTGTTCTTATAAAAAATTGAATATTCATTTAGTAAATAGGCCAATATGGGTTCCACATAAAAAAAAAAATGCTTATATTTATCCGAGACACTACTAGGTTACAAACCAGTTCTTAGAACGATTGTTTCCAATGAAAAAGGTAGTTGCCTATAATATGGAAAAATTAGTTGAATATAATATTGTTAATCCTAAAATTTGAAGTACGAGATTGACAAATATGATGGTTTGATGGAAGGTGGCAGTGGCCGAATTGGCAGAGACGCCCGTCCCTGTAAGACGAGAGGTTCTGGGTTCGAGTCCCAGTTCCGACCGTTATCTTTTTATTTTTCTGTGTCTTGTTCTCTTTCATATTTTCGTTTAGATTATTAGTGTTATCTTCTTCTTCAATGATATAATAAATTGATGGCAACAACCTTCATAAGTTATAAAAAGAGTGTTCTTGTAAAAAATTTAATATTTTTTGCCTCAAAAGATTCTTTTAAGTTACTAAAATAAGTATTCAAATTTATTCTGTTGAATTAGTTATCAATTTGATGTTTCTGAAAATTCTGAAATGTTTCAAATGATTGAAATGAATTTTAGATTGAAATTAGTCCTGGGTCGATCGATCGTTTTACACGACCCGGGTCGCTCACGACACACTGGCGTCACGAGCGGGTCGCCAAGACCCGCTCTTTTCGCGACACAAATACGAAACTCGGTAACCGAGTTTTTCACGCCGGTTGCTGCCCGCCCAGACCGGTCAAGTCGTACGTGACACGAAACCCAGGTTATAATTGTATGAACGTTCGCTCACAGCTCACACCTGTAACTAGTAATGTCATGTCCAAGAAATAAATTTTAAAAAGACATTTATTTATTTATTTATTTATTTATTATTACATTTATTACATACAACATATAACAATATAAAAGGAAGCTTTGACTGTCCAACTAGGAAGGTTTCCCGTTTTAGGACAGTCAAATTGGCAGGTTGCGTGTACATAATTTCACATTAATGGATTAAATAATAATTAACAATAATGGTACATATTGGGGGAGTTACTTAGATAATAGGTACAATATCAGATATAAGTTGTGTTATTCTAGGTATACATCAGTAATAAACAATAAAATCCAGGTAGGTACATGTAAAATATAAAATAAAATAAAAATATAACAATATAAATGTAAGAAAGAAAAATAAAATAAGTATTTTTTTAGGAAAATACAAATTAGCAGTAATAAACAATAAAATCCAGATAGATACATGTAAAATATAAAATTAAAATATAATATATAAATGTAAGAAAGAAAAATAAAAATATATTTTTTAGGAAAATACAAAATACAAAATCGAAGAAATCAACTCAGACTACGTTTTTTAATAATTTTTCGGAATCTGTCCTACCTAAGTCTAATAACCATTTTGTAATTTTATTACCGAAGGATGATAATTCACACAGTTTAAATTGAGAGGGGATTTTGTTGTATATTTTTGGTCCCAGGTATGAGAAAACTTTTTGATAAGCCGCAGTATTGCTTGTAGGAATAGAAAGGTCGTTTCTGCTCTTACTTCTGGTTTGATGATTATGATCGACTGTTATTGTTTTGTTTATATTTTTGTGGACGCAGATTGTTATTTTTTTTATGTAACACTGTCGAACATCAAGCACATTAAACTCCTTGAAGAGAGCGTCGCTCGAGTATCTGAAGGGTTTCTTCATAATGACGCGTAGAATGGATTTCTGTGCCTTCAGTAGCGGGTATAATATTGTTAATCCTGTTCCACCCCATCCAATGCAACCGTAGGTTATGACGGAGTTACAGAGTCCGTAGTATATTTTTTTAATGTCTTGAGTTTTTATAATTTCCCGCAATGCTATAAATATATAAATAAGCTTGCGCACTTTATTAGCTGTGTTTTCAATTTGTTGTTTCCATTTAAGGTGGTTATCCACTATTATACCTAAATATTTAATAGATTTAACACATTCAAGGGTTTCGCATTTACAAGTATGGTTATTATTTCCAAGGCTACACTTAATATTATGTATTGTGAGGTAATGCGGTGTTTTGGGTTGACCTGCAAGGGTAGCGCTAAATGTGAGATATTTTGTTTTTTGTATGTTTAGTGTAAGCAAATTACTGTCCAGCCACTGTTTTACTCCGTTTATACCTGTGTTCGCAAGGTGGTGTGTTTCTTTCCAATCATCTCCTTCAAACAAAATAACTGTATCGTCAGCGAACGTGATAATTTTGCCACCAATGTGTTGGTTACAAAGTTCGTTTATGTATATAATAAAGAGAAGGGGCCCAAGTGTACTTCCTTGTGGTACCCCAAAAGTGTATTTTAGTGAAGTGCTAATAGCCTCGTTAATTCTGGTTTGTTGAAATCTATTAGATATATAACTTTCTATCCATTGAAAAGCTTTTCCCTTTATTCCTATATTTCTAAGTCTATGTAAAAGAATTTTATGAGATATTGTGTCAAATGCCTTGGCCAGGTCCAGGAAAAGGGCAATAGTTTTCTTGCCACGGTTTATATACCCTGCAATAGTTTCCGTGAGACATGCGATGGCATCATCCGTTCCCTTACCCGACCGAAAGCCGTATTGGTTTGGACTTAGAATGTTATGTTCCTCCACATATTCGTTTAACCTAGTTTTGAAAAGCTTTTCAATGACTTTGGATATCGCGCTTAAAAGTGATATTGGCCTATAGTTTTCTACAAGAGATTTAGGTCCACTTTTGTGAATTGGGACAATTATTGATTTTTTAAAGTGATCAGGAAATATTCCTGATGCAAAACTTAAGTTGTAAATATATGATAACGGAGCAGAAATCTGATTTTTAATTTTTTTTAGTATTTGTGTATTTAGACTATCTGGACCCTTTGCATGTGTAGTATTAAGGCTGTTGATTATTTTTAAGACCTCTTCTACAGTAGTTGGTTTAATATCAAATGAAAAAGATTGTTCCTTTGTTTCAATTGTCGATGCTAAAGAGTCTTCCGTTTTCTGGGTTTCTAATAAAATTTTTTTTGCTAGATTTGACCCAACAGATGCAAAATATTTATTAGTATGACATGCAATTGATTGATTGTCAGTTATAATCAAATTTCCGGTATTTAATTCAGTTACAGATGTACTGGTATTTCTTTTACTTTTGGTTATGTCTCTGACAACATTCCACATGTTTTTGCTGGAATTATCCTTATCGAGTAAGGATTTATAATAACGCTCTTTACATTTGCGAATAACGGTTTTGCAAATATTACGGTATCGGTAATAGTTTTGCTGTTTAGTATCGTTCAATGGGTCTCGTTTAGCTATTTTATGAAGGTGATTTCTTTTGTGTATAGATTTAACAATGCCGTTGGTAATCCATGGGGTGAGATGTATTTTACTATATGGAATGCGTTTAGTTATTGTGTGTTTTGTTATGAATGTATTGATTTCATTAATAAAATAGTTTAGAGCATTGTTAACTTCAGTCTCTTTATAAACATATTCCCAGTTTTTATTATTAAGATCATTTAATAAAGCCTCATAATCGATAATCTGTTTGTGATTAATTTTATGTTTTTTGGGTGTTGAGTTTGGGATACTGATTGCAGTGGTGTAATGATCAGTGATTGTATTATGTATTACAAATGCATTTGAATTTGTTATATTTCTGGTATATATATGATCCAAACATGAGCTTGAGCTACCTTGTACCCTAGTTGGAGAATTAATATTGGAAATAAAATTACTTTCAGCCATAGCACATAAGTAGTCGTCGGATTGCCTATGCAATACTTCTCCTATAGTATTTATATTCATGTCCCCGATCAGTACGTATTGTGCGTAATCCTTAGTTTTTTTTAACTCACCAATAAGATTTTCCAGGAAATCTTGGATGTCATTGAACGATGGTGATCGGTAGATAGCTAGGATACCTAAATTCTCATTAATGTTGATTTTTAAACAATTACACTGATTTATGCTTATTTCTTGTACTAACGAATTTAATGTGTTGTCGATATATACTACTACTCCGCTATTTTGGTTAATATGCGATGTTGTATGGTATTCGTTATAGCCTGAAATTTGTTTGGCTGTGTATGAATCATTTAACCTGCATTCAGTGAGAATTAGTACATGGAACTTTACCACAGATTTTACTTCTTCCAAAAATATAAGAAAATCATCCAAGTTTCCCATCGTTCTAATATTTTGATGAACAATATTAATCCTGCTTAACATGCTTCAGGGTTAAAAAAAAACAATGTTTTGAAGGATATAAAAACCATGTAAAAAACATGTTGTTCTGAAGCTTTTATTGAGAATTTAAATAAGTAAATTAGCTGTAAGCTGTAATGCTCTATTATTAACTATTATTTTATAATTTTTCTTTGTGCAATAGGACAAAAAGTAAAATAAACGGGCCCATAAATTATTATGATGGCTATGATACTTTTTCATAGTGGGATAGTTCTGTTAGGTTAGCAAGTTACAAGAGGAGAGGGTGTACAAAATAAATAATATTTTGCAATGTTTGCATGATTTTTATAAGAATTTTTCGAAAAAATGACCCGCTCGCTCTTTGGTGGTCCGTGAGCGGGTTTCAATGAGCGGGTCATTCACGACCGACCCAGGACTAATTGAAATGTTGTTTAAAATAGATTTAATTATTTTGTCAATGTGAACCCGGATGGGAAACATGAAATAGTTCCGCACGAGGGAAGATGACAAAATTGTAATTTTTTATTTTTTTAATGAATATAATTACATTAATGTTTTCTCAGTCATCTTACAACATATCTTCTGGAATTCATGTTTACTTTATTATCTAAATATCTCAGATTATGCCAACAAACAGATTTTTTTTCCTTTATTTTTTTCCATTCATACATTACAAAAGAATTTTTTACATAATTTCTAAATATATAAGAGGGCTGTCCGTAAAATAAAGTCTCCAAGGTGCTGCAGTTGCAAAAACGATTTTACACGCAATCTTTTAACACTGGCGTGTAGCGTGGTTTCGCCTTGCCAAATCCCCACCACGATGCACTCTCTGTGACGCTTAGTCTCAGCGTGGCAGTCATTTGCGATGGAGCTTGCGCTCGCCGCACCCGCAAGGAGTGAATTATGCTCTATAAAAAGTTTTTTTGTGAACACAAAAAAACCCTGGTAGAAATTCATTCTCAGCTACTTGAAGTGTACGGAAAACAGTGTGTGAGTACGAAAAAAACAAAGATTGACGGGTGACGTTTCGGGAGCTCTGTGATATGATCCCTGATGTCAGTAAGACCACTATTGACAAGATTTTGACAGAACATTTGGGGCACCACAAAGTCTGTCCAAGGTGGGTCCCAAAATGCTCACCGAAGATCACATAAAACAATAGGTTGAAGCAGCCCGCGAATTCCTTGAGTGCTACGACACCGATGGCGCAGAATTCTTGGAATCAATTGTGACTGGGGACGAAACCTGGATACACTACATGACACCACAAACAAAGGAACAATCCCAGTGGCTTTATTCAGATTCGCCGAAGCAAAGTTTAAAAACGAATTACAGAGCGTAACTCACACCTGGCGGGTGCGGCGAGTGGAAGCTCCATTGCGAACGGCTACCACACCGAGACTAAGCGTCACAGAGGGTGCATCGTGGTGGGGATTTGGCAAGGAGAAACCAGGCTGCACACCAGTGTTAAAAGATTGCGCGTAAAATCGTTTTTCGCCACTGCAGCACCTTGGAGACCTTATTTTATAGACAGTCCTAGTATAACATTACATTAAATACAAGTAATGTAAAAATAAATATATTGCTAAGTACACCTACCTGAGGTGCCTACCTTCTGCCGACAGACTAGCTCAGAATGGTCAGCATAGCGGAGGAGACTATCATCAGGGTGGTAGGATCTCTGAGGCGTTTGCGTGGCATCCCTGAAATAAGCTCAAATCCTACGGGCTGGGGGAGACAGTGAAACAAGTGGCTACGGTAAATAACAGTTGTATTGGGTAGAATTCTTTCGTAAACACAATGATACAATAATGCAAGCAGAGTAATATAGGGTAGCAACAGTAATTCTATCTAAATCGGGAGAATTTGGCCCTAAAATCTCTCTGGGGGCGGTCATTTATCTTCGCGTTGAATTTACAAGGAACACACGCAATAAAGAGGGGTTAAATAGCTCATGGTACTCACAGCAGCAGGCTGGTCTCTTGGAGATTCGGTTATGTGGAGGGCAAATTAGCCGTTCTTGGCATTCCCGCCAGTCACTAGGCAAAATAACAACCGCCATAGCGGCGTTGTGGAATGTTCCGGAACAGTGCGGCGTGGTTCACGATACACGTGCACCCAGAGCGGGCTCGGGAGGAGAATGGCGGGCTCGCTAGTCGGCCGACCGAGGCTGGCGTTCCGCCGCCGTCAGCGCGCGGCGCACTTGCGGCGAGGGAGCGAAACTGTTTGTCTGTACAGTGGCGTGCGCTCCAATTTGAGAGGAGGCGTTTCGTATATCGTAACAATATAGTAAATATAGTATTTGAGTCGGGCCATGTCAAGAGCCAGAATAATAGAAGAGCGTGCATGAGACGATGTATGACGAGGCAAGGAGTGTGTAAATATAAGACTAAAGTAGATAATGCGCTCTGCCAGTACTTGGGTAATATAAACAATTGTGCAAAGTTATATCTATTACAAGTAAAAATGTAAATTTTAAAATACAATCTGTGAAAATATTGTAGTAAAAAGTGACACATAAAAGTTTGTTATAGTTATAGTACTTAAATAAATTTAGTCTTGAAGTTACAGTAGAATAGTATTGAAAAGTGAAGCGCGAAAGTTTACGCAGAATTTATAAGAAAAGTGTTTCATCATCTGCATCATTCAGCCATAATTTTAATTCTTTTATGTAAAGTTATATTTTATCTGTCATTTTAATGTGTTTTGGTAGGAGATTAAATGTACGTGGACTAATACAACGGCTATGTGTTTGCATTAATTTGGTATTGGTTTGGGGGGTATAAAACACATCATTAGTCCTTTTGCTAGTTATATTTTATCTGTCATTTTAATGTGTTTTGGTAGGAGATTAAATGTACGTGGACTAATACAACGGCTATGTGTTTGCATTAATTTGGTATTGGTTTGGGGGGTATAAAACACATCATTAGTCCTTTTGCTAGTTATATTTTATCTGTCATTTTAATGTGTTTTGGTAGGAGATTAAATGTACGTGGACTAATACAACGGCTATGTGTTTGCATTAATTTGGTATTGGTTTGGGGGGTATAAAACACATCATTAGTCCTTTTGCTAATTCTATTTTCATTTTTTATAATTAAATATATCAGATTTTTAAAATCTAATCTAATCTAATCTTCAAAAAACAATTTCCACTTCTTGAAGCAGAGTTGTCTTGTTAATAGATCATTTCAAGACTATAAATAGTTATTTGTTTGTGCCCCAATATTCTGAAATGATAATTGGGCTTCTTTTCTCTAAAGTACCTACTTAGTAGCTATGTCTTTTTTTTTTATTTACATTAGCTCCCTTAGATTTCCCAGAATACCCTCAGAGTGTACGTCATTTTGGGGGTGCTGTGTGGAGAGTTTTTTAGGGAAAAAAAGACAAGTTCTGTGAATGAAAATGGTATGAGGAATCTAGAGGTTAATGTGTCCAGGACAAATGTATGAATTCATCCCTCCCACTGTGGTACAAGGCGATGGGTCGACAGAGTTAGGTTGAAGAAGTCAAAAGGTCTCCCTCAACCAGTCTCTCCCAATTTGGCCTGCCATGTAGTAGGTAGGCAAAAGCATCCGCCGCCAAGACCTAGTCAAACCTCACCCCGTCACCAAATGGTGACCTTTAATAGCAGAGGTATTGGTTATCCAATAAATGGTTCCCGGGGTGGCGATACCCAGACACGTCTCCCACACACAAAATAGACAAGAATGTGTGTGTAAGTGTAACAACTCTGAATAATAATAATTAGATAATGTGTCAAATTACCACAAAGGAGATCATGTTGAATCATTAAACGCTTTCTTTTCTTTAGATTCGTCTTGAAGGTGGCCGTCTGAAACTACATATCAATCTGGGTGCTGGTGAGTCTGAGATCTCTTCACCACGAGGTCTATATCTCAATGACACCAAGTGGCATCACTTAAGTGTAGTCAGAAGAGAAGCCAATCTCTCCATCAAGGTAAACAAACTGTCCAAGCTTCAAAATCCTAAAAAGAATACTTATTACTTATACACATTTTTTGTACTTGCCTCTACTAGTCCTCTCATGGAATTGTTTCAATGTTTCCTGTTCTTCTGCTTTCAGATTGATGAAGCTGTTGTGAAGAAACGTTTGCCCGGTCGATTCTTTGAGCTAAATATTCACTTTGGAATATTTCTTGGTGGGCAAGGAGACTTTACTGAATTGTTTCTCGGGCACATGGAAAACCTCAGGGGCTGCATGGAAGATGTAAGTTTTATGCCATTAGAATGGCTCAAACCAAAATAATGTTTGTTTATTTGTTGCCTCAGAATCCGCAGATTCACATTTTGAATCTCATAAAATGAATGAATTGATGGTAGTTTACCAGACATCCAGTGTTCTGGTCAACAATCTCACTTCATTAACATATTTTGGTCAGATATGGTCTATGTAAAATAGTAACAACCTCACTTTATGTAACTCTTTGAGAGCTTGCAAGACCTAATTCTAGGTTTACACGAGCTGCTACAACTTTTCTAACACTATTCCTTATTTCACATTCACTCAATTATTTTCTTTTCTCTCTTTTAATATATTTATTCTTCTGGCTCCGCATTATAGCACTCTCCTTACTGATCGATTATTTGACCACTGATTTACCATGATCCACTGTTATTTTTACTTTCAATCTATAATGTGCCGGTATTCATATATCAAATTCAATAATCCGCTGCATAGCCATACTTAATTGCCACGATTTGTTCACAGACGTGACGGCTGGGGTTATCTTAATCTTTAATACTCAGTTACTATATACAGCCGTCTAGCTACCATTATCGACCGTTTTACCAGTCACCAGGGTTGATTGTTATTGTTTTAAAAGATTTCGGTTAGTCCTAGTTCAGTGTTTCATTCTGCCATGTTTTTTTGTTTGAATAACTTTACAACAAGGCATTTTTCTGCAAGTGTAAACATGACACTTTAAATTTAAACCGAATATTAAAAATTTTACAAAAGATCAATGGTGACATTTGTTTGTATTACGAAATAGCTGTTTTAATTATTTTTAGTATATTATTTCGTATGTATGCATTATAATCAGCCGCTTTCACTAATTAGACACTTCCCCAGTTTTGGGGCATAGGATTAGTGAAAGAGTACATTTTGTATTAAAATGAATGTCTTATAAATAAGTTACTTCTTCTAACGTTTGTCTGTCTGTAGGTGCAATACAACGGAGTGAAGATCATTGAGAAAGCTCGCAGTAGAACCGGAGCCGTGAGGGTGGAGGGAGTGACTTGGAACTGTGCCCCAGAGTTTGACGCAGACTACACGGCAGCCATCAGCTTCATTGAAGAGGGCTCCTATCTTATACTTCCCAAAATCAATTCTCGTGCAGGAGGAAGGTATGTATTTTTTTAAGTAAAAACTTTTTTTGAACCTTTGTGATTTGAAACTCGATGAAACGGAAGCGAGCTACACTAAAAAGAGACAATACATAATAATAATCGATCGGATTAAGCCTGCGAGAGATTGTGATAGTATAATTGGTCTCCTCTTCGTGCGGTGCTTCGTAGATCATCGGTCTCCTCTTTGTGTGGTGCTTCGTAGCCTCCTCATTCTTGTCTATTTTAGTTTTCTGAAGGTTTCACTTCTACCGCGTGTGAATTGCACACTCTGCTATGCTCTGATATGCTTTAAGATTTTCAAGGCCAAAAGTATTATCATGATTTATTTTTAGGGTATCATGCCGTGTTGCACTACCTCCGTCAGTCAACATTTTGGACAGTATTACACATGTCCAGTCCATTGTCAGGGCAGATGTGTAATAGAAGATTATTGCGAAGTGTGTGCTTATGTATGTATTGATACATATAATGACGTATTGCCAATTCCAATCCTCCATTCCAAGAGTTGATAATTTAAAAGGGTTTTCTGTGTAAAAAATGTTTTGGTGTAGCAGTCAATTAGCGGATACCAAGAACTATTGGCTTAGCCCCGTCCTCTTTATTAATATTAATGGGATTTTTGTGAATTTCATTTGCCTCTGTAATTTGGCGTGCTATAGAGTGATATAGGTCTTCCCAGGACTTCAGGAACAAATTCAAAGTAATAGCTGGTTTCAATTAAATGCTTGGCAATTGCCGATTTGTCAGGGTGGCCGAGTTTACATGCTCGAAAGTGTTCTAATATCCTTTTGGAGATCGTCCATTCTGTCTGGCCAACATAAACCTTGTCACATCCGGAACAACTCCGTCTGTTTCCAGTTCAAACTTGGTTTTGGCCTCGGTGGGTCTTATGTACAATAATATTATTCAAAATATGTTTTTTAAATGCCCTGTCTGTGTCTCATACAAGTCAATACATTTAAAAAATCCGACAACAAGGATGCTCCGTGTCACGAGATATGGGTGAATTGGGCAAAAATTGACTAGATTCTTGAAGTGTTCTGTAAATATAATAATATAATTTTTTTTTTTAATGTCGTACATATATATTTACAGTACATATCTGTGCACTCTAAATATGATACTATAATATCATTCCACTCTATCAGTCCTTATGCCACTTCCTTAACTTTTTCCACGCGATCGTAACAACAGTTGATACGGCAAAAAGTCACGCCTCACACGGGCCCGTATCAGCCCTTGTTACGCTAACTTCGACTGCCGATATCACAGAATTTTTTCCCGCTTGCTAGGACATTCGTGTAACTATCACAATGCTGACATCTTCAGGCATATTTCGAAAGTAAAATTGTATTTCGTAAAAAACATCTATAATCAAGTGAATGTGTCCTCGTGCCTTTGAGTGCATAGTTCACAATTTACTCCACAGATGGCGCTAGTAGTTTGCGCACGCGCATGCAAGAGATTCCAATTGACCATATCGGACGAGCGTCGATTGACATTTATTGTCGAGATCGCGTGTATTCTAAACGTTTGTGTTGTAAAACTGTGATTTTGACTTTAATTTAATTAATTTTATTACGGAAATATGCAAATGGAAGGTTTTGGGCTTCCTACATGAATTCCCGTGCGGGTAATTGGTGGAGGTCCTGATTTATCAGGACGATTTCGAACAGCGTCCGCAAAGCTATTCAAAGTGTCATCAGAATCGCTCCATTATGAATGAAATTGTAAGAGAAATACACGACTACCATAGTTTTTTTCTCAATACAAAGGAATTTGGTGCGAATTCAAGAATTCATAAATGGAAGGACACAAATATTGAAGAAATGTATTTATTTATTGCAATAACCATAAATGGCTAATGACAAGAAACCAACACTTGACTATTGAAGAGTATTGGAGTACAAATATATTTCTTATGTTGGGTAATGATAAATTCAAAGGTGTGTTTATAAATGCATTATTGTTTATGTTCTGTTTCTTGGCCGTAAGTGGCGCTACTGTTCCTTCCTGTTTAACTGTCAAATAATGTGCAGTGTATTTTGGTTTAATAAAAGTAATCCTTTATTTTGAATGAAATCTGACTCGACTTTATTGAAATATTGCCCGATCCCAATAGGTTATGGGCCCAGGAATTGTGGTAAACAATTATTTCAGAAAAAGTTGAGTAAAGAGCAAGATATTTACGTGAGTAATTTGTCACATTTATACTGTACAATTAACCTACAAAATGGAGGTCGCCAATTCAATGAAAATTGAAAAGTTCGATGGCAGAAACTTTAAGCAATGGAAATTTCAAGTTAAATGTGCATTAAGAGCAAAAGGATTAAATATTGGTTCTGTAAAACCCCAAGAAGTCGGTTCGCAAGTGCAATGGAATAAAGACGATGGCATGGCCATGTTTATCTTGACATCATCAATGGATTTGAATCAGATATCACTTATAGAAAACTGCGAGACTGCAAAAGAGGTCATGAATAAATTGGAAGCTATTTACGAACAAAAGTCTGAATATAATAAAATGATAATTCATGAGAAATTTTATCAGTATTCATATTGTGTTACTGATACAATGGCACAGCATGTCTCCAAAGTGGAAAGCTTGGCAAAACAACTGAGGGAAACTGGCGAAAAAATTAGTGACACTGCAATTATGACCAAGATTCTAAGCACATTGCCACCAACATACCGTTCGCTTAGACAAGCATGGTTGTCACTAGATCAAAATAGTCAAACAATTCAAAATCTCACATCACGCTTAATAGATGAAGAGGGAAGCCTTGCCAATGACACATCTTGAAGTGAGACTGCACTTGTAACCACAAAAGGAAATTCCAAAACAAGGAATGGAGATAATCAGAAGAATTCAATTGTTCAAAGAAATTCAAGTCATAGATTTATATGCTACAATTGTAACAAAAGAGGTCACTTTGCAAGAGAATGCAGAAAACCGAAGAAAACATACAATAAAAATCAGAAGCCTCATGATATGTTAGCATTTAATGCGGAAAAATATTCTTTATCTATGAATGGTGAAGACGCTTGGATTTTGGATAGTGGAGCATCAACGCATATGACATTTAGACGTGACTATTTCCACGAACTGGATGAGTCTCAATGTCAAGACATTGACAAAGAAGTTAAATTGGGGAATAAATAAAGCATTAAGATATGCGGCGAAGGCACTATTTTAATAAATAAACTAGTGAATGGAAAATGGGAACGATGTATATTATAGAATGTCCTATATGTGCCAGACTTACGAAGAAACCTGTTAAGCAAAGTGAAAAAGCAATGATAGTAAAGAATAATATAGTTGTTATGTGTGCACAATTAAGAGAAAACAATTTGTATGAGTTGGAAATCAATACGGTAAAACAAGAAAATTGCAATATTGTACAAACCGATGTCAGAATATGGCATGAGAGATTAGAACATTTGAATGTTAAGGAAATTCAAAATATGAGTAAAAATGGGACAATTCCAATTAAACTTACTGGGAATGAAAATTTCATTTGTGAATCATGCCAGTATGGTAAGCAAACAAGATTACCCTTTTTGAAATCTACTAGAGGTCCGTCACAGCCTGGTGAAATAGTATACAGTGATGTATGTGGCCCTATTGAAGAGCTTTCTGTATCAGGTATGAAGTACTTTGTTTTATTCAAAGATGGAGCTACTAGCTATCGCCATATTTACTTCATGAAATATAAGAGTGAAGTGTTTCACTGTTTTATAAAGTACAATGCAATTGTAAAAAATAAATTTCAACATAATGTGCACATTCTACATACCGACAATGGTTGTGAGTATGTAAATCAAGAATTCAAGTCATTTCTAGATAGTAATGGAATAATTCATGAGCGTACAGCCCCATATACCCCACAACAGAATGGGAGGGCGGAAAGAGAGCTGCGTACCATTATGGAAAGTGCAAGAAGCATGTTATATGCTAAAGATATTTCTCTAAATATGTGGGCAGAAGCTGTGAACTGTGCAGTATACCTGTTGAATAGAAACACATCAAGTCAAACGGGAAATGTCACACCATTTGAACTCTGGTATAGAGTAAAACCTAATCTACAACATATAAGAATATTTGGTTCCATTGGATATGTTCATCTACCAAAAGAAAAAAGGAAGAAACTGGATAAGAAAAGCATAAAAATGTTATTAGTTGGATATGAGCATGATAATTACAGAATGTACGATCAGAGTACAAGAAAAATTACAGTATCACGGGATGTAAAATTTGAAGAAAGTAGTATACCAGAGAAAAGACAAAACTTCACAGAGATGAAAGTCAATGAAGAAGAAAAAGAAGAGTCAATATTGACAACCCCACGAAGCGAGTTTCAGGATCAACATGGTGCCCCGGGTGAGGATCAACAAAATACAACTCAAGAAACCTCTTCAGATGACAGTATGAAGAGTATTGAAGATACAAATGACACTTATAATCCTCCTAGTAATATTAATTTAGAAGGAATGGAAAGAAGTAATATCACGTTACGTCCTAGACGAAATAATAATATGGAAGTAAACTTGACTGAATTAGAAATACCTAACAGTTATGAAGAGGCAATTAATAACGTCAATTGTCATAAATGGAAGGAAGCTATTTCTGAAGAGCTACAGTCACATGAAAATAACAAAACCTGGATAATAACTGATAGAACCGAGAAGAAGCCCATTACATGCAAATGGGTATTCAGCATAAAGAAGAATAGAGAAGGGGAAATTGAAAGATATAAGGCAAGACTATGCGCTCGAGGCTTTACTCAGGTGAAAGGTTTGGATTATAACGAAATTTTTTCCCCTACTAGCAGATATGACTCCATCAGATTGCTACTTAGCATGGCCACCAGAGAGGACCTGCAGATAGAGCAATTTGATGTGAAGACGGCGTTCCTGTATGGTGAGCTGCCTGAGGAGATACACATGGAGGTACCAGAGGGTGTGGAAGCTGAGCCACAAAAAGTATGTAGGTTGATTAAATCTATATATGGGCTGAAACAATCATCAAGATGTTGGAACAAGAAATTTTGTTCATTTTTAACTACTTATGGATTTAAATCGTGCCCATCTGATAATTGTGTATTTGTTGGATATTTCAATAATATTAAGGTAATATTGGTTATTTATGTTGATGATGGATTGCTATTATCCAAAAGTAAAACTATTTTATCTACCATATTAAATGATCTAAAACAAAACTTTGATATTAAGATTTTAAAATTTAATTCATTTATTGGAATGGAAATAAATAAAATAGAAAGTTATATAAGTATAAGTCAAAAACAGTATATTGAGACAATAATAAATAAGTTTAATTTGTCAGATGCTAAAGCTAGTAGTACCCCTGCAGATGTAAATGTACATTTATCTAAGAATACAAATAATGAGCATACCAATTTCCCATATAGAGAAGCAGTGGGAGCATTGTTATTTTTATCATCTGTTTCTAGACCTGACATAGCATATGCTGTTAATGTTGTAAGTAGATATGTCAATGATCCAGGTCCTTCACATGTAACTGCTGTGAAAAGAATCCTGCGTTATTTGATTAATACAAAAGAAATGTCTATTGTTTATAAAAGTAATTTAGATTTAGTCGGCTACTCTGATTCTGACTTCGCAGGTGATTTGGATACTAGAAAATCTAATACAGACTACATTTTTTTAATGAATGATGGTCCAATCAGTTGGTCAAGCCGTAAACAGAGTACCGTGGCATTATCCACAACGGAGTCAGAGTATATGGCTGCTAGTGAAGCCACTAAAGAAATATTATGGCTTAGACAATTGTTGTTTGATATTGGGGAGCCACAAACCTCTGTCACTTTGAATATAGATAATCAGAGTGCAATTAAATTAATTAATAATCCTGTATTTCATAAAAGAAGTAAACATATAGATGTTAGATATAATTTCATATGAGAGAATGTTGAAAAGAAAATTGTTAATATTAAATATGTAGAAAGTTCATGTCAACTGGCAGATTTTCTGACCAAAGCTTTGCCTGTGAGCAAGTTTAATTGTATTAGAGATAAGATTTTGAATAATACTTAGATACTTATGTGATTTACAGTAAAATATTTATGTAATGCTAAGATGATTAGATATAGTAAAGTTGTTATGATAAATGTTAAGTGACCCCTTTGAATTTAAGTGGGAGTGTTGGGTAATGATAAATTCAAAGGTGTGTTTATAAATGTACTAGCTGGGTTACCCGGCTTCGCTCAGGAAAACATTCGAGAGTGTTCTGGAATGTTTCACATTGATGTTCCCGTTTCCCTATTCTCGAACATTCCACAATTTTCCAGAAGGTTCCGGAATGTTCTGGAACGTTGTGGAATGCTCTCAAATACTCTGACTGGGGTGTCAGACATCGCTCATGGAGTTGATGTGAGATTGAATTGAGGTTCGAATCCACGACGGATCTTGCTTTATATACCCCATATGGGTGGACCCTTACAAAAAAAATTCAAATGTTCCAGAATAATATTCCAGATCATTCCACAACATTCAGGAGTATTCTGGAATGTTCCACAATGATCTGGGCTGTTCCGGTATATTCCTGAACGTTCCATCCTATTACCGATCATTCCAGAATGTTCCGAGATGTTCTATTCTGGAATGTGGTGGAATACTCAAGAATATTCAGGAATTTTTTTTAACTGTTCTAGAAATTTCAACGGGGCGAAACTTCCAGCCCTTATATCTTTAAAAGCACACCCTTTAGGTAAGAACGGGAACTTTATTCATGGATGGAGGATAGAGGGCTACCACACAATATAACCGTTATCGTACCGGGACTCGTCTTTGAGTTTTAGCAGCATGCAAATTTTATTTAATAATATAATTATCCAAAGTTCTAGAACTTTTCAGAACCTTCTAGACTCACTGACACTCTCCGCCACTAATTTCTGAAAGCTTCTTGAACTTTCTCCTTCCATAACATCCTAGAGCATTAGGGAACTTTCCAGAACTATCTAGAACCTTCTAGACTCACAGACTTCCAGAACTTTCTAGAGCTTTATCGAACCTTCTAGAACATTTCGGAACCACCGACGTACTCCGCCACTCCTCTCAGAACTTTGTTCAGCTTTACTGAACCTTGTAGAACTTTCTGGAACCTTCTAAACACACTGACGTGTTCCGTAACTCCTTCAGAACTTAGCTTTATCAAACCTTCTAGACTCACCGACTTACTCCGCCACTCCTTCCAGAACTTTGTAAAGCTTTACGGAACCTTCCTGAACTTTCTACAGTTTTATCGAACCTTCTAGAACTTTCCGGAAACTTCTAAACCCACCGACTTACTTCACCACTCCTTCCAGAACTTTGTACAGCTTTATCGAACCTTCTAGAACTTCCTACAGCTTTGTGAAATCTTCAATTATTTTCCGTAACCTTCTACACATACCGACACACTCCTCCACTCCTTTTAGAACTTTCTACAGCCTTATTGAACCTCCCAGAACTTTCTACAGCTCTATCAAGACTTCTAGAACTTTCCGGAACCTTCTAGACTCACCGACATACTCCGCCACACCTTCCAGAACTTTTTACAGCTTCATGGAACCTTCTAGAATTTTTGGGACCTTCTAGACACACCGACACACTCCCCACTCCTATCAGAACTTTCTGCAGTTTTATCGAACCTTGTAGAACATTACGGAAACTTTTAAACCCACCGACATATTCCACCATTCCTTTCAGATCTTTGTACAACTTTATCGAACCTTCTAGAACTTTCCGGAACCTTCTAGACTCACCGACATACTCCGCCACTCCTTCCAGAACTTTCTACAGCTCTATCGAACCATCTAGACTCACCGTCATTTATTTCTGAAAGCTTCTAGAACTTTCTCCATCTACAATTTTCTAAGTATTTGTGAACCATCAGATCCTTCTAGATTCACCGACTTACTTCGCCACTCCTTCCAGAACAGCTTTGTGGAATCTTCTAGAATTTTCCGGAACCTTCTAGACACACTGACATACTCCTCCACTCCTTCTAGAACTTTCTACAGCTTTATCAAACATTCTAGAACTTTCCACAACCTTCTAGACTCACCGACTTACTCCGCCACTCCTTCCAGAACTTTGTACGGCTTTATCGAACCTTCGAGAACTTCCTACAGCTTTGTGGAATATTCTAGAATTTTCCGGAACCTTTTAGACACTGACACACTCCTCTACTCCTTTCAGAACTTTTTACAGCCTTACGGAACCTTCTAGAACTTTCTACAGCTTTATCGAACCTTCTAGAACTTTCCGGAACCTTCTAGACCCACCGACATATTCCGCCACTCCTTTCAGAACTTTGTACAGCTTTATCGAACCTTCTAGAACTTCCGGAATCTTCTAGACTCACCGCCTATTATTTCTGAAAGCATCTAGAACTTTCTCCTTCCACAATTTTCTAAACCATCAGAACCTTCTACACTCACCGACATACTTCTCCACACACCTTCCAGAACTTTCTACAGCTTTATCGAACCTTCTAGAACTTTCCGGAACCATCTAGACTTACCGACATACTCCGCCACTCCTTCCAGAACTTAGTACAGACCTATCGAACCATCTAGGACTTCCTACAGCCTTAAGGAACCTTCTAAATTTTCCGGAACCTTCTAGACATACCGACACACTCCTCCACTCCTTTCGGATCTTTCTGCAGCTTTATCGAACCTTCTTGAACTTTCCGGAACCTTCTAGACTCGATGACATACTCCTTCATTTCTTCCAGAACATTCCAAAGTTTTATTGAATTTTCTAGAAGGTTCCAGAATCTTCCAGACTCTTCTTGAAATTTCTAGAGTCTTCTTAGAACTTTCAGCCCTTATATCTTCAAAAGCAAGCCCTTTAGGTAAAAACGAATACCCTTATTCCCTAGGGGGGATAGAGATCTACCGTACCATATAACTCTCTTGATCGTACCGGCACTCGTTTCTGAGTTTATGCGTTCCGCACGCTTTTTTGGACTTTCTTTTATAATATATATTGATTATTGTTTATGTTCTGTTTCTTGGCCGTAAGTGGCGCTACTGTTCCTTCCTGTTTAACTGTCAAATAATGTGCAGTGTATTTTGGTTTAATAAAAGTAATCCTTTATTTTGAATGAAATCTGACTCGACTTTATTGAAATATTGCCCGATCCCAATATCTTAGTTCGCCTATTTTTGGCCAGATCATGAGTAGAGATCGATATCAACTGTTATTGCAAAATTTACATTTCTGTGACTCAAATTCGCCTTCTACAGATCGTCTTTATAAAATAAGGCACCCGAACACTATTCAAACAGTCTGTAATACCTTATGAAGATCTATGCATAGATGAAAGCATAATTGTTTTCAAGGGTAGGCTTATTTTCAAACAGTATATTCCATCGAAACGACACCGCTTTGGAATCAAAATGTTTGTTTTGTGTGATGTGAAAACTGGATACATTCTTGATTTTATAATTTACTGTGGAGAAGGCACGGAAATAACGGATGAGCAGAACTTGGGAATAACCGGCGCTGTTATAACCACACTTCTAAATGATTATTTTGCCAAGGGGCACAATTTGTGGTGTGACAATTGGTACACAAGCCCAAAGTTATTCCAGTTTTTGCAATCGGAAAAAACAAATGCCTGTGGGACGGTAAAAAAAACCCGTAAGGAAATGCCCAAATTTAAAAAACTGAAAAAAGGTGAATTTGAGTCAAAAAGCCGCGGTTCCCTTTTAGCATTAAAATGGTGTGATAAAAGGGATGTACACATGCTTACTACCTTGCACGATGACACATTTAAAGAAACAGGGAAAATATATCACCGAACTAAACAACCCACTCACAAGCCCGCCTGTGTAATCGATTACAACAAATCTATGGGAACTGTTGACAAAGGCGACATGATGCTGAGCAGTTTATCATGTATGTGAAAGACGATAAAATGGTACAAAAAAGTATTTTTTCACATAATTGACCTGTATTTATTGAATGCATTTATTTTGTACACCCAAGTGACAGGTATAAAAAAGCCGTTAGCAGATTTTCAATTGGCGGTTATAATGCAACTTGTTGAGAAATATAAACCACAGGTTACACAAATACCACAGCCTTCAACATCAGCCCACCTCAGTCCATTTCGGATTCTGCCTAAATATGCCACTAAGCATATGGCAGGATTGATTCCAGCAACCGACAAATCAAATAAACCGCGCAGACGATGTCGTGTATGCCGACTTACAAATAATAAAATGCAATTAACGAGATACATGTGTAAAGAATGCGGTGTGTCGTTATATATCGAACCCTGTTTTAAAAAATACCATACCCCAAAAAAATTGTGACCGGCATAAACTCCTCAAAAAAAAAAATTTAAAAAAAAAAATCTTTTAAGTGCTTGGATAATTAAAACAATATTTATTATATGACAAAATCTATTCGTTTCGTGTTTTAAGTACTGTCATATAACCCCGCTTCTAAGGGATCGTCTTCATTGGCTTCGATGTCCTGAAAAAATAGAGTTCAAGATCTGCTTAATGACCTTCAAAGCATTGCAAGGAATGGTGCCAGCCTATATATCGGAACTATGTGTCCGACAAAACTTAAGCGAGAGACAGCTTACTCTAAGGTCAGCAGATCTAGATGTTAATAATCGTCTAATCGAACTTTCTAGGTCAAATCGAGCTGTTTACTATGATCGCTCTTTTCATGTAACGGGCCCTCTCATTTGGAATAAACTTCCCTCAACTCTTACTAATATCCAGAATTTTGCTGAATTTAAACGGGCTTTAAAAACAAAATTATTTAAAAAATCATACCATTCATGAATCCTTACATCTTTTCAATAGACGTAATTATAATAAGCCATGTTCTCAAGCTTCCCGTAATTGTTTGGTTTCGGTTTCCTCATAATTGTATTTTTATTTTATGTTTCGTATCCGAATTTATGGCAGAATATCTCTCATTTCTTAACGCAAACTGCCTTTCTGTTGGTATATTATATTTTAGTTTTAAAGTTCTTGTTTTGTCCTGTGTTACAATAGCACCGCTATTGTCTATTATTATTATTATTGTCCCGTGTGTGCTATAACAGCACTATCTTTGTTAATTTTGTTCTTCTGTCATTGTTTTGTAAATACTGTATATTCTTTAGTTAATTTTGTTCTTCTGTCATTATTTTGTAAATACTGTTTATTCTTTTATTATTTTCTTAATATTATAAGGAGCACTGTAGAATTATTTTAAAATTTATTATAGTTAAGCGCACTTGAAGTGAAATGTCACAAAACTGCGCTATATATAAATAAAATGTTATTATTATTATTATTAGAAAATATTAAAAATGAAACTAAAGCATTTTTAGACTGGCAACACCAATTTAACTGTCAAATGTTATTTTAAAGCGCAATGACACTCAATGTATAGAACACTGTAAATCACAATTCTTAAAAAAAAAAATCAAAGAAGCACTGTTGTTAAGATACCCACTTAATAACTCAGGTATACCTCATAAGTCATTACACATGTTTGGCCGTATTGTAGTTAGCTTGAAAACGAGCTAATGGGTCCAAGTGGTTGAATTTAACAGTAGGTAGAAAGGAAGAATCACTAATGGTGAGTTTAGTTACACTACTTTTAGATCTGAATGAGTAAAATATATTCAGATATAAGATTAAAGCCCGGGCAACACTAAGTACTTAAGCTAGTGTGCTTTATATTTTATTACAATATTGTAATTCTTTATTATGTTTAACACAAAATTGCAAAGGTATAATATACTTGTACCTACATGCAATTCTATAGACATAGGCCCTGAGGGGATTTTTTTCCTCAGGGCCTCCTGTGTGGAGCTAATGTAAAAAAAAAGTTATGGCAGAGGATCATACTTGTGTGAAATTATGGTACTGATTTAACTCAAAACATTTTTGTTTTGCAGATGGCAAATAGAGCTGAAGACGATATCGCCGGACTGCATAGTGCTGTACAACGGGGGCGGCAGCAAGGACTATCTGTCCGTAGAGGTGCTGGAGGGAATGATACGCGTGAAGATGGCGCGCGGACAGATAAAGCACACGGTGCGAGTCAACGACGGCCAGTGGCACAAGCTTCACCTGCTCTTCAACCCCTCCCTTATTGAGGTACACTGACTTTCATTTTGTCATATCTACACATCGTATACTGGTCAAAATATGGAAAATTGGATTAATGTGATTGAACCACTGACTTTTTACAAACAACTTTTCAACAATCCTGTTTTAACCTTTCAAAGGCCAGGAACGCGCCCGCGCGCGAGACTGGAATTTCAAAAAAGAATATTAATTCAAATAATTTGGATGCGATTTTAAATTTTTTGTAAAAAGAAACTGTACCAAGGAAAAAGTCAGAATAGCTTCCTCCATTCTTGTTCTTAAGGTAATTTCCAAAAATTTTTCCAAAAAACCCTGGCCCTTGACAGGTTAAAATACTTTTTTTTATATTAGCCCTACAAAGGAGCTGTTGAGGAAAATAATTTCTCTCATGGCCTATATAATCTTTGGAGATTTTTTCTTTTGAATTTCATGCCCAGATGATATTTTTCTCATTATTTTTTTTTTTATTTCACAAAGAAGATCTAAATGAGCAAACAAATCAAAACAAAATCTAAAACAAAATCAAGAATGAAATAAAATAAAAACAAAATACTCCACCATGCAAAAAAAGTAGACTGGGAAAATTGCAAAACATGGATGAAATAAGTGAAAGCAGAGTTATGTAGTTTGTTTAATTAAATTTGTTGTTCTTCTTTCTGATATAAATTCTACTATGACTTGTTTATATTTGGTGAATGTTGTGTTAAATATATCAATAACATCTTTATAGTCATTACCCAAATTTTTTGTACGGCAAATGGGAGTATACAATTGTGATTCTGTGTTGGAGTTGTCACAATAGAACGGTAGATATTGCCTCAATGTTGGTTTGCGAGAAATATGATAAGAAATCAATGATCAGGTGCTGTGCGGAAGGTCTTTTTTAAAGAAAGGAGGTTCTGGGAAGGAAAAAGGTATGAGGGGTGGGTAGAATTCTAGGGTTCACTCTGTCCATGTGATGGATGTATGAATCGCAGACGTATATGGTGGAAGATTATGGATCGAGTGAAACCATCTGGATAAGTCAGGAGGGCGTCCCCAAACCGGCCTCTCCCGATCTGGCCCGCCAAGCAGCTGACGGTCAGGCAGATCAGCTGTCAAGACCTGGACACAAGTCACCCGATGAACAAAACACACCCTTGCTAAGTCATCAAACGTATCTAAGTCACCAAACATACCATTTGGGGTGACCTATGGCAGAGGTGTTGGTTATCCAATAAATGGTTCCTGGGGCAGCGGTACCCTTTTCCGCCTCCCAAATTGAGCTTCGCTCTTACAGTAAAGCTACTGCTGTCTCTTGAAAACTTTAACTTAACCTTGTCTTCACAGCTGAAGCACAATAAAACTATTTCCCTTTCCCTAAAACACATGAATTGTGTCAAACGTGCCGTAAGATGGATAGATTGCATTGAAAAGGCCAACAATGAAAAGGTTAAAAATAGCCTATTTTGCATTAAAAAAAACTTTGGATTGGTACTCAATCACTCAAGATTTCCGTGCTTTATACGCTGTGCGATATTTTAAAATATTTCTAACGTTCAGTCTTTAACCTTTTCAATGCTGGTCTTTTCAACACGGTCTACCCCGCCACAACTCACGTTTTAACACAATATATGGTTTCAGTGCCAGAGTCGCCTATCTTCCACTCACTTATCTGTTCCACTTACATGAATATTTCCTTTTGCTGTTACTCTTTTCTTTGAACTTAATACTTTGACAGTTTTATGACTAGTAAGCTTCCATTAAGTTGTGATGGTGTTAAATAAAGTGTCATCTCCCTTCGTAATTGTTGCTTTCAGGATCTATATTCCTTTATTGGTATTTATTATAGATTAGCGAGTTCCCAGCATGCGTTGCTATGCCACTTAATAAGGAAATTGTTTCTCCCTGTGTCCCATTCTCCTTCTGCCTTCCCTCCCTCTCCCTCTCCCGCGTCCCCTTCCCCTCACGCGTTCCCACTCTGCCTTCTCCGCTTTCCCTCTCCCCATTCCCCTCTCCCGCTTACCCCTTCCCGCGAACTCCCCTCCCGAGATCCCTTCCCCCTCCCACATTCCATGCATTCAGTCCCGGTACATTCAGTTTTCCAGCAGCTCGCATGCCACCTATTGAATTAAAAATAAAAAATTTAATTTTTTTTTATTGCCAAAAAATAACCTAAAACTAATACCGACATAACAGATTTCTTTCATCTCTATAGACGTCAATTTCTTTGATATGTTTACAAACACATGTATTAGATATTAATATTTAAAACACCACTTTTATGAAATTCTCAAAAAAAAAATAATGAAATTCTCATCTATTTATGTAAATTTGGAATTTCATGTGTCATATAAAATACTTTTTTCCAAAGTACGATTATTGTTATTGTAACTTGACTAAAACTGATGAAAAACCACAAAAACACGGTAAATATATCAATTATATGAATATAAGAGTAAATTAGTCATATTAATAGAAATTACAATCGCAGACGAATGCGCAGGCGCCGCCACCTAGCGGGTTTGAATGAAAACAAACAATTTAATATGTACACTAAAAAAAATTACGTTGTTGCCAGATTTAAAATGAAAATGCATGTGACCGCGGAACAAATCTTATTACATAGTAATATTTCATGTATATTTGTTTTATTCATGTTGCTGCAGCAACACAGGTGATCGGTCGTGCTGTGTTTTTTTTAGTAAGGCTGAATATGTATAAGAAAATAATATTTAATATTTAAATATTTAATCTAATATATAAAAATCTCGTGTTTGTGGTCGCACTCCTCCGCAACGGCTTGAGCGATTTTTATGAAATTTTTTATTAATATTTGGTAGGTATGAGAATAGGTTTTAACCCTTAGAAGACGGGTAGTATTTTGTAAATATTTAAAACCAAACATTATATTGAAAATTATATTTGAAATAATTGACAGGTTTCTTCAATATCAACTTTTTTGCTTTCGAACTTTCATGGACAGGAACAAAATGCATTAAAAATTCTAAAACCTAGCTCTACACCCACAAATTGGAGTTCATTTGTAGATGTAGTCATGATTTCACTGCACTGCTATTGTAGTGTGTCGTATCCTAGGGGTTAAAGAAAATTTAATACCTCTAGGTGATTAGGGTGTACCTAACCAGACTTTTTTTTCTGTTTTTTTTTGATAATTATTTGGCATCAAAAAATACCTATAACCCCAAATTTTAATGTTCCTATCCCCACCTTCCTATTTTTTAACCGCGATTTTAGTATTTTTGTATGAACAAATTTAACCGTCGTCATTCGTATTTCAAACAGAATGAAATTATTAATTTTATTGTTGAATGACAGACGGTGCTACGTCCGCCTCATCGAACTTTCATCCACTCATGCACAAGACATTCACGAGAAGCGTCACGTCATTTTGATATTTCATTCGGCATCATGTTCTCGCGTGGGCAAACCATCGAACTTATTTGTGTTGGCTAAAGACAGACTGACAAAAAATATCGTACACTCAATTGCTCTTCGAAATTGATATTGATTTTCTTTATTTCATTTTCCTACTTCAGGATAAAAAATATATAATAAGTTGATAGGTTTAATTCCTTTTTATTAATTTCTAAATAAAACACTTGTGTTGCAAAGTTTTTTTTTAACTAAGAAACGACATTTATGTTTATTTATATCACTTTGAATGGTTTTTTCCAACAATCAAATAATAGAATAACAAAACAAATGACAATCGATGATTGCATTCTAATTGACATTATAGGATTCAAATTTAAAAGGAATATATTTCCTTTTAATCTCCCCCCGGGAAAGAAAATTATTGCAAAAATTTTCATTCATCTTCGATATTCTCTTCATGGCTCATCAATGCAGGTGCTGGAATTAATTTCGAGATGTGGAAAAAATTTGATTCTAATTTTTTTCGACCAGTATTTATCTTGTAAATTGAGTTTGATAATTTTTCTATGATTTTGTATGGTCCAATTCTCAATTCGTCGAGCTTCTTCCTGTTAAGTTTGTTTCCATTCTCCACAAAAACAGTATCACCAACTTTGAAGTTAATATGTCTCCTGGTTTTATCGTAAATTATCTTGTTGTAGTTGTGTGACTTTGTAGTATTTTCCAGAGTTTTTTTTCTGTCTTGAATCAAATCGATGTCAGTCTTCTTAAGTTTTAACTCATTTGGCAAAATCGTAACATCAGTGCCGTTAAGTAGGTACTGAGGCACATATCCAGTGACAGTGTGCTCCGTTTCATTATAGTTTTTTACACAATTACGGGCTATAGTTGTCCAGGCCACTTTTAAGTCATTTTCGTTGATTTTGCATCTAATTTTATTGACTAGCGTTTGATTTAATCTTTCATTTAATCCATTTGAGAGTTTACTGCAGTAAAAATGATTGGAATATTTTTTTAATCCAAAATTTTTTTGAATTCTCTAGAATTAAGACCCGGATATTGGTCTGATAGTATCATGCCAATGTCATTAGTTTCTGTGGAGTTTAAGAGTTTGATGAAATCGTTGGTATTTTGAGTTTTTGACATCAAAATATATGCAAACCTCGTGAAATGATCTGATAGCAGGTGCAAGTATCTCTTTGTTGACCGTGAACCCCCAAAACCACCTATCGTATCAATGAAACATATTTCAAAAGGTTTTGTTGCGGGACCCAAGTAGGCCATCAATCCATATTTATTTTGACCTCTTGATTTGTTCTTTAAACATACTGCACAACTTTCGCAAGTTCTCTTTATAATATATTGTTTGTCATGTTTTCTGATGTGTACCATAAGCTTATCATTTTTTGCATTTGATTAATTCCTATGTGACTAGGTCTGTGTGAACATTTTTGATAAAATCTGTGCTGAATTTTTCTGATAGAATTATTTTTTCTTTTTTTTTTACTTTCTTGTAATAAACATTATTCTTCGATATCAATTTATCTTTTCTGCACTGTATCTTCTCATTTTTGACCTGATCTTTTAAGATATCTTCTAATTTTATTAAGTTGACAACTTTTAATTGCTCATCTTTTCTCTTCTGGTTCTCGTCTGGTTCTAAGACTGGGTTTCTGCTTAGACAATCAGCTTCAATATTGTACTTTCCTGGAGAATATTTAATTTGAAAATCATATTGGGATAAGTAATATGTTAAGTCACCCAGCTCTTCATCGGTTCTAGATTTGATATTCATGTTTTCCAGCGGTTTGTGATCTGAATAAACTGTAAATGGTTTACCTATCAACCAGTATTGCCAGTATCTCACTGCCTCTTTTATAGCTAAGCATTCTAAGTAAATTGCTTTTTTCTTTTTCTGGGCGCTGTTTAATATTTTCAAAAAGTAAGCAACAGGTTTTTCTTTTCCATCAGATTGTGTCTGTTTTAAAATAGCTCCAACACCCTCTAGAGAAGCATCTGTATATATATTAATTGGTAAATCTTGAATCAAAAACTTCCAAGATCGGTTGTGAGCATATTAGGTTTTTCATCGTTTCAAAAGCATTTTGGCATTTATCAGTCCAAATAAACTTTTGATTTTTCCTTGATAAATTATGTAAAGGATCTAGTATTATTGCACTCTTCGGAATGTACTAAACGGATAAAAGTTGATTTTTCCTAGAAATTGTCTCACATTCTTTTGTGTTTTTGGAATAGGAAAATTCTTTATTGAAATCAAATTATCGTTTACTTGGCTTGACTGAATTATTCTGAATTATATGACCCAGATATTTTACCATATCTGATGCAAATGTGCATTTTGTAAATTTTAATCTAAAACCTTCTGTTTTGATTGCATTCAGCAGCTTTGTCAGATGATCAATGTGTTCAGCAAAAGTTTTTGAAAAAATAAGAATGTCATCTATGTAATTGACAGCAAATTCGTTTAGTTTATATTTTCTCAATATATTGCTTAATATCCTCTGAAAAATTGCCGGAGAAGTCTTCAATCCAAAAGGCAGGCAGGTCCATTGATAATGTCCATCCTGTGTTACAAATCCTGTTTTTTTTTTCTTCAATCCGCAACGGAATAGACCAAAAGGCTGAGTTTATATCCAGCGTTGAAAAAAATTTGCAATTACTGGTCTTTGTCATTAGGTCTTCAATCAATGGAAATGGTTGAGCTTGAGGTATTACTATTTTATTCAAGTCTCTGAAGTCTATGCATAATCTAGATCTTTTGTTTTCTTCTTTTTTAAATGCTAGAGTAACCGGTGCAGCAAACGGACTGTACGACTCTTCTATCAGTTTATTGTCTAATAATTTTGCTATTTGCTCTTCTATTTCCTTTTTATCTTCTACACTGCATCTGTAAGGCCTCTTACTACAATATTTATCCAGTAATAAGTCTATCTTCACTTCATATCCATTGACAGTGCCAACATCATATTTACTCTTCGCGAACACTGATGTGTATTTGTCTATTAGTTCATTTATTTCTTTTTTTTGATCATTATTTAAATGATTCATTGTTATTTTAAAATCTTCTTCTTTAACATGTTCGTTAAAATTAATTCTGTGTTTTTCTATATGATTAAATTCAGTATTCGTTTTCATATCTGTAGAATATTTTTCTTTTTTATTTGTATTATTTAGGCAGAGTTTCTGTGATATTTGTAAGTCTTCACTTTGGATAAGTTTGAAGTCTTTTATCATGGCTAATCCAATCAAAAAATCATACTTGAAATTGTGTTCATCAATAATGTACCTACACATCAACTTTTTTCTCCAATTCAAACATTTTTATTTTTAACGTTGTCAAACCACTCGTCTTTTTAACACCATTAATCGTTACTAAATTTGCTTCATTCAAATTGTTTCCTTTTCCTTTTAGTTTCAATAACTTAGAATTAATTAGAGAAACATTTGAACCCGAATCATAAATTCCGTATATTTTTAATTTATCATTTAGTAATGGTTTGACTTTTATTAATGGTGTTACTATTAGTTTTTTTCATCATTTTCATTTAATTCAGTTTCTATCACTGAATTGTTTACATGTTTAATGGCATTTCTCTTAAAATTTTCATCCTCTTTTGTTTTGAACCAGCATGTAGCTTCAGGGTGGTAATGAATGCCCTTATTATTCAATTTTTCACAAATTTTACATGGATTTTTACCCCATTTTTATTATGTTCTGCATTTCCAAATGTTTTCTTATTCATAAATCTTTTTTTGTTGACCATATGTTCATACTTGTTTACTTCATTAAACAAATCTACAGTATCTTGTAATCCTTCTCTTTCGATCTTGTTAAGATGAATATATACGTGAAATCCTATTTGGATACTATTTTGATTAATCTTTACGACGAATCGGCTTACAGTATGAACATCAAAAAATATGCTACGGATAAATTGAAGCTTTAACTACTTTATCTATGTATTGGAATTACAATAAAATTATTATTTACGTAACAAAAAATATAAGCGTAAACCACTAAAAAAAATGTTTTCTCATGACTTAACTATGAAGTAATGTAAATAACAATTTTTAAAAAATACCCCTTTACGGCTAAGACTATTTTTGACTTTATCTATGTTCTAACTTTTTTTCGTTCTTATAAAATTATGCACAAAATAAATAAAAACCACTTTTTCGCTTACTAGCCTCGTGCAAGAAGACGCTCGATTTTAAAATTTTGCAGGCATGAGATTCGACATATTTCTAGCGTTTATATTCCTCTTAAGTGTGAATTCTGGTAGTCCGGAAGCAAAAAGAACTATCAAAGTACCGGTGTCAATTGATCTTCTCATATCCAATAGAAGTTTTTCTTTTCCCATAGCATAATCCAACAGATCTTTGTATCTAGATGATAGTGCGTGTGTGACAGGGTTCCATCCTTTGTTTGCAAATGATTCACAGAATTTGTTTTTCCATGTTGACCACTCTGAGTTCATTGTTAGTTTTAAAATCATGGAACTGTACCAGCCTATACAAGATTTATCCATGAACAATCTGAGTATTTCTATTTTTTTTCCATCCATGGTCACATCTAACCGCAAACATTCTTTTTCAAACACTTCTATCCACTGGCTTGCATTTGTATTTTTAGTGCAGAATTTTTCTATAACAAACTTCTCAGCAATGTTTTTTAAGCTCTGTTGCTTATCTTCCATTAACTTTTCAATTAATTTTCCTAATGCATCTTCTTTTTGATGTACTTGTAAACTTTTTTCGTCCAATTCTTTGAGGTAGGTCTCCAAACTGTAGGTTTCCATCTTCGTCTACATATGTTTTTTTTTAGTTCTTCTGTCATGGTTAACCAGACTCTTCTAACCTGGTATCTTTTTTCAAACTATTTTTTATTTTTCCAAAAGCACTAGTTTTCATTATCTCCTCGTGATGGCTGGCGGATTGTAGCATTTCTGGTATTGTAAACACTTTTTCATCACTTGTGACTATTTTTGTAATGCTAATAATATTTGACCTGCCATCGCCTCCAGGTAATAGCGTAAATTCGAACTGAATTTTCTCCATTTTTGGTTTAACCCGTTTAATCACAGGAGACCCAAGTTGTCCCAAAACATCATATGCCGTTATAATAACAGGAGACCCAGATTGTCCCAGAGCGACCGCGCATTATTAAAAGTTAGATATCTCTCTTTCTGTAATGCGAATATTTGTGATTTCTTTTATGTTAGAAACGGAAAGAAATAATGCTTCTCATTGTTTTAGAATTATATGAGCTAGGTTGTTTAGATATTTTTCAAACCTGATCAAAAGTGACGGTTTGATTTTGCACCTATTTGTGACGTAACCCACATTTAATTTTAAAATAAAATTGTATGAAAGTGATAAAAAGTGAGGTGACAGTTTTATTACAAATTTTGTTTAGAAAAGGAATCTGAATTTAAAATTTGAAGTTTATTCTATTTTAATTACTTTAATTCAAATATTCGCAAGAATGCATTTTTTAGCCAATTTGCATTTCCAATATTAAAATTTCAATATTAAAATTTCAATATTTATAAACAAAAATGTTGATTTCTAATAAACATATCGGAAAGATTATTTTATCTAAATTTTAGAACAATTTTTATTTTTGCAAAAGCGTTAAAAAAAACTAATAAATAGGAACATTTAAAATGCATGGGAAGAACCAGGAATTTTGCGCGCAAACTTTGACAGGCAAAAGTTGACAGAAAATTATTTTCTTATTATTCGAAGGGTTAAAACGAAATGTCGTTTTATAATAAGTTGATAGGTTTAATTCCTTTTTATTAATTTCTAAATAAAACACTTGTGTTGCAAAGTTTTTTTTAACTAAGAAACGACATTTATGTTTATTTATATCACTTTGAATGGTTTTTTCTAACAATCAAATAATAGAATAACAAAACAAATGACAATCGATGATTGCATTCTAATTGACATTATAGGATTCAAATTTAAAAGGAATATATTTCCTTTACAAATAGATAGTAACCTTAAGTGGAAGACTCAAATTACCAATACTATAAATAGATTAAGAAAACTTATATACATATTTATTAATTTAAGAAATATACTTAACTTAAAAATTCTTAAAAATATATACTATGCTCTAGCCCATTCGATAATACAATACGGTATTGTTGCATGGGGAGGAGCTTACAAAACCTCAATTTTACCGTTGGAAATTACTCAAAGATTAATAATCAAAATTATTACTAAGAAACCATCAGATTATTCAACCTCTCAACTTTTTCAAGACTTTCAAGTCCCACCTCTAAAAAATACATATATAAAAAATACACTGCTTCAAATACACAAAGACTATTCTAATAAGTCGCACCACGCCATGGTCCGCGTTGAGAGCAATAGGCAAAACACAGTGGGTCGCTTGTGTACGCCATTAATGCATACCAGTTTTGCACAACACTACTACACGTACAATGGAGTGGTGTGGTTTAATCAACTAGCAATAGAGCTGAGATTAGAACCTGACTACAATAAATTCAAAAATAAATTAAACAATAATATCTTAAATAATTTAGCCACTTAGAACCGCATTAACCTTTAATTAACAATACTTATTCAAAAATTTATTTTAAATTATTATTTTTTTTTAATATTATTTTATTTTTTTTTACACATTCGATTTATGTAAGTACGTAAATATAATGTATGTGTTATAATTTTTAATTTTAATTTTTTTAATTTAAAAAATATATATATATATTTTTCTCTTCCCTTTACACACGAGTAGTTACACTCTCGTAAAGGTTATATATTATATACATATATATGTTTATACTGTTTATAATCAATGTTGCATGTTAGTATTTAATGATTTGAGTTTAATCCGTTTGTAACCTGAAAATGTAATTACTCATGATTATATTACATGTATATGTATATAAAAACTAATAAAAAAAAAAATATAACTTTTTTTCACTTTATATATTTAACTTTTATGAGATCAAACAATGGAGTGTTTTTTTTTGTTTTTATCGGCGGTCATCGTCTACAGCGCTCCAATCCTCTTTCTCTCATAGATCCCATCCCTACACACTTACAACATTCATTTTTTTTTTACTTAACAACCAAAATATTCACTAGAAATAATTTATATGGCAGAACAAAATTTGTCGGGTCAGCTATCTGAATATATTTTGATTTTTCGGAATCGATTTTTTCCGTACTTAAAAATTATTTGATAATTTTCCGAAACAAAATGAGATTGGAATTTTGGAAGCGAAATTTTTTGTACCATTATTATATTCTATTCACAACAACTCACCAAATTTTCCTCACAATCGGATGAACGATTTAGCAATGCATAATTTCAAGACGCCAGAGCTCACTATTGTGCATGGAAACCATCAGCGGGCATCTGCACATCAAATCCTCAAAGTTTCATCGCATTCAGATGAATGGTTAGCAATGCATAATTTCATGACACCAGAGCTCACTATTGTGCATAAAAACCATCGCGGGCAAGCACACATCAAATCCCCTAAGTTTCATCGCAATCGGATGAATTGTTAGCAAAGCATTATTTCATGATACCAGGGGGAAGGGGAGGGTGGGCGGTGAGAGAGGGGGGGAGGTGGAGGAGGCGGAGTGGGAACCCCCCTTACACCATGCGAGCGAAGCTGCAGGAAAAAGCTAGTAGATAATGTACTTTACTTCATCATATAACATTATTTTTTTCTCATGAATGAAATATTTCTTTGTTTCTAGTTGTCTGTGGATGGAGTGGCCATGAGCACCCGTGTGGAGACTACCGGGGCTCGCTATCTGGACCTCTCCGACTCTTTTTACCTCGGTGGCATCGAACCAGAGAAAAGGCAGCGGGCTTTCATAAAGGGCATCAAAGCTGCTGAATCCAGTATAATGGTACGCATTCTGAATTGTCCATAATATAACATCATCCTTTTGCTTTTTAGTGAATATTGGCATCATAAATAAAGAAAATCACAAAATATATTTATGTTTTTTATGATTCTCAACTTAATCTAGGCAGCGAAACACTCAATATATTTCAAGCAAAAGCCACTTTTAAACGTTGCTGTTGATGTTTTTGTAAGCATGTTTTTGTTTGTAAGCAATGTTTTTGTGAAGGCAGGACTCTTCCGACCGTTAAACTTAAACATATGCTTTAACATTATGATATACGTTTTTTGTTTTCCGTCTCCTCAGTTTGTTGACACGTGGTTGAAAGATTGGAGTGAAGTTCCCGCGGTTACACACAATTTGATTGTGGTCCACACAATTTGGCTAGTGGTCCGTGGTAAGAATGTGTCCGCATATACACACTGAACACTTGACGTTTGGCATTTACATAGGTGTTAAAATGCATTCTGATGAAGAAGAGATGCTACATCAGGGAGAAAATACAGATATTTTAATATATATATATTTATTTATCGGGAAATTATTCCGATTATTATCGATTATTGCACGACCTAAAGTTACGAATTTCAAGTGCATAAATTTTTATGTGGATGTCAAATGTCGAGTTCTGAAATGAATTTTAGTGATAAGATTGTGGACGAAGTATCAGGGAGAACACACAGATTTCAAATTAAACCGTACTACCTACCTCGAATTTTTATTAGGTATTTATTTATCAGGAATTCAGATTAGAATACCGATTTGAATTGGTCAATTTCTTTCGTGTCTCTGAAACCGATTTTGAAGATGGATTTAATTATAGGTACTAACTACATGTGCAAGAAAAATTTCACCAGAAATACAAATTACATTTACATTAATATTTCTGGCTAATAGCATTTGTACATAACCTAAATGTACTATTTAAGAATTTAAAAACAAAAAGTATTATCATGGATTGTTACATTGGTTTATGGGCACTCTACATGTAAATGAATAGACTTTACTTACAAGCGAGTTCACGAAAGAAATAATCATCCATTATGAAAGTATTTATTTACAATTTATAGTCATAATAATTATTAGGCTCGCGCTGTTAACATAACTCCAAAAACCTGTTCGATTTATTCTCCGTTACCGACCCCTTAGCGCGCGCGGCAGCTGTAAAAAATTAACTAATCTCCCTCCGCCTGCCTTCCCGCTTCACTTCACCCGGGATGGGAATGTTTTCCAACGCCCATGCAAAGTTTGAAACACAACAAGAGTTGTCAATGTTTATAGTGATGTTCAAGGGAATGTATGGAATGGACTGAACAGCATAAACTTGAAAATTTAATAAAATTAACAAAAAGGCAAGAGTATGTAATTTTTTTTATTAGATAAGGATGTTTTTTTAATTTTATTTTTTTAAATAATTTTATTTTTAATATATTTAATAATAATTATTATAAAAACAATAAAATTTTCGCCTTCTGAAGGCGAAATAGTTGTCACGCATATTCATAATTACATAGCAGAACTTGTTTATGTAATGACATTATTGAATATTTAAAAGGCAAAAAAGTGGAGTTACACAAATTAAATTTGGTAACAATAAATAAGATTATGAATGTTTTGTTTCTAAACTGTTGTTCAATTTTTCAGTAAACAGCAAATAAAACATTTCCGTTAATAATTTAAGTACTAAAATCGTCCAGAAAGTCAAAGCGGTCATTGTGGTGTAAGGTCAAATCTACGCGAGTTTCTTCTTGAGTTAAAATTTATGCACTCTTGGAACCCATCAACATATTCTGTAATCATCCAAACTCTTCCTATTCTCACTGTAACGAGGATATCACAATACCAACATCTTCTTTCATACGGTGCGGGGTTGCTAAATTGCAGTCAGACAGAACCTACTAAACGTAAATCACTTATTCCAGGGTTGCATCCGTAGCATAGAGGTGGACGACAAACTTTATGGTCTGCCATCCGCCGTGGTGACTCGGGGTGTGCTGCCCAACTGCGTGTGGTCGTACCCCTGCCACGACACGCCAGCTAACCCGCCCTGTATCCCACACGCCACATGCCAGCAGCACGGTGTCGACCACTTTACGTGCAAGTGCGAAGCGGCGCTGTGCATTAACCCTGATTATGCTGAAAAGTATAAGGTAAGTTCTGCCTTTCATAAATTCTGGTCATCATATTGAATTAAACAAGAACTTTTTAACCATGGCTGTAAAAAATTGTAGGTCTTCACTCAGGAGATTTCTTTTGGGCAGACTGGTTTTTTATAAATGAAGCACTTTTCTGTTTTAACTTTAAGTTCTTGAATTTTTATTGTTATGATTTGATATTTATAAACTTATAACTGACGACAATAACTTTCCCCACCCAACGGACAAGGGTTCAGTAGTATTTTAAATTCTTAGTGCAAGTTTTCGTAAAGAAGTAAGTTAATTTTACTGATACAAGCCTTTTTATAAGACTTTCGTACCTCTATATTTCCCTTGTTTGTTGTGTGAGAGAGACAAAAAATAAAACATGATTCTATCGACATCTAACAAACAAATCAGACAACTCTTGGATCGCAATCCAACCTTTGATGGTAACTCAACTCCATAATTGGTTTGCGTCCTGGGTTTAATTCTAAACATACTCCGCCCCAAAATGGGCAGATATTTATTTTGAAATATCGAATCCATTTTTCTGCAAATTATACAAATAACATTATGCAAACCAATTATGAGCCTAAATTAAATATTGACTTTGCTCAAATCAAATTCAAATTCATTAAATTAATTTTAAAGTTATTCAATAACATAACACACTAAGATAATTCCAAAAACAAACTACATTTTTTAAAAACAAACAGAAACCATAACAATAATTACATATAAACATATAATATAGACGGCACAAACATATCGCGGTAGGTTTCCTGGTCATCCTTCCTTCCTTCCTCGGGAAAAAATTAAATAAAGATAAATCATCCTTCCTTCCATAGTTCATTGCCACATTTGGAATTATTACAATGTCTTTCCAGATATATTTACATATGCAGTTTGCAATTCTAGCCAGCAGGCTATGTTGGTTTATAAGCGTTCATTAAGTGGTTTTATCTTTTTTTTAATATATATGGATCTACAATTTTTGTTTTATTATTTTTCCTATTTATTGGTTTATCTTGTTTTATGCACTCATTGTTTTTTTTTTTTTCATAAAGCACAAGTCCTTTTTTTTTATTTTGTGCTTACACAGCGCCTGGTCCGTTGTCGTCTATTGGCAATAGAACAGCTTCGAAATTGCCCTCTGAGTTTAGTTCCATGCGATGTTCTGAAAGTCGCCACACGTACTTTCCCGTCAGCGCCTGGATGGACTGCAATCACACGTCCGAGTTTCCACACACATGGTGGTAGGTTGTCTTCCTTCAAGACCACCATATCGTCTGGTTTTAGTTGCGCATTAGGTCCGCTGGTCCACTTCGTTCTGTCTTGGAGCTGAGCCATGTACCTCGATCAAAAAACATCGTATTAGCAAGGAATTTTTTTTTTTTGATATTTATTCAGTCCGTTGACTGAAATATTTTGTAGATCTTGTTCCGGAATTACTGCAAAGCTTCCACCAACAAGAAAGTGACCGGGACTGAGGGAAATTAGGTCATTTGGATCATTTGACAATGGGGTAAAAGGACTAGAATTTAAACAAAATTCATCTGACACAAAACGGTATTAAATTCCTCATATATCAATAAGGAGTTACTTGCTAGCCGTTTCAACTGACATTTAAACAGATTTCATTCTGACTTCTCAAAGGCCTCCAAAGTGCAGCGCCCTTGTCGGAATGTACCCCCATTGAATTGATAGCCTTGATAATGATTTTCCGATAGTAGGTAGTAGCATTATCTGAAAATAATTTACTCGGCCTTCCACTACGCTCGATAAAACGCTTCAAGGCATTTAAAAAACTTTCTGTATTCAAAGACAGTTCAAGTTCTAAGTGTATGGCTTTTGACACCACACATACAAATAAACATACATAAGAAAAACACCAATAACAAAAATATATAAGCTCCTTTCGGCTGGAAGGTCTGCCATTATTTGCTGCATCGTGTATTAGATCTATAACACATTATACATTTCCTTATTATCATTTTCACAAAATTTTCCCATTATTGGCCAGAACTTCAATCTGATTATTGCCAATACGGTATGAGTACCTGCATGCAAGTGTAACTGATAAATAAATAAATAAATGTAAATGTAGTTTTTCATAATTAATTCGGTTAAATTATGATGTGGTGGCAGCAAGATTGGATGTCGTTGATTTATTGACAGCAATTTTCCTTCGGAAAGCCTGCCGCCTACGCAAGGTAAATCATTATGTACATAAGGATTTAGTAGAGAGATGTAGTTCCTGAAAATATCCAAATCTTGCGTTACTGTTGCCAACACTACAGTTTTTGTTTTCACCTCAGGTGGATCTATGTACGTAGATTCTCCGCATGGCCAACTGGATGGTGCAAGAGTTAGCCAATCGGGTCCGTGCCACCAAATGGTGGATGTCAATAATTGAGAAGTCCTAATATCTCTGGATAGTACATCCGCAGCATTATCTTCTGATATCACATGCTTTTGACAAATGATTCTCCTAGGTACCTTCACATTATTTATCTGCGGCAATTCTTCCATATAAGCTCTCCAAACTTTCCAAATGTCAGGAGATATATCTTCAACCCACTGAGTTTTGTTCTGCCACAGACGTTGCATTAGTAGCTTCGCTACTATCGTTACAGGTCTTATCTGACCCGGGGATTTAAAAATGGATGCTATGTAGGATAACATCCGTTGTTTGCTTCTACTAAGTAAGCAATCCTCTTCACCACTGTCACCCGCCATCAAGTCATCCATGTAAAAAATTTCTTTAAGAATGTGACTGACCTTGGGATTTGTGCCTTGATTTTCATTTCCTAGCCGCTCCAAACATCTTGGGGCTAAGAATGATGATCCCAGACCGTAGACTGTATTCAATCGATAATGTTGAATCTCCTCGCTGGGTGCGTCTCTCCAAAGGATACGTTGTAAGTCCCTATCCTCTGGCTGCACTAATATCTGCCGGTACATTTTTTCTTTGTCGGCTGTTAACGCGTACTGATGTTTTCTGAAATTCAACAGATGTGCACATAAATCCTTTTGCAATATCGGCCCAATCATGAGGGCATCATTTAAGGAAATTCCAGTTGAGGATTTAGCCGATCCATCGAATACGACTCTGGTCTTAGTAGTTGTACTAGACTCTTTGATCACCGCATGGTGAGGCAGATTATTATCTGTGGTATTTGATTTTGTGACAATGGTTCACATTGCGTCATATGACCTAAGTCTTTGCACTCCTGCATAAAATTCTTGTAATCTTTCATTAATTCTGGGTTTGAGGCTAATTTTTTCTCCAAATTATACAATCTCTTCTCCACCATAGGGAGACTTTCGCCTAGCTGTTTCGCACAGGGGCGTTGTATTAAACTTACAATGAAACGGCCTCTGCCATTTCTTTTATGAGCAGCTGTGAAGCTTTCTTCACACGCTCGCTCCTCGTGATTCCTATGTTCAATAGGATTTAGCTCCTCTAATTTCAACAAATTTTCAATTTGCTTATGTTTTAAGTTGAGTGAAAGATTACAAATTTCTACTGGCCTCTTTTCTGAAGTGAAGATGGGTCCGGAATCTTGAATCTTCATCCGGTCAGAGTGCAGAGTCTCCCTGAAAGTGTCAGCCCCGATCAACATGTCTATCGGGCCGGTTTCATTAATGTTTGGATCTGCCAATTGCAATCCTTGGGGGATGCCGGTGCCTTTTTCCTGAAATGAGATTTGCGGTAGATTACTGGTCACCTCCGACAATACTAGGCATTCAATCCTCTTTGAATATGGTGAATAATTGGAAGATATTTCCAAATCCACAATGTTTTTAATATGCTGTATTTCATTATGAATTCCGGTAATAGGGATATCAGCTTTTCTGCTGGATGATTTTAATGCGCAATTTTTAATAATAAGTCCTCTTGAAGAAGTATCACTTCCCTGATGACTTCGCATTTTGTCTTCATTTTGCAAATGTAACAAAGTGTTGTGAGAGCTCGCACCACACTTGTGACAATTGTATTTACTTTTACAATGTTGAAATTTATGCCCTACCGACAAACATTTCAGACAAGCATTCAAACGATGTATTGTTGTCAATCTATCCTCTATTGCTATATTTAAAAACTTTTGACAATTATCAATTTTATGATTTTTATTACAATGAATACAATTATGCTCATAATCTTCTTTGAACCGAGGTGGTTCAAAGATTGAAAGTTTGATAGAATTGATGATTTTACCGGTTTCGTTGAATTTATCCTTGGCCTTTGTCAATACACTATAATACAAGTTTTCAAACATTTCTCGTTCGGTTCCATTTTTTAATTCATCCGGCAATAATATCTCTATTTTATCTTGGAATTTTCTAAAGATATCTAGTATAGGCTCGATCCTTTTCATACGTATTTCGATTTCCGAATGTAACAACTCTTTCCCATCCAAGTAATTGTTAAATCTAGACAATTTTCCCTTACATATGCCGCACTGGGCAATTAAATATTTCAAATCCATGATTTTAAATAACAGGGATAAATAACAGACAATCAATACTCACTGATTGCTCTGGCGTGGTTCACTTCTAACCACGCTAAACACAAAAACACAAAAAACTTGCACTGTCTTTTACTTGATTGTTTCTTTTGTTTTAACAAAACACTAAAAAATCTTCTATTATTAATTTCTGATGAAAGCTCGCGTCGTAACTTGACCTTTTACAAACAACGGAATCACTTCGTGCCTACCGTCTGCATTACCGACTCGAACAATACTTCGGAAGTCAAAAACAACACTCAACGATCGCTTTCAGATTGTTTGAATAATCAATTAATACATTTCATGTATTATAATAATTATCCTTCTGTTTTTTGCGGAATCATTAATCATATGACTTAGCCACAAAAAACCTAGTTAGTTTCAGTTGCAAATAAACAACGACGGTACTTCGTACCCGTCGCCTGCTTTATCGACAGTATCGAAAACATCAAAATCAAAACTAAGACAAAACAATGAAAAGACAAAATTCCGATCTTTATGTTTTTTTTGCGACACTATAATCATAGCCAGCCACAAAAAATCTTGCCAATATCAATTGAACGATTAGTCCGTTGCTAATTTTTATACAACAATAAAATACCGAAGTGGTCTAACCGAATTTGTTTTTTCTATGAGAAATGGATAAAAAATGGGATGGTCACTTGCCCTTGTTGTGGATCCGCTTCATCAGAATTCTCCTGGTTTATTGCTGGTTCATGTCTGGCTTTCATTGATTTTTTGATCTGGATTCCAGGTATCCGCTCGTGGGATCAATCCGGCTCGAAGGACCAAATGTAAAAAATTGAAGGTCTTCACTCAGGAGATTTCTTTTGGGCAGACTGGTTTTTTATAAATGAAGCACTTTTTTGTTTTAACTTTAAGTTCTTGAATTTTTATTGTTATGATTTGATATTTATAAACTTATAACTGACGACAATAACTTTCCCCACCCAACGGACAAGGGTTCAGTAGTATTTTAAATTCTTAGTGCAAGTTTTCGTAAAGAAGTAAGTTAATTTTACTGATACAAGCCTTTTTATAAGACTTTCGTACCTCTATATTTCCCTTGTTTGTTGTGTGAGAGAGACAAAAAATAAAACATGATTCTATCGACATCTAACAAACAAATCAGACAACTCTTGGATCGCAATCCAACCTTTGATGGTAACTCAACTCCATAATTGGTTTGCGTCCTGGGTTTAATTCTAAACAATGGCAACCAAGTGTATTGATCACAATTATTGAACCCTAACAGTGCTGCAATAACTGGAGAGGAAGTTGCTTTATGAAATCCTCTCCTCCGACTGAAAACATGAACATTTGCTTACACATTATGGCGCTGTGGACGCATATAAAAATGTGCAATGCCTCTCCCCCCATTGGCAATGTTTACAGTAACGTGAAAGCAAATGTTCATGTTCTTGGTCGCAGGAGACCAGACTTAGGCTTGTAGGATATTTGAGGCAGTAAATAGATCTGCTGTAATCTGTACATCCTACTTGGAATTAGAATTAATTGCAAGGATATTTTTAATCAATGTGTTTCGTGCTAGAGAAACCCATAAAGTATCCCTCTGGAATATCGAAGAGTTTTTTTAACTTTTATTTGAACTTGTACACAATACTTAACTTTGAATGCGTTAATCTCAGCTGGATTATTCTACAAAACTCCACTATTTTATTTTATTTTTTAAGACAAACATTCTCGGGTTACGAATTACCCGACAATATTTGAAAATCTCCTACTACCACCAGTAAGCAGATTACCGAACCCAACTATCAAACCACCCACGGTTTTTAAAACCTTTAAAAAAATACAGAGTGTGCAATTCACACGCGGTAGAAGTGAAACCTTCAGAAATCTAAAGTAGACAAGAGTGGGGAGATTACGAAGCACAAAGAGGAGACCGATAGGCCACAAAGCACATCACAAAGAGGAGACCGATTATACTATCTCATTCTCTCGCAGGCTAAATCCTATAGATGTATGTGTTTGTCTGTTTTTAGTGTCGCTATTTTTCGTTTCAACGGGTTTCAAATCACAACGGTGCTAAAGAAGTATTCACTTCAAAAATCTCTTTGTTTTCTACAAAACAACTCTTCTTCTCAACCACTTGAATTATTAAAATCTTTTTGGCATTTGCTAACAACTCATTTAATTTGCAGGTGTTCTCCAAGCTCCAAAACCAGCTGGAGCTCATCTCGCTCTACCCGCTGGTGGTGCAGGAGGGGGGAGTAGCGCTGGTGATGGCGCAGAACATCGACGTGGTGCTCGACCACCACAAGTACGGGGTGCGACCCTCGGGCGTGCTGCTCCACATCGTGCAGCCGCCCCAGCACGGGCGCATCGCCATCGACTTGCAGAGGGCACCCGGCTCACAGGCATCGCTGGTGGAGGGGGAGGGAAAGAGGCAGGTGTTTACGCTGCTCGATCTGACCAGAGACAAGGTTTGTACTATATTTTTTATTCATAGGATTGCTCTATGTTATATAAGTGAAGGGTATTAATTAACCTGTCATTTGCCGGAAACCTGGCGGCGGCCACGATAAAATTTTAGCTTTTTTTTAAATACGATTTTAACCCTTATGTATTTATCTATTTATTCAACGCTGTTATAAATTGTTATTCAGCAGAAGGACTTCAAAGTAAAACATCTGGTTTCAAGGCGGAATTCCTTTGGTTTTATTCACATGCACATTGTTACAATAATTTGTCCCGACCCGACAAAACACTGAATTTGGTCACTTTGACCACTTGCTAGATAATGCTAGCTGTTTACAGGAGATCCACGAATTTAGAGAGTTTTTAACTAGAAACGCAGGCTATTTATAAACAACATTTTCTAATACCAACAAATAATCAAAACACACTTGTGTCAGCCATTGTACGATATAAAACAGAAATCTACTTTATCGTTTAACATTTAATTTTAGTTTCGCCTTACGTCGCTAATCTAAAAAATGCTACCAACAAAAATACGCCGCTAGATGGCAGTAGCCTTCACGTTTTAACAAACGCCCAGAGGGCTTTTACATGTTTGGTAGTACAATTAATTCATGACAGATGATTTTTCAACAGATAAAGAAATAATAAAAATAAAATTAGGTAAAAAATGCAAACAAGTCACAAAAATAAGCGATTTGATAAGTTTACAAAAATACGGATATGTTTAGGAATAGTTTTGGAATAAGTTTTTTACAAGGTCCATAAAATTCGCCAAGTTGATGTTAAATATGTCGACATCACCTAAGTACTGATTCCCCATAGTGTGAAATCGTTGTATAGGAGAGTGGGCAATGTAGTTTCGCTTGTGAATGCTGCAGTAGAATAGTGTATTTTGTCTCGTGGTTACTGTCAGTATTCGTAAGTTTATGAGTTGTAGGAGTTCGCAACAGTCGAATTTAGAGTTAAGTTTTTTTTAATAAAAATGTTAAGTCGTTTATTTTACGTCTGTCTTCAAGTGTATGTATTTTTAGAATATTTAGTAATAGATTATATTTTAAATCTTCTAGTGGGATGTATTCGCTCAATATTATTAATGTGAATTTTGTAAGATGGAGACCAAACTACCGAGTTATATTCAATTTAGCTTCTAACTAGACTATAGGTTCCCAACCTTTTTTTGCCCACCGCCCACTTTGAGAATCTTTTTTTTTCTAGCGCCCCCCAACTCGTAAATCTGAAAGAGCAATTGTCGTCACGATTATATTTACCAACGGGGGCGGGGGGGGGGGGGGGAGATAGGATGGGGCAAGATGCGTTTTTTTATTTTTTATTGTATATTTTATCTGGTGACCGGCCAACTCAGAATGAAACCAACTCAGAAGCACCTCATAAAGGTCATTAAAGAGTGATGATAAAAAAAATATTGATTAAGTTAGGTTAGGATTACCGGCAATTTTAAATGTATTTTTTCATAGCTTTTAATGACCTTTCTGAGGTGTTTCTGAGATGGTTAAATTCTGAGTTGGCACGGAACCGTTCTGAATTATTTTTATTTTTTTTACTTGGGTTTTATTCCTCAGAACGATTACACTTGTGCAGTAATTCACGTGACACGCTACAGTGGTATTGTAGACCAATTTCCGTGTTTTGACGTCTAACTTTCCCTTTATCCTACTTTTTTTTTCATTTTAATCTTTTCTGCAATTTTTTAATTTAACATTTCAAAGTCAGTGTTTAGTTTTAATTTGTTATAGATTATGATTCCTGAGTATTTAATTTCTTCTACGTCTTCAATATTTTGATTTTCTATATTAACCCATTGGCCACAAACCCCGACAGCCTGCCGGGTGTGCGACTCAGGTACTTAACCACAAACCCCGGCACGCTGACGGGCTAGAGTAGGTACGTCAAAAAACAGAAAACGAGCACAATAGTGACATTTTTTAATAAAATTTTAAATGCCGAACACTCTGTAGATAATTAATCATTAATTTCATAGAATTGGCAATAAAATGTTTCTTATGTTTTTTCCCTGTTATTTGTGTTCCAAGTTTTGTATGCAGCCAGCCGCCATTTAATTTCTTCGAAATTGCGAGTGGTTCTAGGCTTTTGGTAGTGACCCTGAACGTCCCTGATTGCTTTGAGGACTATCATAGACAATTATTTTAATAGTTATTAGTATACATGTATATAAAAATCAAAAATTATTATTGTTCGATCTAAGAATCTTATGTTTTTTTGTAACTTTTTGAATAAAAATGTGGAAAAAAACAGACGAAAAAAAGGAAGGTTATATTTGTAACCTTATTTACACATATTTTAATATTTAAAAAAATATATTTTTTATGTTTTTCTTTACCTTAATCCAATATGTAAACAATTTTAAAGAAATTATTTAATTTGAATATACGGTTCAAAAGTAACAATAGATTTAGTACACCAATGCAGGTTTTCAATTTTTGGTACAAAATTAATTCAGTGGTGAAGGCCAACTTTTTAGCTCATTAATTCTGTGGCCAATGGGTTAAGGGTAGTAATTTCGTTGAGTTTCTTTTCTAATACCATGAATTTACTTTTAGTTACATTTATTTTCAGTTTATTCGAAGAAAAAAAAAATTTTATATATAATATAGAAGTGTTCTTTAAAAAAAAGCTTTTTTTGACAATGCATCTTCGATATTATTTGGTATAATATATAAAAGTGTGTTATCAGCAAAAGTTTGATAGAACAGTACTTTAAGCACTTCACTATATCATTAATATATATACTTAATAAATAGGAGCGGTCCCAATACAGATACTTGAGGAACTCCGAGGTTTACTTGTTGTTTTTTCAGAAATAGCATCTCCCATTTTGTTTCTTTGTTTTCTATTTTTAATTTTATTATTAGTATTTCTCTGTCTATCGTTTCAAAAACACGTCTAAAATCCAAGAACACTACTATTGTATTTTTCTTCTGATCCATACTGGTTTTCCATTATGAATATTTGTTTCTAAACCCTGCTGTTTTACAAGAATGTTATTTTTTTTCAATAAATTTTCTCATCTCTTCTTTAACTATGGATTCTAGTATTTGTTCATATGTTGGTTATCCATTTATTTTTCTGAGGTCTTCGACATTTTTAGCATTTATTATTTTGGGCACTGGTGTTATTATGGAAGTTTTCCACGACAGCGGAAAAATTCCCTTTAACACAGATTAATTTATTAGTGCAACTACTTAAATTTAATTATACCTATAGTAATTCCAGACGTCGATGATTTTTGCGTCATTGTATTAAAATTTTTCATTAAATACTCACTGTTACGTGAAAATATTATTATTCTCTCTTCTTTCCTCTGATTGAGAAGAGTATTTGTGAATAATGAAATACTCTTATTTATGTTTTCGACACTTAGTATTAAATTTGGCTGTTTTAGTTTTATCATCTTCAACTCCATCGGGAACCGAACTTCCTTAATGTTTTCCCTCTGTTTGCCACTTGTAATTTCTTTAAGTGTAGTCCACATTTTTCTTGAATCTCTTTGAGAGCTAATAATTTTTTGCCTCGATTACGAATTTTTGGTATGTTTTATTTCTGTACCTATACATGTTTCTAAGTTTCTTACAGGTTTCCCACCTTTCTTCTGGAAATTGTATTTTACAGCTTTATAAGCTGTATCCCTTTGTTTTTTTAGAAGATTTAGGGATTTCGTAGGTATACTATTTATTTGTATCTTTTAATATACTACTCGCTGGTTCCCGGTATGCGTTGATAAAATTAAATTTAAGAAATAAATTGTTTCCCTGTTCCCCTCCCGCATTTCCTTCCCCTCCCACGTTCCCTTTCCACCTTCCCCGCCTACCCCCTCCCCTCTTCCACTTCCCCGTCCCGCCAATCCCCCTACCGCGTTCCATATAACAGTCCCAGTACATTCAGTTTTCAAACATTTCGCGTGCCTCCTATTACAATTTTTTTATTCAAATTTTCGCTTTTCATTCTAAACAAATATTAATTTTTATATATTATAAGAACAATCAATCAAATTTGGTACCTAACGTAGGTATCTATTTAAAATATCCATAATTTAAATAACCCATAGATAATTCTTTTTTTACAAAAAAAAACGTTCGAAAACACAATTCAATTTCGTCAAACGCGCGAACTGTCAAACGTGTGAAGTTAAAATAATCGTTAAGTTTTCTGAAATTATCCAATTTTCTGAACAATTTTCTTAAATTTTCTTCCCGTAAGAACCTTCTACAAAGTATTGGGAAATTAAAAAAAAGTGAAATGAAGGCGTGACCAAGGGAAACAGGAATTCATTTTATATATAAATACTATCTGGTCCCGGCATGCATTGCTATGCCATTTAATAAAGAAATTGTTTCTCCCTGAGTGTCCTTTTCCATTCGTCCCGTTTCCCTTCCGCCTCCCCTTCTTTTCCTGCGTCCTCTTCCCCTCTGGCTTTCCCATTCCATCACCTCCACCTTCCCTCTCCCCACTCCATTCCCCCCCCTTCCCCCGTCCCGCAAACCCTTCTCCCGAGTTCTCCTCCCCCTCCCACGTTCCCCTCCCCCTCCCAGGTTCCCCTCCCCCCTCTCGTCTTCGCCTTTCACCTTCCCCGCCTTCCCTCTTCCCTTTACCGCTCCCTCGTACTGCCAACCCTCCTCCCGCGTTCCACATATTCAATCCCAGTACATTCAGTTTTCAAACAGCCCGCGGGCCACCTTTTACAATTTTTATTCAAATTTCCATTTTTCATATTAAATTTGTTACCTAACATAGGTACCTATTTAAAATATCTAAAATTCTTGATTCGATTCAAACTATTAGGGGAGTAACTACTTTAAATAAATTTATCAACTTAAAGATTTTCAAAAATAGAATTTTATTTAACAATCATTGTTTTGCAAAATATCCTTCTCAAACACGCGTACTGTCAAACGTGCGATAGTCGTTTAGGTTAGTAATAGGTTTTCTAAAATTATCCAATTTTCTGCGCAATTTTCTTAATTTTTCTCTCCGTAAAAACCATCCTCGTACTTCAAGGAATATTCGAAAAAAAAAAGAATTAGCGAAATCGGTTCAGCTGATCTCGAGATTTGCGCTTAGCAACACATTAAGCGATTCATTTTTATATATAAGAGAAGATATATTCGTTGTAGGCATTACTGTTTTGAGGTGTCCTATTAGTTCATCGGCTTTTCTGTCTAAATTTCCTTGGTTATCGCAGATCCACTTTTTGTTTTGTAATGCCGTACACAATTTATCCTTATTATAGTTCTATAGTTCTTTTGAGGCTTCAGACTATTATATCTAATTTTTGTAATAATTGTTTCGTGATCAGATTGATTTTGAATTCTTCCGCAGCATTAACTTCCGCGTAAAAGTCATTTGAAATTACCAAATTAATCATGGCTTTAGAGTTTTTTCATATTCTTGAATAATTTTTGACAAGTTGCTTCCTACCCAGGCAATTTATGATGATTTGTAATCATGTTTTTTTTATATTGAATATTAAAATCTCCACAGATGATTTTCCAGTCTCTTGTATTCTTCAAAAAAATCTAAGAATTTTGTGTCATTTTGATTTGGGGAATGATAAATAGCTGCATAGGTTCCCAGCTTAAAATCCTTCAATAGCCAGTAGGTATCCAGGTATTATTTTTATCTAGTACCGCATTTGTTGTGACTTTGTAAGAGATGTTGTTTACACACTCACACACATACACTACAGAATTAATGTGATAACTCCACCTGTATGCCTGCTGCTAAATGAGTCGCATCTAATTGTCGAATAGCCCTGAAATGTTGTTTCATTTTGGTTAATTTCTTCGGTAATACAGGTTTTGCTCATCATCACCAGTTCATGTGCAGTTCGTATTCTTTTAGCATGTCTTCGACTTCTTCGATATGTGCTAGCAAACTAGCTATGGGTTTCTCTGGGTCTCCTACCGCCCCCCTGAAAGTCTGAAACGCCCCCCAATTTTCTCTTTGCCTTCTACCGCCCCCCTGAAGGTCTGAAACGCCCCCAAGGGGGCGTTATCGCCCACGTTGGGAACCTATGAACTAGAGATACATATAATAGTTTAATGGCTTCTATGGAACTAAAGTTTTTAGTTGTTCTTAATACGAAGCCTAGTGTTTTCATACCTTTGTTCATAATTTGGTAGATATGATTGGCGAAACTTAGTTTTTCATCCATTCAGTTTTTCATAATTCCAAGATCTCTCATTTCCGTGACTCTTTCTAAAGCTGTGTTATTGATGGAATATTCTAATAAAACAGGATTTTTATTTCTGAAGAAAGTCAAGGTTTTACACTTTTCTACATTTAAAAATAAATTATTTTGAATGCATCAATCTTTAAACTTACTAATATTTGACTGTAGTATATGGCAATGATTTATATCTGTTATTTTCTTGTATAGCTTGATTTCATCAGCAAAGAGCAATACCTCGACATCATTGAAGCAATTGGTTATATCATTGATGAAAATGAGGAACAAAACCGGGTCAAGGTGACTACCTTGCGGTTGGCCACTAGTAGCTCAGAAAGCTTTCGAGATCCAAGATTTTATTTTGACGAACAGTTTACGATTTAATAAATAGCTAGTAAACCATTTTAGCATGTTATCCCTTATTTCTAGAGCAAATAGTTTTTGGATTAGTAGTTTATGGGATACTTTGTCAAATGCCTTCGAAAAGTCTGTATATATGCAGTCGACTTGTTTATTTTCTGCAAAAGATTGTATTATGAAGTTTTGAAATATTGTTAGTAGATCTACTTTTGATAAAAGCGTGCTGTTTTTGGTCAATTAATTTTATTAATTTGGGATAGATTTCATCAAGGACCAGTGACTCAAAAAGCTTAGGTAGTACTGACTGTATACAAATGGGGCGATAATTGGCTATATTGGTGTCGTCTCCTTTTTTGTAGATAGGTGTAAGGAAGCTAGATTTCCAGCGGTCTGGAAAGTGTCCAAGGGACAAAAGACGGTTGAATAATAATGTGAGTGGTTTAGATAATATATTAGAGCCTTTTTTGAGGAATATTGGTGGAATGTTGTCTGGGCCAGCGGATTTGTCAGTGTCTAAGGAAAGTAATTTCTATTGGCAACATTTTTGCATGATATGGCAATTTGTTAAGTGTGTAGTCTTGCTAAATTTGTATTCAGGTATTTTAACATCTGGGGTTTCTTCATCATATATATTTTTGAAGAAGTCCGAAAAAAGGTTGTCCTGTGTATTGTTTGCACTGGTTCCATTCATTTGCATTATTGGTGGGTAGTCTGTGTTTTCATTGTTTAGTTTTTTAAGAAATTTCCAAAGATTTTTGGATTTAAAGACTGTCCTCGATAGGGGTTATACAGGGTGTAACAGGACGTACCCGAGGGATTTTAACTAGCGGTTCCTGAGCATTCGGAGTAAAAAATGTAGATGTCATTTTGCTCTCCGATGAAATTTTTATTCTATTAAAAACAAAATTAATGTCAACGTCGCAATTTCACACGTGCACACAAGGGAAGGGGCGACAGCGGCCAGCGCAAGGACCATGTTATATGCTCCAATACCAAACAAGTAATATTTAATCTATTGCGTAAACAATAATTATGCTCAGCTAGCTTTAGGTAAAGACTTTAAGGAACTTACCCATACTACGTTAGCAACTTTTTGCAATTTTTAACCCCCCCCCCCCGGTGACCAAAAACCTAAGAAACCCGCCGCTCCTTTGCACCAAGCGCGGTATTTTGAAGATTCCCCCCCCCTTTAACAGGTCACTTAGTATGGGTACGTTCCCTTAAGTACCGAAAATTCCTTATGGAATTCTAATTTAAATAATTTGTGGTTAGAAGACATAAATAACTTATTTAAAAAAAATATAGTTCTACGAATTAAACACAAAAACAATAATTAAATAACTTTTTTGTCGACAATTGAGACTAATTTCCAATGGTCTTTTTATCGTAAATATTAACAAATACATCGATTACCTACCTGGCTTTGAAGATAAATAATTTAAGCATAAAATCAATGCCCATTTAAAACGAACTTCTTGTTCAAACAGCTGTTAAGACAAGTTGCGTAACCTTGACCCACAGAACGTAAAATAATATGAAATACATTGTACATACGTAAATGGGTAGGTATAGATAAATGCCATTTCATTTTAAAACTATAATGTTGCCAGATTGCAAAACTATTTGAATAATAATAAAAAAAATTAGTTTTATAAATTAATATAAAAATAAATCAATTACATCATGCGGTAGACAGAGAGGATGAACCGCCAAACAACTCGGTCTTAGCACACTCCTCGCAATTCCACGTATTAATTGGGTTGGTATAACGGATTTGTATTGAATATTGAAAGTAGTCATTTTAAGGTTTTTACCTAACTACTCAGTGGAGGTACTAATATTTTTCAGTTATGCAGGTATTCGCAATAAGGATTACAATTAATAAACTATTGGTTTTACCGACCTATTAATACGTATTATGAAGAAAAGGGTAACACAATTCTTAGAAAGTTCTCGACTTTTGTGGCCTAACCAGGTTTGAAACAATAAACTATTGGTTTTACCAACCCATTATAAAGTATGTATTACGAACGACAGTTTCAAATGAATTAATTGCGGTGTTTCGAATCATAAGCTTTAAAAACATTTTAGACTGTTTAGGTGTAGGTAATGTTGACTGAACTTAAAATATTTAAAAATACTGTATGCGAAAGTTATGTTAAATATTATCTCCAAAAAAATATCTATTTAAAAAACCACCTGGCAATATGTTTATTCGCGTTACGAGGAGGCGCGCAGTAGAGAGTGAAAGAGTACGCTGCCAACAATGGGGTTCGGGTTGGCTAGCGGATATGGGGGAGGGGTAAACGCGGAGTTGCCGTATCCTTTACTCGAAATATGAGATCAGTGACGGCGTGTGGAAAAAAACCAAAAAAATTATTTTATTTGAAATAAAAATTTCACCGGAGACGAAAATTTCATTTACATTTTTTACTCCAAATATGCTCAGGAATCACTGGTTAAAATCCCTCGGGTACGTCCTGTTACACCCTGTATACATTTTGTAACATTGTTTGGAAAGATCTTTACATTTTTTCCTGGTTTCGCTAAAGATTTTATAATCACTTATGGATTTGCTTTGTTTGAATTTTTTGTGTTGACTCTTTTTTTGCTGAAGAGAGACAGTAAGCTCTGATGAGAACCAAACCGGTAGATATAGCTTCTCAGTGTATAAAAAGGTACATAGGATTCAATAATATTAAAAAAGTATAAATAAAGTTGGTCTAAAGATTCATCAATGTTTTTATCAGATAAAAACGACCAGTCTGTATTTGAGAGATGGCTGTTAATTGAGTCGAAGTCGGCTCGTTTAATGTTTAGGACTCTTTGTACAGGTATTCTTTCATTATCGCATGTAATACTTAATTTAATGTATAGGGGAGGATGGTGGTTATCTATTGGTAGGAGTGGATCATTTGAAAGTTCTACAGATATTTTAGGATAGTTTGATAAAGCTAAGTCTAATAAGCGATTGTTACTGATATAAATAAAATTATGTTGGTGAAAGTTTAGAAAGTTTACCATGTCCAAAACTTCACGTTCACGATCGTTTTCACTTTCGTTTGTGATGAGACCACAGTTTTTTGCTTTTCATGTTAGGTTTGGTAAGTTATAATCTCCAAGGATAACAATTTTCGAGTGAGAATATTTTGATGAAATTTTTTCGATTTCGTCACAGTGGTTTCTGTATGTTTGAGGGTCAGAAAGTGGTGGTAGATAGGCCGTTCCAAATATAATTTTCTTGAGAGGAGTCGTTACTTGCACAAAAAGATGTTCCGTGTTGTGTTCTGTGGTTAATTTTCTAGATAACAACTGCTGTTTTATAGCAATCAAAACTCCTCCACCTCTTGACTTGGAACTTGATCTGACGTTTCTGTTGCAGCGAAATATTTTGTAGTTTGGAAGACCGAGTTCAGTCGATTTGATATCAGAGTTTAGCCAGGTTTCCGTAAGTATAATGATGTCGTGATGATGAGAAGATAGAACTGCGCGTAGGTCATCGAGTTTCGATAGTAGCCCGCGGATGTTTTGGTAGTAGATTTTTAAAGTTCTGGTTCGATTGTTAGTTGGAATTGCTTGGATATTTATGTAACTTCCTAGTTTTTTGGCAGATTTTGGACAATTCTGGGCGTGGAGTTTATGTATTTTATGGTGACATCTTCACCATTTTCTTTCCGCTTCTCCAGTTGAACCCTCAAATATTTTAGAAATTTTTGCTGCGCCGGAGTTGAGTCGGGATAAATTCTAATATCTTAAGAAGACCTCGTTTGCTTAGAACATTTCTCGATTGTATGGAATTTTCTAGTTCGATTTTTATTGGTCTAGGTTTGCTATTTGATAATTTACCGAGTCTATAAATTTTTGAAATATTTTCATTTGCTGATTTGTCGATTTCACTGATTATACTGGTGACACTTGCCTGGTCGTCCAAGATCCTGCTGGCTTCTGTCGTCTTAATACTCTCAGGCACATTGCAAACAATTATATTTTTGGATCGCACTTTTTGCTCATTCATTTCCTAAATCGCCTCGCAAATATCTAAGTTATTTTGGGAAGAATTTGCTCTAATATCTTTGTATGCACGCAGTTCACCTTCTAAGCTGGCAGTTTTGATCCTTATTAAATTTGTTGGCCGGATCAAAAAGTACCTTATTTAAGGCATTGACAGCTACTTCTGCTTTGGAGATGAAATTTTGCACATCCATTGTGAAATGTTTATAAATTTGTCACTATTCACTGCTTGTCAATGTTTGAAGTTGTAGATTTGTTTTAGCTTTTTTTGACACAGTACACAAATACTTGAAATGAAAAACATTATTATGTTAATAAATAAGTGCTGCTTGTTTATTTGATGATAGTTATGTACAATAATTCACTTTAAATAATTTAAATGTTTAATTTTGACAGGAGTGGATTGAAAGATGTGTACACTGTCAAAAGAGTATTGTTGTTATTTTGAGAAAGAAACTATACGAAGGACAAGGTCAGAATCGCTTGCGCCATTATCATTCCTAATGTAACCGATGGTTTCATTAATCTAGCTACTCTATAATATTTTTAAATGAATTTTCTATGACCTTTCAGGTCAGCTTTGGCAAAAATCAATGTTTTATGTTTTCAAATGCGTATAAAGGTCTTTACTTATTTGCAAACTCCTTTGAATTATGTTTTTTCATATTGGGTATGAATTCAGATTTGTGTAGAAATAATAAAATGAGTTTATATTATTTGTGTGATTATATTTTTTGACGAAGACTTAAGAAGTTGGTTTTTTCGGTCCCTTGGCCAAATTTTTCCCACATATTAGGTTTTTCTGCTTAAACTCTGGGTGGCCACGCCATTTCACGAAAATTCACGAAATTTCACTAAAAAAGCACCACTTTGAATTTTGAATTGAATGTTTTGTCGATTAATTTTGAGCTATTGTATATTTTATTGACTGAAACACGTTCCTAGAACAATGTACCAAAACAACATTACTTGCGTTAATTACGTAAATTAGTAGGTTTTACGATGTTTTAGTCGAGGAACACGCATAAATTATGATAATTCTAATGTCACAGATAAAATCTTTTAAAAATATTCTGAAAATCGTTTAAAAATATTCTGGTGTTGCAAGGTGAATGAAACTTTTACGTGTCTCATGGAGTAATGTTGGCGCAAGCGATTCTGACCCTGTTCTTCATACAAATTCTGTACATAGAAGGGTCAAAATCGCAGACAAACAGTTTTTGGTCGAAAATTTTATTCAAATTTTCGGATTATTTTCTCGCGCATGCGCATAATACACGCGCGCCCGCGGTTAAGATGGTTCACTGTATTTCCACATGTATATGAAGATTTCTGAGAATGTATTCTCCACATGAAGACCTTTTATTGTCTCCCGAAAACTGTAGGATATCTCAGGGCCCCTCCATGCTGAATATTTATTTTAACACTTCATTAAAAATCAAACTGATGTCAAATAGTGCACCCAATCTTTACTGCCTGAATTTGAATCTCTCTTACCAAAGACAAATAATATTACAAAGTTCACTTATTGAACTCTCTAGGTTCGCTACGTGCATGACGGATCGGAGAACCACCAAGACCGCCTGGTGCTGGACATGGAATTGATCCCCGATGCCCGCTTCACGCTGCCCAGCTACCTGCAGGGTCGCAACACCTTTGTCCTCCACGTCAATGTCACGCCGATCAACGACGCACCTGTCCTCAACATTCTGCCCGGCAAGGTTTTGAGGCTCACTCAGGTTACACATTATAATTATATACATAAATAATTTAATATATCTTTTAACACTCCGTACTCTCGCTCCGTACTCCCGCAAGTAGTCCAAGTCCATTTTATTTGTTTTGACTTATTGTTATACTTATACTTATAGTTACGGGAGTGCGACCACTTGATGTTTAGCATTAACTCAATTTAAAAAATAATACTTTTTTTAATGAGATTAATTTTTTAGACTAATTGCATTATTACTAATTAATGTTTAGGCATACATTGTATCATTTTGTTGCATAAAGCATGTTACGCATTTAACTTTTAACTTTAGTTTGTCGTAGCTACATATTACCCTTGAGGTGATTTTTCACAAAAACGGCGCTTTATAAATTATCCAATTATTATTAATTATTATTATTAATAATTTATTACTGATACATATTTCTTTTAATTTTATAACAATGAATACTCAACACATTTTTAGTATTCTCATCCATTTATTTTTAACTAATTTTTGTATTTTGCATTTTTTTTAAATTAGGTATTAACCACTCATTTGCCGCTCGTGCGCCGGCGTGTCCTGATTTTGACACGCGATTTTGACCCTTATGTATAAAGAAAGTGTATGAAGAACACGGTCAGAATCGCTTGCTCTATTATCGCTCTTTACCATAGAGAAAACCGCAATTCGCTTGGTGACTCCATATAATTTATATTAATGATTTACCGGAGCGCGGGAACGTGCGCAGTTCTTGCGCATGCGTGGGAAAAATTCTTTGGTCTTCAACTTTGACCTTTCTATGTACGAAATTTCTCAAGGACGCTGTCAAATCGCCGGACATTGGGTGTCATGGCTGCCGCTTTTTGCGAACGCTAATTGGTTACAACCAACCCCATTTACTCGCGGCATTCAACGAGTTAATCATGTAACATATTTTAGTTTTTAGCTTTTTTTTGTTTATATGATTTTTATTTTTGTTGTTTCTATTTTGCCCAGGCATGTCCCCAACAGCGCTATTGTATCCTTAACATGTGTGATTATGGCATGCACGCTAACTCTAACCCGAGATAGCATTACAAGTAAGTTCATCCATTTTATATATTTTTTTTATTTGTCGATGTAAGTATGTTTAAAAAGATGATGTTCTGATATTTGAAGCCTTTGACGACCCCCATTAACCACCAATTCTCATTCTGTCAGCCCATTACGTTCAACAACTGAAGGTTGACTCAAAATAGTGTCAGTGGCCAATTTGGTGATAATGTCAAATGTGACGGGGGTTCATACAAATAGAAGTTAGGTTAGGGTGTTTCAGTGATATTATTTTTAGTTAACCTATGGTAATTTATAAAAAATATATTTTAAAAATGAACCAAAAAAAACTCATTTCCCACATACAATTTTGTTCGCCAAAACTCAGTCGCGGAGAGGTTAAAATATTAAAAAATCAAAATGGTGCAGTTTACATTTTTTAAGTCAATCAAATTTGCTGTTTTTTGAAACACCCCGAATTAGTTTAGATTTACATTTTAATATCTAGATGTCACTTTAAAAAAAGTTATTTTTCAAGCTAGGACTGAAAAGAACTAGTGAAAGACCACAGAACTAGTGAGATTTACACAGGCAAAAATATTATCGTGTGATTTATGGATTACTATTACCAGGGTGGCCACAGACCTGGAATACCTGGAAAACCTGGAATTATCAGGGAATTTTACCGAACCTGGAATTATCAGGGAAATGTCAGAGAATTTTGAAAAGATTTTATAATATCAGGGAATTCCAAAAATAAAACTAAATTTGTTATTTTGCGATTTGTGAAACCCCGAAGTTGTGTTTTATTACTTTTACTTACGACTTGTGTAACAAAAGATATGCTGACAAAGACAAACTAGATCTAGGTATTTTTTTATTATTATTTTCGTTAATGCCCTTGCAACACAATCCATGTCAACTAGTTGATGTGTGTGTGTGTTTTTATTTTGTGTGTTTAGGTATTTTAACATTTAAATCAAGGTTTTTAGTATTTATAAAATTACATTGCATCACTATTTATACCATAGCTTCGTGTAAATACATAATAAACCTTTTTCTAAATTTTAGTCGAATACTTATGGTTCAGTTTTCTCTATTACCATATTTTTCTTTGTATTATTTAATGTCCTAACTGCTTACCCAAAGGGTATGTTGTTTTAATTATTAATATTCTAAATCTAAACTGTTCCCTAGTATTGTTGCTTGTTTCATGTGATTTTTTTTTTGTATCTCTTCTAATGTTAATGTTTTTTTGTTTATTTTTCTATTTTTGTATGCTCTTTTCATTTCTTCACAAATTGTCTTCAGGCATTATAAATTTGTAACAAGTGTATTTTGTGTTTAATAGATTATTGTAATGCAAAGAAATTATAAATGCTATAGATGACGGAATTCCCTTTATTATTTATTTAACTAACGATATCCCCTTATATCAAATTAAACATATCAGGGAAAAATGTACAAACTTCCCTGGAAAACCTGGAATTATCAGGGAATTTTGAAATCCGTTTTTTGTGGCCACCCTGTATTACGCAATTGAAATCCACGAAAATCTTATTAATATGAATAGGGATGCCGGGACTAAGCTTAATAGTTCTTAGTATCCGGTACTTGAGATTTACACCAAAACTAAACGCCCAAAAGCACATTAATTATTGCAATGAAATACTGACCCTAAGAAGTTAACGCTTGCAACACGGTATCACTTCTATATTCATCAAATCTGCCGTGATCCTTGAAGATGGTCTCTTAATAGACCGAAGAAGAACTTGGCATAATAACCCACAAATTTATGGCAATATAGCTCTTTCAATGTTTAATGACAAGTGAGGGTTTCATACAATTTGAATATTATTTTTCTTTAATACAGAACAATTATTTATGAATATCACACAATTTGCCTACCCATATTACTACCCATATTAGTTTGGAACAATAATAATTATGGCTAATTGCAACCATTATGCATTAATCAACTCAACTCAACACCTCTTTGAAAAGTCATTAAAAGCTTTGAAAAAAAAAAATTATAAATAGCCCATAACCTAACCTATTTAACTAATTTTTTTAATATATTTTTTCATCACTTTTAATGACTTATCAAATAAGTTGTTGAGTTGAACTCATTCTGAATAGTCCGGTCACCATTTCGAACATCATCAGTCATCAATTTAATTGATTTAGGTTTCTTTTCCCAATATTTTTTATTATTGTAGATATCTAAAATTTGCTTGCATTCATATCCTAATAGAGCAGTGGTTCTTAACTTTGGTGGAGGTACTGAACCAGTTTCATATGTGGATTTACCGAACCCTTCTTAATTGGAAAATCGAACCGAATCGTATGAGTCGGAGAAGTGTCTTGACCTCCGCCGAACCCGCGAGACTGACTCACCAAACCCCTGGAGTTGGATCGAACCCAGGTTAAGAACCAATGTAATAGAGGGTACAAATCATAACATTATTGAGTTTATATTTATGATACTTTTGCAGGGAACACGTAAAGTGATTACATCAGAAATATTGAAAGCGGAAGATCCCGACACTCCACCAGTGGACCTGCTCTACTCTGTTCTGCATGGGAAAAATGAACCAATGAGGTAAGAGCTTCTCTTAATCATAAAGAATTTATCAGATAGGCTGATTCCAGTTGGTATCCGCAGCAAGACTTTTTCTGTTAATTTACTCGATTTTCACCAATTTATCTTTCCTCATCTATACAATCAGGGCCTCGTCAAGATCGATAATGAAAAATTGCACACTTTGACAGTTAAATAACTCCCCATTTTATCCAAGGTGTATAATAAAACTGCCTTCTCTATTTCATTGTCATTCGTCTATGTACCTATGCATGTATTCACTGTCTCTCAAGTTTTTAATATAACTGCTAAAATTCTTTTCTGAGTTTTTAATTTTTCACATTTCTCCGGGCATAACAATAAATTGCTCTGAACGAAATTAGCTCATCTGATATTCCATGATTATTTATTTTCTGGATAGCCCTGAAGAAAGGTTAAGAAATGTACCTAATATTAATATTAAGTTTGGAACAAAAATAATTATTGCTAATTGCAACCATTATGCAGCGTTCTTGTGTTCTTTATTGTACAACTACTACTGTATTCTGTAAACAGTCTATTCTGCACACATTATGAACAGTTAATGATGGACTGGAGTGAAAAAATGCTTGGTTTTAGTGGTCATATAGAGATGTCTGGACAGCCTGTGGACTCCTTCACACAGCAAGACGTGGACTCTGGTCTGATATCATACGTACACTTCACCGGAAACGACAAAACATCTAACAAGTCTTCCGCACGCTTGTCACTGCAGGTAAATACAATAAATTCCAATCAAGGTGACTAACATAGTGAGTCTATATTGATTTCATTTGCAAACTGTTTTACATTACATAATTTGTTTTCTTTCTAGGTATCTGATGGTATTGAAACGAGTGGCCCGTCAACTCTGAGAATAGCGATTGTTCCGCTTCAAGTGAGACTTGTCAACAATACAGGTCTTGCCTTGGTGCACAATTCCTACGCTCTCATCTCCCCTGATAATTTGACATTTGCAACCAATTCAGATGACACAACGGTTGAAGTCCGGTAAGTAAATAACATATCACATTAACAATGTCGCTTTATTAAACATAACTTCAATTAAAGACTTAGGCATGATATTTGACTCATCACTTAGCTTCAATAAACATGTAGATACAATTTTAAAAAGTGCGTCAGAAATATTAGGATTAACGCTCAGAATCACAAATTGCTTTAAAAGTGCAGAATTAACTTTAACATTATATAAATCAATTGTGCGAAGTATTCTCGAATACGGATCCACTATTTGGTCTCCCAATTATGAGATTCATAATTATAGAATCGAATCCATACAAAGAAAATTAACCCGTGTTATTGCTTATCGCAAAGGTATATCTGATCAATTTGGAACGTATAAAGACCGAATTCTACACTATAAACTACACTCTCTGACAGGAAGACGGAAACTTTCTGATTTATTGCTTCTGCACAAAATTATACATGCATCAGTTAATACACCCAACATTTTATCCCAAATTAACATTAACACACCATCAAGAAATTCAACAAGGAGGATGCAAGATATTTTCTATATATCTACCTACCACACAAATACAGGATATTTCTCCCCTTTACCACGAACATTAAGACATTATAACACTATACACTGCTCTAATAATGAAATTGACATTTTTAATAACCCATTCAATCACTTCAAAAAATATATTTTACCATCAATCGTATAAAGCTGATATTGTGATGAAGCCCTTTATTATTCAAAGACAGGAAATATTGCACCTACTAAATCATTGTCCCATCAGCACAGGTGCCAATAATAAATTGTTTACGATACTTTTGTACTCTACCTTTTACTCATTCTTGTTCGTCATTCACTTTTGCATATTTACGAGTAGCTAATTATTACTGATATTATTTTTGTTATAATTTTTGTAATTTAAATCATCCATGTATATAAATTTTTGGGCTTAATGCCTGTTTTATGTACTTAAATAAAAATAAATAAATGAATTACCCGAGCCATTCTCTTTCTTTCCTTCAATTCACTTTACTATTTCTGTGCATATTTAATTCTTACTTTTCTTTGTAGGTATGACATCATCAAACCTCCTCAGTTTGGAGTTGTGGAAAGGTTGAGAGTCTTGGATGGAACTTGGCAAAATGTGGATTCATTCTCCAGCCAGATGGTTGCTTTCGGAAGAGTCCGTTATATGCATTTGGTTGGACAACCTGTTCATGATGAATTCAAGGTAACATTAATCACACTTAACACTTATAAAACATTATATTGTGTTTTAATCTATGATGGAACTTACATTCATGTTTTTTTTAATTACAGTTCAAAGCATCTGTTGGTGACATTCGAACCAATACCCTGTACGACTTTCGTCTGACGTTTATTAAATTAGAAATCTATCAGACTGTCAACAACGAGCTGGTACTCAACAATAGTAGAGAAGCATTTATTACCGCCCACCATTTGCGGTTCCAAACCAGACCGTTGATGTTACCGGGAGAACGGATTCAGTACACTCTCATAAGGCCACCCAAATACGGAATGCTGCATTTGTCCACAGGAAAACACCATCTTCAATCCCACGATGTATTCACTCAAAGCCACGTTGATTCTGATCAGTTCTGGTACAGACTGCACAGAAAAGCGTACTCACATGTCCAAGATGAATTCTTCTTTATTGTTAGTGCAACCGAATGTGAAAACGCAACGGGAATGTTATCTATTAGGCACATCCCCGGCCCTCCTACCAATGATCACCAATTGTCTCACATTCATACGACGTTGGAAAGACTACAAGTTATTGAAGGCTCGAGGATGGTAATACCGAGCACTCATTTGAACTTTAAAACAGAATCCATCACCAACTTGATTTATAACATTACTCACATGCCAAAACATGGAAAGTTGGAAGTTGTGGACGAGCTACAGAAGGTAGTAAGAGACAATGCTACATACTTCACATCGCAAGAATTGAATAGTGACTTTGTGTACTACTGCCATGATGACTCAGAGAGTCGCCACGACTCTTTCCACTTTATGGCGTTGAGTCCAGAACCTGAAGACTTCCAATACGTCGGCGTATTTCATATTGACATTCTTCTGAAGAATGATAACAGCCCTGTTCGTGTATCAGAAGGCATCTTCCACGTGGTTCACGGAGGGTCAAGACTAATCACAGGGCGAGAGTTGCGCTATATGGATGCTGATATTGACACCAAACCATCTGATATCATATACACGGCCAGGAGCATTCCCAATGGTGGTATTTACCGAGCCAACAGCCAATTTGAACCTTTTGCTCAATTTTCACAAGAAGATTTGGATAAGAACCGGGTTCTTTTTAAACACCAAGGAGATGAGTATGGAAAAGTCTCCCTTTGGATATCTGATGGAATGTATGACTCAAATGGCATATTGGAAATCCAAGCATCGCCGCCATTCATAAGAATACTTCCTTCAAACGGTTCTATTGTTGAAAATGGGAAAACTGTTATTTTGTCACCTACCGATTTGCAAGTGAGTTTATTATTTAACTAATTTTAATCTCATGCTACTAGTTATTTGATTAGTTATTACAACTAAGATTGTATATATTTCCAGGTGGACACGAATATGAACTGTGCAGAGGAGGACATCCGGTTTGAGGTGTCGAGTGGCCCTTCGAGGGGTGTAGTGGAAGTGGGGGGAGCTATAGGAGCTACAAGCTTTACTCTACTAGACGTCACAGCCGGAAGGGTTGCCTACAAACACAGAGAAATCGGATCAGTTCTTGATCAATTTGGGTAAATATGCTAATCCTACTTTCAAATCATCAAAATGGATAATCATTGTTGGATTACTTCTAAAAAGTCATTTTCAAAATTCATTTAACCTCTAGCCTATCACTTGGATTAAAACCAATAAGCAGACACACGCTTTTTTCATTGCACCAAATTAATTAATCCAGTCTATAGAAATTAAGTGTGAAAACATATCGACATAGAGCATGTATAAAAATGTTAGAAAAACTTGGATAACAGCCAATGATACAAATATTTATCTGCTTTCACTTCTTTACAAATTCTTAATCTTTACACACAATATATTATAGGAACAGTACAGTCTGTCAATTAAGAGTACAAAATATTAAAAGTGGAACTACGAAATTTGTAGGCTGGCAACACCAATTTAACTGTCAAATATTATTTCAAAGCGCAATGACACTGAATATATGGAACACTGTTAATCACATTTTAAAAAACATTTTTTCTTCAAGAAAAAAAAATTTAATGGAAGAACCACTGTTGTAAAGATACCTACTTAATGACATGAATTTGATTAAATGGTATTTTACAAAATGATTTGTTTTCATTTAATTTAACATAAATAACACAAAATTGCAAAGGTATAATATACCTACATATATGCAATTCTAATTTTGAGATTATTTTTTCACTTTTATAACTTTTTAATTTTTTACAAAAATGTAGGTTACACAGCTTTACATTTTCACCATGAGTTATATGTTTAGTATTGCCATTTGAACCACAGTGGCGCCCTCCTATGTTTTCTACTCTTATTTGTCAAACTGTCTATGTATTTTTGAAAATCATCGATAAAATCAGTCTGCTAGTTTCCATTAAAAATGTCATTTTAGTTTTTATTTAAATTTCATAAAGCTTTTCTCACTTTTATAAAATCAAGTAAATCGTTAAATAGCTTAAGGCCTACGTATCCTTAATGGTGTGCAGCTGTCGTGTTGCTTCTGGGTACGTATGTGTATATTCCCGTATGTTCTAGGTATTAAACTTCGTATTGAGGATAGTTCGGATTCTTTAAAAACTTTTAAAATAGCTATAAAGTTTTAAAACTTGTAGGACCTTAAATAATCTATTGTCGTGAATGTTGTATTTCAGGTTTAAAGTAACCTGCGAAGAGACCGATGGAGAGGGAATTTATCAACTCCGGATATTTCCCTCGAGCTACTGGGAACCTCTGAAAGTTTTATCAAACAGAGCGCTTGTTGTTGAGGAATCCACTAGTGTTATCGTAACGAGAAAGTGTTTGGAGGTAAAGATTGTGTATAATTATTCCTAGAAATTATCTAATATATAATATTAAGTGTATACTGTAGTCCTTTGCGCAACGAACAGACTTTGGTGCATATATGCCTCTTTTTGTTGATTTAAAAAAATTGTATCTATTAAAAAAAATTCATTTCAGGTTATGCATCCACAAATCGAACCCAGTAATATAATATACAAGGTGACGGATGGTCCTCACTATGGGTGGCTTGAAGTCGTTTCATCCCCTATCCCAATCGAAACAGAAAACATAAAAGATGAACCCAAACCATCTAAGGTCTTTGACCAGGCCATCATCAACGCCAAGAGGCTCAACTATGTGCAGTCCGGAGTGAACCAAACCCGTGACAGAATCACCATTGACGTCACCAATGGGATTGTTTGGCTCAAAGGTCTGGAATTGTCTATTGTGATTGTGCCGGAATTCTTGTACCTGCAAGCTAAGAACATTACTGTCATGGAAGGTGGTCATGTGACCTTTAAATCTGATAAATTCCTAGTTCTGACTGATTATTATAAAGGGAAAATTGTAGAATACCGTGTAGAGGCCCCACCGAAGTACGGAAAGCTCTGGAATGGAAAGCCCGTACAAAAATTTACACTGAAAGAACTGGATGTGGACGGTATCAAGGTATGTGCATCTCTTTACCTTCCGTTTAATAAACTAGCTTACCCAGCCATGCATTGCTGTGGCTAACGAAACACAACGCCATCTACTGGATGGTTACCCAATCTTTTAACTCACACTGCCATCTGTTAATTTGCATACAAATCAAATCCACACCGCCCGCTTTTTGTAATATAATATTCGGAGAACATACATGTTTGCATCTATATTTGCATCCTGGAACACCTATAGCTCCATTATTTGGGCCCCTTCTAAACAAAACTAGATCCTTAAAATAGAAAACGTACAAAAGAAGTTTACGATTAACTGTATATGACTGTACACATACTATCCATTCCTGTATCCATCCTTGTTTTTTAACAGAAATGCTCGATTTCAACACCTTAGAAGGCCCGCCGATAAATATTTTTAGGTAAACATTTTTTAAAGTTAATCTCTGGAACTCCATTCATTCCACCCATAGTGAAAGAGGTTAATTTATATGTCTATACTCTTGGGTTATCCCACACACTTTTTGAAGTGAAAACTTCTTTAGCACCGTTGTGATTTGAAATTCAATGAAACCAAAAAGAGTGACACTAAAAAGGGACAAACACATACATATACTATAAGATTTAGCCGACAAGAGAATGAGATAATATAATCGGTCTCCTCTTGGTGCGGTGGTGCGGTGCTTCGTACACTTCTTTCACTTGTACCGCATGTGAATTACATACTTCAAAATAGAACTGCCCCCATTCCTGTTTACACTTACATCTCATGTATCTCAAATTTATAATCTTCTCCATCATATAGTATTGAAATCATGAAAAATGCTTAAATAAATTTCATAATATGTTCTTATCACTGAGAGTTTAGTTGTAACTCTCTTTCTATATCATGTTATTTACGAGATAAAAGGCGAGGTTGTCATTTTATAAATACATAATTATCTAATGTATTTTTCCTTTGGTTTCAGTATGAACACAATGGTTCTGAAGAAAGCTACGACAGTTTTGAACTGGTGGCAGTCACAGGAACCAGTAAAGAGAGTGTCCCATTTAAGGTTATTGTTAATATTATGAGTGTTAATGACGAGCCCCCCGTTATTAATGCCAACACTGGGCTGTGTTCCTTTGAAGGAGGACGCTTCACATTTACTAGACGAGAACTTTGTAAGTAAACCGAGTATTTCAATGTTTTTGCATTTGCATTCTAATATTATGTTATTGCTTTTGTAATTATTAATTGTGTTTTGTTTCAGATATTTCTGATGCCGATACGCCATTAGATAATGTAACATTTACAGTATTAGAAATGAGTAGTGGATATATTGCCTTAAAAAATAGTACAAATGTCGCCCACAGACACTTTACTCAGGGTCAAATTGATAGAGGTGAAGTGGTCTTCATGCATACAAGTAAGTATTTCTTTAAATCTTTCACATTCAATATAATGGTGAAAAGTTTGAGCTTGCAAGTTATTGTTAAATGTTTCATTTTCAGATGGCACGAAAGGAAGGATTATCTTCAACATCTCCGATGGTATTCACGTCTTACCAAAAGTAACATTCCTCATCACAACTCGTCCAGTCCCAATAAAACTTATTAGAAAACAGAATCTCCACGTGTTCCCTTTGTTGAAAAAACCTATTACGAGTGACATCTTGTTCAGCACTTGCCCTGATCTGAATAGGGAGATACGATATGAAATACGAACGCTACCCACCCTCGGTCGCATACTCTTAGACACAGGAGACAATCATCACAGAACCATTAAAGAGTTCACTCAGAAAGATATAAATAATTCTGTGGTGTATTATGAACACACCCATCCATTTTCAGACTTGTACACAAATGATTCCTTCAAATTCGATGTGATCGCAACTTTAGCCAAACCGGTTACCGGTGTGATATTTAATATAGAAATATCAGTGTCATCCGGTGGCCTGGCAAAATACATTCATATTCCTAAACTGGAGGTTGAAGAAGGGGGACACACTGATGTGAGGCTAAACTTGACCGGGGTGGTGAACTTCCTAGAGGCACACGCGGGACTGAGGCAACCTCTGGTGGAGGCTCAGATGTTCCCGCCTCGCCACGGGGCCCTGCAGCCTCACATCGCTAGCTACACACAGAGCCAACTGCAGAACGGTGCCCTGTCCTACCACCACGACCATTCAGATTCCTTGAACGATTCTATAAAAGCATCTGTATTCCTCATCCCGGATTACGTTCTGTTGTGTAACATATCCTTGCCAATCAGGATTATACCCATCAATGATCAACCTTTTAAGCTGTTGACTGACACTCCTCAAATATCTGTTGTCCAAGGAGAAAATTATACCATCACTCAAAAAGATCTCTTGACGGAGGACCTTGATACGCCGTCTACAGATATAGTGTACGAGGTCATCAGCGGACCCACTCAAGGGAGGATTCTGTTTCTGCCTCAAGTTACTGAGGGCACTTTATCTTCAATAAACAAGTTCACTCAGGACGATGTCAATAAAGGGAAAATAGTCTACGAACACTCTGGACTGTTACAAACCACAACCTTTTATTTTAGAGTCTGGGATGGAAAGTTTAAGCCGACGTATACAGTGTTTAATATTTTAGTATTGCCTATAGTGCTTAATGTTAGTACTGGAGCCCCGGTGTACTTGCAGCAAGGTTCAAATGTTGTATCCCTATCCAAGGAGCAAGTTCACCTCACCACCAACGTGAGGAGAGGGAAGGTAAACTACAACATAACCAGGCAACCGTCCCACGGCATGGTATACGTCAGGGATAATCCCACATCGGCATTTACCCACCGGGACCTGGAGACCAACAACGTGATGTACATGCAGAATGATATGACCACTGCCAATGACAGCTTTGAGATCATAGCATCAGTTCCTCCCATGACTACATCGATTCCTGTGGAAATATTTATAATAGTTCAACCATTCATGACGATTGGCAACTTAAAAGTAGGCACTTCGGATAAGAGTAAAATTACCTTGAGCACATTGGATGCTACACTTTTAGCAAAGCTCACGGGAAGTAATCCAATATACACCATTATACAACGACCTAGGTACGGTAAAATAAAGAAGATAATTAGAAGTTCCGGGGAGCACAGAAATGCGCGCGAGAGAGAAGTGAATTCTTTCACCCACGAAGATATTAAAAGTGGAGTTATATATTTCGTCCCTAAAAAAGTAACCAGTGATATTAAAGAAATAGAGGATATGTTTAAATTTATGTTGGCGGCTTCCATATTCCAGCCCGCCATAGGAGAAACCAAAATCTTCTTAGTTAAGAGGTCCAAGGATGGGCTGCCGGGCCCCAACGACCCAGAGAGCCACGAAGGCATACAGGTTTGTTTTAGTTCCTAAAATTGTTACTATTTTATTACATTAGGAAGTAGTCTCTTAAACCTTTTATGTATTATTATAAATATATTTATTTTTATTTCAATCCCCTTAATTTACCGATTGGTAATATCGCGTCTGTCAAAATATCATAAATGTACGTATATACATATAGTGCCTACCATTTTTGCTTAGGGAAAAAAGTGAATATTTTTGTATTGTGTTATATGTAAATAATGGCGAATAATAATTGAATGTCTTACAAATATCTCTCTTTATTTCCTAACATTCTATTAGTTCAATAATGATCTAATAGGTTGGTTACGAATAGAAACAGATATTTGTAACAAACAATGCGAATTATAGCAATCTTATGACAATATTCATAATCTTTTTCACGAAAACTCAACTTTCAAAAGCTTTGTACCTTTTTATATTTGAGTTGTCTTTACTGCGAATTTTTATATGATCACTGAGTGCATCATAAACCAGTGATTGCGTTGCGAAATTAAATGTTTCCTAATAATGTGTACATAAATGCCAATAGGTTTTATGTGTGAGTGCGTTAAATACATTGTCAGTCTACTGAGACAATCCAGCAAGTCGTTTTGGCATCAAAATGTCTTAATAATTACAAACTTTCTACCAAAGTAATTAATTAATTAATTCATATATTAAGACGGTCATCAAAATTAACGCCATTTAGAATTTTTGATTGAAAATTCCTTGTTAAAGGCTGATTTTCCACCGATTTCATCGTATTCGTCAGCTGAGACGAATAATAACATGACCGTTATGCTTGACAGCTGATCACAATTTGATCAAATGCTGAAAATCAGCAACGGGAACCATACAAATGTGAAAAATTCAAAATGGTGCATTGATTGTCAATCAAATATAGACTTATATCAATTATTAGTTATTTTAAATCTACTTTATTCTTTTTAGCATTAAAAGATATTCAATTGCGATATATTGCCAATATGACTGTTTGGATTGCCCCAGAACTCTGGTGATATTTTTGGTTTTAGAAATGTTCCCGTATTTGAAAAGAACTCTTGCGTGTGGACTCGTCCTATTTTTCTTTGACAATTTTTCTAGGTGGGCAGTTCCCCCATGAATGGCGACTACCTGATAATAGTGATAGTGGTGTCTGTGGTGGTGTCGGCCGTGGCGGTGGTGGCGGGGGTGGTGAAGTGCCGCGCGCGTGCCACCGCTCGCAAGGAGCAGAGCGCGCTGGAGAAGATGCACGCGCAGCCGGCGGGGGCTCCCCTGCCCCTGCCTCGCCCCCCAGACCATCTCATGCCCTCGCCAGTGCAGGGCACACCACCCATCAAAAGGTAACTAGAGGAAGTAGCTTGTAGTTAGTTAGTCTTTGAATCAATCGAGAATGGTTGTTAAGCCAGTATTTTTTAACAGTAATGCAATCTATCTAAAAACTGTCTAAAATGTTCAATAATAATAATGTTGTCTAAAATTATTAATAATAATCTGGATTCTTTCACAATGTAAAACAAACCACTTGGAGAATTCAAACTTCATTTGAGTTCAAAACATGTTAAATAAATACACTGAAACCCTCTAAGAAGTTGTTCCAATGGACCGGAAAAAACAAACTTCTTAAGCAGGAAATGTGGGAAAAATTATGCCAATTTTGGGCTAAGGGACCGAAAAACCACACTTCTTAAGCCACGAAACTTCTACAGCGGGTTTCACTATTGATTAAAAAATCTAAAATCGTATCCAATAGATAGATAATTCAATTACAAATACATTAGTATATATCAAAACCCTTACGCCATTTTAAGAACCGCGATCATCTGTTGTTTACTTGAGAATAAAAAATATTAGATTTTAGACGCATGTAGAAGCGGTGGCAGGAAGTCGATTTGAGACATTTATTGATAAAATGGGAAAGTATTATCATAGTTTTCTCGTAGCGTAAACTGCTTTTGCAAACTTGCCACAATATACCAAAAATCGTTCTAGTTGATAATAATACGTCTAGAAGCCAATATAAATTATAGGTTCGGTTCAATATCAGCCACGCAGAGAAAAATATTAGTCAAATGTCTAATAAAACCGTTAAAAATTATTTTGTGTACAATTTTAACATTCAACTTTTCAAAGGGGTTACTTCATCGCCCCAAATGAGAGTTTTGGGCCTTAACTTAGTTTCCCTCCACCCCTTGATTCTCACTCGGGCTGTTGTTAGAGGTGTGGGTTTTACTAAATAGGGCTACAATAATATATGATCTCCTTTACCACTTTGCATTACTTGAATAATACTTAAAAATTATTTTGTGTACAATTTTAACATTCAACTTTTCAAAGGGGTTACTTCATCGCCCCAAATGAGAGTTTTGGGCCTTAACTTAGTTTCCCTCCACCCCTTGATTCTCACTCGTGCTGTTGTTAGAGGTGTGGGTTTTACTAAATAGGGCTACAATAATATATGATCTCCTTTACCACTTTGCATTACTTGAATAATACTTAAAAATTATTTTGTGTACAATTTTAACATTCAACTTTTCAAAGGGGTTACTTCATCGCCCCAAATGAGAGTTTTGGGCCTTAACTTAGTTTCCCTCCACCCCTTGATTCTCACTCGTGCTGTTGTTAGAGGTGTGGGTTTAACTAAATAGGGCTACAATAATATATGATCTCCTTTACCACTTTGCATTACTTGATACATTGCTGGGTGAAGATGAGCAATGTCTTCTTTGTCTAACCAATCTTTTCTGCCTAAATTACATTCATTTGTTTTTTCATGAATGCAAATAATGAGGGGTTAATACTGTACATCCCAACCCACTAATCACAGTTTACCGAACATCACCTTATAAAGAAGCACAATATTTACTTTTTTTACATTAACAATATACTGGGGGAATTGCCAGGTAACATCCATAGTACACATACACACAATAATCTCATATTTTAATAATTTCAGATACGTATCTTCTGATAACTCTATGCACACGGGAACCAACACTCCCCTGCCGTCAGTGGGCAGCATTCCCCAGTGCAAGGTAACTCCACTGCGCGTTGTGGATGCCGTACCCCTCCCCCCTGCAGACCTCAACACGCGCTATCCCTATGGGGCTGCTGACGACCACACTGACGTTAGTATTATGTTACTTTTCTGGATCCTTGCCCTTACAACTAAAGACGGAGATCACACTTCTATAACTACACTGCCATAAGTCAAAAAATGTCCAACAATACTTTAATTTCTAGTGTGCCGAGAATGCCAACCGGCCCTTGCCTTTAGCATTGGGTTTTCGTGGGTTTTTATACTTTAAAACCTGTTGGCAACATTTGTTAATGAACCTTAATCACTTGTCAACTAAATAACCAATTAAAAGAAATGTTTTGAATTGCTTGAAGTTTCACACGAGTCAGCTAATAAATATTTGAAATTGTTGCTCCAATGAAAAAATTATTAACAATTTTCAAAGTTTCAGTAAGTATTTACTGCAAATTGGATTTTATTTTTCTTTACGCCTATTTAGTTTTATTTAGCTAGTTTAGTAACCACAAGCGCTATAAGATTATACTCTTCTGGGAAAACCATATATACTATAAACATTAATTTGTTCATAAATCACACGGTGTCTGGAAACTCATAATATAAACGGGAATCTGGTGAATTTACATCACCAAAAAACTTTTTTTTTTTTATCTCTATTAATGAAAGCTCAAATCAACAAAGTTATACCACAAAATTGACTCCGAATATGATATAGATTCACCAATTTCCCACTTACACTATGCGTTTCCGGACACCATGTTTAGGTAGCTGTGGCGGCTGGTACTCACAAAAATCGGTGGTGCGCTAAAAATCTTGTACTCTAACTAAAATGAATTTAATTATGAAAAAAATCCTACCTGTTTGTAGATTAGGTCGATTCTCCGTTGTTTCTTTTGTCTTTGACTTGCACTCTTGTTTAATATTTAAAATGGGCCGTGCTGGGGCACTATTTTTAATTTCTAATCGTTTTTCAAAGTTCAGCACATTGTTTTTTATAAAATCAACATTAATAATGGAACTCATTTTTTACTCTTCCCGACTCATCCAAAAAACACAGAACAATGGCGTTTTGACCTGCGACCTGTCACAACGGGTCTCATTGTTATGTTGGTTGGTATGCTGTAAATATAGGAGATGGTCAATGCTGAGCGGAACATGACTAAAAAGGAGTAGATCTTAATTTAAACACACAATGTCAATAATAAAATGACACGACCGCGTCCCTGATTAAGATGCTACTGAACAAACTGGTCCTTTTGACATGGTAGAAATTCTCGGATCGTTTATTTAAATTTGCAAAGGATATACCTGTCTACGATTTTGGCGCGTGGAGAATTGTGTAAGGATTATCTTGGATTCTGTGATCGCTTTGGCAAACGCACTACTGGTCTTAATATAGGAACAAAACGTTCTGTTATGCGAGCAGGTATATGTACATAGACACCTATATTATGTATGCATTATAACTGAAATGTGTATTGTGATTTGTAATAAGGCGTGTCGGAAATATAGTATGTTTTTCGGTGCTCGGGTATTTTTAGATTGGCAGAAATTTTGGGAGTGCGTTGCGCCGCCGCACCTTAGGGATGGCCGCCACTGATAGGTAGATACATTACATTATTAAGATAGTACAATTTACAAAAATATCATTTTGTAAATTGCAAAATATGTATACGAGAGATGAGAAGGCTGATAGAGATATTGAAAGAACGGTAAAAGAGGGTAACTCCATCAATGGAGTACGAATGCTGTTGGTGCCAACAAAAATCTGTCCAAAGAAGCGAAGCTAGCCATCCACAATGGAGTGCTGGTACCTACCCTGATTATGGCAGTGAGGCATGGAACTGGCAGAGGAAGGATGAAAGTATACTGAATGTTGTAGAAATGAGATCCCTGAGGATTGTAAAAAAAATTGTGATAAAACTGTGGTAAAACCATGTGCGATTGTGTGAGAAATGTGGAGGTCCACAAAAAATGCAAGACTGATGTAAGCTTAATGAGTAAGATTAAGAAAGGGACGCTCAGATGGTTTGGACTTGTAGGGGTAATGAACGAGGAAAGGAGTGTAAGGAGAATATATAAATATGCAAATGTGAATGGTAGCAGAACTCAGGGAAGATGGAAGATGGCACTCAAGTGAAGCAGATACTTGAGTTGGGCTATGTCAAGAATCAAAATAATAGAAGAGCATTTATAAGATGATGTATGAATGTGAACAAGGCAAGGAGTGTGTGCCAAGACCGAGTTGTTTGACGGTCTGTCTAAACTACCTGATGGTTAGTTATTTAATTAGTTATTACAAAATAACGACACTAATATTGCTAATATTTTGGAAATCAATATGCCAACACCTGCATCAGATTATCTGTCAGTGGTGACGTTATAGTGAGTTAATATATATGAATAACGAGTGTTATGTTTGTTTATGACAGGCCGAGGAGTGGAGCAGCTACGATGCGAGCGAGGCGGCGTACCCGGTGCGAGGGGCCAGCGCCAACCCGATGCTGCGCCGCAACCAGTACTGGGTCTGACCCCCCCACACCACCAAGTCCAGCCCCTCGCTCGACTTCGTGCCCACGCCCTTCCTGCTGAGCAACTACCACAAGAACGGCCGACCATCCACTATTATAAGCCAAAGAAATAACGAAAAAGAAATTAATCTGTGAGGTGAGACTGAGAATAATTTTTAATTAGGTTTTTGAAACATAACGTATAATTTCAAACTCAAATACAAAATGAATCATTTGTATTGCTAGGTTACATTAAAAAAAAGATTTTTAACATTAGTATTAATAATAATAATAATAACAATATTATTTGTATAAATATAATATTTTAACTAATACTTGTTAAGTAAATGAAACTCCAAAACAGAGCGTACATCAATAGTGATCGATACTACTGTTATTGTTATTATAATTACAATAGCAATTTTGATGATACTAAATTTAACATAAGTTAATTTTAGAGCTTAATTTTGCGGGCGACAAACTAACATATTACAGAATATTTTTAAAACTCTATTGTTTATGGACGATAAAATTAACAAAACAAAAAAAACTAATAACTTTACCGGATAAATGTATTGCGTTAGTTATATAATGTAATTATTGTTATTTAAAAATATAGTTTCTATAGTTTTTCACTAAATTAAATACAATGAAACCCTCTTAAGAAGTTTTCCAAGAAAAACAAACTTCGCAGGAAAACCTTATCCGTGAGAAAAATTGGGCCAATTTTGGACCTAGGGACTGAAAAAACCAGACTCGAAACTTCTTAACAGGGTTTCACTGTACAACCAATTTAACATAAGACCAAAGAATAAAAAGGCACACCAATAGTAATTGTTACTATGTTATCTCGGTCACTCTTAGAATGCTCTCAAAACTTAGCAAAGTAAATAATTGTATAACAATACAACTAAGCTTTATAAAGACATAATACTCGTATGAGCATAGCCAACAAATAAGTACCTCAAACTATTGACTAAATTACGTTTGGGAAAATTGTGCTTCTTACTAATTATCCCTAGGCATAACCACAAGTGACTGAAGAAATCTTAGCAACCTGCAGCAGTTTTAAAATCCCGTAGTCATTATATTTTATCAAATATGTATATGATTTGATTTTTACGGCCAAAAATATTATAGTGATTTATTTTTGGGGTATTATGCCAAGTTGCCCTACCTCTTTCTTTAGCCAGCGTTTCTGACCTAATTACAGTATCCATGATCTGGGCAGTGTGTAATCGAAGATTGTGGTGAAGTGTGTGCTTATGTACGTAGATGTGGTACAGCGTCATACAGTATCATACTGATGTGATATATCCGCCAAGAGCTGGTATTACAGTATAATTTAAAATGGTTTACTGCATTTAGTGTTGGTGTAGTCGTCAATTACCGAATACCAAGAACTATTGGCTTAGCCCCGTTGTCCTTATTAATATTAATTGGATTTTTATGAATTTCAATTGCCTCCGTGATTAGGCGTGCTCTATGCGTTTTGGAAAGAAGTCACAAAACCTGGGAAGACCCGAAACGCATTGAACACACCTCATTATGAAGGCAGTTGAAATTCACAAAAATCCCATTGATATTAATAGGGAAGACGGGGCCAAGCTGAATAGTATACGGTATCTACGGTGGATACACCAAAACTAAACGCAGAAAACCATTTTAAATTATTTAATAATACTAGCTCTTAGGGGATCAGAAGAGTTATTCTCTATCTTTTGTGGGATCGTTATCGAGATAACGGCCGTGATCCCCTGTCGGATTTGTGTGACTTATTTGCTTTTTCTATGTACAATGTACATTAAATGAATAAATAATCATCCGTACTTGCAGGAATTCGTGTTTAAAACGATCTAAACTAAAATATGTGACAGTAAATATGTAAAAATCACACAAATCTGACAGGAGATCACGTCCATTATCTCGATAATGATCCCACAAAAGATAGAGAATAACTCTTCAGAGCTGGCAACACTGTATCACATATACATACATAAGCACACACTTCCCCACAATCTTTGATTACACATCTGCCCTGATGATGGACACTATAATGCTCTCCGAAATGTTGGCTAAAGAAGGGAGGTAGAAAAATACGGCATAATACCCCAAAAATAAATCACTTTAATTATGTTTTATCGTCATAATTTATAGTTCACACATAGAATTCTAATTTTTATAAAGTGTCAACTGCAATATATTATATATATGTACTAGGTACCTACTTACATAACATTCTTCATTTTTATTAAAATATTAATGTGTTAAATTTGTATGTATAGAACATTACTGGATTTGATTATAACCTGTTTCTGCGTTAAATTGTTGACAAACAAATTCATTTTTAGAAAAATGAAACAATTCAACTTTGTTTGAACCACTTATATAATGAGTAAATCCGACCGGTTTCAGAACAAACGTTCCTTCTTCAGGGCAAGCGTATACTAATTTATTATTTATTATTGCCCTGAAGAAGGAACGTTGGTTCTGAAACCGGTCGGATTTACTCATTATATAAGTGGTTCAAACAAAGTTGAATTGTTTCATTTTTGTTTATTTAAGTAGATTGGTTTTCAGTATTACTCCTAACACATATTTATACTGTCGATTTCACTTGTAAGATTTTGTCAAAAAAAAATTATGTAGCTGCAGAATCAATCATGTTTATAGCCAATGGAATTTCATAAAAAATTATTATTTTTCACCATAGAGTAAAGCAATGTATTCCTAAACAAATTATTGACACATTTTATTTATTTTTCTACTTTTTATATAATGTATTTTTTTTATCTGAAAAATAATTATTTTATCACAATTAAAGACTAATGTTTTTTTTTATTAGATTATATTTTAAAAGAAACATTATTACCAAACGCAGCAGGTCAAATGTACTTACTTCTTTTGCATTTAACAATTCAAATGCATTTCTTGATGTGCCAATAGAACTTATTGTTGATACCTAACTGTTGTTTATTTTCTTAAAATCGTTAGAACTTAATTTAGGTAAAAAATTCAAAATATTTAAAAAAAAATTTATTGCATTTTTTTATGATACTCAGTAGACAACAAGACAGTTTCTACTCTAGTTTTTTTTCATTCAGTGTAATTTGAATTTTTAATAAAAACTTATGCTTTTATTCATTATTGATTAAAGAGACCGTTTATATTGGTTTTGTAAAACATTGTAGGATATTAACCCCTCCCGCCTCCGTCATTTTCTGTCAGAAAATCAGAAAATTTGCAATTTGCTCTGAAATCTGAATAAATGTAATATTTATGAATGTATCCGAAAACTAATAACTGTTTTTGTAAGGTGATGAAATTCGCTTTCAAATGTTATTGTTAGAAATATTTTTTTTTTTATTTTGAATGCAAACAAAAAAGTTTTATAAATGGCTCACCTTATGATTTTTCTATCACTTAAATTACTGATAACTAAAAAAAAAAAACACACACAGACATTGTAAATATTATTGTCAATTTATTTTTTTGTAATTTCTTAAAAAAATGATTATAAAAAAATTCACTAAAGTTTCATAAATTTTTCACAAATTGTGATCGGAAACTTTTTTTCATAGATGTGCACATTTTATTTTTACTGTGGTTAACTTCTAGATTTGAATATAAAGCGTGGTGTTTTCTCATTCTAACACCGTTTAGATCACATTTCTCACCTTGATAGTAAGGAAGAATGATTTCTATAAGACCTCTTTGTGAGCTATTCCCAAAAGCAAACGAAATAGCCTGAGGGGTTAAGAGTAATCATTTTATAAAGCTACCTTTTCCGTTCCCTTTAAAGATATTTTTCCCTTAAACTTTATTTATCATTTTTAAATAATATTGTGTCTATGCATGTTATACTATATGTATATCTAAGAGAAACTAATTTTCCAAATGTATATATTATTATTATGAATGTAGGTAGACTATAAAAATTATTCAAGTGTATTTTTAAATAGGTTTTGGTTGAGACACTTGTGATAAGGTTTTACATATTTTGTAATATTGTTTGATGTTACATTGCTGCGTGAGGTGCCCAAGATCAGAGGGAATTAAGCATCACTTGAAAAGTTTTGAGCAAAGTGGATTTTATGTCACCTAATTTTACTGTTGATTACATTACTTTTGGTCTCCATGACTTAAAACAAGTTACTTAGGATTTTGTCAAAAGTAATCCATTGAGAACTGTATTTTATATACTGTAATCAATACTTCTGTATTCGTATCAAAAGTAATTTACTTTGAAGAATTAACAAAACAAGGGGTGCATTTATCTTACAGCTTGAAATTACAAATGTTGCCCATTTCTCACATAGAAATGGGGTTGAAACGCAATGAGTTAATACATTAAACCTTTTATTTGAAGAAATTAGTAAAATGGCGCTTAAGCCTCCAGACCTGAGTACCTCAAGGGTCAGTTTCAGTTTCTAAAAGGCCTAAAAACTTATTGATTACCTCTGCACTCTTGTATTATAATCGGTGTGTTGGAACTCAGTTAACAAACATAACCCTTAGGAGTTTGTTTTAAGTTACCTTCTAATCATAGAAAATGTAACATGGCAACATATTGCGTTTGAACTACATGTCATATATTACAGTTTGATGTTTTAAAATTGATTAGCGTTGTGTTGTATAAGTTTAACATAACAGTTTTTTAGTATATTATTATGTGTGCTCTGATGGATTGTAAGGTTTTGAGGGTGCACTAGTTAATTTGATTTACTTACGCCAAAGTTATTCTAGTAATGAAAATTATTATTATAGTTAGACAAAATTTGCAAACTTTAGCGAATGTTATTTTGTGAATCTTATTTTAATAAGTACCGTATGAGACTAAATTTACTCTATCAAAATGTTTAAAGATGTTGAAGAACTCACATATTTTAATGCGGATTAGATTGTTTTTTACGACAGTCGCATCTGAATTTATTAAATTTTTGCTCACTGTTTTGTTGTATGTTTATATAATGGTTCTGAATTGTAGATTTTAAAATATTTTACAAATGATTAATGTTTCTTCTTTAGGTTAAAATAAACAAAAAATGACATTTTTACCATTTTATCTGTGATTCACACACCCATCCTTTTTTACACATGTGGATTAGATTGTTTTGGCAGTCTTTGATTCAATCTGAAATTTATAAAAACTTTGCTCACTGTTTTGTTGTACGTTTATAAGATGGTTCTGAATTGTAGACTTTTAAATATTTTACAAAAGATGAATGTTTCTTATTTAGGTTAAAATAAAGAAAGACGTATTATTACCATATTATCTGTGATTCACACTGCTTCACCATCTTCACCCATCCCTTGTTACACATTGTATACATTTTATATTTTCGTAGTGTTTATTGGATTCTTGATTTTGGGTTTTACTTATGATTATTTCTTGGTTTTCATCATACTCAAGTCAAGCTGGCTTTGTGAATTATTTAGAAATTGTCTAAATTTAACATAAATATGCAATTTACTTACTTTGATTGCTCCTGTGTTATTTCCTTGAAGGAATTTCTGCCTTAATGTATCTACGTGTGTCCCATGTCCTGTAGATAATCAGAGTCCAATAAGCAGAGTCCTTTTATTTACATGTCCAGTTTTTAAAATTTGAAAATATTTCTTTTGCCACACGGGCGATTTGACTAAATTAAGCATAATTATTGATAAATTAATATACGTTAAACTGGATGGTAATTCAATATTCCTCAGTATTATGATAAAGTTTATTTGTTTAGGTGTAAAATTAAAAGCAGTTTAAATTAGTTGATATTATTTGCACATAACAATTATTTACTGCCTTATACCTGATGTAGGGAGGTTAATGTAGGGAGGGCATTACAAACAAACATAACACACATTAGGAATTAATGGAAAATAACATACATTATTAATAACCCGTAGTTTTTGTAAATCTACATGTATGTATTTTGATTAATTATTAATAATGTAAGATTATTAATATTATGTAAAGATATTGTGATTTTTATTACTGAATATTGCATTTTTAATGTAAAATTAAAAAAGAAGTCAGATTATGTTTTCACAAATCTAGGATTAGGAACCATCTGCATGAATATTTATAAAAAAATAATGTTACTTTAATTTTCCAAGCAATTTTTACAATAATTACTGTCAATTTTTTGCAAAAAATTATAATGACATTTTGAGCTCTTAAATATATTTTAAACTTTGTTTCAAGTAAAAATGTTATTAATATATAGAAAGGCGCAGATCCAGGTTCCTGTGTAAAGTGTTAAAAATAAAATGTTTTGTTTTTCCAAAATAAAAAGTAAGGCCCATGCTACATTTTTTTTTACATCCGTATTGTCTATTATATATATTTAAAGTTTGTAAAAGGAAATGTCCTTCCTTCAGAAAACATTTCATGAAAACATGAAAAGATAAATATATCAAATGTAAACGTCCTAATTTGTTTTTTTAAATCAATCACAATATAATTAGAGTGTAATTTAATGAAATTGTTGATCTGTGTTTTGGTCAAAGTTGTTATGTAAATGACCATTTTTGCAGTATTTATATTCTTTTTAAAAGTGTATTTTATGCAAGAATATATTAATTTCTTCAATGATATATTATATGTCTTATGAAGCATGATAAGTTTTTTGATTCTATGTAGAAAGAAGACAAAGTTTTTTTTTCTTTCACTGTAAAATTTTGATTTAGAATTTTATGAACTTTTACCGAAACACAAACAATTTGGGTTTTATTATTCTGCCGACAAACTACTCGGGTGGTTTATCGGGTTCTTAACAATACATCAAAGTATAAATCTTCCTAAATTCCTGAAAAAGCATTGCATTGTTGTTAGTAACATTAGGAAGTGTGTGTCCTTTTAATGTTTTCAATATTCCGTCCATGAGGATATTAAAAACAAACATCACACCAATTTTCATCTTTTTTCAGGCCATGTTTTTGTGCAAAATATCATATTTGAAAACAATTTACATATATGTATTAGTTGATGTGTAAAAATACCAAACTTGCTAAATATATGTGTACATATGTATTTAGTAGGTATATACATATAACATGTAATCTAGACTCTAATAAAAAGCATTGCATTTGTTTTACAATAAAATATAGATTATTCTGACAATGGATCATCATTGATTGAACTTTTATAATACATATTGACTAGAGCTTGGTGATCTAGGCCAAATTATTTTGGAGGTACCTGAAATATGTAAGAATAGACGACATACGTATTCTGATTGCTTGTTTTTAACTTATCCTGTAGAATTACACAATCAAACACTGGGAATAAAATGGGATGTTTCCTTTAGTAATACGTACCCGAGTTATATTTTTATTACGTGTGATTGATTGTATACCTTAGTAAAACACGGTGAGTGACACATACAGTCTTGCGAGTGTTATATGCCGTAAATTAATTTAGTCTTAATTAAGTTTTGGTAAGACTGTAGCAAAAGTTAAATAAATGTGAATGAATTTAAAAATGTGCTAAATTTGTGTGATTAATACAATTTCTATTTATCCATGCATTTGGTGTAAATTGCACTTTGAATTGTCATTTTGCTTAAGTATTGATAAGGGGGATATAGGAAGCATGCCATCTAAAGAATTTTATCCTAATATTATGAACAATAAAGGAAATAATAAACATTACTCAACTGACAACTTTATTCCTTACCCTAGTGATTTTATCCTTCTGTAATAGTGATAAACAGATTGCAAATTGATTAGATGTTGATGTCATTTTTTAATAAGTATTACGCCAGTGTCAATTTTTAAAAGAGAAATGATCTTTTTGCACGGATCATTACGTGAAATAAATAAAACGTATATTAGATCAGAACAAAACGTTAATTTCACCAAAGTGAAGACCTTAGGGAGAAAAACTCAAATGTTACAAACAAAAATTCAGGTGTGCAGTTCATACTGTTATGCTACAATTAATTCAAATTTATTTATAATTTATTATCACAACAACACGACAAGTACTTTATTAAAATTATTGTCTACTTTTAGTCTACCACTTTTTTTAAATGTGGAAAGTAAGCGATTGTCTTATTTTCAAACAATAAGAGGTCTTTAGAGGCAGATCCCTTATCGACGGTCAAAACGCGACCTTTTTGATCTCTAAAAAGTAGAATCATGCCTTGTATTTAGTTAATCAGGCGATTTCGCAATTCACACTATGATGAATTAAAATGTAAAGTGATCCGATCAGAATTCAAAACGACGTGAAACCATGTTTCTGTAATTTAGATGCATGAGCGAACCGCGATTGTTTTATTATTTATGTAACTTGCTGGATCACGAGGCTGTCCACTTTAAAATCACGGGCCAGAGCGCCCGTGTATTAAGTCCACCAACAGGATGATGTTATGATAAAATATTTGTTAATATAACTCGCAGTTTATTTTATCATATATTTAGGCAAGCAGGTACCTAATTTCAAGAGGTGATTGTAAATTTATTTTTGAATATTGGAAGCTAAATTATTCAATTATTTTTTGAATAAGGTATTTAGTACTTGAAAATTTGCTTGCAACTTCACTTGTTAGCGTAGAGCCCAAGGTGGTGGACTCTATACTGAAGTCGAATGTGATTCTTATTTTACAAGTTGTTTCGTGCGTTAATTTTAAAAATGATTGCTTGATTAACCTAATTGGTTCATTATCAGAAGGCCAGTATTATTCGTAGCGCCGTTAAAGTGTTTATTATACATTGTTATTGAGATCGAAATAACCGCAATCTATTTACAAAGGATTTAATTATCCTCTATTTGCCGAGTAACAAGGCAATACAATAAATTATGGACGATCATTTTCTTACAAGGAGTCTAGCCTGACCGAATTTAAAGAAAACTTGGAGATTTGGAGAAAATTCTGTTTGCTCATGGAAAGACTCACCTGGATTTGTAATTATTCCATGGTTGGAGCGAATTTATTAAAGCAAAACTGCTTCTGCCGTCTTCAGCTTAAGGTAAATTGACAGATTCTACATCGGGAATAGAAGCTTCCTGAGAAAACGAGAGGCCCGAGATTTATTTTAGATAGATAGATAATTGAATTGAAGTGGTGAGTGAACAGGGGTGAGTTTAAATACTTTATTTATGTTTTATTTATGTTATAAATATGTACAAATAAATCTATTATTATTATTCCTTATCAATACTGTCTATCATTTTAAATTCTTTTATATTAACCTTAAAGTTTGAACTCCCAAGGCCCTGAGAGAGGATTATTGCTTTCCCATCTGCTAGCCTGGTTAATCAACCAGTGGCGCCCTTTTAAAAATAAAGCTGGCAGATTTTATTACACTTTTTCAACACACACCTGTTATATTTATGTACTAAATCTGTACACCCATATGTATTAAATCCATGTTATTTTTTAGTAACAATGACTGACCCCCCGTATGATCAATCTTGGTATTTGAGAATACAACATTCCTCAAGGAGATTTGACTCGCCAGGACTCAAAATCGTCCGTTGGTTGGAGCGGTCTCTTCGGGTGTCACTACCAGACAACAGAATCCAGACGGATGGGAGACTACAGTTCACCTTCACCGTGTCAGCTAGACTGTTAGATTATTTAATGGTCGATCCCGAGTAAAAATTATAACTGTACATTATTTATGTTACTTTTATTTACCAATAAGGAATTTGTAAAAAATATAAATATACAGAAGTTTTGTATTCAATACGAATACCGCTTTATCATTTGAAAACCTTATTGACACTTTAAAGTATGCTTTTTTTCCCAAGGCCCTATACAAGAAGATTTTGCTCTCCGCTGTTAGCACTGGTCCAGCGACCAGTGGCGCCCTAAATTATATCAAGAGCTTACAGCTACCATCAACTCACCTTTATCTAACATTATTAATCAGTAACAACACGCGTTAGAAGTGAAACCGTCAGAAAACTGAAGTTGACAAGAGTGGGGAGACTACAAAACAACCCACAATGAGGAGACCGATTATACTATCTCATTCTCTCGCATGCCAAATCCTACAGATGTATGTGTTTGTCTTTTTTTTTTTACATTTACTCTACACAGGCCTCCTGTGTAGAGTAAATGAAATCCTGAGGAAAATATTCCCCTCAGGACCTATGTCACCTTTAGAGATGCTGTGTGGGTGGTATTTTTAGGAAAGTAAGGAGAGGAAGTTCTAGGAAGGAAAAGGGTATTAGGGATGGGTAGGAATCTAGGGGTCAGTGTCCAGGAAAGATGGATGTATGAATCCATTCCTCCCACTGCGATGCAAGGCGATGTTCCGAGAGAGTACGGCTGGAGAAGTCAAAGGGACCCCCTCAACCACTCTCTCTCGATCTGACCTATCTCGGTGGGCAGACGCATCCGCCGCCAAGACCCGGACCACACTCACCCCGTGAATCTCTCCAGTGGCGGCGTAGGGTAGATTGGCACCCGGGGCGGTTTCGTATTGAGCACCCCTACTTAAAATAAAACACTAAATACTAAACATGCTTACGAGACTTTATTTTACTCAATTGTTATCAAAATTGATTCCCCTGTCTCTTTCAATTGATAAAATCGAAAGATTGGTTAGTCGCGCTTGGCTCATTGTGAACCCTAAGTAAGATTTTATTAATTTTAACTGAAGCCACCGAGACACAAATTGTTAAAAAAATCTGAGACAGCGCCAAACTTGGAAAAGACAAAATAGCCCCATTTTACAATGAATTTGAGAAGCTCCAATGTAGTCCATTGAACCGCTTCTTGGGCAGAAATATTGGCGGCTTCTAAATGGCGTCTCAATCGTAAAATCTCCAACACGATGTCCTCTGCTGAAAATTCATCGTAAATTTTTAACAGATTTGGAACCATTCCACGAAGATCTTTTTCTAGTGATGTTACCAACGTTTTAGGCTGAATAACACTAAATGTAACCAGAATAAAATCCATTGCCCTGTAACGATGGTCTAGTTCTTCGTAAAATCTATTGGATGGTCTAGTTCTTCGTAACATTGCTCTAGGTCCAGCAGCTCGGGCCATTTCTACAGGCATACATTTTCGTAATCTCCCCCATCCTCTTTTTCCTTCAATCAGAATGTCTAAGTCCTCACATTTTTTGCTGCGTAGCAAATAGCCTTTTCTACCATGATTTTGAAGAAAATTTTTATAGGTTTTATTTTTTATTGCACGCTTTTCAAATAATAGCCCACATTTTTGTGTATACTTTTTTGTCTGATTAACTTCTTCTAGGAAAAACCAAAAGGAAAGATAGCATGGAAAACTGAAGTCACATAAAACTGGTATGAGTGTTGATGCTGCTTCTCTTTTTCAACGCTTTCTTTGCTGGTGCTGGGATCACACATCTCTTCGAGTGTGCAACATGAGATACAAGCTTCTCAAAATTATTCTTCAGTGGTTTAACAGCGTCGTGATGTGCACTCCATCTTGTCTTTGATAGTAGTTTGACGGACACGCCTACATTTTTCATTAATATTTCACACCGCGCTCGATACTACACGCGGTATAAGATCAGACCAAGCGCAACATGAATTCATTATTTAAGAGACAAGCCACACAAGCCTTGCTTAATTATGGGGGTACATCAAATATTCTACTATGTAATTAATTACTGTATAAAATTTATTTGTAATTTATGTACAGTTTGGCAAGAAAGTGTAGAAAATAAATGATGGCGCTGCGATCGTTTTCTAGTTTTAAATGGCAACACCAAGATGGCTCATAAGACAAAGAACGTATGTTTTAAAAAAACACTTCTGGCAAAATGCATATTTCATAGCGTATTTGTATTTTCAAAAAAATTGCACAAAAAACTGTAATTTAATAGAAGCAAAATAAAACAAAACAAGTTTTAAGTGGGCGTTTATTTCGATATAAAAACGTAGGTACTTAAAAATTTAAGTCTATTAATTCAACACCCGACATGTAATTATTGTCTTTGTCTTCGTGTGATTCTTCTTCTTCCGTATCTTCATCTTCATCTAAACGCAGTTCATCGATATCATCATATATAGTACTGCCTCGTGCATAATATTCTGCCTCAATTTTCATCAAGTGTTTGCAACAATTTTTCCAATCATCAGCACTTATGCTATTACATATTATTATTATTATGCCCATTTTCCGTTTTCCCGGTGTTTCAAATTTTCCATCTGCCTTTTCCCCTTCCTTGACGATTCGTCTTACCGTTGTTTCAGATTTACCTGTGTGTGAAAAACATCATTAAAATTATTATTATAGAAGGTAGTTTTAAAAACACACACTAGATAATATTCACTTAGAAAGAAAAAAAGAGAAAACGAGAAAAAAGGAACTTTTCTACGAGTTTAAAGAAGTTGCATATTGTTATTTTTTTATTGAGTTATTCCCTTTTCCTGTGGCCGCATATGAACTGTCAAATCGAAATGTCAAATTCGAATTTTTTTAACATAACCTCAAATCAGATTGTAATGATTATTATCGCTCGAAAATTGGCATAAATCTTGTAATACTAATGAAATTTATTAAACAAACTATACTACGTACCATTCATTTCTGCAGTTCGTTTTTAAACATCTTCTAAATCAAACAAAAGCTTCTTCGCGTGACACTCGGCTAGGCAGCGTTGAAAAACGCAGAATGTAACCCCTCTTGTATCACTATGTAATAATTTATTCATTTTAATTAAATTCAGGCAAACAATGAATAAAAATATTATCAAATCAGCGATATTCTACTCAGATTTAAGACAATAAATCAACCGTAACACCCGATAACACGACAGCCATAGGCATAAATATACTAACCCGCCATAGGGAAACGTCATATAATTCGGTGTTGCCATAGTAATGAACAGGTTTAGTTCCAATTGATTTAATTTCTAGACTTTCTTGCCAAACTATACCTTCTATTACTAATAAAAATAAAAAAAATAAAAATAAAAAAATTAGAAATTATATTCTAAAAAAATGAAAATATAGTTGCGATGCGTCTCAAAATATATTAGAACTCGTATGTAAGTAGCAAGATACAAGATTAGGTAGTTATTTATTGATATGTCTTCATAGGAAGATTTTGTGCGCATTCCTTGGCTGTAAGAGTGAGTTGTCGTTGTCACCCCTTGGTGCTTGGCACCCGGGGCGGACCGCCCCCTCCGCCCCCCCCTTACGCCGCCACTGAATCTCTCTCTTCTCTTCTTTTCCTTTCACTTTCTTTTTAGTGTCCCTATTTTTAATTTCATTAAGTTTCAAGTCACAATGGTGCTAAAGAAGTTTTCACTTCAAAATGGATTATTATTCAGAAGAAAGTTTTAACTGAATACCATGTACCGGGTTCCACTCGGTGGCGGCTCGTGGGTCGTATTTTGAGTTGGCATATAATATATTGTAATAATCAGTGATGACTTTGAGGTAAGGGAACAGAGGCATTCAAGTTGTTACATTTTAATAACATTACGTTATTATATCCATCCATAATACTATTATATCCAAACATGATTCAGTGTAACCTTTCTTTACAAGAAAACAATCAAAGATGAACAAATGTTTGCAAGCAGAAAGGTGTGTGCGTAATATTAAGGGACTTAATTTAACCAGTGATTCCTGACACCATCACACCTCTGCCATAGGACACCTCAAGTGGTTTGCTACGTTTGGTGACTTAGCAGGGGTGCCCGGGTTCAAGGGGTGAAGTTTTGACACAATACTCTCGACATGTTGTTCATTCAGATTTTTTTTTAATAAAAACTGGTTTTAAAACCTTTCCCCCCCCCCCCCTCAACCCATTGGCCACAAACCCCGGCAGCCTGCCGGGTGTGCAACTCAGGTACTTAACCACAAACCCCGGCACGCTGACGGGCTAGAGTAGGTCCGCTAAAAAAGGGAAAACAAGCTCAACAATGACAGTTTTTAAGACTCAGTTCTCCCAATTTCTACCGATTTCTTACAAATCTCCCTTAAACATTTGAAGTTTTTAAGCTCTTAAAAAAATATATGTTATTTTTGAAGATAATATCTAGACATTTATCGCGCTGAAACGCAAATTATAGAAAATTCCCTCGATAGAAAAAAAAAATCACAAAGTATGCTCCAAAAATTATTAACACGTTTGTTTCAGTTATTTTACAAGTTATATGTATGAAAAAATTCACAGCGTTTCTTTAAATAAAACTAAAGACAATTATCGCGAGATTTTTGCTCTTTTTTCAATAAACCGTGATTAATTAAATATTTTAACAACAGGCGCTTACGTTTTTTAATTCTAAAGAAAATATTTACAGGTCATCTCTATCTAACGTGCGTGTAACCTATGTGCCTTTCAAATATTCGTCATTCGCTGTCCAGACAGCTCACCACACAGATGTGTCGACCTACGTTTCGTGATTTGTTTAATATACACGTACGTAAATAATAATATTGTTTTGCGAAAATGGGAAGACAACAACAAAAAAGTCGTATTTCTAAGCGTAAACATTATCTCCAAAATAGAGAACGTATAATGGAATGTATAAGGTAAGAAGAAAAAAAATTTGATTTTATTAATATAATACATACTCGTATTATTTACTATTATGTAATATTTATTATAAAAATAAATTTTCAATTTATTTGTGTATTATATAACAAAGGTGAGAGTTATTGTTTTATTTTTTACAGAATGCGTACTTTGGGAAATAAATCTATTTCCAATGCTTTGGAAACTGAAATTCCCGGGTAAGTTTTTTTTAATTAAATTACTAATTTTTTTAAATGACCATTGAATGCAAAAGCTTTTATTTTGCTCATTTATTAAAATTATGGGACATAATAATAATACATTTTTACGGATCAAACTGCTAACAGGATTGAATTCTTTATTTGAAATGACTCGCGAATGGCAGGGAACGGCACGTCGACGGCAGTGACATTTTTTGGGTCAATTTTAAATTTGCTTTCCTACGCGCGCTATACAACAAACGAGATGCACAATGTACTTCTCCTGACAAAGAAAGTTACAACCAACGAGGGAGATAGCATTATCAATTTTATGTGTTTTTGAAAGAGATGGTATACCTACATATTCTCGATCCAAAATAAGAACAACCCGTGGACGCGCATGTCTCTGCCCCTTCTCCCCACTGTTTACTAGACGAACGCGAACACATTCAATCCCACTATTTAAATAAATTGAATTATTTTATAAAATTTTATTTTATTTGTCTGACAAAAAATGACAACAATTTATACCTTTTAAATAATGATAGCGGTAGTATTACCAAATACATATTGTACTTTATGTGGCATGAGATTTGCTAAATTGGCTGAGGAGTTAGGGAACGTACCCATACTACGTGACACTTTAAGGGGGGGGGGTCTTCAAAATGTCACGCTCCATACAAATGAGCGGCGGTTTGCTTAGGATTTTGGTCACCGGGGGGGGGGGGGGGGGTTAAAAATTGCAAAAAGTTGGTCACGTAGTATGGGTACGTTCCCTTAATCCGAACCTAAAAATATCATCATTGTCATTTAAAAAAAAACCTCAGATGGTTTACTTGAAACATTGAAAGCCAGTGAATCATCCTTGTTGTCTCTGAGGTCATGAACAATAATATGATGGACATTCCAAAATTATCGCTTAGTACCAATAATATGTCGAATAAAATTACTCAAATACTCTGTTGTAACTTTACCGATGCATTCTTACGTGGGTGTTCTTAGACATTTGTTTTGAAGGAGATATTTATTTATTTATTTAAACGCCATAGCATGGCTTTTACATTGAAGTGAGTACATGGTATTATAAGTATACAGTGGTACACAGGAGATTATCAATAATAACAAAGTAGAAATGAACATTTAACAAAGTAGCAAATATTTAGGTGAAGGATACTATTATGTGTTACTAAACTACTGTTACTATACAAAAAAAATTAATATCAATGTTATAATAACAGAGAACACAAAATTTAGATGGATTATTTAGAATAAAAAAGATGTACCTAAACAAAGGGGACTTGTCAACAAGTTGTCAACAGTATTTATAAACACTAAATAGAGTAAATTTGCATTGAGTTTATTGTTACCTTCAAAGTTATCTTAGTTTGAAATTATTAAGCAGGTATTGCTAATTAGCTAACTGTTTCAGGGCTGTCAGTTAAATATTTAATAATAGTTTTGGTTTAAAAAAAATAAATCATTTTTAATAAAATAATACATTTAAAAGCTATCTCTCTTCAGTCTGATAGTAAAGATATCTGAAGTAAGTACCTAGTTGAGAATCTATAGTAAAATATTTATTTATTATGAATTTCCCGCCCGGCTGGGCTTTTACACGTTATTTTTTTTATTTATTACAAAGAACATCTAAGTTAAGCACAACAGAATCAAAGCAAAATCAAAAACAAAATCAAAAGCAAAATATTAGACAAAATCAAAAACAACATCTAAACCAAAAACAAAGTAAAAAACGAAATAACATCGAAACTAAATACTCCGCCATGCAAGATGGAAAAATGTAATACTAGGAAAATTACAATACATTGGTAAGGTCTCGTAGGTCGATGCTGAGCTACGTAGTTGTTCGGTTAATTAAATTAAATTTGATGTTCTTCTTTTCAATATAAATTGGGTAATGACTTGTTTATATTTGGTGAATGGTGTGTTGAATATGTCAACAACATCTTTATAGTCATTACCCAAATTTTGTATGCGGCGAGCGGGGGTATACAACTGTGATTCTGTGTTGGAGTTATCACAATAGAACGGTAGATATTGCCTCGATGTTGGTTTACGAGGTATATGAAAAGAAATCAAGTATAATAGTTCATGGCTGTCAATTATTGAATTTATGATTTTATATAAACATGTTAGGTCATTAACTATTCTACGTTCAGATAATTTTAATAAATTGAGTTGGCATAGTAGATAATCATAGTTGACACAATCCCTTGTAATACCCATTCTAAAATTAATAAATCTTAAGAATTGTTTACTTTAACATGTTATTTTATCATCGACCATACCAATTCGCTCGGGTTTCATTCGCAATGTTAAGGAAGAAATCGGAACCCAGTTTTGTTGGCTTCGCTAGCAGTGACATTTACCATATACTTATTATTTATCATATAACCCTCTGTGTCAGCTGCCCTCTTTTGTTCTTTGTAATTAGTGATAATGTATTTGAACATATCGGCTGATTACCCATTTTACGACTGGGTCTGAATGGGTTAATTTTTAGGGCGAAGTAATTGGCGGCTGACAAGGGCCGGTGAAGGGACCGTAGCGGGGGGAGTGGTATGCGCAGTACAAACCAAATTTTGTACCATCGCGGGTTGTTCTAAATGTGGATAGAGAATAGATAAACATAGGTCGGTTTTGCATTTTCCATGGTTGTTTTTGAACGGAGAGATTTGAAATAATTTTTCACGCTGTTATCGATGTAGGTACCTAGGTAAGACGTTTATTGACCTAATTTGAGACGTTTCAAATTTAGTTTGGTGGCACATTGAGATCTTTTTAAAAATTGTTTATTATATAACTAACCATCACGCCGTTTCTCCGCAGGGGTAGGCAGAGAGGACGGACCGCCAAACAACTCGATCTTGGCACACACTCCTTGCCTCGTTTACATTCATGTATCGTCTCATACATGGTCTTCTATTATTCCGATTCTTCACACGGCCCGACGTAAGTATCTCATTCACTTGGTCGTGCCATGTCTTCCTCGGGCGTCCACGACTTCTTCTAACATTCACATTTGCGTCATATATTCTCCTTACACTCCTTTCCTCATTCATTCGCTCTATACGCCCAAACCATCTAAGCGTCTCTTTCTTGATCTTACTCATTACGCTTACATCGGCCTTGCATTCTTCGCGGATCTCCACATTTCTCACACGATCGTACAAGGTTTTTCCACACATTCGCCTCAGGGATCTCATTTCTACAGCACTCATCAATTTTCAACGGACATAGAAAACAGCTTGATTTAAAACAATTTTTGTTCTAAAAACTTTTGATATTACCGGTATATATTTTTTCTAATCTAATTTTGTTTCTAAATTTTGAATAATTACATACCTAGATAATAATATATCGGCATTTTTCACTTTCTGTATAAGGCAATTTGAATAATAACTATATAAGTACCTGGAATATGTAGAAACCGTCCTGGGTCAGATCTCCGATCTACCGATGATTTCGTACATTTAATAATACCTTTTTACCAGTGGATGCATACTGCCGGCTGCCCGCTGCGTTTTGACAAACATTCGAAAGCATCAGTTTCCAGGGGTGCATCTGGAACTTTAGGGAATTACATCAGCCTTACATTATTTGCGGACCTCCACATTTCTCACACGATCAAACATGATTTTACCACACGTACGCCTCCGGGATCTCTAAAATAAACTCTTTTATTATATTTCAGATGTGAATATACTCAACTGCAGAACGTTATGTCCACATCTTGTAGAGATGTTGAAGCACTGAGGTAACAATAAAATCATTTAAGTCCTTCACTTTTATTTAAAAGGTCTCTTCTTGAAATGTATTATAATCAACGATTTTATTTTGTTCTAGCTTCCACGAACAACGGGATAACGTACCTGCTGAGGACAATCTACATATTGTAGGAAGGTAAAATGGATTTAAGATTTTCGATAAAACTATCGTGTTGTGAAAAAAAATATATTGTTAACTTTATTTTTTATTTCAGTAAATCTGAAGCACGCGTATATGTGAACAAAAAAAAACAACTTAATAAGAAGAAACTCATCGGCCGGAGAGGTCTTTCTCAAAGCTTTGACAATAGGTATGATATGGTGATTTATTTCACCAAAATAATATATGTATTTTATTTTACTAACGAAAAAACATTTGTTCCGATGAGGTGAATTACTAATCTACAAACTATCTGCTTTGTGTGAAAAAACATCCGCTTTATTCGAAAAAAATTATCTGTGATAATCTGTAATACAGACATTAAAAAATCTATCATACTTATAATGATATTGGCATGCAAATCATTATCGATATATAATTTTTATTTCTATTTTTTCATAAATCGGTATCCATTTTAATGCTGCTTTTGCTTTTCTGGGACTTGGACTTGGATTTCATTTATTTTCAGAGTTCCTAAAACAATTAGTTTAATGATTCTAACTTTTAATGGACGTTTTGTGGAGAACCACATTGATGCGATCATTCAAAGGCCGAGGATTCATAAGAGGAGGCAGAGGTTTTTCGCACAATGTTCTCAGCAAGAGGTTAGTTGGTATGAAAAGTTTTGTGGAGTCTTCTTCACCTCAAGTGAATAGCACAAGGACCTCGACAAGCCTGCCGGAGTAGAGATACAGCAGACATTGCCAAACTCAGTCAGTGGTTTAATGCACATCCTCCCTTCCCACAAACCAGTGAAATAATATCAATTTTTGTGGAGTGAAGTCGTCGGAGATGCCACAATAACTTGCTAAGATGCTGTTCAAGTTGGTGAAGATTCATTAAACTAATTGATTTAGGAACTAAATGATGAAATAATAAATGAAATCCAAGTCCAAGTCCCACAATCTGTTACAAACAAAAGTGGTGTGTCAGTAATAAGATTAAAAAAATGACAACATTTACTAAAAAACTTAAAATTCCTGTAAATATTTAGTGGTTGGAGATTAGTTTGCAAATGTATCACGGGCGTAGCCAGGTTTTTTTTTTAAATTTTTTTTTTTAAATAAAATTAAAATAATAAATGTGTATAGAAAATAAAACTTTTCAAAACAAAATACATAATAAACGTTGGTAGTACATGTTAAAACATTTTAAGCCGTCAAATTATTCTAATAATCACATTTATGCTGACTGACTGTAACACTAATCACAATACACTAACACCTGTCTGTAACACTAATCCTGATATATGTTTATTTAACACTTGTTGCTAAGTAAAATAATAATTTCAAAGTATACACTTACCACTGATTAGAAACGGAAATAATAAACGGAATTCCAAAAAAAATCAACCGCATTCACCGAAAAAACGGATCTCAAAAGTTAAATTATTTGATTTCTTTCAGAGGTCCCCATTTATCTTTTTAGATACATAATATCATTTTGAGATGTCAGTGTTACAAATAACATTCTCTTAACTCTCCTTATTTTAATATTATTGATGTTTATATTTTAACTTTTCGGGGGGGGTTTGAACCCCCAAAACCCCCCCCCTGGCTACGCCCATGAAATGTATACATATTATCTAAAAGGGAATCAAATTCTTTACAACTTCTTTCACACAAATTTCTTTCTTTGGTGAATATTTTAGAAGATATGAAGGAATGTTTGATGAAAAATGTGAGGTAAAATGATTTTATTCGAAAATATCTACATTTGTGGAGCGTGTAAGTCAAAAACGGCTGGGATTTCGAAAATTACGTATACAATAAAAGTTGTAGATAATTTTATGAGCTTTCACTTATTCTAAAAAAAATTATCTGAAATGCACCGTTTCCGAGATATAAGCGGAAATCCAAAAATTGGGTCCTCTTCCCCCCCCCCCCTCCCTCTCCTAGCTCACCACCTAGACGTCAGAACTTTTAGTATGTTCACACCCTAAGCACCCTGACCAAGTTTCTGAAGGAATCGCTTAGGTGCACTCTACACCTCCTTTTGGACCATTAATTTTTTTTTTACATGAGCTCCACACAGGAGGCCCTGAGGAACATAATTTCCCTCAGGGCCTATGCCATCTTTATGCTCACCTATGATGCTGTGTGGAGGGTTTTTTTAAGGAAAGGAAGGAGAGGAGAGTTCTGGGAAGGAAAAGGGTTTAAGGGGTGGGTAGGAATCTCGGGTTCAGTATGTCCTGGTCATCCGCCTCCAAGACCTAGACAAACCTCACCCCATGACAGTAGCGTAGCGAGGGGGGGGCGGGGGGGGGGGGGGCGGGGGGGGGGGGGGGGGCGGGGGGGGCGGACCGCCCCGGGTGCCACCCGAGGAGGGGGTGACACTCGAACGTGGAGAAAAAACTTACGAAAGTGCAAAATTGCCGTAAAAAATATTTTACACGTTAACACTGACTGTCATTTTGCTATATGGCTTGGTTGGTCGGGGATTTCCCTGAAATATTCCTCGTGTCATTCTAATTTCGTTCGTATATTGTGATTAACGTAGACTCGTGAAGTGAATTGTTATCTATGGACTGAAGTGAATTAGTGAAGAAGTTATTATTGTGTTAGCGTGTTTAATAGTGCTGAAAGATCAGTTTGAAAAACAAGGTAGATAAGTAGGTGTGAATTTTTAGATACCATTTTGTAGCGCATAAATGTTACAGTCGGGACAAGAAAAAGGTTTTTCATCACTGTAAGTTAGCAAGTGCCGTTTTAGTTATTTTTTTCGAGAATAAGAATAGTTGCAGTCAGGACATGAAATAGGTTTTTTTACACTGTCGGTAAACGTGTGATTTTTAGATTTCTCTTCATAGTACATGAATAGTTGCAGTTGAAACATGAAAAAGGTTTTTCTCCACACTGAGTCAGCAGCTGACTTCATATGTATCCCTTTTGAGAACACGAATAGTAACAATCAGGACATGAAAAATGTTTTTCTGTTCTGTGAAACGTACTGCGGATTTTTAAATCTTTCCTATGAAAACTTGTATTACTGCAGTCGGGACATGAAAAAGGTTTTTGTCCAGTATGGCTAAGCATGTGAATTTTTAGATACCGTTTTGTAGCGCATGAATAGTTACAGTCAGGACAAGAAAAAGGTTTTTCATCACTGTGAGTTAGCAAGTGCCGTTTTAGCTATTTTTTTCGAGAATAAGAATAGTTGCAGTCAGGACACGAAATAGGTTTTTTCCCACTGTCGGTAAACGTGTGATTTTAGATTTATATATTTTAGATTATTTATGAATAGTTGCAGTTGGAACATGAAAAGGGTTTTTCTCCACACTGAGTCAGCAAATGACTTCTTATGTATCCCTTTTGTGAACACGAATAGTTACAATCAGGACATGAAAAAGGTTTTTCTCTTCTGTGAATCATGCTGTGGACTTTAAATCTTCGTTTTGAGGACTTGTATAACTGCATTCAGATCATGAAAAAGGTTTTACTCCACTCTGAGTAAGCTTATGAATCACAGTGGAGTAAAGTGTTGCTCCATACGGAAACCTTTGTAAAATTATTTTCTTCAGGACCTCCTCAGTGTTGCTAATGTAAAACGAAATATGTGTTGTAGAATTATGTAGGTGTATTAAAGGTAAGACAGTATTAAATTGTGGAGATCCGGAAGAAATGAATCCGGAATATTTTCCCAATTTGTTTATGAATTACAATTTAAAACAATAAAATATACAATATACGCCTGGACCTATTGCGAGTTTGAAATCTCTTGTTTTATTTTTACCGCAAACGCGACTAAAACGAGAAAAGGGTATTTAAGCGACTTTCCAGTACTTTGCGCAATTTAATTGAGACTTTTAGGTAAAAATAATCACTTGGGTGTTACGTAACGTTTAAGGGGAGGGAGGTGCAGAAAAATGTTACGGTGCGTTGCGTGGATGGAGAGAGGGTCAAAAATTTTCATAAATTGCGTTGACTTATACACGAACGCCCCCTTTACTATTTCACGATTAAAATTTTATCGTTACACTCTGAACACAAAACTGGTTTTAACCTAAGTATTGATTATTATGTTTTCATTACAGCAAATGATTTTTTTCAGATTTTTGCAGCATATAAGAATTGAAGACTCCACACGGAACTCTGTTATTTGTAGCTGTATGGCTCGGTCGGTCAGCATTCCCCAAAAATTCTGATATTTTATTTTCGTTCCTAGCTCTTACTATTGATTTATTGGGGATTCCCGTGAAATATTCCTCGCTTTTCCGCTGTGTCATTCTCATTTCTTTCGCGAAGGAAATGATCAACTATCGATTGTTGAAAAAGCTTTTTTTTACATATTTGATTAGCTAGAAATGTTTATTTTATATTTTTGGAAGTTTGTGTTTTGAATTTATCAAAAAAAAAATTATAGGGGGGGGGGGGGGTGACACCGCGTTTTCCGCCCCGGGTGCCACCCATGCTAGCTACGCCACTGCCCCATGAACCCGGGCACCCTAAATCACCAAACGTAGCGAACCACTTGGGGTGACCTATGGCAGAGGTATTGATTATCCAATAAAGGTTCCCGGGGCGGCGGTACCCATTCCCACCTCCCAAATTAAAAATTGACTGGACTATAAACAAATATGATTAAAATGTGCACTTTAGGTACTTAATTGAAAATTGAAAAATGGGTCGGGTCAAGATGTCGCGGGTTCAATTCCTCTTTCAATGCACAAGCAACATCTTCCGCTTATTATGATGCTGGTAGGAGATTTTCAAATTGTCAGGTTATTCGTAAACCGGGAATACGAATTATGACTCTTTTTCTTTTAAAAAAAAGTAGTACCCAATAAATAGATAAGCCTCACCCCATGAACCCGGGCACCTCTGTTATCCAATGAATGGTTGCCGGGCGGCAATGGTCGCCTTCCAAATTGATACCTCATCCCATAACCCAGGAACCCCTGCTAAGTCACCAAACATAGCAAACCACTTGGGTGACCTACGGCAGGGGTGTTGGTTATCCAAAAAATGTTTTCCGGGGCGGTGCGGTGGTACCCATCCCGTCCCGTCTCCCAAATTGATAAGAGAAATTAAAGAGGAAACAATGATAATAGTAGTTCCGTTATAATAAATAATATAGCTTTGTTTTGTGAACGGTCACCTCAAGTGTACATTACACTTTATAGGTAATCTAACGTATTTCATAGTGTATTTTAAAATTGTGGCAGCCCTACAAAATATTATCAACTTCTCTGGGAACGAATATTTGAAATGATACTTGTCGCGAATTATTAGCCAAGTTCCAAACCAGACCTTTTGTAATAATAATGCGCGCGCTTTATCTCCTATTGTAAATTTCAAACACTAATTTTAATAATACCCGCGCGGTGCAGATACACCTCCTGTCGAATGCGTTAAAAGTAAATTTCACGACTCGTCCGAAATTAATATTTTTGTGCGGAGAGCGGGGCCTTAATAAAATTTTAAATGCCGAACATTCTGTAGGTAATTAATCATTAATTTCATAAAATTGGCAATAAAATGTTTCCTATGTTTTTCCCTGATATTTGTGTTCCAAGTTTTGTATGCTGTCAGCCGCCATTTAATTTCTTCAAAATTGCGAGTGGTTCTAGGCTTTTGGTAGTGACCCTGAACGTCCCTGATTGCTTTGAGGACTATCCTACCAAATTATTTTATTAGTTATTAGTATACATGTATGCAAAAAACAAAAATTATTAATTTTCGATTATGTTTTTTTGTAACTTTTTGAATAAAAATGTGGAAAAAAAATTACGAAAAAAGAGGAGGTTATATTTGTTTCCTTATTTACACATATTTTAATATTTTTTTAAATTTTATTTAAATTTTTTTCTTTACATCAATCAAATATGTAAATAAATTTAAAGAAATTAATTCATTTGAATATATGGTTTAATAGAATTAGTACACCAATGCAGGTTTTAAATTTTTGGTACAAAATTAATTCAGTGGTGAAGGCCAACTTTTTTGCTCATTAACTCTGTGGCCAATGGGTTAATCAATTGAATACATTTTTCACAAGGTTTTTTAGTAAGGGTGTACATGCTCGGCGTACAACAGACCATCAGATTGATTGTTCATTTCGTTTTGGTATTTCAATGGAAGATGCTCCGAGAAACTAGCGTCATTGACCCACTCGGCATCAAAGGTTTCTATATGTAATGGTAAGCTCTGGCGTTGTGAAATTTGTATAAATGATAAAGTGGGTATTTCATATACACGTATATCTAATTATCTATCTAAATAAAAATGAATCGCCGAAATATATGTATATGTACGCGCATAACTTCCGAACGACTGCACCAAATTTAATTATTTTATTTGTATATATGAGTCCTATAATTTCAATACCCGCTATATTCAATTTTTTGACAAAATGATCTGAATATGACATCTTGTTCACATTTTTGTGAGGAAAAACATCTTGTTCACATTTTATCACAACCAAAAACCGTGTTAAAACTGCGAGTGAGAAACAAAACCCGCTATATCATTCAAGAAGTTACTATCAAAACCCGCTATGTCAGAATTCAACCAATCACGAGCAGTTATTTTGCTAAGATGGCGGGTGTAGAAACACGCCCCTTAGGTCAGTTGAGTTTCAAAAGCCTCTATATTCCATATAAATCACTAAATTACTTAAATATTTCTAGGCATACATTGAAAAATGAACACTTTTCAAATGTATATTACTCCAATTCATTATATAAAAAAATAAAATGCAATTTTTTATTTACGCTAGAGGTGTGACAGTTTTTTGTGGTTTTCTCCGAATCAGTGAAAGTTGATATAGCGGATATAGAAATTGAACGACTCATATAAACATTACAATGCATTACGAAATGATGCTTGAATCGGCTAATTCTTTTTTTTTGTTCCATATTGTCGGGACAAAAATTGTGTAAAACTACTGGTGAGCTCTGACATTATGAAATTTGTATAAAAAAATCGCAATGGGTGGCACGCGAGCTGTTTGAAAACTGAATGTATGGAATGCTAGAGGGGGGAGGGGGGTTTGCGGGACGGTAGAAGGGAGGGAGTGGAGTGGGGAGAGGGAAGATGGAGGAGGCGGAGTGGGAACGCGAGAAGGGAAGGGAAGGCGGAAGGGGAACAGAACGAATGGGAAAGGACACGCAGGGAGAAACAATTTCTTTATTGAATGGCACTGCAACGCATTCCGGGTACCGGCTAGCATTATATAAAAATATTAATATGTAAATATTTTTACGTATTATAAGAAAATATTATTAGAGCAAGTGTTTGCGTTTAGTCCGCGCAGTAATTCCAAAATTCGTCCAGTAAAAAGGAATGTCACAAAAGTGTGTGTACATAGGATATGACATTCCATTATGCACATATCCGTGTTTTGAGGAATTGAGGAATACCAGACGAAAGGAATATTTTAGCTAGTAATAGTTCGACAAAATAAATATGAAATCTAAATCTAGCATTATTCGCGTGTTGAGAACCACTGAATTCATTTTTATTTTTAGTATTATCTTTTTATTCCTGTACATTTCTTTTTATATAAATATATTTTATTTTTTTTTACTTTCTATTTGTAAAATATTGAGAGCCACTAAATTTGTCCAACTTATTATAAGACTTCACTTAGACTTTTTTTTATTTTTTAGTGTTATCTTTTTATTGTATACTAGCTGAACCCGACCACGCTTCGCTGTGGCTTTGTCTGTTTTTAATTATTAGAGGATTTAACAAAAATTGTCTAGCAACTGTGCATTTTTCAAGAAGACACATTTCTTAATTGAATATCTGCTGTGACTATGCTGTAGTGTAGAATATAAGGAAAGAAAAAAAAACATTCGTAAATTTTTTTAAATTATTTATTTATTCAGACCTTAAAGGCTTTTACAATATCACGTTATTATAGATCTAGTTATTCAGGAGTATAATTCAAAGGATGTAAGGGTCATTCCGCGGTTTCGTTCAAATCGCATGTTCTCGCAAAAAAGTCATATGAAAGTGAATGTTTTTCAAGAAAATTTTATTGGAAAATGTAGCTATTTAAAAAATGGAAAAAGGAGTATTTCCCAGATTAGCCATTTGTTACTTAATTACTTTATGATATACAAAAAACATGCTAAAATTTCATTACCTTCCCCATGAAAAGGAGGTAAATTGATCTACAAATAAGAAGAGTTTACACTAGTAAAATTACTACACGAGAGCGGTAATTAAAATTGTGACCGCGTTTGTTCCTGTTGGTCAGCCATATCCCACCCTGCACCTCCGTTACTAACCAGTGTATCACTACATCTAGACGGGGGAAGCCGTGCGTCGCTGAATAAAGAAATATCTGCGATCTCCGTGCTCGAAAACAACTTTGTCACCGACCAGGCATCATTACCTTCCAGCATTTTTTAAAGTAAGTACATGTTTTAAAAATTCGAATCATATGTCTATAAACTGTATTTAGTCAGACTATTTTTGATTGAATCATACAGATTTGTAATGTCAACTTTAAGCGAGTAATTGGGAAAAAACTGTCAAAACTTCATCACCCTCCGATTCATTACCTTCCGAATCGTCAAAATTTTTGCCGGATGGTAATGTAGAGGTTTGGAGGGTAATGTAACTTTTGTAAGGGTTATTTTTACGAGCATCTGGGACCATGTTTGGGGGTTAATAAAAGCTAATATTATGAATAAATGCAGTTTCTTGCGTTCTGGCATCGGACAATTTCAGTTTTGGTGAAATAAATTTTTTCGTTTTATTTTTTTTCTGATGTGGAAAAACAATCAGTTAATTTAAATTTGATTTTTTATTCAATGATGTAATTATTCAAATGTAAACGAATATATTATACAAATGATTTAACTATTCACCCTACAGGCTCAAGATCTTTCATTAGTTAGTTGTCTTTCAAAACTGACGAATTTTTACATAATTTCAAGTTTCTAAACAATGCCAAATTTAAACAAAAATCTACATAATTGGGCATCAAGAGTCCAACGTAAATTTCTTTATTAAAAAACGGTATCACTACTGTTACATTTTAAATCATTGAGGGTAAAAAATTATTAAACAAAGATATAAAAGTGGTAACATTTTTTGGACTCTCCTGTAAAAGTTACCAAAATGAAATTATCCATTTTTGTTCTTCGACTTCTCACTTTCCGATACTTATGATAATTTTTCTTTGTTATTTGTTACAGGCTTAACCACTATAAACCACAATGGTAAAGTTAAATAAAATTCAGAAAAATTAAGAAAAGCTTTCCAAGGACAGACTACGTAAGCAACAAAAATATGCAGAGATTTAAAACAATCCGAAACTGTACAGTCTTCAGAAAGCGAAAGAAAAAAAATATACACTCTGCGAAAAGCGCAAAAAAGGATATGCAGCATTGAAGATAATAATTGTTGGATGATTTTTATAGCACCATTTTCGTGAGAAAGATATAAGTGAAAGAGCCCAGAGAAAGCAAGGACGAAGATGGCGAAAGAACTCTCTAAATTATTTGAGGAAAAAAGAAGGGCAGTGTAAATTAGAAATGATTGTAGTAGAAAATATGCCTCCAATTAGTGACAATGTTAAGGAAGTACCCAATAATGTGCGAAACACTCTAGATCCTGACCTCTTCGCAGTCGAGAATGAACAACGAATCACACAAAAAACATGCATGGTCTAACGAATATTCGAAAATTAAGGTACAGATCTATGAAAAACATTACCAAGTTACAGGATGAGATAAACAAACTTAAGAAAGAGAAAAAAAACGAACAAAAGAAAATGGAGGCGTTGCAGCTACAAAACGCAAACATAGCAATCGAAGATACATTAGAGAAAAAATTAAACGACATAGCTACTATTGACTCGCCTATTATTTTCAATAATATTGATGACAATATGCTATTGAGCGAATTCGACGACTCCATGTTTTTGGACGATACTATTGCTTCAACGCCAGAATCTGCTAAAACTATAGAAAAGAAATGTACAGTGAAAATACTCTCAAATGACCCTTTCGACTGTCAGCATTATTCCTTCTATAAAAATAGTACCCAAGAATTCAATCTTTTCGATCAATGTGAGTTGGAGAAGTTCATCCGATCCCTAAGAGCAGAAGATCCTGATTTCAATGAATCAAAACAGCAGTCTCCCAAAACTATGGAAATCCCACACATGGAAATTGACGAAAAGAGCATAAGGAGGCGCCATTCAAATATGACTTTGATGACTGAATAATGGTTCAATATAAAATAAATAACACAACACATCATTTCATTGGGAAAATTATTGGGAAATGTGAGTAAACAATAGAGTACAAAGTAATTTTTTTTAAAAAAGCTCAAGGGAATTCCAAAAAATTGTTTGGCCAATTTCATTTCATTCTGGAATCACAAATTCTTCAGCGCTTGCAAGATCCATATGAGAATGGAAGAGGAAAATTCACTTTCAAAAATTTGCCGAACTTTAATTTTAAATAGTTTTCGAGCAAAACTTTCACAAGAATAGCAACTCGTGATCTCATTAAAGTTCCTTAAATATCATGTTCCTATTTAGATGTAAGACCTGTACCTAGTACGTATTAGTTATGTTGTGTTTGTTTAGTAGTGTCTCTGATGTTATTTTTAACTGCATTCCAATTGAGTTCTGTTTTCTTATATTGATTATTATTTTTAATATTTAAATATTTTATTTTTCAATTATTACAATGTTTGCTCAGGAATGTGAAAATTTTGTATTTCTTGTGTCCAATACCCACTTATAAAACTGAATTATAAAGAATTTGACTACACCTTATAATTTCGGGGTAAATAGTATAAGTAGGGAAATTTTTGTTGTACCTGTGATGTTCCTGGTGCATTTTCTTCATTAAAATTTGTACCTATTTTGATATTTTGTCCATTATTTTTCAACAATTTATACAAATATTGCAAAAGCATAAGTACCTAAGCAGAACTGATTTCGTATGAAAAAATGTATTTCTTGTCTACAATACTTGAAAGTCTGAATAAAGCTTTTAGTTTTTCACTATAATAGATTTTTCTTCCTTTTTCCTAATCCGCTCATCACATCAGGTCAAATGATACTTGGCATGATTTGAAATCTATTTTATTATTCAATTTCAATTCATATTTCATTATTCACAGAAATTTTAAGAACTTTGAACGTGTTCACTACCATCTATTAATATTTCATTACCAAACTTCATCACCATCCAAATTTATAAATTACCATCCAACAGTTTTTCATTACCATCCACAGCTTCATTACCATCCATCAATTTTCTTCGTATCTAAGTGTCGTAGAAAGGTGCCCTTTTCACCTCTCTACATCTGGTAGGTACAGGAACCCATTTCTATAAAAATATATAGTAAAAACGCAAAAAAAAAAAATTCCGCGGAATCAGGCAAATTTGAACGAAACGGCGGAATGACCTGTAAGCATTTCCTGTTTGTTTATTGTACATCCAGCATTGTGTTTCTCCAAAAATGTTTAGTGATGTGATTAAATTAATCAAAGTCTTTAGCTCTTGTTTGAAAACACGTGCTGTTACGTCGTGGCGATCAATCGGAGACTGTCCTAAAAGTTGTAGTAACTCTTTTATTTCATCCCATGTTGGATTACACGTAAATGTAGTTTTATTTTTTTTTACATTAACTCCACGCAGGAGGCCCTGAGGAAAATAATTTCCCTCAGGGCCTATGTCATCTGGGTTGCTGTGTGGAGGGTCTTTTTGAGGAGAGGAAGGAATGAACATTGGTCTTGAAGAGATCCATGTTGTAGGAAGGAGGAAACACAGAGGCCGGCAAATCATTCCACAACCGGGCTGTTGAACACAAGAACGAGTCGAAGAAACGACCTGTTCTCATGTGACAAATGTCAACTGTGTACAAACTGTAGCGGTAGGTACCGCCAAGGCACTGTATAGCTCTATGAATTCAACCGCTGTGGTTGGCAGCCTTGCACTCTGAATGACACGACAGAGGTTGGAAGAAGCTTCGGGATTAATCGGCGCGCCAGTTGGCGGAATTACCGGGGTCGGAATGGTTTAGTGGCATGAGCTGTTATATGGCTGGACTCAAGACATTTTGGAACACGAGAAGTGAGATTTAAATTACTTATATTTTTAACAGATCGAGATTGTGCTTTTTAGATTATTTTTAGGGATTACTGATTCATAAATATGTTTCGTTTTACGTTACAGGCGCCCATCAGTAAATTTCTTATGTCGTTACAATATAATTTTTTTCTTATTGACACGTGTCGAGAAACCTTAAACATTTACAGCTGGGTACGATTACATCGTAACCAGCCACCCCTGATGATTAATTCCTTTGTTTAACTTAGAGTCTCATAGCTAATCATTATAGTATGTTCCCAAGGGCAGGGTTTGATTTTTATAATAAATTATACATTGTTCTCACATACGTACTACTTATTGCTACCTAACCTCATTGCTTGCTTGCTGGCTTTGTATGTGATTATTTATTCTATACATGGATGGATGACCAACCTTGGAGGGAATGTATTATAAGTAAGTATTCAACGTCACATTGGCGCGCTTCGGCTGAACCTGTCTATGTTTGTTCTTTCTCGCACGTGTTCGCGGTAGTGTTGTTCACGATTATCAAATGGTTGGAGGGAATGTATTACAACCTTGGAGGGAATGTATTATAAGTAAGTATTCAACGTCACATTGGCGCGCTTCGGCTGAACCTGTCTATGTTTGTTCTTTCTCGCACGTGTTCGCGGTAGTGTTGTTCACGATTATCAAATGGTTTTTACATCTCGATCTGTTATTAATTTAATTCTCACTTTTCCTTGGGTTTATAACAGCTCGTCCCACAAACCAACTTACCGATCTGATTATATTAATTTATAGTTTTACACAGTTTGTTGCTTGGTTTCCGTCAACTCGCCGGCGTTATTACGCTTTTAACTCATTTTTGCTGTTCAGTTCGCTGGCAGCATACATTATTTATTATTTTCTTAGAATTGGTGATTGCATGTGCATTGTCATTTTTCATGTCGTGTTGTTGCATGTGTACTAATAATTTTTCTTCTACCCTACAATCAAGCTAGGTTATGGATGAAGGAGTTGAAACGAGGAGTAGATCTGCGGCAAAAATCATTATGGCTAAACAGGATGATTCACCGGCGGGATCCAGTTCGGCATTGTCATTTCCGTCTCCGTCGTTTCCGGTACACAAGTGGAACCTCACCTTTGATGGCTCTGCGGATGTCAGAAATTTCTTAGAATGGGTAGAAGAATTTGCTCTCGCTAGAAACGTAAGTTATGCTTCACTTTTTTCTTCTGCAGTCGAATTGTTTTCAGGGCAGGCGCTACAATGGTTCAGAGTAAACCGCTCAGCTTTCTCATCTTGGGCGGACATTGTGGTTGCGTTAAAAAACGAATTTGAATTTTTAGACCATGAAAAGAGGTTATTGGCACAAATAAGATTGACGTTTCAAGGTCAGAAAGAGAATTTTAGTTCTTTTATCACTCGTGTTCAATTGCTGAATAATCGTTTGTCCACTAGGTTGCCGGATGATGAGATCCTAGATATTTTGCGGAGTAATATGTTGCCAAGATATATTCAGAAACTTTCTCTTTCGGAGATCCCTGATTTGTTAACTTTAAAAAAATTAGGTAGGATGATTGAGTTGGCCGACAGCCGTTCAAACGACAGATCAAACACTAGTAATTCTCATCCTATTAATTATTCTAGTAACAGAGGCAATGAGAGGAATCACACTAAATCTAATTTTTCTAGAAATAACTTTTCTGGTAATAGAGGCAATGAGAGGTATTCGAATGATTTACATTTGTCTAGGAACAACCAAGCTGGCAATAGAAATAATGACAGAGATTAGACAATTTGAATTTTTCTAGAAACAATTATTCTGACAATAGAGATGGTTATGTAAATTCTGCCGATCCTAATTTCAATTTCAGGAAGAACCGTCGTAATTTTTCGAATGTTTTGCTTAACCCGTCAAATGTGAATTCTAGGGAGGTGCACTGCTTTCGCTGCGGGCGTCCGGGGGTCAAGGCTCCTCTCTGCGGCTGCCGTCCTTCAAAAAACTGATGGCCCGTTAGGTCCTGTCGGTGGGCGCTATGACGTCTGCGTTTGCCGAGATTACTTCACGGGAATGGGTTTTGCGGCTGGATACCGTAAGAGATTTTTATAAGAATTTAAGGACTTCGAAGGAGGTGCGAGCGGCCAACAGGGACGGCCGTCCTTACATCTCTTTCCAAGTTTTGAGCACAGGCTACTCTGGTCTTCTAGACTCTGGGTCGCACGTTTCGATTTTAGGAAATAACTTTCATCGTAAATTTTTAGATTTAGGTTTCAATTTGTCAAAATTGGACTCTGATTTCGCTCTAGTATCGGCGACTGATCATTCGGTTACCTGTTCTTACAAAATAGCTCTTCCGGTGCGTTTTGAAAATGTTGTTAGAACTTTCAATTTTGTTATTATGCCAGACATTAAATCTGACATTATTCTGGGTTGTGACTTTTGGAAAATTTTCAACATCTGTCCTAAGATTTCGAAATTAATGTCTTGTAATGATTCTGATAGTAGTGTTCGAGCATCGAATATTATTGGGCTTGGTAGTGAGAAAAATTTATCTCAATCACAACGCTCCGTCTTGAACAATGTAGTTCAGGAGTACATGGATTACTCAGGAGATCGTTTAGGCAGGACAGAGTTAGAACATCATGTCATAGACACAGGTGATGTGCCTCCCATTAAACAAAGGGTTTACCCCATTTCTCCGCACTTACTTCCGGAAGTACATAGGGAGCTGGACAGACTCCTAGAGTTAGGTGTGGTAGAACCGAGCAACAGCTCGTGGAATAATCCCATTGTTCTGGTACCAAAGAAAAATGGCACATTCAGGCTATGCCTCGACAGCAGACGTTTAAACGCCGTCTCGAAACGCGACGCCTACAATTTACCGTTAATCTCAGACATTCTCAATAGCTTAGGTGGTGCTCGTTTTCTATCAACTTTGGACTTAAATGATGCCTTTTTCCCAATTCCGCTAGACGAAAGGTCTAAGGAGAAAACCGCGTTCACGATACCCAAGCGAGGGTTGTTTCATTTCGTCACAATGCCGTTCGGTTTACATGGTGCTAGCTCCCGGATGATGCGGTTGATGGATAAAGTGTTAGGGCCTGAATTTGATGGCAAAGTCTTTTGTTACTTAGATGACATCATCATTATTAGTTCATCTTTCGAAGAACATATTTATCTTTTGAGAAAGGTTAAACAGAGACTACAGGCCGCCGGTCTTACGATTAATGTGCAGAAATCCGTTTTCTGCAGGGACTCACTCAAATACCTAGGTTTTGTCATTGATGACAAAGGTCTCCGCACAGATCCGGACAAAGTCAAGGCAATTGTTGATTTTCCCACCCCTACGTCACAAAAGAGCCTACGTAGATTTATTGGGGTACTCTCGTGGTATAAGAGATTCATTTTCAATTTTTCTAGCATTGCGTCACCTTTGTATAATTTAACAAAGAAAGAATTCGCGGGTAAGAAATTTGTGTGGAATGATCAAGCGCAATTAGCGTTCTCAAGACTTAAAAACATTCTTGTAACCGCTCCGGTTCTCGCGTGTCCTGATTTCAAGAAACCGTTCACGATTAGTGTAGACGCTTCAAATGTAGGGCTCGGAGCATGTCTTTCACAAATGGATGATAAGGGGTTAGAACACCCTATTTATTTCATTTCAAGAACACTTTCTGCTCAAGAGAGGAACCACTCTACCACGGAAAGAGAGTTAAATGCCATGATTTTCGCGTTGGAAAAATTCAGGGGTTATATTGAGGGTTCGCCTATTCCGGTAAAGGTTATAACAGACCACTACAGCCTGAAGTGGTTGACCAGTTTGAAATCGCCTTCAGGACGGCTCGCGCATTGGGCAGTCAGGTTGCAACAGTTCAATTTTGAAATTATACATAGGAACGGTAAGGACAATGTAATTCCTGACGCGTTATCACGGGATCCTTTACAGGTTAATACGATTAGTCAAAATTTTTCTACATCGGACCAATGGTACGTCAAATTAAAGGAGAAAATTTTGGCCAATCCTGAGAAGTATCCGGCGTGGAGAATTACTAACGATAGGCTCTATAAACATATCCAGAGTATGGAGGCTTTACATAGGTCCTACGACTGGAAAGAGGTAGTTCCGAAGGAACTCAGGAATAGTTTAATTGTACAGCACCATGTTCCTCCTACTTGCGCCCACTTTGGGATATTAAAAACCCTGAACAGAATTAGACACAAATATTATTGGCCTAAAATGTCTGCTGATGTAAAAGCTTTCATCGGTAAATGTCAGATATGCTTAGGTTACAAGAGTACTAATTTGTTACCGCCAGGTCTTATGGGAAATCCCAAATTGGTTCAGCGCCCTTGGCAAATGATTGCAACTGATTTACTTGGGCCTTATCCGAGTTCATACAAGAAAGGTTATACTTATCTCTTGGTAGTTTCTGATTTCTTTTCTAAGTACACGAGGCTGTTCCCGCTGAGGAAGGCTACTGGGTTGAATATTGCTTCCATTTTAGAGAATGAGATTTTCCTGAAGTTTGGAGTTCCGGACACCATTGTGTTGGACAATGGTCCTCAATACATTTCACGTGATATGAAAGCTTTGGCCAATAAGTTTCATATTCGTCACCTGTTTTACAACTGCAGATATCATCCTCAGAACAATCCTGTGGAACGTGTTAACAAGGTTTTGGTAGCAGTGCTTGGTTCGTATGTTGGATCTGACCACAGAACCTGGGCGAATCATCTTCCAGAAATTGAGTTAGCCATTAACACTGCAGTCCATGAAGTCACAGGTTACACTCCATTCTTTCTCAACTTTGGCAGAGAGATCATCATTTCAGGAAAATATTATTTAGGCACTGATTTCAATGCTGAAGAAATTACGTTTGCTAAGCGTGACTCTTGGGCGTCAGGTTTAGAGGAATTAAATGACATTTTTTCACAGGTACGAACATCGTTAAGGCAGTCATACGAACGTAACAAGCTGAACTACAACTTGCGTCGTAGAGATATTCAATTTAGGGTTGGGGAAACCGTATGGAGGCGATCATTCGTATTATCAGATGCAAGTAAACACTTTTCAGCAAAATTGGCACCTAAATTCATTAGGAGCAAGATTATTGGGAAATTTCTCAGTTAGCTGACATGAATGGCAAAAAATTGGGTATTTATCATTTAAAAGACATTATTAAATCTGAAACTCCAGTTGATCGTTAGGGTTATTTCAATAGGGGTTGGGTTTTTCTTATCTCCGTTGTGAGATTTTCTTTGTCATTTTATTTGAATGTTATATGTGTTCTAAGTATTTGCATGCATATCCAGCAATTGCATGTGGATCATTCAGCGTGGTGACGTGACTTATCCTTACGTCCTCACGTTGATTGCATTGTCCTTGTGAGTGTTTGTGTTTTCAGATATGACACGTATGTGTTGTACTTTGCAAGTGTAAATGAGTATACTTAAAGTTATATGAAGTTCAACGTGTGAAAGTGACTGATCATCATTTTCATACATTGAATTTACTTGTTATTTCGGTTTGTTTCCCTGTAGCAAAACCGTTTATACATAGTTTTCAAAACCTTTTATATTAATTTTTTATTGAACTATTTTCTGTGCATTTTGCGGATTTATAGAGGTGTTTAGCGTAGTATCATTAATGCTATTAGTGTGTAGAAACCTAGAATACCTTATTGTTTCACTTACATTATGTTGGTGACTTTTGGGATAATTTCCATGAAAAAAAAAAAAATTTATATGAAAAAGGCTATAGCTTCAGAAGCTCAAAATTATCAATTTTTCATATCGTTTTAGGAAACGTATGGCATGGGCATTGTTCCAAATTGTTTACCCTGGTTATGGTGATGGTTGTTTTTTTTTCACACGCAATAGTGAACATTTTCCTTAAGGTTCTATTCTATCATACTTTAGTTATTTTTTTATGATTATACATAACATCGGTACATATATTTGATGAGTAAGCATAATATAAATCCATTTACTAAGTTAATTCCGCTGTGGATTTTTGTTTTAAGATTATTATAAAGGGTTTTGTAATTGTTTTGTTTACAACATTGGTTAAACAATTATTAATTCAATGGTCAATTTCTGAGTGCATTTTATCCTCTATTTTTACTAATGATAGTGAACTCAGTTTGTTTACTACAAGTTTTGACAATTTTTATTTCCGTATTCGACTGGTCGTTGAAGTTCGCTTAGAGCTCGAGCGAATTTGGACAACTTGTCAAATGTGTGAGAAATTCAATTCTAATAAAAATGTTTAATATGTATTACAATTTTTGTCATACGTTGAATTGCTGTTTTCAATGCAAATTATACAATTCAATTACTATGTGGAAAAAAAATGTCATGTCCACATCCAATTTTTTATTGTGAACTTCTATTTGGGTAACTTCTTTTTTCAACAGATGTCTCCATTCTGGAACTAGGGTCATAATTTTCTTGATGTTTAATGGTTTAATTCTCGGCTATTACTTTATTTTTTGACCGACAGGTGTCAGGGGTGTTTTTTCAAACTGAACTTTAAAAATAAATGGTTGTATTTGGACTTAGTATTTTATGTAATATCTTCCTCATTCAATTGAACTTTAGAATGTTAATTAGGTATTCAGTCTTGTAGGTTATCTATGAGAGTTATTTACTTCCTGTTCATATAATTTTTTTTTGGATAGTTTTCCTTTAGTAGGTAAAGCACATTTCATTCTTAATTTAATTTAGCTTTTTCATGCAATTTTTACTCAGTAACATTATGTAAGCTTTAGTGGAGCGGTTAGTTAGAAATCTCACTTCTGAATACTCTTCAGCGGCGCATTGTCAACCCTCATCAGAACGGGGAAATTTCTTCATTTTATGCAGAACCACACTCAAGGATTTTCTTCAGTTTCACAAGATGCAGTCTTGATCATCATACATCTTCATTCTTATTGGACGGCAGAGCTAGCAGCGCGGGAAAAATTTCATCACCTACACAGAACCTCACTTAATGACTTTCTTCTGCTCCAGTTTGAATTATTCGGCACTAGCGCAAATCAAGATCCAACAAGTGCGGCGATGTACGCAGATTGCGGATTGGTCTGATTTCGGCGTTTTTTTTTCATCTCTACCTTGGGCCATCTTGGGTCATCAGTTTTGGAAGAAATTAATATCAGAAGACGCTGAATTTGAGATTCCGGACCAGATGTTTCATCTCTACCTTGGGCCATCTTGGGTCATCAGTTATTGAATGCATCATAATTGGAGAGAAGCTGCATAGATTGATGCGTCTTTCTGTTCATCGCTTTATGTCATGTCTTCAGTATTGCAGTACGGTGGTCACCGCTTCTTCCATGAGGTTCATTATATGGATTGGGCGTACCTCAATCACCAGGATCCTTCCGGCTGACAATTTTTCAAGTTTGACGTTCATCCAAGTCTAACATTTACAACCAAGTCGCACATAGTATGCAGTTCTCTTCAGGAAGTGACAAATGGACCTCATGATTTCCAGGAGGAAATATTTTCTTTTTGGTGGAGGGGTAATGTAGCGGTAGGTACCGCCAAGGCACTGTATAGCTCTATGAATTCAACCGCTGTGGTTGGCAGCCTTGCACTCTGAATGACACGACAGAGGTTGGAAGAAGCTTTGGGATTAATCGGCGCGCCAGTTGGCGGAATTACCGGGGTCGGAATGGTTTAGTGGCACGAGCTGTTATATGGCTGGACTCAAGACATTTTGGAACACGAGAAGTGAGATTTAAATTACTTATATTTTTAACAGATCGAGATTGTGCTTTTTAGATTATTTTTAGGGATTACTGATTCATAAATATGTTTCGTTTTACGTTACAGGCGCCCATCAGTAAATTTCTTATGTCGTTACAATATAATTTTTTTCTTATTGACACGTGTCGAGAAACCTTAAACATTTACAGCTGGGTACGATTACATCGTAACCAGCCACCCCTGATGATTAATTCCTTTGTTTAACTTAGAGTCTCATAGCTAATCATTATAGTATGTTCCCAAGGGCAGGGTTTGATTTTTATAATAAATTATACATTGTTCTCACATACGTACTACTTATTGCTACCTAACCTCATTGCTTGCTTGCTGGCTTTGTATGTGATTATTTATTCTATACATGGATGGATGACCAACCTTGGAGGGAATGTATTATAAGTAAGTATTCAACGTCACAAAACGTTGGGCATGCGTTTGGCGTGTTTCCCGACTATGCACCGGTGCCGAAGGGATCAATGATGCTAGTTCCTCGGAGCATCTTCCATTGTAATACCAGTAGAACAAGGATAGCATTCCCACCCGACGCCTGTGCTCTAAAGATTGCAATCCGTCTGTTAAGATGGGAGAATCTATCAAACGGACCGCCCGTTTCTGCACAGAGTCGAGGGTATTTTTCAGGTATTTTGGAGCTTCAGACCAGAGGTGGCTGCCAAATTCAACCGTGGGGCACACTTGTGATTTGTACAGGGTTAGCAGCTGTGTACTATTAAAGTGTCTGCGGGCCCTGTACAGTACGCCCAGTTTTTGGGAGGCTAACTTTACTCTGGCTTCGATGGAGCCCCCATACCTGAGCTGGTCACTTAGGGTTACACCAAGCATATCAATGGAGGGCCTGTTCGGAAGATTGCTTCCGTTGAAAGAGACTAGATTTTCATTTCGATCCCTTTTAGACGTAATCACACAAGATTGAGTCTTTGAAACATTAAATTCAACGAGATTATTTTTACCCCAAGAGAAAACACTCTCGAGGTAACTGTCCATTCTTTGCTTCAAAGCCCTACGAGCTGTTGGAGTTTGTGAGCCCTTTGGGGGCTTGTCAAACAAAAAGCTATCATGAACTGTACTGTCATCCGCGTAACAATGAATTGGTGCACATGACAAAACGTCGTTGATGTGCAACAAAAACAAAGTCGGAGACAGAACCGATCCCTGTGGGAAGCCAGCATTTATCGAGTGTTAGGAAGAGGTGAAACCATCGGCTACCGTCTGAATCGACCTCTCCCTAAAGAAGTCGGCAATCCACGTACACAAGGATGCGGGAAGTCCGTAAGAATGCAGTTTGTTGACAAGTCCTCGGTGCCAAACCCGGTCAAAGGCCTTGGAAATGTCCAGTGCAACCGTTTGGGTCTCACCGAAACGTTCCAGGCATCGGCCCCAAACATGCGTCACATACGCGAGAAGATCACCGCACGAGCGGTTCCACCGGAATCCGTATTCTCTTCTTCTTGTTGTGCCTTGTCCGTTCAACGGATGTTGGCTATCATGTTGGCTATGCGGACTTTGTTTACTGCGGCCCGGAACAGCTCCACGGTAGACTGGCCAAACCACTGTCTCAGGTTTTTCAGCCATGAGGTTCTCCTTCTTCCAGGGCCTCGTCTTCCGGCAATCTTTCCCTGCATTATGAGATGCAGGATCTCATACTTCTCTAGATGTCTCATCACGTGTCCAAGATATTGAAGTTTTCGGATTTTTATGGTTTTAATAACTTCCTTTTCTTTATTCATCCGAACCATAACATCTTCATTTGTGACCCTGTCCATCCAGCTTATTTTAAGTATTCTTCTGTAGATCCACATCTCGAATGCCTCAAGTCGCCTAATTAATTCTTCAGTAAGCGTCCATGCTTCCATTCCATAAAATAATATTGAAAATACGTAGCATCTGACCATTCGCACTCGTAATCCAAGGTTGAGATCATGACTGCAGAACATTTTTTTCATGCGGATAAAGGTTGCACGAGCTTGCTCAATGCGGCATTTGATTTCAACTGAAGGATCCCATCTATCATTTACATTGCAGCCCAAGTATACAATACTTTATACCTTCTCCAGTTTTGTTCCAGCAATATAAAGATGTTCATCCAATGCGTTATTTTTGCTTATGAGCATGTATTTTGTTTTATTTATATTCAGTTCTAGCCCAAAATTCTCACAGGTCTTCACTACTTGATTCAGCAAAAGTTGTAACTCCTCAATGTTACTTGTTAGAAGTACCGTACCATCTGCATAACGCAGGTTGTTTAGAATCTTCCCATTTATAACAAGTCCTTGAGTAGCTTCTTGCAGAGCTTCATTGAATATTTCTTCTGAATATAAGTTGAACAGCATAGGTGAAAGAATACAACCCTGTCGCACGCCTCTCTTTATTTCTACTTCGTCTGTTAGACATTGCTCTACTCTTACTGCTCCTTTCTGGTTCCAATAAAGATTACCTATTATCCTTATATCTTTATCGTCTATCCCGGAGGTTTTCAGAATTTGAATCATTTTGTCGTGTCTAACTCTATCAAATGCTTTAAGGAAGTCAATGAAGCATGCATGTACATTTGTATTCACATCTCTAGATCTTTGGATTAGTACTTGAATACTAAATGACGCTTCTCGAGTACCCAATCCATTTCGAAAGCCAAATTGTGTGACACCTATCTTTTCTTCCACTTTGCGATATATGCGTCCATGTATAATTCGCAAAAATATCTTTTAAGTGGCTCATTAAACTAATTGTCCGGTGGTCACTACATTTTCTTGCTTTTGCTTTCTTTGGGAGAGTAACAAAAGTGGATCGAAGCCAATCTAGTGGGATAATTCCTGTATTATGTATGGAGTTAAAGAGACTGGTCAATACAAGGATGCCTTTATTTCCTATGAGTTTAAGGATTTCAGCCTGTATTCCATCTGGGCCCGCTGCTTTCCCAGTTTTAGAGAGACGAATTGCATGTTCTACCTCATTTGTTGAGATTGGTGGGCCTGTTGTAATATTTCCCATATCATATTCTGCGCTTCTATTATCATTGAAGAGTTCTGAGATGTAGTCTTTCCATCTTTTTAGTTTTTCGTTAATATCGGTTAGAAGTTTTCCATCTCGATCCTCCAGTTGCCCTATGTCGGTTTTACGATTTATTCCAGTCAATTCTTTGATTTTCTTGTGTACTTGGAAAATATCATGTTGATGGAATCCGTATTGACAATCGTTAATAATTTTGTTCTTCTCGAGGTATGTGAGCAGTTTGTCGTTGATCACACGTTTCATCACCTTGGACAGAACTGATGTGATCGCTATGGGGCGGTAGTTGGCCGGGTTGGAGCGGTCACCCTTCTTTGGAATAGGATGGATAACCGCTTTTTTCCAACCAGAGGGCACAGAGCCAGTCTTCAGGAACATTTTAAAAAGCTTCGTCGAAATTGGAGCTATTTCTGCAGCGCACCTCTGCAGTACCAGGGCAAGTATTCCGTCAGGCCCACTATCTTTATTAACATCAAGCCCTCGTAAAACATGGAGTACTTCCCGATGCCGGATCCTCAGCTTTTTCATACGAAAACCGCAGTGAGGAATCGACGTCGGGACAGCACCTTGGTCATCGAGGGTTGAGTTATCCGCAAACATTTTACCTAATAAGTTAGCCTTTTCGGTGGCGGTGTTTGCTAGTGAGTCGTCAGGTCTGGTAAGAGGTGGCAGACTGAATTTGCAGAAATTGCGACCTTTTGAGCCCGCAAGCGACCAGAATTGCCTGCTGCCATGCGGTCATGCAGCCAGCTTTCTGCTGATCTGCTGTTCGTGCTCGAATTTCGACCTATTTATGATTCTCTTGGTTTCCTTTGCCATTTTGTTGTAAGCTGTTGTCTTCGGATGTTCTAGATGTGTTGTAGGCTCGGTAAGCCGCGTTTTTTCGTCGCACTGCTTCAGCGCATTGTCGACTAAATCACGGCTTTGAGCCTACACCAGATTCTTTAACAGTAGATTGGATGAAGCCATCCATCGCGGATGTGATGACTTCACCAATTTCCTGGGCACATCTTGAAGGATCCGAAGTCCGAAAACAGACAGCTGACCACTGGAAAGCATTAAAATGTGCCCGCAGACCGAACCAATCTGCTGACCTATAGTGCCACACTTTTCTCTTCAGCCTCTCGTTTGGTGGTCTGAAGTTTACAGGGATTGATGTCGTCACCAGGCAGTGGTCGGACGATCCTAAAGGCGCTGTAACTTCAATCTTGTAACCGTGTGGCACAGTAGTTAAAAATAGGTCTAACAGATTGGAACGGTGAGTCTGGACATCAGGAACCCTTGTAGGCTCCTGAACCATTTGCTCCAATCCGTAGCAAAGGGCAAAGAATTACGCTTGGCGTCCAGCCGAGTCTGTTGATCCTGAGAACTTCAACCAAGGTTCGTTATGAACATTGAAGTCCCCCAGGACCACAAACTCTGCCGTAGGGTAGCGGGGCAAGAGGTCATCAATAGTGTTGCTTAAATGTTTGAAGAGCTTGGACGTGTCTGATTCGCTAAGGTTCGGTGAGCGATATAAACACGCGTAGAATCTTACCGTACTGGCAAGATTGACGCGTACCCACATTACATCGAATCTGGAGTTTTCCAGATTCAACAGTCGCACACAGTTGACGTCAGCTCGACTGTAGAGACAGACATCCCTTTAGGTCTGAACTTGCTTGCGAGGGTGAAGCCCGGGCAGTCCAGATAGGAGGCGTCTACATGCTCGGCTATCTGCGTTTCAGACAGGAATAGTAGGTTGGGGCGTTGAGAAAAAAGGTGGTGGTGGACAGAGTTGAAATTGGTATGCAGGCCGCGAATGTTGGTGTAATTCACCAACATTTTTGGCCTGCGCCGGGGTCTCCTACTACTCGCCGCTGTAATGCAGTTAATTTGTGTTAGTTGTGTTGACATGATTTTATTGTTTGATTTTTTATTTTTATGATAGGGAGTGGGGGGGAGGGAGGCCTGGGAAAAGGTATGAGGGATGGGTAGGAAGCTGGGGATCAGAGTGTCCAAGAGTGATGAACGAATGAATCCAATCCACCCACTGCGGTGCAAGGCGATGGGTAGGGAGAATCCGGTTGGAGAGGTCGCCCAATGCGCCCCAAACACTACTGCTGGGTCCCCTCCGGTCACGAACCGGCACAACAGCAGCGGCGGGGTTTTTACACTCGTTAGTGGGGCAGCCCACCCTCAGTCGTGAGCCTGAGGGTCGGGCCCCTGTACTACTGAGTGGCCCGGACAGCGGTAACCGGTTGTAAAGGGTCTCCCTCAACCAGCATCTCCCAATCCGGCCCGCCACGCAGAAGGTGGGCCGACGCACCCGCCATCAAGACCTGGACAAACATTATCCCAAGAACCCGGGCACCCCTGCTAAGTCACCAAATGTAGCGAACCACTTGGGGTGACCTGTGGCAGAGGTGTTGGTCATCCAATAAATGGTTCCCAGGGTGGCGGTACCCATACCCGCCTACCAAATGTAATGAAAAGATCAAGACGACCATATTTCCGCACATATAGTAGCGTCCTGCGCATATTCGTGCATGTGTCGGGGACTACCACTATGTTGCCGGCAAAATGGTCAACTTCCCTATGTTGCTTACATCACCATCATTTCTTATCGCATCCCTCAAATGTATGTATTCTTCTGATCTTAGTTTCTTTTGATTGAGCCTAATGAATAGTAGTCGTTCTGATTCTATTTTCGCGTACATGTCGACAATCTACTGATGGAAGAGCTGACGGCATTTCAGAAGATGGTTATCTTTATTTTCACATACATAATTCGATAGGAATAATAATTCATTGAACTAACTTTTTTGTCTGTGTATTCACCTGTCACTGTATTTATCATTTTGTTATTGAAATGATTACCATCTTGACCGCTTGGAAACAGAATTGGATATTGCAGTGGATCGTAGCACCTATGAGTGTCAGAAATTCTTTGTAGTTGATCATTTCTGCGTTGCAAAACGATATCGCGAGGATGAAATTCTTCTCCAACCATGACAATTCCCACCTCATTAATTGTTGGCGCATTATATCGTCTGACATGCTCACTTGCTGATGTTTGATCAGCACTAATGATAATTTTATGGCTGTCTGATGGCATGAGATCAATTGCATTTTTGAACATTCAAATTAAATTATTGTTATCATGTAACATTTTTTGCAACGACTCAACAATATGCCTTTTGACTTTAGTAGAAATTTGACAGCGTGCATTCAACTGATCATTTTGATCTCCCATGAAATATATTTGTAGAAATTTATGTTGATGCTGTTGTGTGAATTTATCCCTGAATTTTAAACGTCGGCATAAAATTTTCTGTTATAACGTTAGCGCCAAATGAAGTCATCTGAAAACATGAATTGTATTTTCTAATATTTTTGAGAAAATGTTTTGAATCATCAGTAATTCCTTGCAACAAATTTATCAGTGGTGCTATTGGCTGATCAATTTCAGGTAGCTTCACTTTTCCGTTCGCACAACACATTCCTTGAGTTTCTCCTTTAATTTCATCGCTTTGCAGTGTGGACAAACTTTATCCATTTTATCGATTTGAACAAATTAACATGAGGTATTGTATTGAATATCTGGTTCGTATGAAAAGGCAATTCAATGGTACGAAGCATAGTTATTCAAAAATTGCACTTGCATTCGTCTTCGGCGTTGATCTATTTCTTCTTGACGTTGTTGAGATGAATGTGCTGCTCGTCTTCTTCGCGCTTCTACTCGTAAGCTTTTAAGTCTTTCTTCCTGACGATTCGCCAGTTCTTCTGCTCGCCTCTGAATAATTCTAACTCGAACATTTTCATTATCGTCTAAACCAGTGGTGGGCAAACTTTCTTCATGGCGGGCCAGAAAGATAAAAAATTTCAGAGGGCCAGGAGCATAGCCAAAATGCATTTTGTTTTAAAATCTAGATCCTAATTATAAAACTTTACACACAAACGCTAATACAGGGTGTCCGGGGGTAAAGTGCATTAACTTCGGGAGGTGATTCTATATGATAGCGTAAGTAAAAAAGATAAATAACTTTTTTCGAAATTCCAACTTTTAGGGGTAGTTTTGTGTTAAAAACGTTAAATTTGACCGGCGTGCGCGGCAAGCTTTATTATTTTCCGCTGTTACGATACGGGCCAATTACCACCATTAACTGTTGCCACGATTGTGCCCGGCAGGCTCCCGGCAAGTAAGATCGTACCTCACACTAAGGATTTTTAGTAGGTAGATCTTTTTGTATGGGAAAAAAAATGTTGGAATTTCGAAAAAAGTTATTAATCTTTTTTACTCCTACCATCATGTAGAATCACCTCCCGAAGTTAATGCACTTTACCCCCGGACACCCTGTATAAGTTAAAGATTACAATTATTTAACTTGTATTTGAAGTCCTGCTATGGTAGGTGTGTGAGACATATGAAATTGTTTTTGACTGGCCATAATGTCTTCAAATGCAGGTTTGATCTGCGACGAAGTAACCTTTAGCAGCGAGAAAAGATGCTCATCAGTTAACCGATTTCTGACGGAGTTTTTCCGCAAGTTCATGGTCGAAAACGTCTGTTCGCCGACATAAGACGCGCGACGACCCAAACATCGCTATTATTTTCTTGGCGTGATCAATTATCTTTGGATATTCATTTTTTGGCAGTTTTCTACAAAAATCTAATTTTTCGGAATAAGAACAATTGTTTTAAATGGGAGCTGCACTGCATTTCAACAATTTCCAAATGCAATTCTGCAGGGACATTCTCCAGCTTTGAAAAAACATCAAGGATGACTGAATATTCTTAAAATCTTCAAACCAAGTTTCAAATTCGCATCGCAACGCAACACATGAACTACGTGGCTAGTCTAGAAATGGATTATTTTTCTAATTCATATAATTTACTTTGTACAGCTGGCTATAATAGCCCGCGATAATTATATTTTGACGCCGACAATCGTTCGAAATTTATAGTATATAATTGGCATACCTACTTATAATTTTGAAAAATCGTCGGCGGGCCGGATTAAATACTTTTGCGGGCCGGAGCTGGCCCGCGGGCCGTACTTTGCCCATCACTGGTCTAAACCATAGATTCCCAACCTTTTTTTGCCCACCGCCCACTATGAGAATATTTTTTTTTCTAGCGCCCCCCAACTCATAAATCCGAAACAGCAATTGTCGTCACGATCATATTTACCATATCGGGGGGAGGGGGGGTGGTAATTGGTTAAAAATTGTTAATTAGGTTAAGTTAGATTAGGGTATAGGCCCTGAGGGTAATTATTTTCCTCAAGGCCTCCTGTGTGGAGTTAATGTAAAAAAAATTAAAAAAAGAACAAAACAAAACAAAAAAAAGTTAGATTAGGGTTACCGGCTATTTTAAAATTATTTTTTCATAGCTTTTAATGACCTTTCTGAGGTGTTTCTGAGTTAGCACGGAACCGTTATGAATTATTTTCATTCTTTTTACTTGTGTTGTACTCAGAAAGATTACACTTGTGCAGTAATTCACGTGACACGCTACAGTGGTATTGTAGACCAATTTCCGTGTTTTGATGTCTAACTTTCCCTTTATCCTACTTAAAAAATTAACCTTTTCTGCATTTTTTAATTTAAAATTCCAAAGTTAGTGTTTAGTTTTAATTTGTTATCGATTATGATTCCTAAGCATTTATTTTGTTGTACTTCTTCAATATTTTGATTGTCTATATATTTAGGGAAGTGATTTCGTTGAGTTTCTTCTCTAATACCATGAATTTACATTTATTTTCAGTTTATTCAAGGAAAAAAAAACTTTAATATATAATGTAGAAGTATTCTTTAATAGAAATTCGCTTTGTCTTTTTGGCAATGCATCTTCAATATTATCACAGATCCTTGACGAACTCCGAGGTTTACTTGTTATTCTTCAGATATAGCATCTCGAATTTTGGTTCTTTGTTTTCTATTTTTAATTTTATCATTAGTGTTTCTCTGTCTATCGTTTCAAAAACATGTCCAAAATCCAAAAACTCTACTAACGTGATTTTCTTCTGATCCATACTGGTTTTCCATTATGAATATTTGTTTCTAAACCCAGATTGCTGTTTAACAAGAATGTTATTTTTTTTCAATAAATTTACTCACATGTTCTTTAACTATGGATTTTAGTAATTGTTCATATTTAGGTAATCCATTGGTCTTCGAAATTTTTAGCATTAATTTATTATTTTGGGCATTGGTGTTATTATGGAAGTTTTCCATGACTGCGGAAAAATTCCCTTTAACACAGCTTAATTTATTAGTGCAACTAATCTGTCTCCTACAGCTGGCAGTGCATCTTTAATTATGCCTATAGTAATTCCAGACGTTGACGATTTTTGCGTCATCGTATAAAATTTTTCATTAAATACTCACTGTTACCTGAAAATATTATTATTCTCTCTTCTTTCCGATGATTGACAAGAAGTATCTGTGACTGAAATACTCTTATTTATGTTTTCGACAATTAGTATAAAATTTGGCTATTTTATTTTTATCATCTTCAACTCCATCGGGGAACCGAACTTCCTTAATGTTTTTCCATATAATTTCTTTAAATGTAGTCCACATTTTTCTTGAATCACTTTGAGAGGTAATAATTTTTTGCCTAAAATACGAATTTTTGGTATGTTTTATTTCTGTACCTATTCATGTTTCTAAGTTTCTTACAGGTTTCCCACCTTTCTTCTGGAAATTGTATTTTACTTTATAAGCTGTATCCCATTGTTTTTTTAGAAGATGTAGGGATTTCATAGGTATACCATTTATTTGTATCTTTTAATATACTACTAGCTGGTTCCCGGCATGCGTTGCAATGCCATTTTCAAGAAATAAATTGTTTCTCCCTGCATGTCCTTTCCGTGCATCCCTGTTCCCCTCCTGCATTCCCTTTCCACCTTCCCCGCCTACTCCCTCCCCTCTTCCACTTCCCCATCCGCCAATCCCCCTCCCGCGTTCCATATGTTCAGTCCCAGTACATTCAGTTTTCAAACATCTCGCATGCCACTTTTACGTTACGTAACATGTTTTTCTTTATTTAAATAAAAACTAAGGAATTGAAATCTTCCAAGTTGGCAAGCCTTTTAGTTTATGTTATACGGGGAATTCCTCGACTGTATTGTGCGTCATTTGTATTTTATTTTCGTTGTCAGTATTCGTTATTGTTTTAAACACGAAATACGCATAAACACAATTTGCTGTAGTCAGTGTTGTTAATGTGAGTTTTTAGGAATTATAATGTCCTCCAAACCGGGAGATTTCATCATCAGCTGTTATTGACCTATAAAGGCTCTCATGCTGACTTGCCAGCGCAGCGCAACCAAAAAATGCCAACCAAATTTGGAAGACAGCAAAAGAAAAATTAAAAATTGAAAAATTTATGCAACATATGAATGATGTTATACGAGAGTTTTTAGTAAGAACAACGCTTTTTAGTTATTACAAACAGGTTAGTTTACTGCTAAAATATAATAATATTACCTAAAGCTAGGTTTCGTAGTACATGCATAGTTACAATCAGAACATGAAAAAGGTTTTCTTCACTTTGAATCGTTCTGTGGATTTTTTAATCTCCCTTTCGAGAACTTGAAAAACCACGCTGGGACAAAAAAATAGTTTTGTCTGCTGAAGGTAAACATGTGATTTTTCGTGCCTCTTTGTAGAACACGAATAATTGTAGTAGAAACATGTAAGTGGTTTTGTAGCACTGTGAGTCAGCAAATGATTTCTAAGAAGTTCCTTTGTACAACATGAATAATTGCAGTCGGGACACGAAAAAGGTTTTGGTCCAGTGTTGGTAAACATGTGAATTTTTAGATACCGTTTTGTAGCGCCTGAATAGTCGCACTCGGGACAAGTAAAAGGTTTTTCATCACTGTGAATTAGCAAGTGCCGTTTTAGTTTTTTTTTCGAGAAGAAGAATAGTTGCAGTCAGGGCATGAAATGGGTTTTTCACCACTGTGAGTAAACATGTGATTTTTTTATTTCTCTGAATAGTTACAGTCGGAACATGAAAAATGCTTTTCTCCACAATGAGTAGAGTCAGCAAAAGAATTCTTGGATATCCCTTTTAAGAACACAAATAGTTGCAGTCAGGACAAGTAAAAGGTTTTCTCTTCTGTAAATCGCACGGTGGATTTATAAATTGTCCTTTTGAGAACTTGTATAACTGCATTCTGGACAGGAAAATAGTTTTTGTCCACTGTGCGTTAACATGTGATTTTTGGTGACTCTTTTCAGAACATAAATAGTGCAGTAGAAACATGTAAAAGGTTTTATATCACTTTGAGTTAGCAAATGATTTCTAAGAAGTTCCTTTGCACTACATGAATTATTGCAGTCGTGATATGACAAAGATTTTTTTCCAGTGTGGTTCAACACGTGAACTTTTGGATACCGTTGTGTAGCGCATGAATAGTCGCAATCGGGACAAGAAAAAGGTTTTTCGTCACTGTGAGTTAGCAAGTGCCGTTTTCGTTATTTTTTTTTGAGAAGTAGAATAGTTGCAGTCAGGACATGAAATGGATTTTTCTCCACTGTGGGTAAACATGGGTAATTTTTAGATTTCTCTTCGTAGTATATGAATAGTTGCAGTCAGAACATGAAAACGGTTTTTCTACACTGTGAGTCAGCAAGTTAGTGACTTTTTAGATATCTCTTTAGAGGACACGAATAGTTGCAGTCTGGACATGAAAATGGTTTTTATCTTCTGTGAATCATACTGTTGATTTTTAAATCTTCCCTTTGAGAACTTGTATTACTGCATTCGGGAGGTGGAAAAGGTTTAACTCCACTACAAGTCAGCTTGTGAATCATAGTGGAGTAAAGTGTTGCTCCACGGGGAAAACTTAGGGAAATTACTTTCCTCAGAGCCTCCTTACTAAAGCTAATGTAAAAGAAAGTATGTGTTGTAAAACCATGTAGGATTATTCTAAAGACAGTGTTAAATTGTGGAGATCTGGAAGGAATACAAGGCCGATAAAAATAATAATATTCTCAATTTTTTTCGTAAATGACAATATGAATAAATAAAAAGACATAATGTATCGCGAGTTAGAAATCTCTTGTTTTATTTATTACCGCAAACGCGATAAAATCACGAAAAAGGGTATTTAAGCGACATTTCAGTACGTTGCCCAACTTAATTGTGACTTTAAGGTAAAAATTGTTACTTGGGTGTTACGTAACGCTTAGGGGGGGGGGGGGTTGAACAGGAAAACGTTACGGCGCGTTACATGGGGGGGAGGGGGGGTCAAAAATCTTCAAAAATTGCGTTACGTAATACTTGAATGCTCCCATATCTATAATTTAAAAAATCCATAGATAATTATTTTTTTACAAAAAAAAACCGTTCAAAAACACAATTCAATTTCGTCAAACGCGCAAACTTTCAAACGTGCGAATTTGAAATAGTCGTTAAGTTTTCTGAAATTATCAATTTTTCTACGCAATTTTCTTAATTTTTCTATAAAGGAAACTTTAAAAAAAATTATGAAATGATGGCGTGACCAAGGGAAACAGGGATTCTTTTTATATTTAAATATATATTAGTTATAGGCATTAGTTCATTTACTACTGTTTTCAGGTGTCCTACTAGTTCATCGGCTTTTCTGTCTAAATTTCGTTGGTTACCGCAGATCCACTTTTTGTGTTGTAATGCCGTACACATTTTATCCTTATTATAGTTCTTTTTATTTCTATATATTTATTTATTTATTTATTTATTTATTGTTTCTTTACACTGTAGGTAAAAATGTTTACAATACAATTTGTTACCTCACTAGGACAAGCCTGTGTTGAGGTTAACAATAATTATACAAGTTAACAAAATAACACAAAATTATACAGATTTTGAAAGAACAATATTGTTGTATTTCTTACAGATTGAGATTATGGGTACCCAGTACCCACTAAACTGATGGCGCTAGGTAGTACATTAATGTAGACTTTTAATTATTATATATATATATATTATTATTTTATATATATTATTATACTTGGTGTTCCCTGAGGCTTCGGACTATTATATCTATTTTTTGTAATAATTGTTTCGTGATCAAATATTTTGACTTCTTCTGCAGCATTAACTTCCGCGTTAAAGTCATTTGAAATTACCAAATCCATCATGGTTTTAGCGTTTTTTCATATTCTTGTATAATTTTTGACAAGTTCCTTCCAACCTAGGCAATTTATGGTGATTTGTAATCTTGTGCTTTTTGCATTGAATATTAATATCTCCACAGATGATTATCAAGTCTCTTGTATTTATTTGCTTACGGTACCATTCTTCAAAAAAATCTATGAATTTTGTATCATAAATAGCTGCATAGGTTCCAAGCTTAAAATCCTTCAATAGCCAGTAGCCTATTATTATCCAGGTATTATTTTTATCTAGTACCGCATTTGTTGTGACTTTGTAAGAGATATTGTTTTGAATTAATGTGATAACTCCACCTGTATGGCTGTATGCTTGCCAAATGAGTCGCAACTCATTGTCGAATAGCCCTGTAATGTTGTTTCATTTTGGTTAATTTCTTCGGTAATACAGGTTTCGCTCATCATCACCATGTGCAATATGTACTCTTTTAGCATGTCTTCGACTTCTTCGATGTGTGCTAGTAAACTAGCTATGGGTTTCTCTGGGTTAAGGCGGCCAACTTTATAAAATATCAATGCGGGACAGTGGGGGTCAACGGGGGGGGGGGGGGGGGGGGAATCCTTTTTTTTATTACGACCTCACTTTTTTTCACATTTTCACATAATTGTTAGACAGAGTATTCAAATAAATCTTGTTCATGAATTCTACTACAAATTTATAACTGCTATAAATCTGTATGCGGCGAATTAAAACTACACTCAGAACATGAAAATGGTTTCTCTTTGATTCTGGCAATACATTCATAGTATCACTTTTTACATTTTACACACCCACAGTAAACACGTATTTTTTTCGTTCCAAGTATAATACCAATAAACATCAGTTAAAACTGTTTTTAGTTATTTTGTCTACAAGACTAGTATCTACGGTGTACGGCAGTACTCGAGTGTGTGAAAAGTTTTAGTGCCAAGACGAACAACTGGTAAATAAATCGAAATAAAAAATAATTATCACAATAATTTCAATCTGTCAACAGCGAGCGATAATCTCACACACACAAGCTCTTACCGAAGTGCAATACATCCGAATCTGATAACTCACAAGTAGTAATTAAACAAATACAGCAACATGAATAATACTTGCCTTACGTGTTCAGAGGCTACTCTCTCAGCCGAGTCCGTTTTCGTGTGCGTACAGTGCAAAGGGACCTTTCATTTACATTGCGGAGGAGTCGCAGAGAGCTCTTACCGTCGACTCAGTAAGGAGCGCCGCGCCCAGATCAAATGCAAGGAATGTTTAAAGGCGATTCCAGACTCACGGCGAGAAGTCTCGGCGAGAAATTCTAGCGAGAACAAGCACTTATCCACACTCTCATTCTCGCCGAGACTTCTCGCGAGAACAAGCACTTATCCACTAGTAGTGTTCAATATCAAACCAATACTAAATTATTGCAGACACATAGCAGTTTCATTGGTCCTCGAACATTTAACCTTCTACCACTACAAACTCAAATGTTAAATAAAATGATAAAATATGTAAAAGAGATAAAATTATGGTTGAATAATGTAGATATCGAAACGCTTTTTCTATAAATTTATCCATCATTCTACAACTCACTTTCTGTAACTTTCTAAACTGTAGTACAATATGTTTTCTGTTTATTTTATTTTTTTATAATAACTTAAAAAAAAAAAAAATTGAAATTAGTATGTTTTTCTCCATATTTTTATTTTATTTTTATAATAGCTGAAACAAAACCTTTTTCATTTATTCTACGTATGTAATACTAAATTTTTATACTAACTTTATATTTTATATGTTTTTTAAGTTTTTTTATACTTTGGGTACTTAGAAATATAGTATTTTGTATTAATATTACCCACACTCAGGCAGTGCCTTAGTGGGTTTTCATTTCTTATTCATATTATTTGTTATTATATTTTATGTTATTTTATACTATTTGCTATTATACATTATATCTATGTACAAAGAAATGGAAATAAATAAAGTTAAAAAAAAAAAAAAAAAAAAAATATCGGTACTTTTACTACCCGTCGGTATCCGTTACTTTCACAAAAAGTAATCGTTACTATGTATTCGTTACTGATCACTTTGATTACTTTCGGGTAGTAACTACTGCAAGTATCAAATCGTTACTGAATGCTTTGATTACTTTCGGGTACTACCGCTACTGGTATCAATTCGTTACTGAATGCTTTGATTACATTTGACTACTTTCGGTTCCGGATACCGCCGGATACTTTTATAATAGAGACAAATCGTTACTGGTTACACTTTGACGTTTGTGTTTTTCGTTAGCGTGAATAGCGCGTAGGTACTTTGGTTATGCATTATTAGGATTCTACGTTAGGTATTTATAGGTATTTTGAATGTTTTGAAGAGTTTTGTGTGTTTAGATTTTTTTTAAACTTTATTTTTGATTTTATACAAACAATCAGAATACGGGAGAAGATATTTTATGTGGAATACAGCTACATAATATATTATTTTTATGTGTAGGTACATACCAAAATATTGCAGCATCTCTCATCAGTCGTGATTGGATAATATTAAACTTATTTGCACAAAAGTTTCAACGATCACAAACGGCCCAAACACAATACTTTATAAACAATTTAAATGAACACACAGATTAAATATATTATTACGTAAAAACAAAGTCAAATATTGTAATAAAAACTGACGCAAATTTGTAAACAACGAACTAAAGTTAACATGCTAATTTAGCCGTTGGCAAAGCTGTACGACTGATGAACTTTCACTATTTTACCATTCAACGAATAAAACAATTTTATTTTCAGTTATTAATTTGAGTCCCGTCATGAATACAATATGGAAAGGATTAGTATCGTATCACTAACAATTACAATTTTATTACAATAATATAAACAAACTGAAATGGAATCCATTCCCCTTAGTTACAACAAGATCCCGGTTCTTTTTTTGTTTACGTAGGCAATTTTGATCGTAAATTACATATTAACACTGGATTAACGTACTAATCATTTTCCATTGAAATTCGAAACGTAATTTTACATGCCAGTTTTTTTCTTCTCGCTTTGGGATAAGTTAATAAAACACTATTATAGTCTGATGGTAATTTTTTATACATTTTATTTATTATTTATTTACATCTCACTTAATATCATATTATACCTATGATAATAGATGTTAAAGGCGGGTCTTTTTACTTAGCGGAAATTTCTACTATCCAAATTTATTTTTATAATCATAATCGTTTTTTTTTTGTAAACTCCACAGAAATTTAAATCTTATAATGTGTGAAGGAAAAAAGCAGTGTTAAAATTAATACTGTGAAAACTTTTTACAAACCGCATTAGAGATGCATTTTTTTTTAAACCGCATTAGAGATGCATGAAAAGTAATCATTCGGTACTGAAGTAATCGGTACTCACCAAGTAATCAAAGTACCGACTACTAAAAACGAAGAGTATCCGTTACTTTCGAAATGATTACTTTCATTGATACCTCAAAATGATTACTTTCGATGAGGATACTTCAGTACCGATTACTTGGTTGTTATTTGTGCCGCTAGAGGCGCTCTACGTTAGAGCCAGCTGTTCATAAATAAACCACACTTTGTACCGATTACTTGGTCGTTTCTATTTGTGCCGCTGGAGGCGATACCACGCCAGAGCCAGTTGTTCGAAGCGTAAACGGTTTAGGAACGGTATTGCCAGAGACAAAAAACATTGCGGTGTTTTCATCGGTAAAAAAACGCTTTCGGTTGATATTTATGTTTGCGTACCTTGCTATCTGATCTAATTGTATATTATTGCTACCAATATATACTAAGTATTCAAGTTTTTGACGGTAGGTAACTACCAAAATTTTCGAACGGTGTAAAAAATATGATTATTAGATATTATTACGACTATAAAAAGTTTTCACAGTAATAATTTTAACACTGCTTTTTTCCTTCACACATTATAAGATTTAAATTTCTGTGGAGTTTACAAAAAAAACGATTATGATTATAAAGATAAATTTGGATGGTAGAAATTTCCGCTAAGTAAAAAGACCGCCTTTAACATCTATTATCATAGGTATAATATGATATTATGTGAGATGTAAATAAATAATAAATAAAATGTATAAAAAATTACCATCAGCCTATAATAGTGTTTTATTAACTTATCCCAAAGCTAGAAAAAAAAAAAACTGGCATGTAAAATTACGTTTCGAATTTCAATGGAAAATGATAAGTACGTTAATCCAGTGTTAATATGTAATTTACGATCAAAATTGCCTACGTAAACAAAAAAAGAACCGGGATCTTGTTGTAACTATGGGGAATGGATTCCATTTCAGTTTGTTTATATCATTGTAATAAAATTGTAATTGTTAGTGATGCGATACTAATCCTTTCCATATTGTATTCATGACGGGACTCAAATTAATAACTGAAAATAAAATTGTTTTATTCGTTGAATGGTAAAATAGTGAAAGTTCATCAGTCGTACAGCTTTGCCAACGGCTAAATTAGCATGTTAACTTTCGTTCGTTGTTTACGAATTTGCGTCAGTTTTTATTACAATATTTGACTTTGTTTTTACGTAATAATATATTTAATCTGTGTGTTCATTTAAATTGTTTATAAAGTATTGTGTTTGGGCCGTTTGTGATCGTTGAAACTTTTGTGCAAATAAGTTTAATATTATCCAATCACGACTGATGAGAGATGCTGCAATATTTTGGTATGTACCTACACATAAAAATAATATATTATGTAGCTGTATTCCACATAAAATATCTTCTCCCGTATTCTGATTGTTTGTATAAAATCAAAAATAAAGTTTAAAAAAAATCTAAACACACAAAACTCTTCAAAACATTCAAAATACCTATAAATACCTAACGTAGAATCCTAATAATGCATAACCAAAGTACCTACGCGCTATTCACGCTAACGAAAAACACAAACGTCAAAGTGTAACCAGTAACGATTTGTCTCTATTATAAAAGTATCCGGCGGTATCCGGAACCGAAAGTAGTCAAATGTAATCAAAGCATTCAGTAACGAATTGATACCAGTAGCGGTAGTACCCGAAAGTAATCAAAGCATTCAGTAACGATTTGATACTTGCAGTAGTTACTACCCGAAAGTAATCAAAGTAATCAGTAACGATTCCATAGTAACGATTACTTTTTGTGAAAGCAACGGATACCGACGGGTAGTAAAAGTACCGATATTGAACACTACTAGAGTGTAGTAGCCTCGCTTCTCGCCCGAGAAATCCTTTGAAGCGGCCAAATTTACCGACAGCCATCCGAGAACAGCCGAGCACAAGAAAGAGAATGCGAGAAACACATCACATTCTCGCTTCTCGGGTGTTCTCGGGGCTTCTCGCCGTGAGTCTGGATGGGCTATAACGGTACTACCTAATGTTAAAGTCAGCGGTACTGCACCTCCGGACAGTGAACTACTCGCTAAACTAATGGAACAAAACACTCAAATCCTAGCTACTCTGGAAACAATGAGTAAACAATACCAGGAGATTTTACTTCGTGTTCACGACCTTGAAGATAAAAACAAAATACTTGAAAAAAAGAACAATAACCTTGAAACGAGACTTGAAGCTATTGAAAACCACATGGAACAGATTGATAGACAAAGCAGATCAAGAAATTTGAAGATTAGAGGAATCCCTGAAACCAGCGGGGAAAACCTAAATAATATTTTATTCAATATTAAAAAAACCATTAGCTCAAACGATGCTACCAATATTGATTCAGCGTACCGCACCACACTAAAAGTCTCCAAAGATAAATGCAGGCCCATCTTAATAAAATTCAAATCCACTATCTACCGAGATGATTTCCTGGAAGAAGTAAAAAGGTTCAACAAGCAAGCTAAAAATCGAGAAGACAAACTAAACACCACCCTCATCGGAATGGCAGGACCAAGCTCCCCTATATACATTTCCGAACACCTGACTTTTCAGGCGAAGCACCTATGGTTTCTTGCTCGCAAGGCTAAACGCGAAAACCTTTTCAAATTTGTTTGGACCAGAGGTGGTCAAGTATATATCCGAAAAGATATTGGAACTCCTGTCATTATTGTTAATGACAAAAATAAGCACATTTTGTATCCCTCACTCACCAACTTATAAACAAAGCTCCTTTAACTACAAAACTTACCTTCATATACTTTTATATTTTTCCTATTTTTCTTTTATAAACAGCAGTAAAATATTATTATATGTTTCTAGCACAAAAATATTATTTTTATGCGATATGCCTAAACCATTTATATATTTAATGCAACTGATTCTGTTAGGTTACAAACATTATAAATGGAAGAAATAGCTGATCAATTGGATAATTTGACGCCAATTCAATGTAAAGAAACAAACAGTGCTCTAGAAGTTCAACAAACATTATCCCAATCAGCCCTAAAAATCTTCTCAATGAATATTAGAAGCATAAACCGTAATTTTAACGAATTATTGATAGTTCTCACAGACCTGAACTCCAACTTTGACATAATCATTTTGAGTGAATGCTGGATCAATGAAAATTACCTTCCCAAAAACATAATAAACTACACCCACTACAACACACAGAATAACAAAACCCAAAATGATGGTGTTATTATATATATAAAAAATCACATACCTCACACAGTAAACGAAATCATAATCAACCAATCAAACTGTCTCAAAATTGTTATAGATAAACACGTAACCATATTTTCAATTTATCGATCACCAGCCACATCTAACATAACCCCTTTTCTAAATTCACTAAACCAATTTTTATCTTGTGTAACTGATTGTGATAATCTCCTTATTATTGGTGACCTTAATATAAATATAATTAATTCCATGCATCCACAAGTCAATGATTACATAAACCTACTAACTTTGCAAGGTTTTATCCCAGCCATCACAGCACCCACCAGAGTATCTGGCTCGTCTGTAAGTTGTATTGATCATGTTTTTTCAAAATGTAAATTAAAAACTATATCTCTTGTATATCAATATACCGTCACAGACCACTACGCTACCATAACTTCTCTTTCTCACAAAGTACATAAACCACAACCGCACGAAATTCCACAAAATAAAATATCATATACCACACTTTTTGAGCTGGTCTCGCAAGAAAATTGGTCAAATCTTTACAAACAAAATGATCCTAATTTAGCCTGTGATTTTTTTGTCCAAACACTTCAGAACCACCTAACCAACGCTACATCCAACACAACAGACAAAACAAAACATTATGACACGAAACTCAAACCTTGGATAACTGTTGGTATTCTTCATTCTATACGTAAGCGTGATAAACTCCACGCACTCTGCAAAAAAAAATCCCAACGATCATGAATCCCACACATTTTACAAGAAATATAGAAATGTTTGCAAGAAAATTACTTCGAAGGCCAGAGAATATTACTATAAAAAACAAATCATAAACGCCGAAAACGACAAGAAAAAAATATGGAGTATTATTAAGGACATATCCTATACTAGAAATACGACTACACCCATCAATAAGATTAACATTGAAGGCCGATCACTAACAAATACACGTAATGACTCCGTAAAGATCGCAGACCATTTCAATAATTTTTTCACCTCAGTCGGGTCTAGCCTTTCTAATAATATCTTAACTAGAAATAATGTTTCGGAACACGACCTAGCAAACAAAATATCTCTGTCTCATCTGAGTTATACTCCATTTGTTTTCACTCCTACCACAGAACTGGAAATTATAAAAATCATCACATCATTAAAAAATAGCCATTCAACAGGAGTAGATAAAATCTCTTCTAAACTCGCTAAGCATTTAAAAATCCTTATTGCCAGCCCTCTCAAACATATTATAAACTTAAGCCTCCAATCCGGAATATTCCCAAAATCACTTAAACATGCCTCTATCATCCCTATTTTCAAATCAGGTGACAGATCTTCCCTAAATAGTTACAGGCCTATATCGTTATTGAGCACTATATCCAAAATTTTTGAAAAAGTAGTAAAACTAAGACTCCTCAAATTCCTCGAGGACAATAAAATTCTTTCTAAAAACCAATACGGTTTTCGTAAAGATTGCAGTACTGCTGATGCGATTGCAACCTTTACCAAACTGATATCAGATAACCTCGATAAAGGCAATAAACCTCTTGCTGTCTTTCTAGATCTGTCTAAAGCCTTCGATACTATTTCCCACCACATTCTTTTAAAAAAACTCCAACAGATTGGGATAGAAGGTACTGCTCTGAAATGGTTTAAAAACTACCTCACACAGAGATCACAAACAACCGTCATCCACTCTAATCAAGAATATAGGAGTAAATGCTTACCTATCTCCTATGGCGTTCCCCAAGGGAGTGTTCTAGGCCCGCTCTTATTTCTCATTTATATGAACTCCTTACTGAATTTGGATATTGAAGGTAATATAATATCTTTCGCTGATGACACTGTTATCATATTTACAAGTAAAATATGGAAAATAACAATCGAGAAAGCAAATTCTGGATTGAACAAAATTAAAAAATGGCTAGACTCTAACCTCCTCACCCTAAATATTCAAAAAACACAATATATGCATTTCTCAATCCGAAAATTCACTCTCCCAGAAAACCTTCCTAAACTAATCATTCACACTTGCCCACAAAATCTAGACAATCCCTCACTATCTCTTATAAACAGCTGTTCATGCCCAATTCTCAAACCTTCTAATGAAATAAAATACCTAGGGATCATTATAGATAACCATTTACGCTGGGAGGCCCAAATCAACTCCATAACAAAGAGACTCCGTAAGTTATGCTATATTTTTTATTCTATTCGATCAATCCTAGACATAAAAACACTCAGAAGTGTTTATTTTGCTCTGTTTCAATCTATAGCAACATACGGAATTATAGGATGGGGAGGTTGTGCAGCATCCATTCTCTACCCTCTAGTGACCATTCAAAAACTTTTGTTAAGGATCATCTTCAAATGTTCCCCTTCTCATCCATCAGAGCCACTTTTCAAAAAACTAGCTGTCTTAGACATTCGCCAATTGTACATTAAGATAGTTCTCATCCATATCTGGAAAAATGGTTTGATAAAATCCACACAAAAAGATATACATACTCGTTACTCAACTCATGCAAAATGCACAATCCCCACAACAAAAACAACTTTTTCACAAAGGCAATACTCATACATCGCACCTAAAATATACAACGAACTAAATAACAACATCAAAAAATCTAGTACACTTACTCACTTTGCAACTGGTGTCCAAATATGGATATCCGTAAAGGGTCGACAGTTTTTTAAAGAATTTCTTTAGAAAATTTATTTGAAGAGAATTATGTCATTGCCAATCATTGATTTATTTAAATACAATCTTGGTGGGAAACAAAGGTCACGTGTCATTTATCCGTAATTCAAATCTAATTTTGCCTTAGCATTACATTATCGTTTTCTGATATTTTCTGCTAGAACAGGGATAGATATTTAATCCTATTATGAAGGTCAACTTTTGCCTAAACCGCTTTTGCAATAACGCTAGCAGCTAAACCACATTTGACTTAAAAAATATTTCTAACTACTAGCACACTAAAATATATTTTTTTCCACTTGTTAAGGAAAAATATTTTTTAATTTTATTTAACATGCTGTCCTCTTCTCGTGCATACATACTTATTTTTTTTTGTGAAAATGTGTTTTGCCATTGTGGAAACATCATCTATCGATATTTGTAAAATATAATATGTCATTATTACTTCATTTATCTGGAGGATAGCATCATTTTATTTTATTTTCATTGATAAAAAATAATAAAACTTTCAACTTTTTTATAAAATATGGGAGAAGAAAAACATTGCTTAACCCTTTCCATTCTAAGTATTCTTTTGTTTTTATTACACCAGCGCTTTAGTTAAGCGAAATTGCATTTTTTTAAAGTTTTTACTTATTTTTTGTAAATAAAATTGATATCGGTTTATATACAACTAATAATTTTTTTTTGTTATAACCACTATAATATAAATAGCCAAAAGTTTAAATACTTTTAAAAACTAACTCTTTAAAACTGTTTGGCACCACTGTGTACTAGTGCCCACATCTACACGTTTATGTACTCAGAGCCCAGTGCCACCAATAAACCACTGTAACAATAATAATTTACTCTAGTGACCAGTGTAATTCGCAGGACTCGAAACATGAATTTATTCCAAAATTTATTTGTACAAAAATTGGTTTGAAATAATGTACCTACCAATATAACCACGTACACACAGATCTTCATTATAATCGTTATCCTTTCTTATTTACTTACTCTATAAAGTACTTACTTCGACTTTATAATTTTTATAATTATATCATTTTTATATTCTTTCATGTATTGCTTTCTATGTTCTATACTTTTCATATTATTTTTATATTCTGCCATATTCTTCCATACTCTTTTATGCTCTATAGTCATTTATTGTTTCCATACTCTTTAGTCACTTACATTCTTTTATATTCATTTGTATTCTTTAAATTTCTTTAATATTATTTTATATAATATGTATATTTATATATTTTTATTTTATTTTTTTTATATTCTCGCACATTTCTTTATATTGCTTCTGTTAATATACTGTATACGAAAATCGACTACCACAACACAGGCATGTGCCTAGTATGGTGGTCGAAAAATTCCCAATTCATGTAACAAACAATTAGAAGAATAAAGAAACATTAAAAAAAAATATATATTCAACTAGAATTTTAATACAATAGAATTCCACCACGAATAACAGTACAATAAATAAACTCATAGAATTTTATACCTGCACTTAGAATAAGTCTAGCTTCCTGCAGAGCATGTAGAGTCGTTCTATAAAAAAATCGGGTCATTCTGAGAGCCCTGAAGGAGTAACTACCTGTTACTTATACTAAGGCGGGTATGTGGTGGATAACCTCCAATGCACTTAGAATAAGATAATTTTTCCTTCGAAATGCATCAGCAGATGAATCCACACCAGAAATTATACATTCTGAATACAAAGGTGGTTTAAATTAAATCTGTATGCGGTGAATTAAAACTACACTCAGAACATTAAAATGGTTTCTCTTTGATTCTGGCAGCACTTACATAGTCTGAAACTAGAATTTTATAACTGCACTTCGAATAAGAGAAAAATTTCCTTCGAAATATGTCAGCAGACGAATCCAACTGGAATTTTACAATCTGAACACATAACTAGTTTACATTAAATATGATTGTAGCGAAATAAAACTACACTAAGAACATGAAAATGGTTTCTCTTTGATTCTGGCAGCACATACATTGTCTGCACCTAGAATTGTATTACTGCACTTTAAATAAGACAATATTTTTCTTCGAAATATGTCAGCAGACGAAATTTTACATTTTGAACTTGCAACTTACATGTAAAGCTTCAGTCGGTACAGGATGAATCTGCAACTTGTTATTTAATGTATCGTTATATTATTCTGAATACAAGGGTGTTTTAAATTAAATCTGTATGCGGCGAATTAAAACTACACTCAGAACATCAAAATGGTTTCTCTTTGATTCTGGCGGCACTTACATAGTCTGCAACTAGAATTTTAAAATTGCTCTTCGAAAAAGAGAATATTTTCCTTACTGGAAACTGGTGGGGTCCCTTCTAATGCACTTTGAATAAGAGAATATTTTCCTTTGAAATATGTCAGAAGACGAATCCAACTAGAATTTTTCATTCTGAACACAAAACTGGTTTAAATTAAATCTGTATGCGGCGAATTAATACTTCATTCAGAAATAAATGTAAACACGGGAGGAATGCAGATCCCGCCAATGTCAGGGAATTTAATAAAAATGCACTTTCTAGATAATAAAAGTGTGGAGAAGTTGAATAAAAAAGAAATTAAGGTGCGCTCGGCAAAATTGAGGGAGATACAGCCGTTTAAAGTATGAATAAAATGTCACTTCCTGAACCGATACTACGCCATTGCCAATGTTTGGTTTATGCCGAAAACGATGTTTTTACCGCATTTTAAGTGGTGGAGAAATTTAATCTGGAAGGTGAAAGAAAGCTCGGAAAGCAATAAAAAAAAATTGAATAAGTAATTAATTTGCAATTGCGTTAAGTAAAATTTCACTTCGCCAATCAACACTATTGACAGCCTACCCACCATTTTATTAATTGTCACTATAATGTTGGTATCCCTGACCTGATGCAAACAACACGGCTAGACTCGATTATGGCGCTAGGCGCGTAATTATGAAATTTGTCTAGCGGGCTTTTTTTCAACGATTTTTTAAACTGTCTTTCACCTTCCAAATTAAAGTAACCTAATCTAAGACTACGCTAAACATGGTTTGTGCCCCTTTATAACACTTACTCAACGTCAACGCAAGAAAAACATCCCGGTTTTCAAATAGTTTAGCGGCTACGCTAGGTTTGTGTAACATGGTTTGTGATTCTGGCATACAATCTCACAAGACGAAAGCTAATTTTAATTTTACGTAATCGAAATTTAGAATGAAATATTTTCCACTGTGCATATTAACCGTTGCCAGCGATCTCCAAAAAATACCATTATTAATTCTGTTTTTCATAATTACGCGCCTTATTATATATCCCACGAAGTCGGCTACAATCGTATGAAGCTTCGTTTAAAAGTCTGAGATACCAAAATTACAACAGTAACAAAATGGCGTAGTATCAGTTCACGAAGTGTCATTTTATTCATTCTTTAAACGGTTGTATCTCCCTCAATTTTGCCGAGCGCACCTTAATTTCTTTTTTATTCAACTTCTCCACACTTTTCTCATCTAGAAAGTGCATTTTTATTAAATTCCCTGACATTGGCGGGATCTGCATTTTAGACGTAAACACTTTTGCCAAAAAGGTAATTCTTTTTGCAATTCTTCACTGAACTATCAACACCGTTTTTTCGCGGTCGGCATGGTCAAGAAACTATTGATTTGAATTGAGTGATAAATATGGGTTATAAATATTACGTGTCACGGCGTGCACTAATTCGTAAACAAAACAACTCAATCACTACTACTACACTGGCGCTCTTGGACTATTACTCTTGCTTGTTACGTAAATAAACCAATCCCTAGATCGATATCTTCGGGCCTTTTCCAGGGACAAATTTTGTCTTGAACTAAACCAAATGGCTTAAATAGACTAAAGATAGAGGAAGTTTATTTTACTACCATAGACAGTATTTAAAAAAATATAGAAATGCGGGACATGCGGGACGCTTTAGACGATTTGCGGGACTATTTTTGTAAATATTGCAATGCGGGACTACAACTGCAAATGCGGGACGGTCCCGCAGAATGCGGGACGGTTGGCCGCCTTACCTGGGTCTCCTACCGCCCCCCTGAAAGTCTGAAACGCCCCCCAATTTTATCTTTGTCTTCTACCGCCCCCCCTGAAGGTCTGAAACGCCCATAAGGGGGCGTTATCGCCCACGTTGGGAACCTATGCTTTATATGGAGCTCCGAAAAAAATGGAATCGATAGACAAGTATAGATTTTTGAATTTCGTGAAAAATACAAGGAACAATAAAAGAGTGCAGTTATCTTGTCTCCCTCCAACATCTGCTTCTGCTTATCAACACGTGTTTCGTGTATTCTACCAAGTGCAAGTGTGGCTGGGCAATCAACTGAATCCTGAAGACTGGGGCTGGAAATTGATGAATAATAGTTTGGAGCCAATCCGTACTTTACTTCCACCTGCTCGAGAGAAAGTGCTGAAAACAATTTTTTGTAATTGCAAAAAAGGCTGTACGAACAATTGTGGATGCAGAAAAGTTGGATTGTTTTGTTCACCAGTCTGTACCAACTGTCAAGGCCACTCTTGCACTAATGCTGAATCAAATGCAACAGATGAAGATTCTTTCGAAAACGATGAGGATCTAACTGATATATCTCTCTTCTTAGAGCAGTCAACACAAATTGAGCAAAAAGAGGAAGAAGAGAGCGAGGAAGAAGAAACGAGTGATAATGTAGAATCTGATGATGAATAATGTAAATTTTTTGCTGCTACAATTGGCCGCACACGCCGGACCAATTTTACCTTTTTACCTGAAAAGTGCCTCTAAAAATTGTAATTTCGAAAAAAGGTATTTATCTTTTTTACTTGTACTATCGTGTAGAATCTCCCCCGGAAGTTAATGCACCTTACCCCCGGACACCATGTATCGTGGAGTATTCCTTCTAGGGAAACCACATTAAAAAAAACCGCTAAGTACACTACCTCAAAGGTGGTGCGGAAATGTGTGCATACCTACGGTCTGAAATCGCGATAATTCGAGAACGGTGCTTCGTAGAGAATATATATATATATATATTTGTAGAGAATTTTACGATCTACAAACTTTTACTCAATATTTTTTTCGATAGCTCTTATCGTTTCAGAGATATACGCAAAAAACAAAAAAATGTGATCTTTGACCTCGAAAAAAAAAACCTTGCCAGAGCGGGATCGATGAGGACTTTTGACATAGCATTTGTAATGACGTATTCAAGAATTATTCAAAAATTCAGCTTGTTAAGAATTAATGCGAGGTGTAATGTCTATTTTGACTGGATTACAAGACTCGTTCTTTAGTAGGTACCCATCTTGTGCATTGTAGCAAATTTGCTCTATTTTAATTTTGAACAGAGGTTTATTTTTTAAAATAGTAACAAGTGCTTAAATCGTGCCTAAATCTGTCTGATCGAAAACTTGGTTTTAATATCACTGTTTAACCCAAATGCTACATCAAAAATTCAAAACTTTCAGACCTTTGGCAAGGAAATGCAATATTTGTGTTATTCTAATCCTTTGATTAGTGAGTTATTTTTTGTCATCTACACCGTGGGAGTGAGTTATTTTTAGTTTTGTAATCGATTTAATTAATTATCTTCTTACCTCTTTTTACTACACAAGTTAAATTCTGACCTTTTTATTACTGTATATTATAATAACCTTTTCTTAGTGCATTATAAATTTTGTTGATCAAATTCAGTGATTCTCAACATTTTACAAATAAAAAGTTTTCAAAATTCAGTGGCTCTCAACATTTTACAAATAGAAAGCTTAAATATATATATTTTTATACAAAAGAAATGTACAATAATAAAACGATTATACTAAAAATAAAATAAAAGTACAAGTAAGGTCTTATAATAAAGTTGGACAAATTCAGTGGCTCTCAACATTTTGCAAATAGAAAGTTTTCAAAAAAAAAAAAATTATGTAAAAAGACATAATATTATCTTATCTTATCTTATATATATATATATATATATATATATATATATATATATATATATATATATATATATTTAGGTTCCGTATGTTTGCGTTCGCTAATCTCGGAAAGTAATCGATGGATTGACTCAAAAATTTTACAGAACATTGCATTTTAGCAGAAGAGCATTTCTACATACTTTTTATTTGGAAGTTCCAAAGGAAAAGGATAATTTTATGCGTTTTAAATTGACTCATAATTTGTCATAGTAAACAACGGAATGACAGTTCTAGACAGTGTTGCCATTTTATTAAAAGTTTCAAAAATTTATGATACCTACAATTAGGAATTAAAAGAATTTAATCGGATTTAAAAAGTAGAATTATATCTAACGAATTATATTACTATTTTCACTCAATTGTTTTCTCTGTGCATTTTAAATTTACTCATAATTGTACTGAATGTCAGTTTGTAACTTTGCAAAACCTACAAAAAATCAGATTAATAAATCGAATTATATCCTATGACAAATTTTCAAAGGGTCAAAAAAGTGTAACTGTGACCAGTTGATTGATGTGTAAGTTTTTTCAAAGTTAATCACCATTCGTGGGATGCTTCGCTCACGTTCAAACATAGGCTGTCGTACTCGACATGCAAACGCAGATCGTAAGAGAAGATCAAACCGCACTGATCAAGAACGTTTAGATAAAGCAAGGAGAAAGCGAATTCCGTAAGTGAGGATGACGTCTGCTGAAGAGTTGATGTTTTTAAATACTTCTGCGTTATCTATCAAATCATTACGTTTTTCAAACAATTTAAATACTGTAGTTTTTCCCCTTTAGAAAATTGCTGATGTCGTATCGCAGCAAGTTATCGCACGTAGGAATAAAATATGAGCTCGACATTTTGGATATGCAGTTAAACTTTGTGACTAATATATTTTAGTTTGAATTTGAGCTTTCCCAGGTTTTCAAAAGTAAATGATCTTATCACTTGGAGTTCGTGCAGTCAATATTATTAATAAATCTATATCTTCTCCAACAACGATAGTTATATTGTTGCTACTGAATTGATCTATTGCGGTTTCAATAATGAGGCGGCGGGTAGCAAATGATCCTCTCAATGGATCGAGGGATCAAATGCTGCGGTATGTTGTGGATTGTATGCGGTTCTTATTATTTTATTATATTATGTTTAATCGCACTTACCCAGACTGCTTCCCTCTTCGTTCAGTGTTCACTGGAAAGGTAGGTGTATGTTAGTTTGGGAGAGATTTTGGAAGGGAATGGCGATTGGGAATGAACGTTTGATCGCGAAATCATAAGCGTGAATGGATGACGCGTGGCGATGGTACTTGCGAATAGCTGCGGTTTGATTATTACAACCTGTAAACGCGGTGCGGTATTTAGGACTTGTGTCCTTGGCGGCGAGGTAAATTCAACTGAGGCAGAGGGCACCAAATAGGCAGCTCCAAAGAACCACATGCAACAATAAAAGGCGCGAACATGCCCCCCCGCCTTGACCAAGTGGTCAAAAGAAAAAGACAAATACAAAAAAAAATTAAACGCGATGCAATAGGATTCAATGAACAATTGACACTTAAAAATAAAACAACTTTAGCATAAGCATCCAAAATATGAAGAAATAAAACAATAGAAGGCATAGACCCCAATGGTCGCCAAGCAAAACAAAAAATTGAAATAGAATAAGTATTTCTATTTTAGATATACATCTGTATATCTGTTTAGATATACATGTGGTAAATCAGCCATTAACGGAGGTGGTAATGCTGAAGATGTTATCTTATAGCAAACAATGTTAAACTAAACAATGTTTGTCTCTCTACTGTCACATCTATCAAGGACCTTGGGGTCACTCTGGATTGTAAACTTTCTTTCCGGGATCACATTAATAACATCGTTAACAAATCACTTAAACTACTCGGCTTCATTCATAGAATTACCTCTGACTTTAAACAAATAAATACACTTAAAACTCTTTACTGTTCGCTGGTCCGCCCTCACCTTGAATAGTGTCATTTGGTCTCCTTTTTATGCTATCCACATTTGTTACGTCGAATCTGTACAACATCGCTTCCTACGAGGAATTGCTTGGAGGTTAGGACTTGAAAGAGGAGAATACTCGTATGATGAAATTGAACAAACTTTAAACATTTCCTCTTTAGAAAAACGTAGAAAGGACTCTGATCTAATATGCATTTTCAAAATTATCAACAGTATTACTGACACACCTGCTTTGTTACAACTCATCCAGTTCAACATTCCTTCCCGTAGACTCCGAAATAATGAATTGCTGTTCCTCAATCAACATTCTACTAATTATGGATATCATTCTCCTTTATCCAGAATGTCGAGACTTGTCAACGCAAATCAAAGCATTGAATTTTTGGTGTAAGCCTAAATGACTTTCGGCAGTCGTTACGCAATGTGGTTTTTTAAAGTCTTTTTAAATCCATCTTCAAGCTACTTATAGTTATCTCCTCTATGTACTTTTATATTATATGTATTTAGTCAATGCTCTTCATCTATATGTAATCTCCTTTCATTGTGATCTCTCTTTTTTTCTATTCGTGTTATTGTTATATCGTTAATTGGACTATTTGTCCGTAAATAAATAAATAAATAAATAAATAAACAATGCATTTCGAAAGTTGTGAACAAATCTTATTTCGTGCCGTTATTATTCAAAACTTCCGCTGAATAGTGAATTGAAGACTTCGCGGGCCTACATGAAAATATAGTTTGTAAAAATAACCTATAATTAAATAAGCTAAATGACAGCTTTTCGGAAATAAGATGGGAAATTTGTTTCCGTATGACAGATTTGAGTACTTGAGTCGACCGCGCACCTTGATAATACCGTGGCTCTCAAGAAACGGTTTGAAGTTTAGAATGTACGTTGAACATGGAACGTTATTTCGCATGTAACGTATATCGACAGAAAAATATGTTTCCTGTTCAATGCGTATGATTTTCAAAAGCGAGTCATTTAATTCACGAGAGCTAAGATAAGTTGAATTTGTATTACCAGTACCAGGAAATTTACGACAATTATTAACGAAACGCATTATCCATGCGATTACGCGTTGCAATTTATTAAACGAAGAATATTGGCTAATAATTGAATTAGGTACAATTTGAGAAGATACAAGCGCTTCAAGGTTGCGAGTTTTGATTTCTGGTGGATCAGCTATGCGGGAACACAAGCCAAAAGTAATTGGCGGTTCATACTGATTGATTTTTAATTCCGGTAACTGTTCCGAATTTGCGTGCTTAAATGGCGCAATAGGCCACTCGGAATGCGGCTGGCAAAGCCATTTTGGACCATTCCACCAAATATCATTTGCCATCTATTGTGATGGTAGCATACCTCTCGATAGACAGTCGCTAGGGTTTTTAGCACCTGCGACATGATAAAAATGACTACTATGCAAATTTTCGTGTATTTTTGCTACACGATTGGCAACAAAGGTTTGCCAGCGGTGAGGTGATGAATGAATCCAACTTAAAGTTACAGTCGAATCAGAAAAGGCAAATATTGAATGAACAATAAACCTCGCGGAGTAATTATCAATTACCCTTTTCAACAGTTGCGATAACAATAATGCTGCACATAATTCTAAGCGTGCTAAGGAGACGACCTTTAACGGTGCTACCCTTGATTTGGCGCAAACTAATTGAACCTCAATTCGGTTATCAGGAGTGGTCACCTGAGCGTATATCACTTCTCCGTATGCCTTTTCGCTCGCATCCGCAAACCCAACGAGTTTTAGCGTGCATCCTTCAGCGACTCCTACATGACGTGGAATACGAATTGACGATATTGACGGCAATTCCGCGTTGAACTGCTGTCACTGGCGTGATATACTCGTGGGTGGGATTTCGTCCCAATCGATTTTTAAAATCCACAGCTCCTTTATCAGAAGCTTGGTTTGTACAATTATAGGCGCCACCAGACCCATCACGTCAAAGAGTCTAGCGACAGATGATAAAATATTGCGTTTTGTACAAGTTCGATTGTCTGGAGTGACTTCAAATGCGAAAATGTCATCCAAAGGATGCCAGCGTAGCCCAAGGATTTTTAGCGATGCATCACTATCGAAAGTTACACTTTGCGACAAGCGAAGTTCCAATGGAATGTTTTCTAATACTTTGCTTGAATTGGATGCCCACTTAGCGAGTTGGAATCCTCCTGACTGGAAGAGCTCAATCAACTCTCCAGCCGCGCGGATAGCTTCTTGCTCATTTAAAGCAGAGCTAGCGATGTCGTCTACAAAAACGACGCGATTGATAATATCCCTTGCCATAGGGAAGCGAGCGCCTTCATCTAACGTTAACTGTTTGATTGCTTGAAGGGCTAAGAACAGGCTGCACTTAAGGCCGAATGCCACGCGATTGTATTGATAAGCCTGAAGCGGCTTTTGCGGATCGAATCTATAAAAAATTCGTTGATAACGACGATCTTGTTTGCGAACATTTATACATAAATACATTTGACGAACGTCGGCTGAAATTGCGATAGGAAAAGGGCGTAAATTCAGAAGAATGCAAAATAAATCATTTTGTAGGCTTGGTCCCGTGTGAAAAATGTCATTTAAAGATAAATCATTTTTTGTTTTTGCGCTTGCGTCAAGAACCACTCTCACTTTCGTGGTCATTTTATCCTCACGCCTAACTGCGTGATGCGGAATGTAGTACGCGTTTTCTGACGGTAAAGCTTGGATAGATAACCTTTGTGAATATGTTCTCTGATCACTTCATCATAGAGCGGTTTTAATTCTGGCAGATGCTTAAATTTTCTCTCTAGTGCATAAAACCGATTTAGCGCAGCTTGCAATTAATCACCTAAGTCACACGGGTTGCCTTTGAATGGCAAAGCCACTTCATAAGAACCGTCCTCAAGGCGAGTTGTGGTGCTTTTAAAAATGTTCTCAGTTTCCTTTTCTTCGAGGCTGTGAACCGGTTCCGAACCAATATCTTCGATTTCCCAGAATTTTTTAATTAAATTCTCAATTTCGTGTGTAGCGCAGAAAGTTAAAGTGGTGTTTGATTGAGAATTTACTGGAGCGTCACCCATGAAGACATAGCCTAATGTGGTTTGAATTGCGACTGGAAAACCGGGGATGATTAGCTTATTTGGTAACAACAATTGAGAGAACAGACTAACGCCAATTAGCAAATCAATTAAAAAAAAATTAATGAATTATGTATATACATGTAGAATCTTGTACTAAATAAACAAACAAATAAATAAATAAATTGGACCAGGCATTGCCCAGGTGTCGTCTGCCAGCGGAATATTTATGAACTTATATGACGTCAAGTCCACTTTGCAAGTAGGTAAATGAGCGGTAATTTTATCTAAAACTAGAGCGGTTATGGAGTATTTGAAGTAGGGATCAATCCTAGATTGAATTGTCAATGTGACACTTCCTTTTGATTGCGTTTTGCCACCTAAGCCATGGACCGCGAAGCGCGTTCCTGGTCTGACTGCCAGGCCTAATTGTTCACAACATTGTGATGTTATGTAATGCTTTTGTGAGCCTGGGTCTAAAAGACAGCGAACGGTATTCTCTTCACCGTTTCGATCAACAGTGTGAACCTTGGCGGTAGCAAGTACTTCAGTAGTTGCACCTTGTCGAGTGGTTGCTGACATGGTACATACCGAGGGTTCTGACTCGTTAGGTTGAGTTTCTACATTTGATGTGTTGGTGTTTGCGTGACTGGATTTCTCAAAATGAAGGAGCGTATGGTGCTTGCCATTGCACTTATAACAAGTGCCTTTTGATTTACGTCTTGTAGACGTGTGTTGCGGGCTTAAACAATTAAAACACAAAGATTTTTCCTTAACGAATGAAAACCTTTCCTTTGGTGATAATTTTAAAAATTGTGTACAAGTGTACAGTTGCATATGGCTCTCATTTTGACAATAAAAGCATTTCAATTGCGTACTTATGTAAGTATGATGTGTGCGGGGTTGAGTTGTGCGTGTGCGTGCAGTTCCACCGGAACTGGTTGTAGTTATATTAGCAGTGTTAGGTCCACGAGTTGTTGATGTTCGTTGGAGAATTTTGACCTGATCTTGTACAAACGATACCAATTGCTTGCAGGTGGGAATTTCAATTTCTCGAACTGAGAGCTCAAATGCTTGAGCAGTTTGCGTCTCTAATTTTTCCTCCTCTATTCCTAATTGTTTTAGCGCAGCGATGGATGCTGAATATTTTTCTATAAAAACTGTCAAACTATTTGCATTGTGTGTTACGGTTTTGGAATAAAATATATTATTCAGGTAGTGCGTGGCAAGTGATCGCTTATCTTGATATTTATTAACTAGCGTATCCCAAATTATTTTGTACGTATCTCCAGTTGGCACTAAACCTGACGTAACATTTTTCGCGGTTCCAGTTAATTTTCCAATCAAATATTGAACGCGTTGGGAATCCGATAATTGTTGATTTAAATGAACATTTGTTTTAAACATCTCATAGAACAGATTCCAACTATCGGCGCGACCATCAAAGGTAGGTAGTTCGATACAAGGTAGCTTAATAGCATTATTATTATTAGCAGCACATGCACTTGTAGACGCCTTCGGCTCTGTAGCTAACTTTGTTTTTAAATTGTTTCTTGTACGTAGAATGCGTGTGTATAATTCTTCAAATTGTTCCCAACTCGAATAATCTGGTTCAGAATTTGGGTTTAACGTAACCGTATTCTCGTTAATTTGATCAATAATTAATTCAAATGTATATTTAATATAAAGAATAAAACGTATACTCCCAACACACAAAACCAATATAAAACACGTAACACTCACAAACACATAAAACATAATATACGCCGATTTTCATTTAATTACTTTATTTTTTTAGTTTATTAATTTAAAATAATTTTAATTTTTGATCTCTATTTTTAGTTTAAAATTATCTTTATTTTAAATGATTTTTTTGTTTGTTTTGTCACCAACTTTGTATATTTCTTTTTTTTCAAACTATATTGTATAAAGTATTATATTATAAAATGGGGGCCTCAGCACGGGTAAACAACCCAGTGAGGCCAACATTACTGGTTTGTACTATAAAAATTTGTAAAATAATACTGTATCAACAATAAAAAAATAAAAAAAAATTCCGTTATTCTCTCAGATTCTGACATAAAAAATTCAAATGAACGTGATGCTTCAAAACTACTTGGCAATTTTTTTGCAAGCACTGCAATATTTTTTACCCTTTTAAGAATCATTTCACTTTTATTTTTTAATAAAACTATTTGTCTATTTAATTTATCCTCCATTTTTAGAAATATTTGTAAACTAAAAAGTTTTAATTATTTATAAAATAATGTGCAACAGTCACAAGCGCTCTGGGCGGTTTTTGCCTTCGGACCAAAGTATACTGAATAGTGGTAAAACACAGTGGACAAGATATTTACGAAATAATTAATTATATTGCAAATATTTGAATGACTCATAAATACGAGATGTTCATAAGTAAATACGTACGTTGGTATCTATGTATATATGTGACTATTCCAGTATTTAGCAAGTAGTTACCAGTTAGCACAATACAATAGCAATAGTAGTTAGCAATACCAATTTTCGACAACAATACTTTGAAGAATAAATTAATGACCCAAAATATCAAATGAATAACTTGTAGATATTGTGATCATTTTGGATAGCGGGTAGACCATGTTAAGTTCAAATGGCAGGTAGGTATGACAATATGATGACAATCTCAAATTGCGGGTAGGTATTGTAATAATGATTTCAAACGAATATTGCTCATTGAATCCTTCCGTAAATATAATAAAATAAATACATCGATGTTATGCGGCTGGAATGGCCAAATGTTGCGGCGGGTAGCAAATGATCTCAATGGATCGAGGGATCAAAAGCTGCGGTATGTTGTGGACTGTATGCGGTTCTTATTATTTTATTATATTATGTTTAATCGCACTTTATTACCCAGACTGCTTCCCTCTTCGTTCAGTGTTCACTGGAAAGGTAGGTATGTTAGTTTGGGAGAGATTTTGGAAGGGAATGGCGATTGAGAGAATTTTACGATCTACAAACTTTTACTCAATATTTTTTTCGATAGCTCTTACCGTTTCAGAGATATACGCAAAAAACAAAAAAAAATGTGACCTTTGACCTCGAAAAAAAAACCTTGCCAGAGCGGGATCGATGGGGACTTTTGACATAGCATTCGTAATGACGTATTCAAGACTTATACAAAAATTCAGCTTGTTAAGAATTAATGTGAGGTCAGCACCTTTTTTCGTCTATTTTGACTGGAGTATTGAACAATTAATATCTATTTATTAAAAGAAAATAACTTAGTTTACATCACTTTATTTTTTATATTTTATACTATCAACATGTTTCGTGAACCATGTTCACTTCTTCAGGAATAAAAGTATACTAAAGTTAAGTATACTAAAGTTAAGTTACGGCTTTAATTTAATTAATATCTCCGGCAACTTGGCGGCGCCGCCCATGGTATTCGCGCAGTAATTATTAGAGATGCCACGAATATTCGGCTACTATTCAGTATTCGGCCTATTCGGCTACTTTTTTACTATTCGGTATTCGGCCGAATACCGAATAGCAAATCATGAAAAAAAATGCATAATAAATAACATATTACTCACAAAAATTTCTATTTTAACAAAAAATCAGAACATTTAATACTTAAAATCTATCAGTGGTAAGTTTTGTCGAATGAAAACAATTTTTCAGTATTATTTATTGATGGCAAACGATTGCTCTTTTCCTCTAGGCTTGTTGAAAAAGTATCGATGTATCGATATTTTTAATTCAATATATCGATATTTTTAGCCGATATATTTTGATCCGATATATCGATACAAAATATCCAATACAGAAAATTGTATCAAAAACGATATTTTTATTTATTTATGTAACTAGTCACTAGAATCCAAAACCGTATGGGAACGAACGGAAAAAAATTAACTGTATTGGGTCATGACATCTGGCGGTTGAAATTTGAACTATTTATTAATGAAGAAGGAAGAATGCAGAAGGAAGGGTACATGGGTTCGCCGCTTTGATGCGCCACAGAATAGCCGGGATGAGACAGCGCTACCAAAGATCGGAGAACACTCTCGTCTAGAAGTGTGTCGATTCACTAATTTTACGGAATCGATTCCGGACCCCGAATCGACTGGGTGGACTCGATTCACTGGACTCGCTCCTTTGATTCCGGCAATTCCACCGGACTCGCCGAATCAAACTCATTGTGTCGCTCCGCCGGAGTCGTTGAATCGGCCGGAACCAAACTCAGTTTGGCTCCTGCTGATTCAATGCCGAGAGTTAATTCCGCCGGACTCAAACTCATTGTGGCGCTCAGCCGGAGTCGTTGAATCGGCCGGAACCAAACTCAGTTTGACTCCTGCTGATTTAATGCTGAGAGTTGATTCAGCTTGAAGCGGTGTTCAGACATCTAATATAACCGCTAGCAGGTATCTGTTGAACCGCGAGCTCTTGTGTTTCGTGGCGTTCACACGGCGCAGATAAAATATTTCTTCCTATGGTAGGAGAGGGGGTCAGTTGAATTAGCGAGCGGCCACGGAGCGCGCATTTTTTGTACTGAATCTATGGAGTTGACATCTGTCACCCACCGTTCTTGGCAGCTCCGTAATTAAAATGACCCCCTCTCCTGTTTTCGTCGGAGTGGGGGGCGCTTAACTGTTGGCATATCGCCTCAGGAGCGGTTACGGCGTAAGATGTGCATTGTCTGTGGTTGATGTGCGCATAAAGCGCTCAGGTGTGAACGGTCTGAAGGGATTGTATGGAGAGCGATATGTGGCGTGCTATGATCTTTTATATTTATATGCTCAATGTGAACGAGCTCTGACTCGCCGTACTCGGCGGAATCGTGGAATTGTTCGGAGTTGGGGAATCATAATAACATACGAGGAGTAAAAGTAGGAGTTGTGAATGAACTTTACTTCAGTTTATTTACCTGGAATCGGAAACAATTAATGAGTCGAGTAATGTTTGTAAATCATCAACCACTGAAACAGTGATTTAGTCTTGACCTAAAAATAAATGCTGTCAACTGTAATATTATATCATTGAAACCTATTTGGGATTTAAAAAATTAAACATAATTGGATGATATTTTTATTATTATTTAAATGGTACTCACCATCTGGTGTTCTCAACAAAATCGGGAGTTAATTTACTAGTAAATGTTCGAAGTAAAGTATTAATTTTATAAAACCGAATGTTTTCTACAATGTCCTTTAACAGTAAAGCATTTATTACATTTATTTTTTAGTTACATTTTCTATCACAATGACCCTTTCAAATCTCATCGAACATTGAACTTTTTTGCCACCTCGTGATGCGCTTCAATGTGTTTATGTGTTAGTGTCGAGCCGTTGCTGCCAGCTGGGCGTGTGTGTTTACATTAACATGTTATTGTTTATTGCGAGATTATTATTTCGAGAAATCTTATCTTTATATAGCTAATAATAATCTGTTTGAGATAAGTAATGTCATTTGACGGCTTTATGAGAACCGTGTAAGATAATATTAACGTTTTATTTGAAATTCACGAACAATGGAGTCCTTGTACCTTGTGCTTAAAGAATGATCTTCATAAAACAAGTAATTATCGCCGGCGCAAGCTTGCCGGAAAGCAAATTTGCTCCGACAAAAGGAAAAAGCAATGGTCCTTGCTATATTTTGACTACGAGATAATGCTATTTCTTTTTCAAAAATGTTTTCGTGACCGGTTAGAGCGGTATACTGTGCCCCGGCCCGCGCCGTGCACCTCTTCCCTTGAGTGGCTCCTGTACTTTCACTCTCTCACTCGTTCCCGAGTGAGAGAGTAAGACCGCCCTGCTAGAGCAAATCAACGCCGCCCGGCCCGCGCCGCGTACCTCCTCCCGTTAGTTATTCCTTTACTCTCACTCTGTCACTCGTTCCCGAGTGCAAGCGACTCCGGAACTGATTCATAACATTTTGCGGACTCGGAACGAATCAAACGCATTCGGACTCGGAATCTTTGGATTCGTTCCGGCCGGAACGACACACTTCTACTCGTCCGCTCTCGTCCAGGCCGTGGTCCAGTGGCAGGGCGGGCAGGGCGCGCCTCTTCACCAAACATGGGAAGCCCCCGTAGTACTAAATATGTGTATATATGTTTCTTTTTAAATCTTTTTATATTATTATTTTTTTTTTTATAGTTTGTAAATCCATTTTATGTAATGTGTACTTTTTTATGGCAGACAGAGTATTGCACCCACTGCTCTGTTCGGCTGAAATAAAAAAGTAAGTATTATTATTATTATTAACTTATTATTATTATTAAGCTATTTATTAGCTACTAGCAGACCCGGCCACACGTTGCTGTGGCTAACGAAATACAACGCCATTACCCAACCTTTATAAAATCCACACCACCCGCTTGCCAGCTGCCCGCTGCTCGCTGCCTGAATTGAATATTTGAATTTCTCAACTTTTCTCTACTATAATAAGCATGTTTTTATACATATAAACCTTCCTCTTGAATCACTCTATCTATTGGTGAAAACCGCATGAGTATCCGTTGCGTAGTTTAAAAGATCTATGCGCACATACATTTTGAGCGACTATAAAATAATTCAAATCAAATACCTACTTACTCTAGGACAGGGGTTCCCAATCTTTTTCAGCCCGCGGCGCACTTCCAAGTTTAGTATTTTGTCACGGCGCCCTACTTTAGTAAGCTATTTGGAATAGATAATCAAATAGTGACTATATATATTATAGTCGACAGAAATAGATATCTACTATAATAGTAGTTAGATAGATAGGCACACAAATTAAAACATCCACAATATCAAATTGAGTTTTATTATATTTATAAGAATTCAGAATTGGAACAGAGAACAAAAAAAAAGACTTAAGAAAAAAAATACGATAGTTACTCAGTCAAATCATTGTGTCGGGTGAGCTTGATGATTTCCGCACAGTTTTTCAAATCGGGGAATAAGACTTGACACTGCTACTCTCATTTTTTGATCCACATTGATCTTTGAGCGATACTTTTGTTCTTGATTACAGCTACAGCTGAAAATCCAGCTACATAAATATGATGTGGCAAAAGGAATGAATTTTTTTAAGCTTTCGAAGTTAAATTTGGATATAAATTTTTGAATCGATAACCAAAACTACACCAAATCGGAATTGATGAATCTAGTTTTGAGGCTGTTGTCGCAAGAGAGTTCAATGAGACTCTCTTGCTCTTGTGTTGTGAATCCTGGCGGAGCTTGTGTTCGGAAAGGATCTTGGATCCACGCAAATTTTTCGACATCATCATCTGCAAAGTACTTCGAAAACCATTCGGTGAGCTTCGATAGGTGTTCCGTGAAAAGGGCCATCAAGTCTTGTGAGACAACCAGTTCATTAGATGCCGCATATTTATACAATTGTGGGAAGCAATCTTGACCGCTGCCTTCATTCATTTTTTTATCCACAACTGCAGTTTCTTCCTAAACGCCGCAATTCTCTCAGATTGTTTCAGAATGTGCGTGTTGTTGCCTTGCGGTTATCAACGATTTTCAAGCGCGTAGGAACTTTTCGGCGAGTGAATGACGGCGACGAGTATGTACCTATGTTCTTTAACGATGCGAGCGCTCAAAATAGGAATTGTTGCTTATAGGTAGGTACCCGCGAATATTTGTGGTTTCGGATAATGATAGAGGATCGGCTCACGGCGCCCCTCTTTACTTTCTACGGCGCACCAGGGCGCCGCGGCGCACACTTTGGGAACCCCTGCTCTAGGACATCTATTTTCAAATTTCTTCCGTAGAACGAATTTCAAAAGTGACTATAGTACGGCCCGCCAGCCGTTTTAAATCGCACAAAAATATATTTTCTTTGAATTTCTCGGCTTTTCTCTAATATAATTTACATGTATTATACATATAAACATTCCTCTTCAATCACTCTATCTATTGGTAAAAACCGTATGAAAATCCGTTGCGTAGTTTAAAAGATTAATGCGCACATACATTTTGAGCGACTTCATTTTATACTATGTAATGATGATAATGAAATGATGATAATGATGATGATGATGATGATGATTGCTTACAAATCTATTGCCTTTGCATTAGTATTTGTGATCACTAATACTATTTCATATGACGACCTCCGTAGTCCAGTGGCTAAGACTCTTGACTCACATTCCGGAGGTCGCGGGTTCGAACCCGGCATGCGCAAATAAATTTTATTTGATTAATTTGTGTTATTTCACAATTAATTCATTTAAAAATAATATATAGTATATTTGCGGCATGTTCCAGAGTGGAAGATACTATTAGTATCGCCCTGGTGTAAGACCACCATTCAGAATTGAAACGTTGCTTGAAAATGGCTTTAGCCGTGTTTAGTGACCAGATCTGAATAGCCAGGTACTTCCCAACCTTCCTCTTCCCCACCTCCTTCCCCTCCCCACTACCTTCAGCCTCACAACATACCCCAATTGGGGATGCCATAGTCTCACTGGCTCCAGACGGGAGCAGTTGAGATTCTTGTGCGGTATTCATTGTAAAAAAAAAAAAAAAAAATATGTGTAGGTACATACATAGAAATATGTGCCATTTTCCGCCATTTTTTTATAAGCCACTCCTATATGCTCCTATTCCCAATTGTCTATGATTATTGACTATACCTTGACCCAAACACGAAGTCCTTTTTGACAAATTAATACGCCAATATTTTAATAAATATCGATATTTTTTTTCACCTTCGACACCCCTATTTTCCTCATAAATTATGCCTGCTTCCGAAAACAGCCGCTCACTATACAGAGTGTTAAGGGACGTACTTGACTTACTTTAACCAAAATTTCATTTACTTTTTTACTCCAAATAATGTCAGGAATCACTGGTAAAAGTAAGTCAAGTACGTCCCTTAACACCCTGTATACTTCTACCGGGAGATGATAAATAAATCTTAGCCTATTCTGCTTGGATACTGTTTTGCGTTTGCTGATCACCACGTCTTGTAAGGGGTAAGGGTCTGCCGTCCGATCTAGGCGAACAGTTTTCACGTAAAAATCATTTTAATTTGCGAGACGTAATTGATTTTTATTAATTCATGAAAACGATGTTTAATTAATTTCGATTCCTGAAAACGATTTTTAACTCATGAGTTCAATTCATTTTAATTCAAGAAAACGATTTTTATTATTTTAAATTCACGAAAACTGTTTGCGAAATGTACTAAGCGTCACCGAATATTCGGCTGCCGAATATTCGGAGATTCGGCGGAGAACCTAGCCGAATATTCGGTATTCAGCAAGATCATTATTCGTGGCATCTCTAGTAATTATCCAATAATATTTATAAGTACGCAAAATAATATAATATTTAAATCATTAATTTAAAGTACACAAATCATTCTCATTTTTAAACGACTTCGAAAAGGAGGAGGTTCTCAATTCGACTGTATATTTTTTTTTTTTTAATAAAACATTATAAATAATCTATGTCCGTATACATAAGGAAATATCTAATTATCATAATTATTGAAGTTATTTTAACTGTAAAATAAATATAAATTAATAGAAAATAATTTTTAAAATTATGGTGCCGTTCGTTAAAAAAACGCAAGATGCAAATGGTAAGTGGTAAGGAATGATGAATCAGTGTCTCACAAGATTGAATTTATTAATTTAATTCATTCGTTCTATTTTGCCCACGTCTACTCTCCTCATGGCGAGCGCCACAACAGATTGTAATATCTATGGCATAATATCCATGATGTGCAATGATGTGTTTGTGCATGTTTGCGACGTTTGCGTGTCTATTCATTGCGTAGCAAAATTGGAAATCTGTCAAAACATTGTCATAAAATTCTCGTTTTAAAAGTTTGTATGAAAAAATAATTAAATCAATGATTTTCTCAATAGACTTAAAATAAATATACTTACCGAAATCTGATCACAGCCAGCCTATTAACACTATTCTTTACAATACAATTATATTTTTGGTGAATATCCGGAGGCGCTCCTCAATCTTATACCCGCAAATTATTTAAAAAAACACTTCGTATCAGTAATTACAAAGAGAAACAACTGTTTCAGTCCACTGAGAAGCAAAATAATGTATTTTCATAGTTGACGAGTTCTTCGTGTTCACTTTGAGGTAATTTGCTTGGGATTTGACTTAGTGAATTTTTAGGTTAGTTTTTCATTTTTGGTAAATAATTCACTAACCGCCACACTTTTATTAGGTACAGATTTTGGAAATTACACTATATTTCAATTTAATACTAACACTATATATAAATTACGTTTGGGTAGATGGTAAAAGATGTAAAAATTCCATATTTTTCCAAAGTTCAAATTGTAAAATGATTCCTTTGCCGCTGTTTTAATTGTTTTTAGTATGATTTGACATTTGCGTGAGTTTCGTTACAATTTAAATACTTTAGAACCTGATAACCTTTATTGTGCATGTACATGTAGCAATTGTTAAATTCTTGTATCAACTGTTAAAACGAAACGTAATTTTCATGATATGTAATTATTGTCCCGTTGGCGTCAAGTATCTTTTCTCGGAAGATTTTTTCAACGTAGTGTTTCAGGCTGATAATTATTGCTTATAATAATTCATAATATGTTCCCGAAATTGCAGCGGTTAGTGGAATAATTAGTAAAAACTAGCATAAGAACCTATTTTAGTGTTTTTTTAAACAATTTCCGAGTATTGGATGTGGCTGAATATTTACCATACTTTTGATTGACAAATGTAATAATATTAATGATGGATGAAATAGCAACTGTAAATCATGCGTTATGCAATGTGTTTGTGTTTTTGTTATATAGCGTCCTTTGCGTGCAAATTTGTATTGTTCTCCAAGCTTAAAATTCTAATAATTTATCTGAATTGATCTGCCAGGCAAGGGCGGATCCTGCTTTGGCGCCAGGGGGGGGGTCATATAGCGCCAGGGGGGGGGGTCACATAGTCGTGGTCAAGTCACAAGAAGTTATAATTTAATTTTGATAATAATAGATACAAGTAAAAAGTAAGTCCACCTAGGTCCTGGACCCAGCCCAGGGGGGGGTCATGACCCCCATGACCCCCCCCTGGATCCGCCCTTGCTGCCAGGAAAATCTGCCAAAAATTTAACAAAACAAATAATGAATAATTAATTAATTTTGATATCTAGTTTATAGATTGTCGAATACGATTTATAATTTTGTTCAACAGTTTTATTTAACTCTTCTAATTTTGAGATGTATTAATCTAATAATCTCTACGAGAGATTTTTTGAAAACTTAACCCTTAGGCACCGAGAAGGATTTTACTGAATTGGCTGCCTGGAACGGCATGAATTTCTGTTGTGTTTTTTTATTTTGTGTTTTTGTTTAAAAAATCATACAGCTGCACAAACCAAGTTTGCAGTTATAATTTTTATTTTAATGCATTCTTAAATGTTGAATTGTTATATATTTAAATCTAATATTAGGTTTTTGGTTTCTGATTAGGTGTTATGTGAAATATAAACGAAAATTTACCTTAAAAATGCCGCCACCCGAATTATAATCACTCACAGTTTATTTATTCATTGTAATATCGAAGAATTTTTTGTTTTTACATAAATAATATACTTTTGCCAATCACATTATCAAGATTTATCTGGAGGTTTATTTACACATTGATTACAATTATTGATTTCTTACTACGCAGTCATTTTTTTCCGGCGATCACACATACTCTTACGCGACACCATGTCCATATTGGATAGGGTCACCATAAGATTGTTAGGCGTGGCGGACACTTTTAATAATTAAAACTTCTGTACAGTATGATATATTTTAAAACAGGTAGTGGGGAATAAGGCAATTTCACAGTGTGAACTCCAATAACGTGTCTGAACTCGACGCTTTGGATTTCGCATTGAGTGTTTGCAAACATAACACTCCCGGTAAACTGTTTTTCTCTTCGAATTCGCAGATTGTGGAACATCCGACAGAAAATGTCTGGCAGTTAGCCTTATTCACCAACTCGATTAACTCTTTTTGTTGAGCCTGGAATGTGATGTTTTTGAATTAGTTGCCTTATGATCTTCGTTATCCATTTTTAAGAATTATAAACCTACTGTACACTGATATACTTGTCTGAAATTATTTAATATAATAAAACATGGACCACGAAAGAATATGCTCCGCAATGAGATATTTTTAAAGTTACCAAAATAATAAATGTTCACAAATAAAATCGTAGGTTTCAAATTTCACGTAAATATCTACACGGATCTCATGAAGCCGACAAAGGACATAACTCATCTCAAACAGTTGATTATCAGCTATAAAAAGATAAGACCTCGCGAAATAATGTGCACCGCAATAAACGATATCAATGTAAGCACACTTGCTCGGTACCGGCACGCACTAACACATCGACGCGCAAGACGAGACTGTATGCGGTCCGAAAAAACTTCGACGTAATTTGGAAGGTTCGCTATGATAAAAAAATTAATTTAAAAAATAACTGTAAGTAAAAAGGTCTTTCTCTTTAAAGGACATGGTACAAAACACTTGGTTTTATAATATGAATCTTTTACTAAGAAAATTTACTAGTAAATTATCTCAATATTTGGAGATGAACATGACGAATTCTCCTAACTACTAATATAGTGGGTCGGCCCACATGAGAATTTCCTTTCAACTACGTATACAGTTGGTCGGATCCTTCGGGTTAACTGAAGACTGGTGATGAAGTTTTTTTTTTTAATTTTTTCTTTTATAGCATCTGACTGCAGAATAAATTAAATGTATTAGTTTTGAAGTGAAAACTTCTTTAGCATCGTTATGATTTTGAAACGAAAAAGCGACACTAAACAGAGACAAGGATTATAGGATTATCTATATCTATAGGATTTAGCCTGTGAGATAATGAGGTAGTAAATTGGTCTCCTTTTTGTGCGGTGCTTTGTAGTCTATCCACTCTTGTCAGTTTTATGAAGGTTTCGCTTCTACCGCGTGTGAACTGCACAATTTGTAATTTTCTAAATTTGTGTTTGCTTTATTTTCAGGTTAACCTATTACAAAATGACAAAGAATAACACCAACGACCCAATGTTTGTAAGTATGGAGAAACATACATTTTTTTACTATTAACTATCAGGAGATGAAACACAAGAGCCATGCCAAGCCAAAGTGTGAGCTACCATGCTCAGGCAGAGAAACAAGGTCGCATCTCCCAGTATTTAGATCTTACTCCAGCACTCGGGGCTCTGCTGGAGTGGACCTTCTTTTTCTCTAGTCACTCGTGGGACAAAAACATTGGACCATTCGAAAACTAGGGGCCTTTGGGAAACCTAGGAGTACTGAGGCCATCTCTGTGGACTTCCTTCATGGGGCCTGCAGGAGGAACCAAGAGGAGAAGCCGTGGAGAGCTGAGGCCACCTCCATGAACTCTTCCCTTGTGAGGCCTTTGGGCAGGAATCAAGGAGTTAAGTGGAGAGATGATGTCATCTTCCCATGTGGGGCCTCCAGGAAACCATTTAGGAACCATTCTCCTCTTGAGAAATGAGGCCATCTCTGTGAACTCTTCCCTGGTGGGGCCCTCAGGGAACCATGGTGGAGTGGACTCTTCCCTTGTGGGGCCTTCAGGGAACCAAAGGGAGGTAAACTCTCCGTCGTGGAGCCTTCAGGGAACTAAGAAGTGGAGAGGAGAGATGAACACCTTGTGAGGCCTTCAGGGAACCAAGGTGTAGTGAGGAGGAGACAATGACAATCCTGGTGAACTTTATGAAAAGGACTGGGTTTAACTGTCAAAGGAATATGGCCTGTGCTCACGGGAATTATATGTAAACCGTCTCCGCTCTTTAAAAAAAAAACTCTCTACCCTTCTCGATCAAACATTAATAATTATTGAGTGCAATGATTGATTTCCATTTTAATTACTGCAACTATGAATTGTTGCCATTTTATTATTTTAATTTTAGGCAGGTTATGTGCCATTTTCAGATTCTATTTTCTCTAAAGTGCAATTGTGCAGTAACTGTCAAATTGAATGAATTAATATATTTAATTCATTTACCACAAAGAACTGGCAAACACATTAACTTCTACAATTATCAATAATAATAATATAGATTCTGGTTTGTTTAGTTTAATAAATTGTTTTACACAGATTGCCTATTTCACAATGTAAAAGGTGTAAGGCGGAGAACTCACACTTTGTTTAGGAAAAAAACTACATTTTTTGATTCACATGAGTTGAAAATATGTTAAAAAAATAAATAATTCAGTTACGGATATATTAGTGTATAAATATGTAATAAAAGTTGAATTAAAAAAAACACTTCCGCCAGTTTAACAAGCATGTCTTCAAGAACAGAATTTTGTTAACTTGAGAAAAAGCAATATTAGAATTTAGAAACATATTTAGAATCGGCCACAGGAAGTGGTTTTGAGACACATATTGATAAAACGAGAAAGAATTATATCAGCTTTCGGGTGAAATGCAGATCCGGGCACCGTCTGGAAATTTAATAAAAAGGCACTTTCTAGATGAGAAAAGTGTGGAGAAGATGAATAAAAAATAAATTAAGGCGCGCTCGGCAAAATTAAGGGAGATACAACCGTTCAAAGTATTTAAAAATTCACTTCGCGAACTGATATTGACAGTTCGTTCGCCATGTTTTCATTGCTTATGTTGGATCCCAGACCTAATACAGAATTAATAGTACGCCAAAATCACAAACCATATTACACAAACCTAGCGTAGCCGCTAAACCACTTGAAAACTGGGATGTTTTTTTGCCGTGACGCGAGCAGGCGCTACGAAGGGGGCACTTTCTTTTCTAACACAAACCATGTTTAGCGTATTAGGTTATAAAAAAATGGCGGGCGGACGCGGGCGAACTGTCAATATCAGTTTGTAAAGTGAAATTTTAAATACTTTGAACGGTTGTATCTCCCTCAATTTTGCCGAGCGCGCCTTAATTTTTGTTTTATTCTGCTTTTCCACACTTTTCTCATCTAGAAAGTGCCTTTTTATTAAATTTCCAGACGGTGCCCGGATCTGCATTCCTCCCCAGCTTTCAACTATTATAAATTATAGATCGCAGGACAGTTTTAAAATTTTTTATAAATGGTTTGGGAAATGTAGATAAATTTGGCTGATTGTGGCAAGCGATCCTCAAGTCATTTTGCAAACTTTCCATAATGTGTCAAAAATCTCTCGAGTGAATAATAATTTTGCCACATTTCAGTGCTGAAAAATTCACCCATCACATACTGCCCAAGAGCGAGTCCGAAATAATTCCCATTAGTGTGTGATGTATAGGATTCATTTTATTAATCTCTGAGATAGGCCACTCACTGCTACTGACTATTCTCAAGAGTAAGCAAGGTCGGCACCTGATGCCGTACAGTTTGCGCCAATCTTACTAAAAGTTGTGGTTTTATGACCCTTTACTTACTGTTCACCAAACCTCAACAAATTGAACAAATTGTTCACCAAACCTCAACAAGTTCAATCAGGGCCGGCCATGTGCAGCCGAAATTAGAGCAATTCGCTCCGGCGCCGACTTGCCAAGGAGTCAAGGCACTGTAATACAGCGCCCTTGAGGTTTTTACTAGCACAGGGCATTTTGTAGCCCTGAATCCAAGCTAGACATTAATCCTTTGCTGTTTGCCATGGCTTAGAACAGCATGCTCAGCATCCTATCTTTTCTGGGGCTCTATTTCAGCTCTAATCCATCAGCCTTTGTGATGATTTTTCACAGCAAAACAGCACTACACAAATTATCTAATTATTGAAGTGAAAACTTCTTTAACTTCTTTGTGATTTGAAATTCAATGAAATGAAAAATAGCGACACTAAAAAGAATAAACACATACATCTGTACGATTTAGCCTGCGAGAAAATAAGATGATCTCCTCTTTGTGTGGTGCTTCGTGGCCTCCCCACTCTTGTGTACTTTAGTTTTCTGAAGGTTTCACTTCTACTGCATGTGAATTACACACAGTGTTTTATATATTATTGAGAATATAAGATCAAAGTGACTTTTACTATTATCCATGCACCATCTGGAAATAAATACTTTTAAAATAATAATATCTGTCTTCTGAAGTTTACATTTATTTTCCACCTTTTTTAAAGTCCACTATGAATGCTGTCATGAAGAATGATGTAGAAAATGAGCCAGTTTTGACTGCGGAAGTACATAGTGATGCTTACCTAGAGTGGCTCTTGAAGAAGGAGACAATCGTGCATCCCATAACTCCCCGGGCTCCAAGTAAGTTTCATCAATCCTCAACATGACTTACTTCTTATTTTATGGAAGTTAATTACACTGAAAGTACTTGTACAAAGGTGAAGGGAGCTTCTTTGACTGAAGGCAGAAAATCCTAATCTAATCCTCGGGTGCATTTTATTATTATTTTGCGATTACTCCTCACTGGATTCCCTCAATAATTTCCCTCAGAGCCTTTCTCATCTTTGGAGATATTTTGAGGAGAGAAAGGAATGTAAAAAAACCAATGTTACACGCAGGCCGCCAAATCATTCCACAGCCGAGCTGTTGAACTCAAGATTGAGTTCTGGAATCGAATGTGACATAAAATGTTAACCATGTACAAATAATAAGTATTGGACGCCACACTACTGCTAACATCTGTAAAATAGAGTACAAATAGACAGAATTACCATCTCACGTATGTCCTTACCCTTATTAAAGAACTTAAAATAGTAAAATCCTACATGTATAATATAACTTCCTATATAGACTCGAAAGGATTTACTACTTTATTCATCTCTTCCTTCACCTATATAATGCTCTCTTTATGATATTAACCCTCAATCTTAATCATCTTTCTGTTTGAATTGTATAAATCAGTATGTATCTTACCTTAAATATTCTCATGTTGTAATTAAATATTCTTATGTATGATACTCATTTATGTACCTCTACGCCTGTCTCAACACAGGTATTCCCTAGTGAGACAGGCATCGAATAATGTTATGTAAACATACCTTTTATAGATAAATAAATAAATAAATGTTGGGCCCTCGTTTGGATTATTTCTCGAATATGCACCAGTGCCGAAAGGAACATTAATGCTAGTTTCTCTGAGCATCTTCCATTAAAATACTGGTAGAACATGGGAAGCATTCCATTGTTAGTTAAGAATAAATAAACTATTAAAAGGACTGCCCGTTTTATGTAGAGCCGAGGGTTCTAGTTCTAAGTATTCAAGTCCACCACAGAAGGAGAATGATACAAACTCTTTTTTGTTATTAATTTTTGGGGTGTTATGCCATGTTGCGCTACCTCCTCCTTTAGTCTAGGAGGGCTAAAGGAGGAGGTAGTGCAACACAGCATAACACCCCAAAAATAAATTCAAAAATACTTTTGGCCGTGAAAATCTAAAATCATGTACTCAATTAAAAAATGCTAAATTTATGATGGAATAAATGTTGAGATAACTGCAAAACTATTTCTTAAATCAGCAGACATTGCGAAATTCTCGATCCCTGTTTAATTTTGATACAGGATTGCTGTCAAAGTTATGGAATTCCTAAATGCGACCGTATCTTTTTCTGTTTCAAATTTTCATTTGAGTGTAGCTAATATTGCCTTTAACGATTATATACTACAATTTGAAGTTTGTCTTATTAAGTTATTAAAAATATATATATAATATTTGAGCTATTCCCTCAGCACTGGCAAAAGATAACCATCTTCGAAATAATAAGTTATGACTAATTGTGTTTTAGAAACCAAAAAAAATTCTGGATCTGCACCGCCACCAAAGAAGCCAAATCTAGAAAAATCTTCAGCTATTCCAATTGTTTCTGCTCCAACATCTGTTGCCGTAAGTTGTATTATCATTTTAAATATGAGCTTCAGTAGGAGGGCTTGAGGGAAATAGTTTCCCCCAAAGATGGGTATTGTGTGAAGAGTATTTTTAATGAAAGGAATTAGTAAACAAACCTGAATCTTGTGGAAGAAAACAAAGATACACATATTTACTTACAAATCATATCACAACACTTAGTAGAGAATGCGTGGAACTAACTTACACAACATGTGATGGATGCAACTAATATAAAACAACTTAACCTGTCAAAGGCCAGGGTTTTTTACCTTACCTTTTTTAAATTACCTTAAGAACAAGAATGGAGGAAGCTATTTTAAGCTTTATTTTATGTTATATATTAATGGAATAAAATTTAAAATCTCATCCAAATTATTTGAATTAATATTCATTTTTGAAATTCGATTCTCGCGCGCCGGCGCGTTCCTGGCAAATGACAGGTTAACCTGCAGGTCTGTTTGTTCGGTTTTCAGAACAACTCGTATAGGTTAGAGGTATTCACCACAACACGGGCATGTGCCTAGCATGGTGGTTGAAAAATCCCCAACTTTTGTAAAAAAAAATTTTTTCAATGAATAAAGTAACAAAAAAAAAAAAAAGGTCTCATGGAAATCGGTGTGTGACCCTTACTATCATGGTTAGAAGTATGGTCTACATGGTGTTCGAAAGAGAAAATACCTTAAATTAAAAATAATGTAAAATTGCAAAATAATTCACATGTACACCTATATGAATCCAAAGTTTCCTACCGTGATTTGAAAAAAAAAATTATGAAACTTTTTTATTAATTATTTTTACATTAAATGATAAAAAAGTGAGTTAACGATAACATTTATAATAGATTTGCCTAATAATACCTATAATATGTGTGTTTTTGAAGTGAAACTTATATCGCCCCGTTGCGATTAGAAATTCGGATGAAACGGAAATGACACATAAAGCACCTGCGAAGCATAAAACTCCTATCAAGGCTCCTATTGGTTGAGATATAATACGGAAATGGCACCAGGTCTGCGCTCATTGGCTGCTTTGATTATGACCTCACTTTTCAATGCTCCTTGGTTCTTCATTGGTTGAGATTATTTTGGTAAGGTTTCGCTTTTATCGCGTGTTAACTTCTCTCGAATTTTTCTATTTATTTTTTTCATTATCAGTAATTTCAAGTAGAAAAAAAAGTAAAGTGAGCCATTTTGAAAAATTTACTATGCTTGCATACAAAATTTTAGTATTTAAAAAATTGTATGTTTATTTGGAATTATCAAATTTAATATTTCATCTTTTTCCTTTTAAAAACAATTTTTAGTTTTCGGATGCTTTCAATATGTATTCCCTTCATTTGGATTTTACTGCGAAGCGGAAATATTTTGACCTTCCGACAAAATAGGTCTGAGAGGTTAAGGGGCCGTTCAAGTATTACGTAACGCACTTGGGGGGGGAGGGGGGGGTCTTGTGAAACGTTACTGTGCGTTACGGGGGGGGGGGGGGGGGGGGGGGGTTCGAACAACTCGTTACGTAACATGTTTTTCTTTATTTAGATAAAAAAACTAAGGAATTAAAATCTTCCAACTTGGCAATCCTTTTCGTTCTCGAAATCTCTTGTTTTATTATAAATAATAATACCGTATAATAATATTTTATTATACGGTAATAAACCGCAAACGCGATTAAAACAAGAAAAAAGGTATTTAATTGTTACTTTCAGGTAAAAATTGTCATTGTAAGTAAGGAAAATAGACAGTTATTTTTATCTCCTGTGAAAACATGTTTTTAGTGGATACGAGATTGAGTCAGAACTATTTATTATATTACCTTTTCCAAATACACTTTCCAGTTCACCAGCCAAGTAAATAAAATCAATCTGTTTCAGGTGTGGGATGAGACAATCAGCGCGGACTCCAAAGTAGCGCCAGTTGTAAGGCCGTACAGCGATGCATATTTATCTGCAATGCGGCAATCTACCAAGGCCAGAATCATGCAGAGCAAATTTACTTCACCTGGTAGAAGTATTCAAGGTGTGTTATAAATATTTATTATTTTGTTTTTCATTTATTCATTTCTATCCTTTTACATAAGGTATACATAATAAATACCAGTTATACAAAAGCTATAGAATTAATTTTTTTTTATGAAAAATTAATATTATTTATTAATAAAAAGAAATTCATGATTTACAAAAAAATATGTTACAATGCATTCCAGTAGGTGTCTGATTTTTTTTCAATAAAACACAATTTTTTCCATCACCGTTGCCACTGCCACACGTTTTGCATTGACTTCAGATTGAACATTTAGGGGGGGGCACGGGGACATGTGTCCCCCCCAGACGGTATTTTTGTGTACTGTGGAGATTCCATCACAGTACATACTTAGAAGCAAAAACTGTCTTTATTTTAAACATTTAATTTTTCTATTGTTTTGACACTATCATAAACCTTCCTAAACATACTTGAACTTGTAGAAATAAACTTGAAGTATGTACTTTTTGCCCGTCCGCCCCTTGTGCCCCCCCCAGAAAAAAATCCTGGATCCGCCCTTGAACATAACCGGATCATTATGAGCTCCAGGGTTGTGTAATACCTTGGCACATGTTTTACCCGAATACTCAAATGTATTAACTTTTTACCCGCGTTGATCTACTCCGGTTTTTCAATACCCATACGCGGTATGTATATGTCATATTTCAAGTACCACGAGGCACGAGGACACATTCACTTGATTATAGATGTTTTTTACGAAAAAAAATTTTACTTTCAAAATATGCCTGAATATGTCAGCATCGTGATAGTTACACGAATATTCTAGCGAGCGGGAAAAAATACTGTGACATAGTAGCGCTGTTATATCGTCAGTCGAAGTTAGCGTTACAAGGGCTGATACGGGCGCGTGTGAGGCTAAACAAGTTAAACCTTAGCGGAATTGTGGCATCCTACAAACAAAGTAATTATTTCCCAGTGTAGCAGTGAGGTTTTCAAAATAACACATATATATTGACATAATACTGCCAAATATTTTCCGCTGTCAAAAACTTCGAAAAATTTTAATAACATCGTATTTACTGACATTTTAGTCATTCAGTTCAAAAATTTGTAGTAAAAAAAAAAAATTTGAAATGTTCCAGAAAGTGTTAAAAATAGATTTTAAAACCAAATAACTTGTTATTATTTTAAGTTGCTGTTACTCGTGCCGTGGGGGCGAACGCTAAACATGTGATTGCGGAATCGGCAAACAATGACGACCTTGCTGAGTCACTCCGCGCCGCTCTCTCCGCCATCATCAAGGCCAGGGTCGCTGCCGATCCAGATTTCGATCCCAATCACTTCCAAAATACACAAAAACTCATCTCAATTTAATAAAACATATTATGTGATGACTGTTTCTGCAGTCTTCATTGTCAGACCAAAAACTCACAAAATATAAACTATATTTTTTTGTCCTATATGTATATATGTATTACACAAATATTTAACTAAATTGTAATTATTAAAAGGTATTCAGGTTTCAATTAAAAAACAAATACTTTTTTCCTACCATTGTTATTAGTCATAATTTAACAGTAATGATTCCTTATTTATAAAAATAAGAAATGTAATTTGAGAAAGTGGGTGAATTAATTTTAAGTTGCTGCAATTTCGTACGCATTCCTCTCCTCGTATATTTTGGTAATATCTGTTGAATCTAAAGAGTCTGTTATGATTGTTTATCAGTTTTTTGCATAACTTATGATAATTTTAGGAATTCTGTTAAAATGTTTGATTCACTTATCAATTCCATATTTTTTCACTCTATCTCGGCAAGCATGTCACAAACTGGTGTTGTTTCTTGAGGTAATACTTTATTTTCAAATGTCTTAACTTTTCCTTCTATGTTTACTCCTCAGTCCAGCATGCTTTCAAAGAGATTAGAAAGTTTGGTAGGTAAGTATTTTAGGTTGAATCGTTAATGGCAATATAATATGGCCAGTAGATTCAGATTAAGTATTCATGGGGTCAGGTTTATCTGGGTCTTGGCGGCAGATGTATCTGCCCACCGGCTGTATGGCAGGCCGGATCGGGAGAGTATGGTGGAGGGAGTTCTTTGACTTCTCCAACTGTACTCTCTCGGAACATGGTCTTACGCTGCAGTGGGAGGGATGGATTCATACATCAGTCACTCTTCGACACACTTTAAACAAATGTGACCCCCAGATTCCGACCCACCCCTTCACACTATATTTGTTTGCTAGCATCCCCAAAGACGACATGGGCGTGTCATGCTCCTGTTTGGAGCTAATGTTAGAAAAAGTAATCTCCTTATCTTTATTTAAGGGTGAAAGTTCTTCATTCGTAGTCATTCTGGAATGTTTTTCAGCGAAAAATGTAAAATGGGTGTCAGCCCTGCTCGCTATGTAATTACACAACACTAGTAAGTGGCCGGAGTGTCCTCTGAGTTGTCCAACGGGGAAGAAAAAGACAGCAAAACCACTGCACTGTTACGGCAGGGCCGTAGCTAGGGGGGGGGGGGGGGGCATTAGGGGGCGATGTACTGTTAATAATACAATAATATACTGTTTGACATGATTGAAAAAAATACATCCTATTAGGGTAGCGTAGCGACATCTAACTAAACTGCTTCGAATTAACCAAAGAATCATATTATATCAATTATTTATTCTGCCCATAGATGGAATTGAAGTAAGTGGTGAGAAATGCGCGTATTGCAATCACTGCTTAGGGGGAATTCCCAAACAGTTTGGGGATGTTATTCAACGGTTGAGTCATAAATAAACCGATCCCTAGATCGATATCTTCGGGCCTTCTCCATACTAAACGGTTTGTCATCAGATCAAGCACTTGCATACTGCTCGCTAACAACATATGTAGGGACAATAGGGGTCTAGTTTTAGTTAATTATAATTGGAGGGTCGTTCTATAAAAAAATAAGAGTCCTTGTTAAATAGTAACCTTCTCTTACTTACACCGCGCGGGTGTGGTGGATAAACTTCAATTCACTTCGAATAAGATAACGTTTTCCTTCAAAATATGTCAGCAGATGAATCCAAAACTGGAAATTTACAATAAAAAACACGTATAAATTTGTTGTAGACCACTTTTATTTTATACACACTCTACCGGTTTCGGAAGCACCCTTCCTTCGTCAGGAGAATATTATAACTATATAATAGTTAAATTATGGCGAGCCACAAAGTTAATGCTTTTTACAAATACTGGAAATTTACTTTCTGATCACAAAACTGGTTTTAAATTAAGGGTGAATCTGCTTGCGTGTCCACAGATTTAATTAGTATTACCCTCATATAATGTGTATGGTCGTATGGTATTCCTACAAATTACGAATTTTGTGGAATGGTTTGAAATAAAATTTTTAACTCCACTCGAAATAGTAGAACGGTTTTCTTCAAAATGTGTCAGCAGATTAATCCGCTACTGGAATTTTGACAGATCATTCGGAACATGAAACTGGTTTTAACCCAGGACTTAATCTAATAAAATATGAAAGAAATTACTAAAATTTTAACAAGATATTATTATTATTTATTGTGAAATTTTGCCACCCCTTAAAAGTGCCGCCTGGAGCGTCCCTCCCTCCGGCCCAGATCATTTTACTTGCGCCCTACCTGTAATTACCGCTGCCCTATCTTAAATTCAACTCTAGCTACGGCCCTGGTTTACTGGTCTAGTAAAAGCCACTGCACACAGATGATTCAATTAATAGTTTTATGAATTTTGATAATAATGTTCGCTCTACAACTTGTTTAAAAACACCGTTTTTATTGAATAGTTTATGGATTTTGGCACTAAAACTTGTTTAAAAACATAAATTATTCAAAAGCAAAACAAAAACTAGACAGCTGTCATTGACATGTTATTTTGACACCACACCTAACGTGATATTGGCATAATATTAAAGTAACTCAAAATTTTGGCACTCAACATGCTCCTAACCCTTAACATGTTGCTTCCCATCCCCTAACACAGTGAAAATTGTACGGAAAAAATTCGGTGTTTGGGAGAAATTCCTAAAAAATAAAACTAGTTATTTTTATACTAATTTGGGGTCGGGGAATCCGAATCTGAAAGAATTATGCGGCGGCAAGCAATATTAACTGAATTACACGACTTTAAAAAATTTTATACACATACAGGAAAATAGCCATTTTGGAAGTATTCTGATTCCTAGAAAATCAAACTAGTTATTTTTATACTAACTATGGGCCGGGGAATCCGAATCTGAAAGAATTCGGCGGCGGCAAGCAATATTAACTGAATTACAAGACTTTAAAATTTTCTATACACACACACATGAAAATATTCATTTCGGAAACATTTTGACACACGCAGTACGAAAATCATAGAAAAACATGTGCCGGCAGTGTTACCAGCTCTCAAAAATATTTATCCCTATATCAATAACGTAAAACGACACGACACTTGCTCACATAATAATTCATCACATAACACATTAACCTGAAAATAGATAACAGCAGAAAAACATACCTTATAAATCGACCCCTAACCTAACCTAACCTAACGCTAGGTTTGTGTAACATGGTTTGTGCCCCTTTATACCGCCTGCTCGCGTCACGGCAAAAAAACATCCCTGTTTTCAAGTAGTTTAGCGGCTACGCTAGGTTTGTGTAACATGGTTTGTGCCCCTTTATACCGCCTGCTCGCGTCACGGCAAAAAAACATCCCTGTTTTCAAGTAGTTTAGCGGCTACGCTAGGTTTGTGTAACATGGTTTGTGCCCCTTTATACCGCCTGCTCGCGTCACGGCAAAAAAACATCCCTGTTTTCAAGTAGTTTAGCGGCTACGCTAGGTTTGTGTAACATGGTTTGTGCCCCCTTTATACCGCCTGCTCGCGTCACGGCAAAAAAACATCCCTGTTTTCAAGTAGTTTAGCAGCTACGCTGGGTTTATGTAACATGGTTTGTGATACAAAAGTGAGTAAAATTTATAAAAAATAAGTACTTAAAATATAAACATGTTATTTTACGTTATTGATATTACTGCTTAATGGCAACACTTAATTTTGTGTGGTAAAAACATCTATGTTATCTTGTTTTTCTATGATTTTCGTACTGCGTTTGTCAAAATGTTTCCGAAATGAATATTTTCATGTGTGTGTGTATAGAAAATTTCAAAGTCTTGTAATTCAGTTAATATTGCTTGCCGCCGCCTAATTCTGTCAGATTCGGATTTCCCGGCCCATAGTTAGTATAAAAATAAATAGTTTGATTTTCTAGGAATCAGAATACTTCCAAAATGGCTATTTTCCTGTATGTGTATAAAAATGTTTAAAGTCATGTAATTCAGTTAATATTGGTAAATTTTTACAAAGCCGGGACCAGCTCATTTTGGACAAAAAAATATAAATATATACTCCAGTAGATAGGTAATAATTAGATGTAATTAATTCCGTGAGCGGAAATTGAAAATAATGTATATTATCGTCAATTTTTTAAATTTAAAAATACGAAAATGTCATTTTTCAATGACCTCCATGTTGTTATCTTTATTTAAAAAAACAGCCTACGTTTTTAAATGGTTTGACTGGCTTCGCAGGGTTTGTATAGCGGGCTTGTGAATATTATCTTAACTTTAAAAAACAGCCTACGTTTTTAAATGGTTTGTCTGGCTACGCAGGGTTTGTCTAGCGGGCTTGTGTGACAGATCGGCCGCGCCATGTCAGTTTGCGAAGACGCGAAGTGAATTTTGATTTTACGCAATTGAAATTTAAAATTTACAAAGCCGGGACCAGCTCATTTTGGACAAAAAAATATAAATATATACCCCAGTAGATAGGTAATAGAGGTCATTGAAAAATGACATTTTCGTATTAAAATTTAAGAAATTAACGATAATATACATTTTTTTCAATTTCCGCTCACGGAATTAATTAGATCTAATTATTACCTATCTACTGGGGTAAAAATTTATTTTTTTAGTGTAAAATGAGTTGGTCCCGGTTATGTAAAAAATTAATTTTTATTTTTTAGGAATTTCTCCCAAACACCGAACTTTAGCCAATTATACTATATGTACATATATTAATTGTCCAGTTGATTAGTCGGACATCTCGGAAAAATCAAAATTTGAGTCGAGTGTGAAGTTGTATGCAAAGGTGTACCCTTTATCGTACAATACTCAGATTACTCATTACTCATAAACACCATGAAATTTATTTATTTTATTCCGGTTCTCCATAAAGCAGTTATACATAGCATAAGTGCATGGGGGCAGTTTAACTATGTTGAGTATGTCAAGAGATAGTTAAGTATTGAATTCTCTGTAGGTGACATTGAAGATGTCGATGCTCAATGCACAGTCGTTAAGCAGTTGAGTCGCCCTGCTTAATGGTGCATTCTGATAGGCAGAAGTTCTCGCTTTCGGAGGATTAAAAGTGCATGGGATCTCCCACGAGTATACGCGTTAGGGACATATAAGTTGATCTTGTTAGTTTGTAATTAAATAGACTCAATTATAAGGTACAGACGTATTTTATTGTCAGGTAAACAATACACTAGTTGACTCAATTTCAAACAGAAGAAAAAAACAAAAGAAGATTGTTCCGGAACTATCAGTGTTGCCAGCATCAAATATTCCAACACCCTCCCTATTTGATGATACCCTGATTGCAAATGCATCTCATCAATTTCTCTCTATCCAAAGCTTTGGTGAGAGAGTCGGCTACCATTTTAGTTGTAGGGATGTATTTGAATTCAATTAGTTGGCACTGGATCTTCTCACGAAGGAAGTGATGTCGCACATCTATATGTTTGGTTCTGGCTTGGTAACACCCATTCACGGCTAGATTTGCCGCTCCCTGGTTGTCCACGTGGATAACTGTAGGAGTGTCATATACTGCACTGTCGATTTCCTGAGCCAGACCTCCTGTGCCTCCACAATGCCTCCTGTGTCGCAGCAGACATGGACATGTACTCTGCTTCGGTTATCGATAGCGCCACAGTTGGTTGTTTTTTTGTCCCCAAGAAACAGCTCCTTTACATTTAGTAAAAATGTAGCCTGTCACAGATCGCCTTTCGTCACAATCACTGGCCCAATCAGCATCACAGAAACCAACAATTGAAGAGGGTGTGCATCCATCAAACTCCAGTTTCCAATCTGCAGTACCCTTTAAGTAACGCATAATTCGTTTGACTGCAGCTCAGTGCGCTTGACCTGGATTGTTATTGAAACGACTCACATAACTAACCGCGAATGAAATGTCAGGTCGGGTGAGAGGCAAATAACAAACTACAGACTGCCTCTTGGTACGGAATATTTTTCATCAAGGCTGAGGTGTTTTCATCTTTTGGTGATTGCTGTTTCGAGAGTTTTTCATTAGGACTTAGTGGTGTGTCCACAGGGTTGCATCCATACATATTGAAGCGCTTCAGAACCTGTTCAATATAGCTCTGTTGACTTATCCACAGCTTCTTGTTTTGCCTGTCTCGAGTCAACTGGAATCCCAACACATATTTGGCTTCACCGATATCAGTCATTTTGAAACTTTCTTTGAGCTGATTTTTAACAGCATATTTTTGTGATTTGTCGCTAGAAAAAATAAGTAGATCATCCACCCAAACGACCATTTGGGGTCCTCCGCTAAAACCTGTAAAGGGGCCCCCTAACGTGGGGGGGGGGGGGGGGGGCTTCAGAAAACAGGGGGTCCGGGGATAATTATTGAAAATTAGGCGCTTGAAAACAATGAAAACGCGCTTCTACGCTATATTAGCACCTATAAAGAAGAAGAAATTCAGATATGTTTTCATACGAATATTATGATTTTCGACTTTTGTTGACTTTATTATTTATTGAAATAAGAAATTCATAGTATTTTTAGGATACCACAACACTACTAAACACATGCTGTAGAACTGCCAATAATTACAACGGAGTTCAAAATAAAGGGCAGGATTTTATTCAGACCACAGCATCAATGAATTATGTCAAAATTATTTGTGTAGTAAAAATAATGACAAACGGATTTTAGGGATAAGAAAAATAATACTAACATTTAAAAAAAAATCCTGTGTGTTTAACAGCTTACAATGTTGTATACTAGAATAGAAGGGGCTTAACTTAACTGAAATGATTCGACATTTTACTCCCCTAGCCCTAAAGTAACAGTTTCTTTGTAAGTAACTCACTTGTTAAAGCTACTTCATCTGTTATTTTATTTTTGTCCAAATTATAAAATAAATCCCTCTCAACATTAATAAAAAGCAGACTGGACGTAAGGCCTTGGCCTAAGGACGACCGAAGTCGATTTTTGACGATTTTAAGTTTAGAAAAAACTCGTTCACATGTTGTTGTCGTTGACTTGGGTACAAGGTACAAGGTGTGGTAAGAACAAATTTATATACAATATACAGGTTGGTAAATAGTCCAGATTGAGTAAGTTCAAACAGAACAGAAAAAGCATATGTCAAACACTGGGAACATTGTCTATTTTCAGAGCAGTAAATGTCAGCATTTGTTTCCGCTGCCGTTGGGTCCAAATCGTCTTTTTCGTCACTGCATCTGTCTCCGTAGTTTTTTTATTATTTTTTATTATAATCTTTATTTTTTTATGTTACATAGGTAATTGTACTGTGCCTGTCTCACTAGGAGTTCCTGTGTTGAGAGCAGGCGCATTTTAACATAAATAGTTTTAAAATAGTGTATATAAAAGATAACAACAACAATGTTATTTACATTTAAAGTAAAAGTACAGGGACAAGTTCTCAGTGGACTCTGCCGTTATGAAGTTGCTGTATTGTTGTGCAAACTGTCGCAGCTCTATCAACAGCTGACTTCTTTCAATTTTACACAGTTTAGAAACACTGTGCAGAGCATCTATGGGAAATGTTTGGAGTTTGAAGATAAAGTCAAACTTTTTGGGGTCCAACCAAGAGCAATCCTGTAAAACGTCTTTGTTTGTGCAAAATCTTTCTTCAATACTCATCCTCGCACTGTCTAAAATATCAAAATATACAATTTTGTAATGTTGAACTGTTGAAATTTGAAATAGAGTCGGTTTCATCTTTTGATTTTTCACCGAGCATAATTTTTTTTCTTTGACGTTCTTTTTCTCTTAAAGTCCAATTCTAACTCGACGACAATGTTATTTTCGTCTAGCTTAAGATTAACTGCATTTACATAGGCTTTTGTTTTTGCGAACAATACTTCAAAATACGCGTCATTCCTTTTGTCCTTAACTTGATGGAGCAGTGTTTGTACTAAGTTCTAAGCTAAAGCATAATCAACGCTTTTACTTTGCAAGTACTTAGAAACAGTGGAAATGATCAAAAACAAATCTAGCAAAACAAACGACATAAACAAGTTTTCAAATTTGTACCATTGACTTATCAGGTTTCTTGCTGTGAATCGAGATATGCTGTCAAAACTTCCATCAGAGATTTCTTTAAACACAGAAATAAAATTAAAGAACTTAGCTGAATTAACACTGTCTTCATTGATTAAGAATTCTTCATCAACAATTGATGAAAGAGCTTTATGTTTGCTCCACTACCTCGTTGCTCCTATTTTTTGCAACCTGTACAACTTATCGTGAGCAGTATGTTGTCTTTTTATTTCCCTTTCCCAGACGGCCATTCTCTTGTGCGATGAGCTTACAAATACTGCAGATTCTTTCACTAATCCAAACAAGTTCTCAGCTTGTAGTAACTTCACTGTTGAGTCAGCTACAACTAGGTTCAGTACGTGTGCCATACAGTGAATATAAATAAGGTCTTCATTTTATTTTTTCGAATGGGCTTGTAGCCCATTGTAACAGCCTTTCATGTTGTTGGCTCCATAAAATGAACAAGCAATAATATTTGACGTTGCAATTCCATACTCAGATAATTTAAATTTTATAAGCTCGTACATCGCAAGTCCAATTGATTCATTAACAACTGCAATCCTTAAAAGTCTTTCATACACTTTTCCTTGAACGACGTAGCGGACGCATATTGCCAATTGGTCCATGACAGCTATATCTTGGGTGCTATCCACCATTACGCTGTAGATGATACTATCCTGGAGGTCTTTCAAAATAATGTTTCGACCCATCGAGCTAATTATCTTGATTAACTTGTTTTAATGAAAGTCTTTGATAACTAAGTCAATATTGATCCTCGTTGACGTTTGGCTTTTTAGATTGCTTTCCTGTCTCTTTTGTCGTTTATTTTTATTCTGTGCTTTTTGTTGTCTTTGATACATTTTTTACATGGTTTTGCAAAATTACATCATAATTAGCCACCAACATGACCAGTTCAAGGAAATTACCATGATTTTGTAAAGAATCAAGAGCGTAGGCTGCTTCTGCTTTGTCACCTCTGTAGGCAATGCCTTGCCTTCCTATAAACAAAACTATGTCTATCACAGTTGGATGACCAATCTTCTAGTTTGAATTTCACTTTCTTGCTGTTTAGTTTGGTTGGTATTCAGGAGATTTGAAATATCGTAGACTTTTTGACTTTGAAAAGCTGCTTTCGCAGCAAGTTTATGATGGGTAGAGTTTTCTTGTATTTCTACTGATTTATACACATTTTTTGAAGAAACATCAAAACCAGTAATGTAGGTAGAGTCTCTGCGTCCTTTATCTCTAAAAGCCATACAGCACGAACAGTACACTTTATTCAGCTGAATTGAATATGATAAGCATTTTTGATGTAATTTTTCATAACTTGGCAAATGTCGGTAATAAAGTTTAGAAGGCTCAAATGGCAATTTTGTACCTTTTCCTTCTACAACTTGAATAGAATGTTGAAAAGCTTTTTAGTTGCATGAAAGCTTTTTAATCGTGATTGGATCACTTTCGTATGGACAAATGAAACACCCTGGTTGTTGTTTAGCTGCATCACAGGTCTCCTGATTTTCTTCATCATCTTCTGAATCAGAATTGGAGCTTGATTCGCCGACAAGAGACGATGGATGAAGGTCTATATGTGGCTGATTGCAAGCAGAAGCCTCACCCCTCTCAACTGTACAAGAAGAAGTTGATGCTGTTCACTAGGGAATCCCCTTTACTACACCATACTGTAACTAGAATTAATTATGATTTTCAAAATCATAACTAATTGTAGTTACAATATAATTAATTTAAAACATTGCTCGTAATAATTATATTTTGACCATTGGTGAATAAACCGACAAACTACTATCCATATTTTGCATAAAGTACCTCCTAATGACGTAGGCCTTAACACATTTCTATTGTGAATTTATCCCCGATGTGAGAAAGTTTTTTATGCAGTTTATTTTATTTAAAAACCTTTAAAGTAAAAAAAGCAAAAACAAGTAATATTGTTAAGTTCTTAATACGTGACGTAAAAATGTAGAATAAATAGAACAAAATTTCAAAAAATTACAACCCATAATAAAAATAATAATCTAAAATTTCGATGACCTTACCTACAGTCGTGTCATCGTTTATCTCTGAGGTAGAGCTTGATGGTTTTAACCACGTAAACATTGAACTGGCACACTGGAAATCTTCTTGTTTCTTTTTCTTATTTTCCTCTCTTTTTTGAAAACCACTCTTCATTGTTTTTGTTCCGTTCGTAATATTAATTAGTCAAATAATGTACCACAACTTAACTCAAAATAAAAATTTTATTTAACAATTTAACTATAAAAACTACGCTGTAAATTTAGCAAACCGCATCGCATAAAATCGACTTGTAGTGGCTTGAAAACAATAGTGTGTGGTGGATGTTATTAAAAATGTAGGAAAGGGGGGAAGGGAAGAACGATATGCGCTTGCGCGGCCCTACTGAGTGATCAGCTGATCTGATAGGACATCGCGGTGCAGTTGTCGGTATTAGTTCATTTATGAGTTGTCTGCTAGACAGTGGACACATGACACACGTCAACGCGCAGACGATGCGGATGACAGTGGATCGTATAAAGCTTTCGTATACACGGCGAGATATAAAAGTTGTTGGACATGTTCTACTTTTGGAAAATGTAATTTTTTTTCGAAAATGTAAACAAACATTACCAAGAACACAAAATAACTACTAACAAGACAAAAACTTTTTTTTGTACGTATTGTGGGGCCCCTTCGGGGCCCTCCGCGATCGCGGACCTGCGGACCTGGCTAGTCCGGGCCTGCAAACAGCAATGATCAACACAGTCACATTTTTATTTTTCACATACACACATGGATCATATCTTGACTGTTGAAATCCAATATTCTTCAGGCATGCATCCAATTTTATGTTCCAAACACGGCTTGATTGTTTTAATCCATATAGGCTTTTCCTTAGGCGACAAACTTTATCAGACTTTTGGTATCCTGTTGGTTGGTACATGTAGATTTCCTCCTGAAGATCGCCCTGGAGAAATGCTGAAACAGCGTCCATCTGATCTATGTCCAAATCAAGTTCAGCCGCTAATGCTATTAAGTATCGAATGGAGCTGTATCAGACCACAGGTGAGAAGGTTTCTTCGAAATCCAAACCCTTTCTTTGAGCACAACCTTTCACTACTAGACGGGCCTTACGCTGGACTATATCCCCATTTGCATCTCTCTTTGTGCGAAAAACCCATTTGCTGTTTAAAGGTTTTCTGTCAGATGGAAGATCGACCAGTTCCCATCCATTTGTGATTCCATTTCACGGTCCATTGCTTCAATCCAAAGTTGTTTATCTGATCGCTCCATTGCCTCCTCAATGGTCAAGGGATCTGAGGGTTCATCACTAACACCAGTATAAACAGCGCCGGATCTGCCATACGTTCAAAAACGTGCAAAAAACCTGGAGCCAACTCCGAAGGGGCGCCGTGAGAAAATAAATACTGTTATAATATTCCCTGAATCGTTTCAAAATGACCCATAGTACGAAATAATTATTACGCTCTAGCAACACTTTCCAAAGAAACAGAATGCGCACGCATAAATAAACCAGTCATGCGCACGCATCAGGTTGGTTTACGGCTTACGATTTTTTTTTTTTTTTTTTTTTACATTAACTCCACACAGGAGGCCCTGAGGAAAATAATTTCCCTCAGGGCCTATGTCATCTGGGATGCTGTGTGGAGGGTCTTTTTGAGGAGAGGAAGGAATGAACATTGGTCTTGAAGAGACTCATGTTGTAGGAAGGAGGAAACACAGAGGCCGGCAAATCATTCCACAGCCGAGCTGTTGAACACAAGAACGAGTCGAAGAAACGACCCGTTCTCATGTGACAAATGTCAACCGTGTACAAATGTTGGGCACGCGTTTGGCGTGTTTCCCGACTATGCACCGGTGCCGAAGGGATCAATGATGCTAGTTCCTCGGAGCATCTTCCATTGTAATACCGGTAGAACAAGGATAGCATTCCCACCCGATGCCTGTGCTCTAAAGATTGCAATCCGTCTGTTAAGATAGGAGAATCTATCAAACGGACCGCCCGTTTCTGCACAGAGTCGAGGGTATTTTTCAGGTATTTTGGAGCTCCAGACCAGAGATGGCTGCCAAATTCAACCGTGGGGCGTACTTGTGATTTGTACAAGGTTAGCAGTTGTGTACTATTAAAGTATCTGCGGGCCCTGTACAGTACGCCCAGTTTTTGGGAGGCTAGCTTTACTCTGGCTTCAATGGAGCCCCCATACCTGAGCTGGTCACTTAGGGTTACACCAAGCATATCAATGGAGGGCCTGTTCGGAAGATTGCTTCCGTTGAAAGAGACTAGATTTTCATTTCGATCCCTTTTGGACGTAATCAGACAAGATTGGGTCTTTGAAACATTAAATTCAACGAGATTATTTTTACCCCAAGAGAAAACACTCTCGAGGTAGCCGTCCATTCTTTGCTTCAAAGCCCTACGAGCTGTTGGAGTTTGTGAGCCCTTTGGGGGCTTGTCAAACAAAAAGCTATCATGAACTGTACTGTCATCCGCATAACAGTGAATTGGTGCACATGACAAAAGGTCGTTGATGTGCAACAAAAACAAAGTTGGAGACAGAACCGATCCCTGCGGGACGCCAGCATTTATCGAGTGTGAGGAAGAGGTGAAACCATCGACTACCGTCTGAATCGACCTCCCCCTCAAGAAGTCGGCAATCCACGTACACAAGGATGCGGGAAGTCCGTAAGAATGCAGTTTGTTGACAAGTCCTCGGTGCCAAACCCGGTCAAAGGCCTTGGAGATGTCCAGTGCAACCGTTTGGGTCTCACCGAAACGTTCCAGGCATCGCCCCCAAACATGCGTCACATACGCGAGAAGATCACCGCACGAGCGGTTCCGCCGGAATCCGTATTGACGGTCGTTGATAATTTTGTTCTTCTCGAGGTATGTGAGCAGTTTGTCGTTGATCACACGTTCCATCACCTTAGACAGAACTGATGTGATCGCTATTATGATGGGCGGTAGTTGGCCGGGTTGGAGCGGTCACCCTTCTTTGGAATAGGATGGATAACCGCTTTTTTCCAACCAGAGGGCACAGAGCCAGTCTTCAGGGACAGTTTAAAAAGCTTCGTCAAAATTGGAGCTAATTCTGCAGCGCACCTCTGCAATACCAGGGCAGGTATTCCGTCGGGCCCACTAGCTTTATTAACATCAAGCCCTCGTAAAACATGGAGTACTTCCCGATGCCGGATCCTCAGCTTTTTCATATGAAAACCGCAGTGAGGAACCGACGTCGGGACAGCACCTTGGTCATCGAGGGTTGAGTTATCCGCAAACATTTTACCTAGTAAGTTAGCCTTTTCGGTGGCGGTGTTTGCTAGTGAGCCGTCAGGTCTGGTAAGAGGTGGCAGACTGGATTTGCAGAAATTGCGACCTATTGAGCCCGCAAGTGACCAGAATTGCCTGCTGCCATGCGGACATGCAGTCAGCTTTCTGCTGATCTGCTGGTCGTGCTCGAATTTTGACCTATTTATGATTCTCTTGGTTTCCTTTGCCATTTTGTTGTAAGCTGATCTGTCTTCGGATGTTCTAGATGTGTTGTAGGCTCGGTAAGCCGCGTTTTTTCGTCGCACTGCTTCAGCGCATTGTCGACTGAACCACGGCTTTGAGCCTACACCAGTTTCCTTAACAGTAGATTTGATGAAGCCATCCATCGCGGATGTGATGACTTCACCAATTTCCTGGGCACATCTTGAGGGATCCGAAGTCCGAAAACAGACAGCTGACCACGGAAAAGCATTAAAATGTGCCCGCAGACCGAACCAATCTGCTGACCTATAGTGCCACACTTTTCTCTTCAGCCTCTCGTTTGGTGGTCTGAAGTTTACAGGGATTGATGTCGTCACCAGGCAGTGGTCGGACGATCCTAAAGGCGCTGTAACTTCAATCCTGTAACCGTGTGGCACAGTAGTTAAAAATAGGTCTAACAGATTGGAACGGTGAGTCTGGACATCAGGAACCCTTGTAGGCTCCTGAACCATTTGCTCCAATCCGTAGCAAAGGGCAAAGGATTCCGATTGGCGTCCAGCTGAGTCTGTTGATCCTGAGAACTTCAACCAAGGTTCGTTATGAACATTGAAGTCCCCCAGGACCACAAACTCTGCCGTAGGGTAGCGGGGCAAGAGGTCATCAATAGTGTCGCTTAAGTGTTTGAAGAGCTCGGACGTGTCTGATTCACTCAGGTTCGGTGAGCGGTATAAACACGCGTAGAATCTTACCGTACTGGCAAGATTGACGCGTACCCACATTACGTCGAATCTGGAGTTTTCCAGATTCAACAGTCGCACACAGTTGACGTCAGCTCGACTATAGAGACAGACACCTCCTTTAGGTCTGAACTTGCCTGCGAGGGTGAAGCCCGGGCAGTCCAGATAGGAGGTGTCTACAGGCTCAGCTATCTGAGTTTCAGACAGGAAGAGTAGGTTTGGGCGTTGAGAAAAAAGGTGGTGGTGGACAGAGTTTAAATTGGTGTGCAGGCCGCGAATGTTGGTGTAATTCACCAACAGTTTTGGCCCGCACCGGGGACGCCTACGTCTCGCCGCTGTAATGACGTTAATTATTGTAGGTTGCAAGTTCATGATTTTAATTTTTGGTTTTTTGTTTTTTTGATATGAGAGGAAGGAAGGTCTGGGAGGGAAAAGGTATAAGGGGTGGGTTATAGTCAGTTACAGATTTTTTTTACAAATTCCATATATTTAGTTTAAACGTAAGATCTATTTTTCCATATTTGTTTTACCGTCTTTTACGACGAATGGGTGCGATCCAAATTCAATAACCAATCACAGCGCGATGTTTTTGTTCAAGAGAAAAAACAAACCGATTGCCTTTCAAAATGCTGACAATTGTAGTTAGCGTACGCTCGCTATTGTTTTATTTTGTACGATTTAAGTCTCTAGGAGAAGGTAGTTAAAGACCATTTTCTTATGAAATCTTCAGTAAATTCCATTAACAAAAACATCGCATGGTTTGCAGGATTTGCAGGTTGCAACGTGTTACGTGTTGACAGTTTGATCATCGCAGATCATTGATTTGACATATTATTTAAAGTTCGTTAAATGTATAATTAATATCTATTAGATTTGTTGGATCATTCTGTTATTTTGCGGTGTCAGTGTAAGCGTCTTTCGTAAGCCGTTGATACCATACGTCAGTGTTTAGTGTTTGTTCGCTCAATTTGGTGTTTGTTCACTCAACACGGGAAATGCAAGGTACAAATTTGAGGTTATATTCTTATTAGTCAGAAGCTGTAGATGCTATTCTTGTGTTGTACGTTGTACGTTGCCATGAGAACGTATTTGTATTTGCTTTTTCTATTAATATTCGCGTTGGGTATATACATAAACGCAGTAAATCTCAAGAATGTCTAATGGATCTAGTTCAGCTAAACCACCCGCATTGTCTCGTAACCTATATTTTAAATCATGGTACGGGCACAAACAAACAATTCTTTGTATTATTTTAAAGCATAACTTGCAAAAAGAATTTTTCCTAAAAATAATTAAAATAGCACTACAATTTTATGTTTACCCAATAGATTCAGAGAGTATAGGGCTCCTGGCGATTCTCTCTTTAAAAAAAGGAGTGTGAGAGCTACCGCCAGGTCACTTGGAAAAGTTACACCCTTTTCATGTCTTGATTTTATTTGATAAATTAGTGTAAAAAAAATAAAATTAAATAAAAAAAATAAAAAAATTGGGGTGAACGAATTTTTTATCAAAATAAAAATGTAGGGGGGGGGGGCGCCATCGGTACCTACTGCACAGGGCGCCCGATTTCGTAGATCCGGCCCTGAGTATAAACTACAAAATCATCATATTTTTTGGGAAGATTCCTGTCCTGTCTTTGTTATGAAGCAATTCTTAAAAATGTATTATTCCGTCAAGTACTTTAAAAAAATGATAATGTTGGCGACACTCTCAGGATTTTTGGTGTCTAGGCGAGGCGCGAGAGGGCGTTGTTCCGGTTCCGCACACTTTGATTTCGAAGCGAGAAGAGCGGCCCGCTTTGGAATCGACGAGTCACACATTGCGAGTAAAATATGCTAATTGTACGAAAAAGAATTTAAGAAAGTATACGCGGGCGACAATGGATTTTTAGTGAAATCTTATTAATGGTTTTCAAAGAAAAACCCTCAAAAATCGCGAGTGAGATCGTGTTTAATCGAGTCGGGAATAATTCGGCGGCATGTTATTGTGGCCGGGGCTCACAAAGAGTAATCGGGAGTGAGCAGAGCCATCCTGTCGGTAACAAGTAGTGTACGCTGGCAATAATCATTTTCCCGCGGCCGACAATCCCGTGGTGCTCGCCATTTTTGGAGAACTCGCGCCGTAAAGGAGTAAGAGTGTCGCCACCATTTGCAATAGGACCGATAGTCAGGAGAGGTTCATGGGTCCCCACCATCGGTGATCGTTCGGCTCCAGAGCCGAGGCCAGGAGAGGAAGCAGGAGGATCGGCATCCCGCGGAGGGTCATAGGATTCCGCCTGCCACAGTCGAGCGGAGTTTTACCGATTGATGGAGAGAGTTTGGGCCTCCCAATCGGTAGAAATTCACACCAGGCGTCTCCGGGAGAGGCCACAAGGGCCTCCAACTCGCAGCTGCAGCCCGGGGGGGGGTAAATTGTTAGATAGTTAGAATTAGGTTGATTCAAGGTCCCGGGTGAGTCCTTTTTATATGTCATTTATTAACAGTTATTCCTTTAAACAATATACTAAGCTTATGTTCATTTAAAAGTGGGTTTTAATGGCAATAGCCCAACACCCCACTCCTTTCCAGGGATGATACATTAGGAATGCCCACGCCGTGAAGGGTGAGTCTCATGCTTGCCGCAGATTGACATTCTTCGACTGTATAGTCGAAGATTGGCGTCCAAGGTTCCATTCGAATCAAAGTTGATTTGGGGTGAGCGGAGGTGAGATGAAGTATTTGATTGGCATCTGCGCCTTACAGATTTTCAATACTTCGTTTGTATGGAAACACTATGATATGAAACAAAAATACGATATCATTATAACAATGGCGCCTCAAGCGTTTGTTTTGGGCTCGATTTTGTAACATTCCTGGATTGTTCTTTTGTCGTCCGTGGTGTACACAGGGTAGTATAATTATGCTTTGTATAATATTCATCTGTTCAGCCGAATTTCCTGTTTGCATTTACTCGCATGTTCATTGAAACGCAATGTTATTGTATTCCATAACCTAAAATGCATTGTCACTTTCATTTTGTATGTTTAAAGCATAGAAATCGGCCATAGACAATGGAGAATGTGCTACATAGAGCTACATAATTTTTTTTCATTTCGGAATCAATCAGTGCTTGCTGCTACAAGAATACCTCGGATTGTCTATGACGGTTTCTTGTTGACATTTTTACCTATGGCTTGAGCTAATGTCAAAACACAGCTGTGTTTACATGTTAAAATACCTGATAGCCGAAAACAAATCAATTTATTTTGTGTTTAAATAGTAATGGAGGCTTATTATTGAAGATTATTCAATTGTTTAAAATATTTATTGAGATTTTTAATGACAATGCGAGTGATTTGTTTTTGCTTCGAGTGGAAAATTTGTCTAAAGCCCTGTCAAAACCTACTGTAATTATACTTGTAAAATGTTTATTTACTAATGTCTAACTGACGTTTTAAATTTTCATTTAAATGAGCTACTTACATATTAATTTAAATGAAAATTTTTATTTTTTTTTAAATGAGCTACTTACATATTAAGTTAAATGAATTTTTTTTTTATGAGCTACTTACATATTAATTTAACGGAAAAAAAAAATTAATTTAAATGGGCAACATACACATTTAAAAAAAAAAAAAGAATATAGCAATAACAACAACACCGTACAATTACAACGTACATTAGCAGCAATAACAATAACAACAACATCAAAAACAAAGAATATAGTAATTTTTTTTTCTTTTCTTCTATTTCTTTTCAATTGTATTTTCGTGTCAAGCTTTTTACATTACCGTTACAATGTCTACTCCGATTCCAAATGTAAATAATGCATCCAAGGATGATCTTATAAAGGAATTAACTTCACGATCCATCGAACCGGAGGGCACCGCCCAAGCGTTGCGTTCACGAGCGCGCGCCTATAACAAAACTATGAAGAAATCATTAAATGTGGTTCTGGAGGAAAGTGATTCGGATCTAGATTCTGACAATGAAACAGAGGAGAAGGTCACGGTTATTAAACATACCAAGGTTATTTATAAAGACTCATCATCGCGGGGGCTTACAAATTGGGATGTCAAGTACGATGGTAAAAGCTGCGTGAGAGATTTTCTGCTTTTGGTCGAAGAGCGTTGTAGGACACGCAACATTTCTCATAAAGACTTAGTTAAATCTTTCAGTGAAATTTTAGACGGGTTAGCACTTCTATGGTATAGGTCAATTTATAGTCCAGACTTAGAATGGGATGACCTATCCAGCTTATTAATAAAACAATTTGAGGGACAGGATAGGCAATTAGATCTGGAAAATGAGATCCTAAATTATAAACAGCCCAAGGGAATGTCAGTTTTAGAATTCACTTTGAGACTTAAAGCGCTTAACAATAAATTGGATTGTAAAATTCCTGAGGTTAAACTTTTGCGGATAGCCATGAAAGCATTGTTGCCTATGTATGCTAACTTGATGTCATCCAGAGATTTTAGTTCGTTTGAGGAACTTACGAGGTGCGCTGCTAAACTCGAGTCGTACACTGAGGCCTCAACGTCCTCAGCAATTCCAAAATTAGTAGACACTCAATATAAGTCCGGTAACTTTAAAAAATTTAATTCGTTCTCCAATAGTTACAATAAGCCTTTCAATAATACAAACAATTACAAGACATTCAATAATAATAACAATAATAATAATTTTAACCCTTCTAGGAATTCTAAACCTACGGCGAACAATATGAATAATTTTTCTAAACAGGATACAATAAATCAACAAAATAAATCTCTTGATTGTACTTACTGCAAAATCAAAGGTCATTCAATAACAAATTGTTGGAAAAAAGATAGCGATAATAGGAAACCACATGTTAGTAGTATTAACAATAAGAAATATACTAAAGATCCAAAAAACTAGAAACGAGTCAATCTTACCGCGCCCCTTCTTGTGCACAAAGAAAGAGGGAGTGGAAGCGTTGGCTCCGCCTAGTGCAACAATTCCTTTCTAGCCCGTCTCCTCAAGCGGTGGACGCACTGCCACAGGAGAAGGATAGTACAGAGGATGAGCGTCCTTATGCCGACATTTTTGTTCTAAATAATAATTATAAAGCATTGCTAGACAGTGGTGCTTCTTTGTCATGTTTAGGGGGGGATAGTTATAAGATATTTTTAGATTTAGGAGTAGAATTAGTTAAAGTAGATTATAGCGTTACAACAGCTGACGGCTCGAGTCAGTCTGTTCTGGGTACTATTACTTTGCCGGTGACGTACAATACAATCACAAGGCAGGTTGTCTTTTACGTCATTCCATCATTATCACCTAATTTTATTTTGGGGGTCAACTTTTGGAAGCAGTTTCGAATCGCACCGGAACTGTTTCCAGACGTGCACGAACCTGACCATGCGGGTCACATTAATGAATTACGAGCAATTCGCCCTGCTTCTTCATTATCGGTTTCCGAAAGCAGAGCTCTTTCGAAAATTGTTAGTAAATTTGACTCTATTTCCTATGAAAAAAAAGGTTTGGGTTTAACACATTTAGTGAAGCATAAAATCATTACAACTGGTCCTCCGATTAAGCAGCGCTACTATCCTCTGTCTCCGGCTAGACAACGTCAACTCGACGCGGAAGTGGACGAGATGCTCAGTTTAGGAGTAATCCGCCCCTCTCGATCGCCTTGGTCTAGTCCCGTGATTATGGTACAAAAGAAGGATGGTACGGGGAGATTTTGCCTCGACTCCAGAAAATTAAATAACGTAACGATCAGAGACAGTTACCCATTACCTCATATCGCACGGATCTTAGACAAACTGGGTGGCGCAAGATACGTATCTTCAATAGATTTGAGTAAGGCGTTTTGGCAGGTAGCGCTGGATAAAGACTCCTGCGAGAAAACAGCATTCGTCGTTTCGGGCCGTGGACTCTTCGAATTTACTCGTATGCCGTTTGGGTTAAAAAATGCACCCAGTGAACTCCAAAGACTGGCTGACGCCTTGTTTGGACCAGAATTTGATGATAACGCCTTCTGTTATCTAGACGATTTAATTTTAATTTCGGAGGATTTTGATTCTCACATTAAACTACTTAACAAAGTTTTTGAAAGACTGAGAGATGCGGGCCTCACTACAAATCAAAAAAAATCTGAGTTCTGTAGATCAGAGCTTAAGTACTTGGGATACTTAGTAGATTCACAGGGACTTCGCACAGATCCGGTGAAAATTGAAAGCATAAAGGATTTTCCAATTCCAAAAAACGCGAAAGGAATCCGAGCTTTCCTTGGCCTTTCAGGGTATTTTAGACGTTTTATCAAAGGCTTCTCGAGTATAGCCGCTCCATTGACGAAGCTTACTGGTTCAAAGAACGGTGTCAGTAACTTCAAATGGACACCAGAAGCTGAAAAAGCTTTTAACGATTTAAAACAAGCCCTTATAAGTGCTCCGGTTTTAAGCTGCCCAAACTTTTCAGAACCGTTCGCGATACATTGCGACGCAAGCTCCGTAGGAGTGGGGGGTGTCCTAATACAGAATATAGACGGTGCCGAACACCCGATTGCGTACTATTCACGTTGCCTTAACACTCACGAACGCAACTACGGAATTACGGAGCGTGAACTTTTGGCAGTGCTGGATTCAGTAACGCACTTTAGACCCTACATTGAAGGAGCTCATTTTACGGTAGTTACTGACCACTCAAGCTTGAAATGGCTAGGGTCCTTGTCTAACCCTAGTGGCCGTCTTGCACGGTGGAGCTCTCGCCTTTCGCAATTTTCTTTTGACGTTGTTCATCGCAAAGGGACACAGCATGTTGTTCCAGACGTACTCTCACGAATGGACCTTGCCGTATTATCAGGTGTGGACATTGATAATACAAAGGATACGTGGTATTTGAAAGCTTGGAAAGGATGCAAAGAATTCCCACAACGATTCCAGAACTTTCAAATACGTAATAATGAATTGTTCAGACACACAAAGACTCGTCTAGCTCTGTGCGAGGATACTGCCTGGAAAAAAGTAGTTCCGCAAGAAGGTAGACAGGCAATTCTATCTAATTTACACGAATCTTCGCGAGCTTGTCATCCTGGGGTATTCAAAACCTACAAAAAGGTGCAATTGCGTTACTATTGGCCTAATATGTACAAGGATGTTAAGCAATTTGTTAATCGTTGTACAGTCTGTAAGGCCCACAAAATAAGTACAGCCCCACCTAACGGAATCTCCTCAAACCCAAAAAAGGTCACAAGACCCATGCAAATGTTGTCGATAGATTTAGTAGGTCCTTTACCTAGGAGTTACTCAGGTTTTACCGTAATCCTATCATGTGTAGACGTTTTTTCTAAATTTACATGGCTATTTCCGCTGCGCAATGGCACCGCGAGAAGCATAATAAAAATCTTAGAAGAAAACATCTTTCTCGTTCACGGCGTACCACGAACTATCGTCTGTGATAATGGTCGTCAATTTGTTTCGAAAGAATTTAAAGAATTACTTAATAGTTATAACATGCCGCCACCATTTTACAATTCATCTTATACGCCTCAAAACAACGTAGTCGAACGTTATAATCAAACCCTGGGCACGGCGTTATCCATCTTAGTTGAATCAGACCACCGAAACTGGTCTAAATTTCTTCCGCAAGTTCAATCAGCGATGAATAACACGGTAAACTGCGCTACAGGTTATACACCTTATTTTCTGATGCATGGTCGGGAGCAGATACTAGACGGTGATCTGCACCGTAATCCAATAGCGGATGAGGAAACCAGTTCGCAAATTGGTGCTCAACCTAAAGTTTATGCACAGAAATTGGAAGAGTTGTCGTCGGTTTATGAGCAAGTCTCGAATGCTCTTCTTAAAGCTTTTCAAAAAGGAGCTGACCATTACAACCTGCGCAGAAAACACATTACCTATCAGGTTGGTGATGTGGTGTGGCGGAGGAATTTTGCGCAATCTAACGCATTGAATTATTTTGCACAAAAATTGGCACCCCGGTTTGTTCAGAACGTGGTAGTAAAGAAAAAATCCAACTTAATTTATACACTTGCAGACTTAAACGGAAAAGTTGCGGGTGATTTTCATGTGAAAGATATAGTAAAATCAAATAATATACCGGTATAGTCTTATTGTGGCAATACTTCGGAGGGTCTGGCCATCCCTACCGAGTACTGCAAATTATCATATCTGTTAGTTAATATTTGATGCTTGGGAGTTTTAACCTGGCCTGATCAACCGAGTTGAAACGACCCGACATGCTGACAGTCTTTTCTCCTGTCATAGGTTCATTTCTACGGAAATGGGTTATTTACTTCGCGGGGGGTGTTTTATAAGTTTGATGTTGGTAATGATATGCTGGTTTGTTTCCTTACAATAACATCCTCAACTCTGGTGCTAATGCTCGAGTTGAGAATGTATTTAAAACTATATATCTGCGAGTGTATGTATAAATTGTCGATAGTATTAAAGATAAAACAGACGCAAATTCGGATGTCGGCTTAACAGATGAATTTATTTAGGTTTTGTTAGTTGTAAGTTTTGTATCCTGAGATACACGGACTTGTCCGCTCTCTATCTCCGTGTGTTTCAGGTATACTTTCTTTTTGTTAGTTGTAAGTTTTGTATCCTGAGATACACGGACTTGTCCGCTCTCTATCTCCGTGTGTTTCAGGCATACTTTCTTTCTGTTAGTTGTAAGTTTTGTATCATGGGATGCACGGACATATCCGCTCTCTATCTCCGTGTATTTCATGTATATCATTTTTAACTATGTGCATAGATGTTATATGCCGTTTTTTTTTTTATGTTTGTACTTACTTAGTAAATACAGAGATACCAGTGTAGTAACTCTTTGTTTTCAAAGTGGATTCGAAATAAAGAATTTAGTTATTCACCTGGAGTGCATTGACACTATTAGACTTGGTTTCATCATTAAGGTTACATAACTTATTACTAAACTTGGGAGTAAATACAATTTTTGTTTTGTTTTCATAGTAAAATATTTAACTATTATTTTTACTCTTTAAACATGGGCTGCATCAGCTAAGCCTCTACTTTTGAAAAAGCGTTTTAATTCTATTAACACTTTATAATACAAAAAAAAATGTTTTGACACTGGTTATGTACTCTTTATTTATAAGATTTTAGAAAACTTATAATGTGGGACGATGTGGTTCTAAATATCCTTCCACATTTTAAGCCAATGTTGGAAATAGTTATATATATATTTGTACAGAATTAAAATGTATACTATTAGTATTGTCCTAAGAGACTTGTACCATTGATATTTTGTACGATATGGATGAACAACGGTTTATAGGGAAAGCCTTAAAATATTGTTCTGTAATTACTGAAACGTCTTCTACACAGATGAACGTATATTAAATGACTGCACTATAATATAGCTGCACATCTATTAACAAATCACACCTTCTAAAACAGTTGGTTGTATACTAAAAAAAAAATTATTTGGCACCATCCGATGCGTTGGTTGTATACCATAAAAAAATTATTTGGCACCATCCGATGCGTTGGTTGTATACTAAAAAAAAAAAAAAATTATTTGGCACCATCCGATGCGGTGGTTGTACACTTTTAAAATTACCTTTACAATGTATAATTGTTGTTGGTTAAATATTATTCACCCAAGGACCGAGTTAGTTAGAATAGATAGAGTTTATTCAAAGTGTGTTGTTATCTCCAACGGAGAAGTAGACTCAGTGAAAAGTGAGGGTTGGCTTGCCTCCCTAATAATAAAGAAAAAGTGATGCCTGATTGGCCTAATCACCCTATTTATGGGTCAGTGAAGCTTTAATGCTAAGTTGTATAGATGTGTTGAGAAGGAGATTATATATATTTATTTTTATACCTATAAGTTTTCATACAATTTATGTTCAAATATGTTTTCTGTTGTAGATGTAACGCTAACGGCAGTCTTCGACATTCGTCAATTTCTCATCACCCGGTATTCCAATACTGTGGGTGCTTGCTGACTCCGTTCACGTAACATCTGCTTAAATTTGTAATTAAGCTACTTTTATCTTAAATTATCTTTAAGTTCGAGAATGGCTGCATCGCAGGCTCAACCATTCGGCTACACGCTCGATGGGTGCGATTGGAGCTGCGGCACACCCATTCTTCGTAAGTTTTGTTATCCGTTAGTAAATAAGTTTTATTTTCCAAATTATGATGCTCATTTATAATGGTTGAATGTTTGTTTTTGTTACTCCTCGGGACCAGTCTAGCCAGTATAGGTTTATATAGGTGTTTTTCAATATTGTTTGAGGGCAAACATTTTCGAGGGAAGGGGGGTATTGTTATGAAGCAATTCTTAAAAATGTATTATTCCGTCAAGTACTTTAAAAAAATGATAATGTTGGCGACACTCTCAGGATTTTTGGTGTCTAGGCGAGGCGCGAGAGGGCGTTGTTCCGGTTCCGCACACTTTGATTTCGAAGCGAGAAGAGCGGCCCGCTTTGGAATCGACGAGTCACACATTGCGAGTAAAATATGCTAATTGTACGAAAAAGAATTTAAGAAAGTATACGCGGGCGACAATGGATTTTTAGTGAAATCTTATTAATGGTTTTCAAAGAAAAACCCTCAAAAATCGCGAGTGAGATCGTGTTTAATCGAGTCGGGAATAATTCGGCGGCATGTTATTGTGGCCGGGGCTCACAAAGAGTAATCGGGAGTGAGCAGAGCCATCCTGTCGGTAACAAGTAGTGTACGCTGGCAATAATCATTTTCCCGCGGCCGACAATCCCGTGGTGCTCGCCATTTTTGGAGAACTCGCGCCGTAAAGGAGTAAGAGTGTCGCCACCATTTGCAATAGGACCGATAGTCAGGAGAGGTTCATGGGTCCCCACCATCGGTGATCGTTCGGCTCCAGAGCCGAGGCCAGGAGAGGAAGCAGGAGGATCGGCATCCCGCGGAGGGTCATAGGATTCCGCCTGCCACAGTCGAGCGGAGTTTTACCGATTGATGGAGAGAGTTTGGGCCTCCCAATCGGTAGAAATTCACACCAGGCGTCTCCGGGAGAGGCCACAAGGGCCTCCAACTCGCAGCTGCAGCCCGGGGGGGGGGGGGTAAATTGTTAGATAGTTAGAATTAGGTTGATTCAAGGTCCCGGGTGAGTCCTTTTTATATGTCATTTATTAACAGTTATTCCTTTAAACAATATACTAAGCTTATGTTCATTTAAAAGTGGGTTTTAATGGCAATAGCCCAACACCCCACTCCTTTCCAGGAATGATACATTAGGAATGCCCACGCCGTGAAGGGTGAGTCTCATGCTTGCCGCAGATTGACATTCTTCGACTGTATAGTCGAAGATTGGCGTCCAAGGTTCCATTCGAATCAAAGTAATCCGGTAAGGTCTTTCAATCTCATCATATGTGCAGTATACGTGCCTCCTGTCTCGCCACCAACGATTTATGATATTTTCTCCAAAAACCTGGAATCTGTATTTTCATCTGAACCAAATAATATGTTTTGTGTATTAGGAGATATGAACCTACCTTCTCTTACTTGGTCATTTTCCGAAGGCTGCAGTCAAGGTCTCGCCTCCTCAAACACGGTTGCATCGCAAACTTTGCTTCAAACAATGTCATTGATGAACTTGCTTCAATATAATTGTATCCCTAACCATAATGAAAAATACTTAGACCTCATATTCTTTAGTCGCGAAACAAATGTTACACGTAGCAACGACCCCCTGCTTTCAGAGGACAGACACCACCCAGCCCTTGAATTCGATATATCCCTCGCTCAACCAAAAATCAATAACAAAAAAGAGCGTAAGCGCAATTTCAGGAAAGCTGATTATACTCAGATTAATAACGACATTAATTGTATTGATTGGTTATCTGAAACCGCAAACTTATCAGCCGAAGAAGCAGTAGATCGATTCTATTTAATAATAAACAATGTAATTGATAAGTTCGTTCCAATATTGGCACGACGAAATGACAAATTCCCCATATGGTTTACTCCCGAACTTATTAGAATATCACGGAAAAAAGATAAAGTTTGGCTCAAATGGAAGACATATAAAAGTCTTTCTGACTACCGTAAATTTTCCTTCTTACGTGCTACACACAAAAAATTGGCTAGTGAATCTAGAAAATTATTTTTTGACAACATCGAAAGTTCATTGCAAAATAATATCAAATGTTTTTGGTCATACATATCCTCATTAAAATCATCTGACGGATATCCTGCTACTATGTCCTTCGAAGGGCACAAATCTAATGATGCCCAAGAAATCTGTAATATGTTCTCTGAATTCTTTAAGTCAACTTTTGAACCCTCCTCTATCAATGACACAATTAATATCGACCAACTTGAGGCCATTTGGGACTCTGAACTTACGCACATTCACACTATTGAACTAACGGAACAAGAAGTCCAATCAAGTTTAAAGTCGTTAGATATAAACAAAGGTGCGGGTCACGATGGAATACCGGCATATTTCCTCAGATCTGCTGCGTCATCACTGTATGTTCCACTTACCATAATTTTTAATAAATGCCTGAGTGACGGGGTTTTCCCTGATAGGTGGAAGTTGGCTTATATTATACCAGTCCACAAGAGTGACTCACGTCAAAAAATCGAAAACTATAGGCCAATATCCATTCTCTCGGCGATCCCTAAACTCTTGGAAAGACTTGTCCATGATAACATATATCCCCAGCTTGCCGCCAAAATCACAGAACAACAACACGGGTTTGTAAAAGGCAAATCTACCATGAGTAATTTACTAATTTACTCAAATTTCTTATTCACTAGCATGGATCGAGGCCACCAGGTAGATGCAATATACTGCGATTTCAAAAAAGCTTTCGACAAGGTTGACCACCTTATTCTTATTAAAAAAATAATGTTCAACGGAATTAGGGGAAACTTATTACGTTGGTTTATCTCATATTTGACAAAAAGACAGCAAGCTGTATCATTACGAGGACATACTTCTACGTGGGAACCAGTTACTTCTGGCGTGCCACAGGGGTCAATCCTGGGTCCGCTGTTATTTATACTTTTTATTAACACTGTTACTAAATGTTTCATGCATTGTTTATTTCTTTTGTACGCCGATGATATAAAAATATTTGCCATTGTTAGGAATTTAAACGATTGTCTGCTCATCCAAAGCGACTTAGTAAGGTTCGAAGCGTTTTGTAATGAAAACAAAATTTACCTAAGTTACAACAAATGTAAACAAATAAGCTTCACTAAAAATCACAACGCTATTATACACAATTATTGTATTGGTAATTATTTACTCGAGCGCGTTTACTGTATAAAAGATCTAGGGGTACTTTTTGATTCTAAACTCCATTTCGATGCGCACATTGAGAATATTGTGAATAAAGCTTACTGCATGCTAGGATTCGTCATCAGAAACAGCCGCGAATTTCGAAAACCGGAAACTTATCTTCTACTTTACTACACGCTGGTCCGCTCTCAACTTGAATACTGCACCTCCATATGGACACCACTTTACGGTGTCTATAAAGACAACATTGAAAGTATTCAAAAGAAATTTCTGCAATACCTCAATTACAGAATGAGCGCACCTAAACGAGGGTACATAAATATGCTCTCGAATTATAACGTCTCCACTCTAACTAACCGGCGAACATTCCTTGACCTCATGACTCTATATAAAATCTGCAACAACATTATTGACTGTCCTGACCTACTGAAACTAATAAACTTCAAAATACCACCCAGAGTAACAAGGCTTAACGACTTATTCCACATTAGTCGGACGCGTACAAATGCTGGTGTCAGGGATCCAATCAGAAGAATGTGCGAATCGTTTAATCAAAATCAAAACCTCAAGGATTCCGACTTATTTTTTGATACACGCAGCACCTTTAGTAGAAAACTAAAGGCTGTTTTCCTACAAAGCACAATAACTTAGACATTACTTGGTTTATAATTTTAACTACCTCTCTTTTTTTAAATTTATGTATGACATTATTTTTTATCTATATATTTTTGGTCTTACCATCAAAATTTCAAAAATAATCTGTAAACTTTATAAGGATATTGCGCACATTTTTAAACTTTATAAGGATATTGCGCACATCTCTCTATTTTGTAAAATAATATTCTTATGTATATTCTCCTTTCATATACTCTTTTCAGTATTTAAAAGTAAAAAAATTTGCATATGTTTTCATCTGCTGTTAACGTTAATTCGTGAGAAATAGTTTCATCTGCTGTTAATGTTAATTAGTGAGAAATAGTTTGGATGCAGGTGAATTCTCTATTAATTGTTTTATATATTCTTGTCAATTGACATCTGTGTCTGTATTTTCTCCTTAAATAAATAAAAAAAAAAAAAAAAAAAAAAAAAAAAAAGTTGATTTGGGGTGAGCGGAGGTGAGATGAAGTATTTGATTGGCATCTGCGCCTTACAGATTTTCAATACTTCGTTTGTATGGAAACACTATGATATGAAACAAAAATACGATATCATTATAACATCTTCTTAGACCAGACTGTAAGTCTGCAACGTGCGGATTTAGGAAGTCTTCAGTATTCCGTTTATCCGCAATGTCCTCTGAATCCACTGAGCCAACTTTTTCGGGTGAGTCCTTAGATACAATATCTTCATTTAGAGATGCATTTTATAAAAGAGCATGCCTTACTAATAGTATTACGGATTGGGATAACTACAAAAAAGCGAGAAACAAATACTCTAAAGACATAAAAAGAACGCATAATGAGTACATAAAAAATAAAATAAACTCAGAAGAAGGGGATCCCGAAAAATTTGGAAAAGCATAAAAGAATCAGTACATGGCGAAAACAAAGACGACATAAAAATAGTAAACTTTCCAAAAGAGATAAACGAAGAAAACATGGCTAATAACTTTAATAAATATTTTATTGAAAGTATCATTCAAATTAACAAATTAATACCCAATATTGCTGTTAACCTCACAAATGATAATATCGACCCAAACAAAGAATCATTGGTCTTCAGAAAAATAAATGCAGAAAATTTATTTAACATTTTAAACAAAATAAAATCAAAGAATAGTTCAGATGGATTAACTATTAGTAAAATAAGAGATGCTTTTCCAGTAATTGGATCTACTCTATTAAATATTATCAATGAGACGATTGAAGAAGGAAAATTTCCACAGTCATGGAAATTATCAACTATTATACCGGTTCCAAAGGTTAAAAATACCAGAAAATGTGAAGAATTTCGACCAATCAACACTTTACCAAAATATGAATATTTTATACCAAGAGCAATCAGGATTCAGATCTAATAACTCATGTGAAACAGCATTAAACGTATTAGTTGAAGAATGGAAGGAAGGAATGAATAGTAATAAATATATCTTAGCAATATTTTTGGATTTTCAAAGGGCATTCGAAACTATAGATCGAGAAATACTGATAAAAAAGCGTTTTTCATCTGTAGCCATTAAATTAATAGAAGAGTATTTGAAAGATAGAAAACAGATAACAAAAATTAATAATCAGTTTTCGAAACCAATGGAAAATAAATAAGAAGTACCGCAAGGGTCGGTCCTTGGACCTCTATTGTTCATACTCTATATTAATGACATGGTGAAAATATTTTCAAAATGCAAAGTACGACTATTTGCCGATGATACACTAATACACTTAATTGGAGATAACTATGAAGAACTAATAAATATTTTAAATAATGAGCTAAACAATGTATCAAGATGGCTAAAAATTAATAAGCTTAAATTAAATACAAAAAAAAACAAAATGTATGGTGATCGAATTATGGTCGAATTATGATCGAAATGTATGGTGATCGAAGAAGACATCCAGTGAAAGCAAAATTAAAATTGATGGTGAAATTATTGAAAATGTTACTGAAATGAAATATTTAGGAGTTATATTAGACTCCAAACTAACATTCAACTAGCATGCTGAATATACACAAAAGAAAATGGGAAAAAAATATCTTTTTTGGGAAGAATTCGGCCAAAACTATCTAGTAAAACTGCAATCACTATCTACAATTGGATTATTGCTCCACATTTATTTTTAACTATTGCTCAACTATCCTTTTCCTATGTAACGAACGAGAACAAAATAAGTTTCAAATTCTCCAAAACAGGGCAATGAGAATAATATTACGGCGGAATAGATTTTCAAAAGTAAACAAAATGTTAAAGGAACTGAATTGGCTAACCGTGAAACAGATGCTGACCTTGGATACGATGATATTTATACAGAAAATAATTAACAACATTTTACCAAAATACTTTTCAAATAAAATTGTATTCAACAAGGACATTCACAGACATAACACAAGAACATGCAAAGAAATCAGGCTTCAAAAAAAGGATAAGGCGAATACGCAGAACAGTTTGCTGTACAAGGGGATGAAGTTGTATAACAAGCTACCAGAGACTTTGAAGTCCACACCAATTGGAAAAGTTCAAGACGTATTGTAGGAGCTACATAAAATTACATAAAATTTAGTTTGCAATATGAAATATTATAATTAATTAGAAATTTGTAAACTTAAATGTACAAATTACTAAAATAAAATTAATAAATAATAAATAAATAATTTATTGAGGAACATTCATCTTCCGCTGCAGGAAAGAAAGATCCTCTTGAATTATCCTGATTCCCTGTGAGGATTGAAACTCCTTTCTCATTCTCAGAGAAAATGACATCTCTTGATGCAAAAATACAATTATTGTTAGGGTCATACACACGATAAGCCTTGGACAGAAGACTATATCCCATCATAATGCATGGTTTTGATTTAGGATCTAACTTTTTTCGGTGTGCATCCGGAATGTGTGCATAGGCTTTGCAGCCAAATACCCTTTACATGTTTTACACTAGGTTTTCTTCCTGACCACATTTCCTCGGGAGTTTTATCCACATTTTTGCTGGGCGAACGATTCATCAAGTAGACTGTAGTGAAGACTGATTCAGCCCAAAAAATATTTGGGAGGTTAGCTTCAAAAGACACCTGGCACGCTCCAGGATTGATCTATTCAGTCTTTCTGCCCGACCATTCTGTTCTGGTGTATATGGAACTGTGGTTTGGTGTTCAATACCACAATCACGCAGGATTTTGTCTAATCGCTTGTTGCAAAATTCACCTCCATTATCAGTAGGAAGAGTCTTGATTCTCTTTCCAGTTTGCGTTTCAACATGTTTTTTAAATGTTTCAAAATACTCTGCCACCTGATCTTTTGTCACAAGAAAATATACAAAGGATTTACTACTGAAATCATCCAAAAAAGTGAGAATATATCTAGAGCCAGATAATGAATTTGTCTGCATTGGTCCTACAAGATCTGAGTGGATCACTTCAAGTAGTCTTGCAGCTCTAGAGTTGCTCGATTGGAAAGGCAACCTGTGGCCCTTCCCTTTCACACAAACTTCACATACATCTGGTGGGTTACACGAGGAAAACTGAATTCCATGAACTAATCCATTTTTCAATTTATTTAAACTGTCATAATTTAGGTGGGCCATTCTTCTGTGCCAAAGAGTGCTATCATTAGCTTTTGTTTGAACAGCGAAGCCAATATTGCTTTGCACATTCAATTTAAATAAATTAAATAAATAAAAAGTACACAACTGACGCACTCTGACTCCCACAACTGACCTCCCACAACTGACGCACTGTCCCGCTCTAATTTACTGTCTCTTTTACAATTTGTATATATATATGTATATTTCCCTGTATTTGTCAGTATTTTATATTCAGTCCTGATGATGGTACGGAGGTACCGAAACCGGTAGACGGAAGAAATATCAATAAAGTGACGTAAAACAAAGTGTTTTCTTTTTATTTATTTTTTAAAATGTCAAGTCACAATGTGTTTGCTTCTTTTGAAAAATTTATATAAATTATTCACTAGTGATGCTGTTCCAATTATTTGATTGTTACGATTTAAAATTTTTGCTCCAGTTGAATTAAAAAGCACAGAATTACCTTTGCTAACAATTTTACTAACAGATAGCAAATTTACTTTCACTTGTGGAACATAAAACACATCACTTACATTTATTGTTTCTCCACAAGATGTGATTAATTGCAGGTTTCCAACTGTGTCGCTGATCATTTGATCACCATTGGCAGTAATGATACCTAACTGGGAAGATTTTTTGATTTTATTTAATAAATTATTATCAGTCATTGTTAAATGTGCAGAAGCCCCCGAGTCGAGAAACCATTCATCAGCTGATTTAGAAGTCACGGAAAAAGCAGTGTACGTTGAACTTTGTTTGTTTCCACAGTTTTTTGTATGAAATGTCACCTCACAGTTTCGGGTAGAAGTGTGTCGTTCCGGCCGGAACGAATCCAAAGATTCCGAGTCCGAATGCGTTTGATTCGTTCCGAGTCCGCAAAATGTTATGAATCAGTTCCGGAGTCGCTCGCACTCGGGAACGAGTGACAGAGTGAGAGTAAAGGAATCACTAACGGGAGGAGGTACGCGGCGCGGGCCGGGCGGCGTTGATTTGCTCTAGCAGGGTGGTCTTACTCTCTCACTCGGGTACGAGTGAGAGAGTGAAAGTACAGGAGCCACTCAAGGGAAGAGGTGCACGGCGCGGGCCGGGGCACAGTGTACCGCTCTAACCGGTCACGAAAACATTTTTCAAAAGGAAATAGCATTATCTCGTAGTCAAAATATAGCAATGACCATTGCTTTTTCCTTTTGTCGGAGCAAATTTGCTTTCCGGCAAGTTTGCGCCGGCGATAATTTTTTTTTTTTTTTTTTTTTTTTTTTTTTTTATTAATAATAGAAGGTACATAAATTACAAATAAATTTTATACAGTAATTAATTACATAGTAGAATATTTGATGTACCCCCATAATTAAGCAAGGCTTGTGTGTATGGGGGGGTGTTATTGTATTGCTTTTTTAATATCATTCAGTTTAAGTTTTCAGTATAATTTTTTAGGTGAGTTTTAAAACTTTTTATATTGGTATTCATGTTTCTAATTTTTTCTGGTAATGAATTAAAAAATTTTGCTCCGAGATATTTATGAATTATTTGTTAAATTACTTATTTTAAATTACTTGTTTTATGAAGATCATTTTTTAAACACAAGGTACAAGGACTCCATTGTTCGTGAATTTCAAATAAAACGTTAATATTATCTTACACGGTTCTCATAAAGCCGTCAAATGACATTACTTATCTCAAACAGATTATTATTAGCTATATAAAGATAAGATTTCTCGAAATAATAATCTCGCAATAAATAATAACATGTTAATGTAAACACACACGCCCAGCTGGCAGCAACGGCTCGACACTAACACATAAACACATTGAAGTGCATCACGAGGTGGCAAAAAAGTTCAATGTTCGATGAGATTTGAAAGGGTCATTGTGATAGAAAATGTAACTAAAAAATAAATGTAATAAAAATGCTTTACTGTTAAAGGACATTGTAGAAAACATTCGGTTTTATAAAATTAATACTTTACTTCGAACATTTACTAGTAAATTAACTCCCGCTTTTGTTGAGAACACCAGATGGTGAGTACCATTTAAATAATAATAAATATATCATCTAATTATGTTTAATTTTTTAAATCCCAAATAGGTTTCAATGATATAATATTACAGTTGACAGCATTTATTTTTAGGTCAAGACTAAATCACTGTTTCAGTATTTGATGATTTACAAACATTACTCGACTCATTAATTGTTTCCGATTCCAGGTAAATAAACTGAAGTAAAGTTCATTCACAACTCCTACTTTTACTCCTCGTATGTTATTATGATTCCCCAACTCCGTAACATTCCACGATTCCGCCGAGTACGGCGAGTCAAGCTGAATCAACTCTCAGCATTAAATCAGCAGGAGTCAAACTGAGTTTGGTTCCGGCCGATTCAACGACTCCGGCTGAGCGCCACAATGAGTTTGAGTCTGGCGGAATCAACTCTCGGCATTGAATCAGCAGGAGCCAAACTGAGTTTGGTTCCGGCCGATTCAACGACTCCGGCTGAGCGCCACAATGAGTTTGAGTCTGTCGGAATCAACTCTCGGCATTGAATCAGCAGGAGCCAAACTGAGTTTGGTTCCGGCCGATTCAACGACTCCGGCGGAGCGACACAATGAGTTTGATTCGGCGAGTCCGGTGGAATCGCCGGAATCAAAGGAGCGAGTCCAGTGAATCGAGTCCACCCAGTCGATTCGGGGTCCGGAATCGATTCCGTAAAATTAGTGAATCGACACACTTCTAGTTTCGGGCTATATGACCATTTCTGTTGCATCGGTAACAGCGGGATCCCTTTTTATAATCTGCAGGGTTGGGAGTAATTATTTCCTCCGATCTGTTTCTGGATGAACTGTTTTCTGCCGCCTCTCTGGAACTGTGACTACCCGATCCAGAAATATGTATTTTACCCATCTAGGCGAGCCAGATCCGTACATAGCAATGTCTTTGGGATTTTCTAATGTTGAATTATTATGCGAAACATCTTGTAGCAATTTTGTCTTTATTGCATCCCCAGTCACTTTTATTCCAGAGCTCTCTATGCCCATAATCATGGGGGTGTACTTTTCTGGAAGCCCCGCAAGAAGAATGGTACCTATCCATTCATCATCAACTTTCAAACCAATATTAGTCAATTTCAGGGCAGTAGTAATAATTTTATCGACGTAATCTTCAACAGACTTACAGTTTTCTAACTTTGTTGTAATTAGGGTCCTTAGTAACTCGACGCGCCGTGTAAAGGTCTTACACGGCGCGTAAGCAAGGATCATACTGAACTGAACAAACGCAACGCGACGCAACGTTCCTGTCCCGTTCACACTGGCCGACGTACGTACGCGTCGCTGTGACCACGTGACAAGGGGTCTCTGGTTGTGCGCAGGCGCGTTTGATTTGACACATTGACATTTATTTTTTAGGTTATGGTTTATGTGAATTCCATTATTTATGTGTGATTCTTTTCTCAGCAGACGACAGCTTTGCCATGTCTTCTGAAAGCGAATTTGAAGATGATTTGCTACGATTATTATTATTACATCAATATTCTCGTAAAAAGAAAAATAAAAAAGTGAAAAGAAGTATTTGGGTCCACAACATTAACAAACAAAGAGAAATGTTTGGAGAGTTCCATACTTTAGTAAAGGAACTAGAATCTGATGACGAACGATTCTTCGTGTACTTCCGTATGAGTAAAGTGGTATTTGAAGAGCTTCACAGCATAATTGAATATGTCATAAAAAAAGAAAACACACATCTTCGAAAGTCAATTGGGACCAGAGAAAGACTGGCATTGTGTTTGATTGACATTCATTATAGGGGTATAATATTGAAAATCATGCCATGAATGGCTGAAATTTCTTCCTAAGTTGCACTGCGTATGCAGAATCTCTATAATCCTGTAATTTGATTTTATAAATAACTTCGTGCCGTCTAAAAGCATCAATAAACTGTTCGTCATCCATTTTTTAATAATATGTGTCAAAAAAACAACCATAGATATAGAGAAACAACTTTAGATGCTCAGATAACACCAAAAAGATGTAAAATCATCTCGTAGTAGGCGTGACCATACCCCCTCCACCTTCCACATGGCCCACGCCGATCTGGCTGTGGCAGATCAACGTCGCGTAGGGGGCGTCGGTTTGCGTTGCGTGGAGCTAGTCTGATTCTAAAGCACCCGTTTCCATAGAAAATGTGTGGATGGTAAGCAGTCCAGATATGGAAATGGTGACGTCTACCCACGTGGCGTGGCGTTGCGTGGGCTTAGTGTGGTTTTACCTTTATCGTCGTTAAGCAGTAGCAAGATTGTCCCAGGCTTCTTTCGCGGTTGTAGCAGACTGGACATGAGCATAGTTAACCAATGACGTTACATATGTAGTTAACAGGTTCAATCAACAAAACAATCTTGGAACGACATTTTCTAACCCTTTTCTGGTCGATTCCGTACCTTCGACACATTCCCACAATTCCTGGTCTTCTAAATATGCTTGAGCAGCAAACTTCCAGATGTCATAGTTCTCACGGCCCCTCAGCTTTTCAATAGGGAGTTGGAACGACATTGTTCGATTCAAATATTAATCACGATTTTATACTAAAAGTCATTGATCACAACACAGTGTCTTTAAGCATGATGTGGCCCATAACCTGTTAGTTTGTAATTAAATAGACTCAATTATAAGGTACAGACGTATTTTATTGTCAGGTAAACAATACACTAGTTGACTCAATTTCAAACAGAAGAAAAAAAACAAAAGAAGATTGTTCCGGAACTATCAGTGTTGCCAGCATCAAATATTCCAACAGATCTCTTTCAATATTGGTGGATTTAGTATGGTACCGGAGATTAACTTGCCTAAAAATGTTATCCTAAAAATATTTTTCGGCGGGCTTCTAGGGTGTTAAAATCGAGCATTCCTGTTAAGAACAATGATGGATACCTTTTTTGCACTTTTTCTATTTCTAGGATACGGTTTTGTTCAGAAGGGGCCCAAATAATGGAGCTATATTCCAGGATGCTGCGGACAAGTGCTTCATATGTTCTCCATATTGCAAATCCATTAGTAAATGATCTCGCATTACGAAGAACAAATCCAAGCATTTTATTGGCGAGGGACACAATGTCAGATATGTGAAATTTGAAAGAGAGATTTCCTTCGAAAATCTTCGGTTGCAAAAATTCGGTTGCGAATCTCGTTTTTGCGTGTTAATATATTTTTATTAATGTGGTATGGGAATAGAAGTGTATCTTTGGATCTTGTAAATGTAACGACACTGCATTTCTGGATGCTGAAAGATAAGTTATTTAATTCCGACCATTTGACAAGAGAATCCAAATCATTCTGCAGAAGAATAGTGAATTTAAGAAATGTTGATATTTTCTGGGTCACTAGCAGGATATTTCAAAATGGCTCACTAATGTCATAATACCTCCCGGTGTTATTTTATAGCATATTTAATACGTAAAACACAGACACGTCGACATAATATTTGATTTATGGTGAGCATTCGATTATTGCTTTCCTCATTATCTCAAAACTTAGTATTTGGACATGTCTGACTAATCAACTCGAAGATCGACAGTATTACTTTTAGCTAATGTGTAGGTTCATACTAGGAAAATCAAACGCTTACTAGTTTTTAATAAATATTATTCTTTATTGATCCAACAGTTACCGTGACCGTAATTAACTTCACACAGATAAACACAATGACTATTTTGAGGATGATGAGTGGCGCAAGGCACGTGCAGATCAGGATCGCGTTGTTTTCCTTTTGGGTATTTCTTCGGTCTCGGTCGCTTCTCGTGTGGGGAGTTAATAACTTGTGCGTGATTTTGGTTGTACTCGATCCTGAGCAAGGATCTCTGGTAGCGAGCAGTCTGGTAGTGGTGGCCCGCCTTAACTACGGCTGCCTTTTGATTGTTGGGCGTTTTCCTTGTTAGTTTGTACTGGAGCCATCGGTTTCGTACAATTGGATCTACAGGCCCCCATTTTCTGGATGGTTTGATTGCAGATATCAGTTTCTGAAATAAATACAGTTAAATACAATATATCTTAATTTCAAGTGATTTTAGTGAGAGAACTGTTTTTAAGGTAGGTATGCGTACACTGTGACACTAGATACTTGACACACTCACTAGAAATGTAGACACTGGTGTATGTCACATACGAGACGCTAACCATATTTGTGTCGCTATATTTGTGTCCGGGGTATCTACACCCACTGTTGTTAAGTCAGTTATCTTAATAAAGGACATTGATTTAAACATAGTAACATTTGGATCAAGGACTGGAGAAAAAGAAGTTAGGATTATAAGGTCCTTAACCCTTAAGCCCCGTTTATAATATGAATAAGCGTTAAGAATAGGCCGGGGCCGTAATCCGCAATCCGTAATATTTTAGAACGTCGAACGTCGACACCACTCCCCGGGGGTGACAACCGCCCCGGGTACCACCCATGCTAGCTACGCCACTGCAAATGAATCACAATCGAGTTTGAGCGACTATTCCAACGAATGTGAGCTCCGCCCTGATATCTGTTTTTTTGCTGATTAACTGCATCTGTTGTATCGCAAAATAGTATCAAAGGTGGAGAGGAAGAGGAGTAAGTTAGATGGGTGAAAATAAAATCTATTTTGTGACGTTTAAACTTGATTGGTGCTTGTTTACTAATAAAATCTGAAAAAAAACAACTTTTTGTAGAACTTTAGGGTTATTGCGCCACCTAAAGATGAAGTAAGAATTTAATGATATTTTGTGTACTTTACAGGGTACCTACTACCAAGGCATCCATTGGTAATACATGAAACACGAAATTTGAAAAAAAGTTTTTCACTCCGCCCTAACTTACAATATGTATCTCATCTTTTGAAAGAGCTGCAGCATTATTATGATGCGGAGCGCATGTTTGTTGCCTTTTTTGCCATCACGGTACTGTAATAATAAAAGCATTCAATCTCTTACCTGTATGACTCCATAGCCTTCTTTATGCCATGTGACCCAGGCAGCCCAAATGAGCACGTTTAAGCCAGCCAGGCTGTACATGACCATGATGAGCCAGAAGGACCAGTTCCTCTGACTCCACTCCCTCACGTAGGAGGCCACCTTGGCCACTATGAGCAGCAATAGACCAATTGGGATCACTCCCCACAGCACAAACCACAAGTAGCTTATTTTTGATTTTGATATGAATTCTATGTCTTGTTTGATCGATTTGAAGCCTGAAAGAATGTTTTACAAACATTAAAAAAATTATGTACTTTGTGCTAATGAAATACGGCATTTTCACCTCTTCGCTCTAATGATAACTTTTAATCTAAATACCTATTATGTATCATTACTGAAAATCATCAACACTTTTTTTTAGCAATTTACAAATTGCTCATCAAGAGTTGAATTACCAACTGACTTGAGTTATTTTCGTATGGTTTTTGTATAATGCAGTGCCATATAAAAAGTAGAGAAACTTCTGAAAACTAAAGTAGACAAGAGTGGGCAGGCTACGAAGCACCGCACAAAGAGGAGCACAGAGAGGATTATACTATCTCATTCTCTCACAGTCTAAATCCTAAAGATTTATGTATGCCCATTTAAGGCTCCAAAGACTGATGGGACGGACATGTACACCGAATGCCAAGAAGAAGGTTCTAACAGGACACCCGGGAGGTAAACGAAAGGCGGGCAGACCTAGGCTGAGATGGGTGGATGAAAGTTTCATCATCACAACGCGGCTAAATAAGTTTTCACTTCAAAAATATTCATAAATCGTCAAACTAACTTAAGACTAAAAATAGAATTCTTTTTTATCATAATTCAAAAGTTTATTAAATTTCTTGTTTAATAAATACAGAATAATCAACGTACAACTAAGGTTGGGCTGTATCAAAATGCATCATATTTGATTAGTGACCAAAGGGAAGATCAGCTCTGTTTTGTAGTGTTGAGTACCTCATACAAGAGGCACCTCAAATGTCCCATGCAAACAAGTAAAATGTCCCCCCACCTCACAAAATGTATTTGTACCAGCTCTTTTTCTTTGTATTACTACAAATGTCATGTCACGTTGTCGCGCATGGAACAAATACGAAGGGGGAACAAATATGAGGTGTGAGGTGGTTGGTTTATTGGACAACATTCATGTCATGGGACAAATACGAAGGGGGGACAAATATGAGGTGTGAGGTGGTTGGTTTGTTAGACAACATTCATATCATGTGACAAATATGAAGGGGGGACAAATTTGAGGTGTGAGGTGGTTTATAGGAGTACATTCATGTCATGTCACGTATGGGACAAATATGAGGTGAGGTGTGAGGTGGTTGGTGTATTGGACTACATGTCATGTCACGTTGCCACGTATGGGACATATATGTACGACATTTTTGTATTAGAACCGTGAGGTGGTTGGGGTGAGCCATTCACATATATTGTGAATACCGCACAAGCGTCCCAACTCCTCTCAATTTTTTTTAAATGTATTTTTTTATTCTAAATTACTGTTAAAAGAATACCGCACAAGAGTACCAACTGCTCCAATTTTTTTTTTATATTTTTTTATTGTAAATTAGTGTTATGTGAATACTGCACAAGAGTCCCAACTGCTCAAATTTTTTTTTTTTTTAATATTTTTTTAATTGTAAATTAGTGTTATGTGAATACTGCATAAGAGTCACAGCTGCTCAATTTTTTTTTTTTTTTTAAATATTTTTTTATTGTAAATTAGTGTTATGTGAATACTGCATAAGAGTCACAACTGCTCAATTTTTTTTTTTTATATTTTTTTATTGTAAATTAGTGTTATGTGAATACTGCACAAGAGTCACAACTGCTCAAAAAATTTTTTTTTCTAAATATTTTTTATTTTAACTTATGTATTGTTATTACGTATGTAATTATGCACAAGAGTACCAACTGCTCCAAAAAAATTTTTTTTTATGTAAATTACCGCACAAGGGTCCCAACTGCTCAGATTTTTTTATTTTTTATTCTAAATTATTGTTAAAGGAATACAGCACAAGGGTACCAACTGCTCTAAAAAAAAAATCTTTATAATTTTTTTTTGTATATTATTGTTATGTGAATACTGCATAAGAGTCCCAACTGCTCAAAAAAAATTATTTTTCTAAATATTTTTTATTTTAAACTTTGTATTGTTAAGTGAATACCGCACAAGAGTACCAACTGCTCCAAAAAAATTTTTTTTTTAAAATTTTTTATTGTAAATTATTGTTAATAACAATACTTGGATTTATATAGCGCCGTTTTTGTAAAAAAATCACCTCAAGGGCGCTGATTGTTATGTGAATACCGCGCAAGAGTCCCAACAGCTCCAACCGATTGAGGGAGTGTTAAGATGAGGTGGAGAGGGTTAGTGAGGGGGGATCAGAGGGGGGGGGGGCAGGGGGAGGATCAGAAGTGGTGGAGGGGGGGGGGGGGAGAGGGTGGAAGGGGGTGAGAGAGGGGGGGGGTAGGCCTTTTTTTAATATCCATTTTTCATATAACAAAAATTACAAACACGGGAGGCGGGTATAGGTACCGCCGCCCCGGGAACCTTTTATTATATAACCAACACCTCTGACTAGGGTTCATGATTTCTCGAGCTTTTCAATTTCTCGGGTCTCGAGAATTCTCGAGGCTAATTTCTCGGGGCTTCTCGGGTTGCCGAGAAATTCACATTTACGTACGTTTTCTCATATTATTTGGTTCCAATAACGTCAACAAATTCAGTGTTTTCCTCTCAAATAAAATATCAAATTAATTATAAAACTTTAATTGATTATATTCAAAAACATTAATTACAGAGGCTCTGACATAGGTCATCCCAAGCGGTTCGCTACGAGAGTGGTTGAGGGAGTCCCTTTGACTTCTCCGGCCTTACGCCTTGCACCACTGGAGGGATGGATTAATAAGCATCCCCAAAGATGATATAGGGTCTTAGGGGAATTTTTGTGGAGCTGATGTAAAAAAACACCTTCCCTGAAATTCTCTAGCCCCCCCCCCCGTAAGCGAAAATATTTTGTAACACCTCACCTCAACACCTCATTTCGATATTTGAGTACCTCATACAAACCTCATCCATCCTGATGTCGTGTCCTACCCAACACTACTGTTTTGAGTAGTTGACTGTTAAACAATGTAAAGAAGGAGAGGAAGATATGAGGGGTGGGTAGGAATCTGGGGGCATGACAATGGGTCAGGAGAGTCCAGCTGGAGAGGTTAAAAGATCTCCCTCAAATAGTCTCAACGCAGTTGATAGACAGATGCATCCGCTGCCAAGACCTAGACAAATCTCATCCCATGAACCCGGGCACCCCTTCTAAGTCACCAAACATAAACCAAACACACCACTTGGGGTGACCTATGGCAGAAATGTTGGTCATTCAATTAATGGTTCCCGCGGCGGTGGTATCCATACCCATGTAGTAGGTACATGGGTGATGGGAAGTGAGGCCTGCCTCGTTAGGAAATTCTGTGTTGAGAGCAGTTGTGATATTGGGATATCAGCCAATAATCATAAAAGCTTAGCTACTATCAAAATGGAATGAAAATTCATCATTTGCCGCTCGTGCACCGGTGTGCCATGAGTTTTACACGCGATTTTGACCCTTATGTATAAAGAAAGTGTATGAAGAACACGGTCAGAATCGCTTGCTCTATTACCGCCCTTTACCATAGCGAAACCTGCAATGCGCCTAGTCACTCTAAATAATTTATATTAATAATTTACCGGAGCGCGGGGATGTGCGCAGTTCTTGCGCATGCGCGGGAAAAATTCCTTTATCTACGATTTTGACCCTTCTATGTACAAAATTTGTAAAGGACAGTGTCAGGAATCGCTGGACACGATGTCACAAATTCAAAATCGCTGATCATCGAATCGATCATCAACCAAATGTGACGAAGTTTGAAATATGCCAACTTAAATCATATTGTTATGGTCCTGCAACTCGTGTATCCTTTTTTCTGGTATTTGTATGTCCATTTCGCATAACGTTTATGCAAAATAGGAAGAGGATAGAATAGACCTATCAACAGGGTGCCTTTAAGCTACAAGTTACAAATACAAATACAGACCGTATATGAAAAGCAGTCCGATTAGTTCCAAAGACAAAGAAACCGTCAGGTATATTGGTATAATGTCAAAATCCAACAAAGTTATCAAGTCCAGGCCGAAGATGAAGATGAAGAGTGACATCATTCCGCCAAACATGGCCATCAGCCCCCCCAGCGTTGTCTTCTTGCATCGGCCTTCCGAATTCAGGCAGCAGATTATTGGGTACAAGAGCATCAGCTAAAATAATGATACAATTCTATTAATACCTACTTAGCAATGGTAAGAGATGGGATCACCGAGATACAGGCACATTATTCGTACATTGTAGAGATTTGGACTTTTTGACTAAATCAATTCATTTTAGGTAGAGCTCCGCTCAAAGTTCATAAGGTAAAATCAGTTTCTGTTGTTGTTTGAAAAATATCAAGTCGTGTTTTTAATAAAACAGATGTGTTTATTAGAACCTCTCTTTTTTTTTTTTTTCGATTATTTCTGGCTTTCACCCTTCAAGGGTGTTCTAGGCCATCATTTATAATTACAGAGAAGTGAAAAGTGAATTTATATATTAATTTTATTTAAATGTGCAAATTTCAGAATTTTATGGAAGATTGGAGTGGAGTTCAGACTTAGAAGAGATGAGATGTTGAATGGAGGAGAGGCAATTTTGGATAAATCTTGATAGAAGAGAGGATATTTATTTAGAGAGGGACAATCAAAAAATATGTGATCTAAAGTTCCCACATCTAGACCACAGAATGTACAATCTGGGGAGTCAAGCACATGAATTTTAAAAAGGTGAGAAGGAACGGAACAATGTCCGATTCTCATTCGAATAAGTAAGGAAATTTCTTTTTTTGAAAAATGGGGGAATTTTTGAAACCACGGTTTTGATGGGATAGTCCTTTGTATTGAGGCGTAGCGGGCACCCTTGGATTGACTAGCAATGTTCCAATACTCTGTCCAAACATTGCGGGATCTATCTTTGATGATGGAAAAAATATCAGATAGGGGAATATGGTTTACGAGGGTAATGGTAGGGTTAGACGCTCCTTGTTTTGCCAAGGAATCAGCAATATCGTTACCCACTATGCCAACATGTCCAGGAATCCAAATCAGAGTGACAGTTTTTCCAGAACTTTGAATGGAGGATATCAGCACTCGAATAAGACATACAAAGTGATCATCAGGATGAAGAAAAGGACTGGATTTAAGTTTTTGGAGGGAACTGAGAGAGTCAGAGAGAACAAGAGAATGTTCAAAATTATTTTTTATTATATATTTGAGAGATTCAATTATTGCAATGCACTCGGCAGAAAATATTGAAAATTGGTTTGAAATTGAATAAAATATTCTTTCATTAGAATTATTGTGGTAAACGTTAATACCTATACCACAGTTAGGAGAGTCTGGAGATTTGGAGCCATCAGTAAATAAAAGAGAAGTGTTGGGCCATTTAGAAGAAATAATGTCATTGAACATATTATTGACAGTACGGGCTGGAAGATTGGAATGACTTTTAAGGATGCCGATCCCTTCTAAAATTGTTGGGGATAGGGTGACGTGACTATATTTTAATTTGAATAATGGAAGAAGATCATTTTGGATAATTTGAAGCTCTGAGAGAGAACGAAAATTTTTACAGAAGGCAGGAAGAGGTTTAATTCGAGCTCTGATTGTAGATGAATGTGTTGAGTCTTTGAACAACGACACTCTGGGAATAACCTGATGGCATTTAGAATTTAAACATTTAAGAACAAATTTGTCAGCAAATAGTTGACGTCTTAAATAAAGTGGAGGGTCAGAACATTCTACTTGAAGAGAATTGATGGGCGACGATTGCATGGCTCCAGTTATTATTCGCAATGACTTTGATTGAATTTTGTCTAATTTGCTGAGTGCATTTTTGGATGCAGTACTAAAAAGTGGGCAGGCATAGTCGAGATGGCTTTGAATAAGTGCGTTGTAAAGCAACTTAATGCAGATAGGGTGTGAACCCCACCAAACGCCAGTCAATGATCTGATGATATTTAAATTTTTTTCACATTTAGTAACAATATTATGAATATGGGAAGACCATTTAAGTTTCCTATCAAATGTTACTCCCAAAAATTTAACTTCGGAGACATTGGGGATTGGAGAGTTTTTAAATAAAATTTGAACAGGAGGGTTATGATGACGGTTTGAGAAGGTGACACACTGACTCTTTTGAACTGAAAGTTCAAGACCATTTAAAGTGAGCCATGTGCAAAGGGCATCCATGGCTTCATTAAGATATTTGACGGCGGGTGGGATGATTTTGGATGATAAGAAGAAAGCTATGTCATCTGCGAACTCAATAACTTTTACTTGAGGGGGAATGGTGACATGCATATCATGTGTGTATATATTATACAGTAAGGGGGATAATACATCGCCTTGAGGTAAGCCCTTCCAAATTGACCTACTCTGAGGAGTAACATCTGGTAGCTCAATGAAAATTTTCCTATCGAGAAAAAGATTAATAATAGATTGGACAAACATGAGGGGTAAGCCAAGGCCTAAAAGTTTTTTTTTAAGAATTGGGATGGAAACATTGTCAAAGGCGCCTTCTATGTCTATAAAGACTGCAAGACATACTTCTTTGTTAGAAATGGATAAATTAATATCAGTGCTGATGATGGCAAGGTTATCTTGCGTGGATTTTTTTTTCTAAATCCAAATTGAGATGGAGAGAGAAGATGATTACTCTCGACAAAAAATTCTAACCGGTTTTTAATTAATTTTTCATAAATTTTACTAAGGGTGGATGAAAGAGCAATTGGCCTATAGTTGGATCCAGAATTGGGTGATTTGTTTAATTTTAGGATTGGAATGATTATTTGAGAACTCCAGTCATCAGGAATTATGCCAGTCTGGAATATTTTATTTAAGATGCTTAAGAAGTGATTTAGAACATTATCATTACTATTTTTTATAATGCTATAAGGAATACCATCTCTGCCTGGAGATGAGTCCTTGACTGTTGATAAACAATTTTTTAATTCAATTAAAGTGAATGGAGAGTCTAGCCAATGATCAGACATAGGAGTGTTATGAATGGGAGTTATTTCCTCTAAGTTAGGAACAGAAGGGGGGGCAATTTTGTCCAAGAACTCATCTATCCATTTAGAATGAGATGCTCGAGGAGATGTTGAACTGAAGGAGGATCGAAATCTTCGAATCATAGACCAAACTTCCGAAATTGGAGTGCTCGGAGATACAGAACTGCAGAAGTTGTACCACCCGGATCTTTTTTTTGACCTCAATACCCTTTTGGCATTGGCTTCGGCATTTTTGTGTATGAGATAGTTCTCCATAGTCATATTGTGACGATAGGAAAGAGATTTAGCTTTCCGAATTCTCACTACCTTGGAACATTCCTCATCCCACCAGGGAGTCGGAGGGAGTTTTTTGAGAGATTTGGTTTTAGGGGGAGGATTTGATTTATTAATTGCAGTTACGAGCATTGATTTGAAGTTATCGTAGTTATCTTTGACAGATAATGTATCGATAGAAGGTAAATTTTGTATAAACTTATCCATATGCGAGTTAAATTCATCCCATTTGGTGTGTTTTGTTTTAATCTTTGTCGAAATATGGGACTTGTCTGAATGGAAAGAAGTTTGATAAGAGATGGTGATCGGGAAATGATCACTGGAGCAGGGGTCGGGGGACACCACCCACGAGGAGAGAGGTGCCAGATTAGTAGAGCATATGGAGAGATCTACTGCACTGGGGTTTGTGTTGGGGCGAGAGATTCTAGTGGGAGATCCATCATTCAAAAGAAAAAGGTTGGATTCATCTAGGAAATCCACCACACTTCGACCGTCTCGATCAGAGAAAGCAGAACCCCAGACGGGGGAATGGGCATTAAAATCGCCCAATAAAAAGAAAGGAGGGCTTAGTTGACGGATAATTTGCAACCACGTTTGTTTATTGAAGTGCGAAGTTGGGGGAAGATATACTGAAATAAAGGAAGTGTCTTTTATTTTAGCTGCAACCATTTGAAAGTCAGCATTGGGGGGTTTGATATTATTTATTGGGAAAAAAGGAAGGGATTTTTTAATAAAAAGGGCAGCACCACCGCCCGTACCTTCCGGGCGATCATCGCGGAGACAGGAGTACCCTCCCACATTAAAGTGGGTGGATGGAGTAAACCATGTCTCCGAGATAGCAGCCACAGAAACAAGGTTTGAATTTAATAGGTTAAGAAGGTTCGATTTGTTAGAAATAGCACTGCGGCTATTCCACTGAAGAATTGTGACATCTTGAAGAGCCATTTTGAATAAATGATTTTAATGTGGAAATAATAGAAGCAGCGTTGGACGGTAGATTAGTTTGAGAAGAAATTAGGTCAATTAGAAGCATAATAAGAGTTTGAATAAATGAAGAATTATCTTGGGAGAGTTGTTCAGAAAGCTTTTGATGGTTTGTTGAGGATGAATTATAACTGTTTGCACACCCATTTGTGGCATTTGAAAGAGGTGAACCATTGGGATTCAAGAGAAGTGAGTTGTGTTGTTGCTGATCGTATCCAGGAGCCGGTTTAGAGATAGGGTTTTTGTATGAGAATTTAGTGGAACGAGAAGATGTTGAGGTGGAAGCGGGTGGGTTGGATGAGGAGTTACTGGATAAAACCTCGGCAAATGATTTTTTGACAGGCGGGAATAGTTTAGAAGCCTGTAGAAAAGACAAGTTCTGAGAGGCCATAGAAATTTTTATATTTTTTTGGCGAAATTGTTCCGGACAAGAAGAGTTAATGGCGGAATGAGCACCTGAGCAGTTAAAACATTTAGGTGAAGAGAGAGAAGAACATTGGTCAGCCGTGTGGTTTTCTCCACATTTGAAACATCTGGGAGGGGATCTGCATGCTACTTTGGTATGACCAAAACGACAGCAATTGTAACATTGAGTGGTAGGATAAGTATACATTTCAACTGGTAAGGAGTTGAAAAATAAATAAATATGGGAGGGAAGAGATTGTCCTTCGAATGTGATGACGACAGATTGTGAGGGCTTCCAGGAAACGATGCCCTCAGAGGTGTCCTTATAATTTAGCCTCCTGGCTTTTATGGGATTGCCGATATGTTGGGGAGTTGAAAGTGAAGATAGGATTTCTGGAATGGACAGATCGGTCGAGATACCTCTGACGAGGCCCATTCGAGTGACATTGTAAGTTGGGATGTACGCCTTGAATTTAGAATTTGATGAAATAAATATGTTTTTGATAAAGTTGTTGGCAGCTGAACCTGAGAGGAATTCAACAGAGATTCGGAAGCGACCCTCGGATTTTACACCTCCCGGCTTAATAGAAAGGTTCTTGCTATTTGATAGGAATTTACCAAATTCAAGAGGGTGGATGGTTTTACCTTGCTCAGTTTTTTGAGCGTACACAATGAACGGGCCACAGGAATGAGGAGAATAAAAGTTTATAGGAGGAGGTTGAGGAAGAGCAGGTGAAGACTGAGAAGAAGAAGGAGAGTCATGTTTTATTGAGGAAGAGGGACTAAACTTCCTTTTTTTTGTGGTAGTCAGAATGACAGATTCACTGTCCGAAATTACTACATTTTCACCATCTGGGGGGTCAGGGGGAGGATCTGGGGGCTTTTTAGGGTGTCCAGGAGGGTCCTCCTCCATTGTTTACAAAAATATAAATGAAAAAAAAATGTATGGAAAGTGACAGAAATAAAAAAGGTTATAAATATCTGGAAATCAGCAACGAAAAGTGACTCCTGGAAGATCAGAGGGGAGAAGAATCCTCAAGGAACAACACACTACACTTTTATTGACCAGAAAACATAAAAATTTTAGTTAAAATAATAAAAAAAGATTATTTTTTTCTAGAGCAAAACAAAGTAACTGTGACAGCTAGATGTTCAAAATTCGAATCTAGAACCTCTCTTCTTCCTGTACAAACCGCAGAGCAAGCTGGTCCCTTCAGAATGGATCAGGGGGGATCGGGCCTTTGTTTAGTTATTTAAAATATTAATTATTTAAAACATAATGTGATTTTTTCTTTGTAAAAAATATCAGTGAAGTTCAACAGAGTGTTTTTTTTAAAAAGACTAACATGCAAGGAATAAAGAAGAACACAATAAATGCCATACGAATGTTTTTCTCTGAGGATTCTCTGAGGAAACTCCGAGGATTTTCCAATGACGTTATATAAAATAAATAGACTTGCCATAGTCTCACAAACTCAAGATATAATGTGGCAATTAATCAAAACTCTTTTGTTTTCAGCGACTTTCAATAATTTCTTAATTCAAAAGTTATTCGTGTATGATAAAGATAGACGCTTAAAAGAATATGTGCATATGATCGAAACAAAAGATTGAACGCGGGCGGCATTTTCGTATTCAAAATTCAAAAGTTCCGTCGAATACTGTTTCAAGGCCGACTAAAGTAGGAGGCCTGGCAACCAGTCGAATTTTGAGGTGTCAAATAGCTATAATGAACAACGATAGTTTGCAAATGGCGTTGATTGTTATTGTATTTGTTGTTTCTGCTGATTTGTATGTTGTTTTACCGCAGGCAAGTAAATAAAGAATCATTAGATTATTATTATAAAAAGTAAATTTTACTTAGCGACGGCATGGCATCGACTTTGTAATTTGGCTGTTGCGCATCCAGACCTGTACTTTAGTAGGCCTTGAGTTCTCTAATGACGCATAAAATCTTTGGGCGGAAAGCAATTGTATTATTTTTATAATCGATAATAATAAGTAATTTGCATGTAGGTATTTACAAATGAAATGTTATTCCTTCGCTTTTACGACTGTTTACCTTGTAATGGAAACATTTTCTCATCACACAGGAGGGAATTTTGGAGCTTTTTAATGCAATTTACTTACTAGTAAGACACGACCTTACTCGACGCGTGGCAGTTTTATTTATTTATTTTATTTGATGCAATATATTTACATTATAAAAAACAATTCAATGATGTTGGCCTCACTGGGTGGTTTACCCGTGCTGAGGCCTCCATTTCATATACAAAATTATACACATAAATTATATACAAAATTATACAATACATATAAATAATATTGGTGAAAAAACGGAATAAAGTAAATAAAAAAACATATGATTAAGATAAATTAAACTTAAAAAGTAGAGATTTAAAATTAATGTAAATTTGAAAATAAATAATATTATATGTATTGTAGTTTAGTACTAAAGTACTAGAAATCGAGTACTCTACAATTGTCTTGTTGTTGGCTTCCCACTTTGAGATTTCTACCCCGCGTCTAAAGTATATATAACGTCTTTGGGATTTTCCATTTATGTATGTAAAGGAATACCTACCTAGAAATGCATAGGGATTCCTTCGTGTTCGAATAATGAATTGATTTTCAAATGTCATTCATTGATGTGTTGTCATGGTGACATAAAAAACATTATTATTGTTTTTGACGAGCTATGTAGCAGACATTTAAGTAATCAAGATATCGGAAAAATAAGTGTTAAAGTGTTATAATGTTTTTAAGATCGACAAATAAACTTCAAATGTAGTTTCTTTGTTAACAGAGCAACACATGATTTGTTTTGTCATTACCAATTAAGAAGTACAACCAGTAGACAAACTATCTTAAATGAATTATACTTATTTAGAAATGTGTTTTATAAAATCCAAATACGATGTCGATGGCTTAATTTCGGTTTACGGAAGGTCTTCCAAAATAATAAAACTTTTTTTTTTATACTAACTATTGGCTGGAGAATCCGAATCCGAAAGAATTTTTTTTCGGAAAGCAGTATTAACAAAGTTACACGACTTTAAAATTTTCTATACGCATACATGAAAATCGACATATTGGAAGTATTATGACAGTTTAAAGTCATAGAAACAGCCACATAAAATTAAGTGTTGCCATATCAATAACTAACTTAAGTAATTATTTTTTATAAATTTTACTCACTTTTGGCGTAAACGCTAAACTACTTGAAAACAGGGATATTTTTTTAAATTGACGCGAGCAGGCGGTATAAAGGGGCACAAACCATGTGACACAAACCTAGCGTAGCCGTTAAACTACTTGAAAACGTAGGCTGTTTTTTAAAATTGACGCGAGCAGGCGGTATAAAGGGGCACAAACCATGTTACACAAACCTAGCGTAGCCGCTAAACTACTTGAAAACGTAGGCTGTTTTTTAAAATTGACGCGAGCAGGCGGTATACAGGGGCACAAACCATGTTACACAAACCTAGCGTAGCCGCTAAACTACTTGAAAACGTAGGCTGTTTTTTAAAATTGACGCGAGCAGGCGGTATAAAGGGGCACAAACCATGTTACACAAACCTAGCGTAGCCGCTAAACTACTTGAAAACGTAGGCTGTTTTTTTAAATTGACGCGAGCAGGCGGTATAAAGGGGCACAAACCATGTTACACAAACCTAGCGTAGCCGCTAAACTACTTGAAAACGTAGGCTGTTTTTTAAAATTGACGCGAGCAGGCGGTATAAAGGGGCACAAACCATGTTACACAAACCTAGCGTAGCCGCTAAACTACTTGAAAACGTAGGCTGTTTTTTAAAATTGACGCGAGCAGGCGGTATAAAGGGGCACAAACCATGTTACACAAACCTAGCGTTAGGTTAGGTTAGGTTACGCATTTTTAAGACTACGAATTTTCATACTTTTGGTTTAAGAATACGGCCGTTGAGATAGTTGTAATTCATAAAATAGGGATAAATATTTTTGAGACTTGGTAACACTGCCAACACATGTTCCTGTATTTCTTGTTTTTCTATGACTTTGTATTGCGTCGGTCAAAACCAGCTTCTGAAATGAATATTTTCATGTGTGTGTGTATAGAAAATTTTAAAGTCGTGTAATTTAGTTAATATTGCTTACCGCCGCCTAATTCTTTCAGATTCGGATTCCCCGGCCCATAGTTAGTATAAAAATAACTAGTTTGATTTTGTAGGAATCAGAATGCATCCAAAATGACTATTTTCCTGTGTGTGTGTATAAAAAATTTTAAAGTCGTGTAACTTTGTTAATATTGCTTTCCGAAAAAAAATTCTTTCAGTTTTGGATTTTCCGGCCCATAATTAGTATAAAAAAAAAATATTATTTTGGAAGACCTTCCGTAAACCGAAATTATTCCGATGTCGATATACAATGTCAGGCAAATCTAACATAACAGAGCCCATACTAAATTGGCTTTACTATTGGGGTACTTGTAAAAACCATGGCTTATTTTTGGCTTATTTTTCCATCCAAATCTGGAAGGTACTTCTAATGTTATTCTTTTATTAAAATTAATTAAAATTGCCGCAAAAGCGCAAAACTCCGCTTGCGATTGCTTCGTTCCTTTCCCATAGTTCGTAGTTCGGCTCGCACTTCGTACATCTATACGCAGCATAATATGTAATTTTTTTATGAAAAAAAAACAGAGTGTGCAATTTACACGCGGTAGAAGTGAAACCTTCAGAAAATTAAAGTGGATAAGAGTGAGGAGACTATGAAGCACTTTTTTTTATCAATGTGAAGGGTGATTTTTTCAATATTTTTATCGTCGAATTTCAGTGCACCTTTTCCTATACATTTGGTCATATTATTAATATTTGTATTTTCTTCTTAGATTTCGCTTAGTGTTTTATTTGCCTGTTCATTTTGGAGTGGTTTGAAGATTAGATATTGACATTACAAATATATATATATATATATATATATACCTATATATTTTTTGGATTTCATAAGATTCGATCCTTGGTTTGCTGAATGTCTGGCTGCTAAGGTTCGTCAGGCACTTTATACCATGAGACCAGGAGACTTGCGTGGGACTGTGGATTTATCGTATTATATTGGAACCGAACCTGGAAATATTTTATTACTACCTCATTCTCTCGCAGGCTAAATTCCTCGCTTCCGTTTCATCGAGTTTCAAATCACAACGGTGCTAAAGAAGTTTTTACTTCAAACAGGTTTTTGAGTAAATTAAATAAATTGGTGAGTGGAAACTATACGAAATGTATGGAGAAGCCTCTCCTTTTTAGATAATAAACTTGTTTTAACTGCAAACAATTTTTTCACCAAAATTAAGAAAACTAATTCCGCACTTACTGCGCTTGTGATTCCCGAGAACATTATGAGAGCGTACGAAACAGATGGCAGCGCAGTCTTAACCTCCCTGGCCACGGAGGAGTCATAGATCAGAACCAGTACCATGATCACAGAGGGCTCGCGGCCATACACGGAGCCGCCCACTCCGTGCCACAGCAGAACCATGAACCAGCCGAAGCACGTATTCCAGATTATTAGGAAGGTGGCAGCCCTGAAATAAGCAATGATTTTTAATTTTTTAAATAAACTTTTTTATTCAAATTATAATCGTAATTGATAACAGGGTAATAATTACATGTCTAACATATAAAACATTTTTAATGAGTAACATACATAACACATTATGTGTAACACATATAACATATAAAACATTTCATCTTCCTAATTTTATGCGTCTATATTTTTTATGTAGTTCCATAAAAAGCTGTGTAGACTTGTCCATTGAAGAATGAATTGAATGAATTGAATGAATTGAATGAATTGAATAAATTGAATGAATTGAATTGAATGAATTGAACAGCTGACACGTGGGTGGAAACCTGACGCTTTGCATGCAACAAGATTAGATAAATGAGAAACACGGGAGAATTAAAAAAGTTGTTTCTAATTTATGGATCTTACCAATAAATATTACTTTTGGAATAAAACGTCGCCGCAGTGGTGGTAATGTAGCCGAAGCCGAGGTGTGTGGAGAACAGCAGCTGCACGAAGGCGGAGTACCAAAAGCGCAGGTTGAGCATCACCTTCCAGTCGGCCAAAGCCCACAGTTTCCTGACATCGCCCACTTCACCAAGGAACGCAGCCGAGAAACAGAGGACCAGAGTCCCCCCGCCGAAGAAGTACAAAGATCTTTGGAACGACTGGGGTATCTTTATTAAACTGGAATTCGAATAGAAAAATAACTACTGTCATAAATTCATCGATAAATTCTCCTTTCTCTGTTTTATTAATCCGTGTCTAGAAAAGAAGATGGCTTTTAAAAAAATATATTAACAAGCACAAGTATATCAGTGGCGGTCCGTGAGTTTTCAGTGAGCTAGAGCACTAAGATTGAAAAACATGACGTTATTGACGTTGTTGTAGCTGAAAATGTTTTTTTTTTCAAAATTTCAACTTTTTATATGAAGATCTTCAGGATTCTTTCAGTTTGGGGATGCGCCGCATCCACATTTCAGTATAGCTTCATACAAAAAGTTAAAAAAAAAAAATTCAATTTCAGGTACAACAACATTATAGTCCAGTAAACGAATGGTCCAAAAGGAGGTGTAGAGTGCGTGAGCAGGAACCTAAGCGATTCTTTCAGGACTTGTTTAGGATGCTTAGGGTGTGAACATACTAAAAGTCCTGACGTCTAGGTGGTGAGCTAGGGGGGGGAGGGGGAGGGGGAAGGTCCCGATTTTCGGTTTTCCATTTATATCTCAAAAACGGTGCGTCGCAGAGGAAAACTTTTTTAGAATAAGTAAAAGCTCATAAAATTATCTACATCTTATATTCAATACGTAATTTTGGAAATCCCAGCCGTTTTTGAGTTAAACGCTCCACAAATGTCGATATTTTTGAAAAAAATCATTTTACCAAACATTTTTCATCAAACATTCCTTCATATCGTCTAAAATATTCATCCAAGAAAGAAATTTATTTTAAAAAAGTTGTAAATAATTTAATTAACTTTTAGAATATATATATACATATGTAAGTAAATCTCTAACCAGTAAATATTTACAGCAATTTTAAGTTTTTTCGTAAAATGTCATTTTCAGAAAAAGCTGTTTTTTCTTGCCAAATTATTAAGACGGGTTTTTTCTTCATGAAAACTTCCTTATTAATTTTTGCACGCAAGAAAACAGGTAAGTTGTTCTCGAACAGATGATTAGTGGAATTCATTTTATAATCATTAATATTGTAATGGGTGATTAGGTTAGTCGTCGGAGATGCTACAATAACGTGCTACGATGCTGTTCGAGTTGGTGAAAAGGCAATGAATGCGATAGTGGGCTTGACATTCTCAGACATCAAGTTGTCCCGCAAAGATCGGGCATTCCCAATGTCTTCTGTCAGCTCGTCGATAAAAATACACGATGAAAAGGTTGCAGTTGACCCAACATTGCTGTTTCAGCGGATGTGTATAAGCAAACGATCTGATGAGGATTTGATGAAATTCTTTGAGTATGAGTTGGCCCCATTTCCCTTGGCACTGTTCAATGAAAGTGGGATGCGAAAGACAAATAAATCTGTTCTGTACAGCTTATTCGAGCCTACCAAAAAAACTGTTCTACTGTCTCAGATGAACATAGTTGTGGACGGAGGATTTCTATCATATTATACATATTATCTATATTATACAGAGTAATTTGACAACAAGATGCCTCCGTTGCCGCAATTTGTGATCGTTATATCACCTATGTCAACCACCACTATCCTGGAATGACTCACACTGTGGTATTTGATGGGTACGCAAATCCAGTCAATAGTACGAAATCACAAGAACAGATGCGACGATACAGACTGAGAAGGTCAGCAGACATCAAATTGACATGGAACAAATCAATACCCGTTAAACAGGAAGATTTTTTATCCAATCCTACCAACAAAAGTAACTTCATCTCCTTACTACAGACAAAGTTTCGGGAGAATGGGATACAGACTCTTCAGGCCACCGATGATGCTGACGTCCTTATAGTGAAGACTGCTGTGGAACTATCCTTTTACAACTCTGTGGCTGTCTTTGGTGAGGATGTGGACCTCACTGTCCTTTTGATTGCTTCCACTACTCCCACCTAAGATATTCTGTTGCTGAAACCCGGTCGAGGGAAAACCAAAACATTGGCACTGTCCACCCAAGAGATGCAGCATCGTGGATTTGAACACATCACATTTTTACATTCATTTACCGGATGCGATACAACGTCTGCAACTTTCAGGAGAAGCAAGGTGGGATTTTCAAAATTGTACTTGGAGTCAGAAATGATCAAGCAAGCGGCAATGATCTTTTACAACCCCTCCTCTACTCACGACGAGGTTGAAAAGGCTGGAAATAAATGCTTCCTGAAATGGTATGCGGCGCCAAAAAGACAGACCTCACTTAACCGGTACCGCTCCCAATCGTTCACAAGGTCCGTGGCAAATATGAAGCCTGACATCAGCTCCCTCCCTCCAACAGAGAGTGCAGCTAAACAGCATTCCCGGCGGACATACCACCAAGTTCAGCAGTGGCTCGGGATTGAGCTGTGCCCTGAAGAATGGGGGTGGAAACACGAAGGAGACACCCTGGCGCCAATTACAACAGAAGATCCTCCAGCACCGGAGGTCCTTCTGAAAATGATATTTTGCCGCTGCACCAAGGATTGTGCAATTGGCAAATGTGGATGACGAAAAGCAATGCTGACCTGTTCTGCAGCGTGCCTTCACTGCCAAGGGAGATGCCTCAATAGCGTGCCTGTTACCGAGGACGACGATGAAGACGACGTAGAGCCCTTTCAGCAAGAACATCCACCACTGAGAATGACGATGCCATGGATGAACAACGCTTGCCAGGGTCCTCACGTCCAAAGAGGATATGAAAACGTGAATCCATATAAAGTTGAGAGTGTAACATGATGTTATTGTGAACAGTGCCAAGGGAAATGGGGCCAACTCATATATATATATACTCAAAGAATTTCATCAAATCCTCATCTGATCGTTTGCTTATACACATCCGCTGAAACAGCAATGTTGGGTCAACTGCAACCTTTTCGTCGTGAATTTTTATCGACGAGCTGACAGAAGACATTGGGAATGCCCGATCTTTGCGGGACAACTTGATGTCTGAGAATGTCAAGCCCACTATCGCATTCATTGCCTTTTCACCAACTCGAACAGCATCGTAGCACGTTATTGTAGCATCTCCGACGACTAACCTAATCACCCATTACAATATTAATGATTATAAAATGAATTCCACTAATCATCTGTTCGAGAACAACTTACCTGTTTTCTTGCGTGCAAAAATTAATATGGAATTTTCCATGAAGAAAAAACCCGTCTTAATAATTTGGTAAGAAAAAACAGCTTTTTCTGAAAATGATATTTTACGAAAAAACTTAAAATTGCTGTAAATATTTACTGGTTAGAGATTTACTTACATATGTATATATATATATTCTAAATGGTAATTAAATTATTTACAACTTCTTTCAAATAAATTTCTTTCTTGGATGAATATTTTAGACGATATGAAGGAATGTTTGATGAAAAATGTGAGGTAAAATGATTTTTTTCAAAAATATTGACATTTGTGGAGGGTATAACTCAAAAATGGCTGGGATTTCCAAAATTACGTAAAGAATAAAAGTTGTAGATCATTTTATGAGCTTTTACTTATTCTAAAAAAGTTTTCCTCTGCGACGCACCGTTTTTGAGATATAAACGGAAACCCGAAAATCGGGACCTTCCCCCTCCCCCCTCCCCCCCTAGCTCACCACCTAGACGTTAGGACTTTTAGTATGTTCACACCCTAAGCACCCTAAACAAGTCCTGAAAGAATCGCTTAGGTTCCTGCTCACGCACTCTACAACTCCTTCCTTTACTGGACTATTAGTAATGTTGTATTTTTCAATTTTAGCACTCTAGCACTGAAAACTCTCTCAGAAAGTAGGTAGTTGTAAAGCCTAAAATCTTATTTTGGACTTAAACATTGCTGTATAAAAAGTTATTATTTTTTTAATTTTGTGAAATGTTATATTTACCATAAAGGAATGAGAAGCCAAAATGTGAACATAACGGCTGATATAATCCCGTACCAAATTGGCTCCTCGAAAACGGGCCTCAGAAATGTTTTACTGAAATGGATAAACAAAACTATTAATGAAATAATCCTAAAGAAAGTTGTAGGTCACATTCAAGAAGTCCCGAGCTTTGTCATCTGTAAGATATCTTTTATAGAAAAAACCCAGGAACATTTGTCATAAAAAGAAAATCGTTAAACTTCTGGTGGATAACAAACTTTTGGTAAAATAAATAAATAATTGGATCGTATTTAAATTCTTACATGATATTGTGTTATATGTACTTACTTTATGCATTTTTGCCCTGATGTGCCATTTAGGTGATATCCATCCTAAAATTAAGATAATGTCAATGTTGTCTCATTGTATCAAAAAAAAAAAAAAATTTATAGCAAGAATGAAGAAGTCAAAAAAGTTGGGAAAAGAAACTCCAAAAACTGGGCAGGGCTCCTGCATGGAGATAAGGAGAAGAAAATAAAGGTGATAAAGAAGATTGATGTGATATGTTTTAATGTAGGCCACTAACCAGATCCCTGTGTAACTCCGTGCACTCAATGAGTGGTACCGGCCCCTTGGCAGTCCAGATGAGCAGGGCGCAGGTGATGCTCACATAGATCATGCAGTATACCGCTACCAGGAAGCTGGCTAGTAATTTCACGTAGCCGAGACCTGGGAAGTGATATATAAACTTAAATTTGTCATATTTGGTCTACGTATTGATATATTAGACTCCAATATATCAACATTTATTTATTTATGTATATTGGGTTTTGACAGATGATCTCACTCAAATGAGAACAATCCAGTTATAAAACTCAGTTAATAGAAAAATAGGTTAAAAATTACATATATCAATCAGTCAAATTATATATTTGTAAATTTTTAAATTGTTTAAATTTAAATTAAATACTTTAAAAAAATTAGAAAAAGAAAATTATAAAAATACAAAGTTCACTCAATTGACAAATAATGCTAAGAGAGGAAAGTGACATAATTAGAAATACAAATAATACATAATATAATTAGCACAACATAAGAGTTATTTTCAATGTACATTATTTGTTACTTTAAATTTTCTGCTACTGGTTTCGACACATTCGTGTCATTCATTAGTAAACTTAAAACTGACTTAAAATATAAGTACAAAAAATATTAGATTTAATTAGGTGGGGGGTAGTAGGAGGGGTGATTTTAAGGGAGAGGGAGAACGGTGGGAGGAATCAACATTACATGGAAACAAAGTTAATAAGGGTGATTTACATGGTGTTATTGTTTTATTAACTAAATTATTTTTTTTGTTTATTTCTAATGCTACAATCACACCGAAGCCAACTTCCCAACTCCGAACTTTGTTCGGAATTAAAAGGTTGGCCGATCGTGTGGTGGCTGCGGCCAACCCTCCAACTCCGAACTCCCAAATGGCGGACATCGAACAGCTGATTCGTCGCCATATCATATCAGTTGCCAACAATTGTGCAGGCTATGCTTTCCTTTTCATAATATTGATTTCGATTCGTAAAGCTAAAAAAAATAATTTCAAATAATTTTTATATAACTCTCCCGTAATAATATTGCTTTGACTGATGTGTTTGGCCAACTCACCACACGAACTAGCCATCGCAGATCGTTTCGGAGGCGATTCAGGGCCAACTCGAACTTCAACCTTCCAACTAGAACTTCTAACACTCGAACTACCCCTTCACACAATCGTCCAAACGTTTAAAGTTAGAAGATGGCCACAGTGTCGCCGTACCATAAGGTTTCTAAAGCGCACAAATTAAAATAAGTATTTACATATATTGGAATGTTTACAATGGTTTTTTTATTTGTTGAAGCTATGGCCAAACCAAGTAAAAAAAACATTTTTTCTGAATCCATATAAGTAGACCAGAGAGCTAAACTGGGCGATATTATTTATAAATGTATTCAGATGAAACATTTTATAGCGTCAATATTGCTAAGACATCTGTCATATTTTTCAAATGTTTAAAATATTTCTAATGTTTCAAATAAATTTGTCAAATATGTTCATATACGACAATAATGTAGTAGTTAATTGCATCACTCGTATAAATATAAATTATGAATTAATTCGAGATCTGCTCACACAGTTAAGTAGTAGTAAACATGTTTGAGATCTGCACACACAGTAGCAGTAAACATGTTTGAGATCTGCACACACAGTTAAGTAGTAGTAAACATGTTTGAGATCTGCACACACAGTAGTAGTAAACATGTTTGAGATCTGCACACACAGTTAATAAAGTAGTAGTAAACATGTATGATGGAATGTGAAGTTTTTATAAGGCAATTAAAACATCGCTTCGCAATAATGGGTCGCTTTTGCATGAAAAATATTCGCACAAGAAATAACAGCGGAGATTATAAATATAAAAAAGATGTGTATTGAGATTTATAAAGATTATCCGCAAATGTTTCAGCTCGATACCTATTTTCGCACTCTCCACTTGTCGTGTCCCAGAAATCTATTTATATAAAGAAGGGTGCTGTGACTGAAGGGCGGCCTGGATTTGATTTTTATACAATTCTAGAGTTTTTTCGGAGATTGATGAAATTTTGCACATTGTGACCTTCAAATAAAGAAAGGGGTCTCTGTCAAATGGAATATTTCTGAAGGCATTTAAAAACTAAAAACTGTTTTGGAAATATGATGAAATACGCTTTCAATTTTTTTGAAAATAAATATTTAATTTTTTAATGCAAAAAATTTGAATGCAAACATAAAAAAGGCTTAAAAAATAGCTCACCTTACATTTTTTGTAACTAAAATTACTGAAGACGAAGAAGATAAAAACGCACACATTTTATTAGGCAAATGAATTACAAACGTTGTTTCATGTAAAAAGCATTTAATAAAAAAATTCTCAAAGTTTCATAATTTTTCATAAAATCGCACAAATTTTATTGGCCAAATGCATTATAAACGTTTTTTCATGTAAAAATATTTAATAAAAAATTTCCAAAGTTTCATAATTTTTTTCAAATTGAGGTCGGAAGCTTTGGATTCATAAATATGTAAATTTTAATTGTTTGGCGATTAATTTTTAGATATGAATATAAAGCGTGGTGTTTTCTCTATCAATACAACGATTTCTGAGACCTACTATATGAGTTCCGAAAACCGAACAAATTAGCCTGCGCGGTTAAGATATCGATTGCCGTTGTAAAATCTCATTTAGTTAAACTAGATCCTAATAAGGGCCTTGACCCTGGTAGAGGTATTCGGCATTATTTCTTAGAAATGAATTAGCTGCTCCACTTCCCTTTACATTTTATCAATCTCTTCGGGAAGGCATCTTTTCAGATTTGTGGAAGAGCGCGTATACACACCAATCGTCTAAGACGGTTGGAATCGTAAATATTTAATAGAAGTTAACTTGTAAATAAAGTCCGGGAAACGTCATGTTCCTCAACTAGCAGCTTGATAAAGCATTTGGATGACGGGCGCGTTTGTGAAAAAGTGTCACCTTTGAGAAAGGGCACCGCTCGCCAGATCTTGATGGCGCCCTGCTCGCTGAAGCGGCTGAGGCCCAGCTTCAGGAAGGCGAGCGGCACGCCGGCCGCCAGTGCCAGCGCGGTGACCGCCAGCAGGAAGGGTACCGCGCCAGCCGCGCCGAGGGTCGCAGCCTCGCGCGGTAATCGCAGTGTGTTGGCGGCCCCTGCGGCCAGGGCTACGCTGCACAGTGCTCCCCGCCAACCGGAACACCAGCCGCCGGTATGCTCTCCCTGAAAATAACATATCAGGAATCAGATAGAGTTCAATGTTTCTAAAAGTTTCATTCTTTCTTTCACGAGGGCGTGTCATAGGTACTACGTTTTACCGTTACACCTACAACAAACGACCGAAGTAACATTTCTCCATTATGGCTTGTTTTTAAATGCTTTACACATGGTTCTAAATAAAGCACTGCCTACAAGACAGCATGCAGAGTGCAGAGTCCTTTCAAGTCGGGTAGTTAGTAAGTGCTACCGCCAGCCGAACTATTATTATCCCTTTATCGGGCCGTCGGAATAATAACAAGTTCTGCATGCGGTCCTGCAGGCATTTTAGGAGGCCGTTTTAGTGGGGTGACATTTAACGCTAAATGGACTAGGTAAGACTACATTTGTTTTGCGTACCACAAGCACTGACCATTACACCATTGCAATCAGTTTCCCAAACTTCATACACAAAAAATAAAAAATAAAAAGAAATCGGTTATTGTCTTTGAGGCTTTATTAAAAGATCTTAATAAAAAAATTGGGAATTTATTTATAAAGAAACTGAATTTAACAATGCTCTTAACTATTTAATCAATGAAATCAATGCATACATTACGAAACACTCAACAATAAACATACTTCACACAGTAAACTACAACTCACCCCGTGGATTAGTAACGGCACCGTTAAATGTATACACAAAAGGAACCATCTTCATAAAACAGCAAAACAGAACCCATTGAACGTTACTAAACAGCAAAACTCTTACGGATACCGAAACGTATGTAAAAAAGTTATTCACAAATGTAAAGAGCGCTATTATAAATCTCTAATCGATAAGGACAGTTCCAGCAAAAATATGTGGAACGTTGTTAGAAATATATAAAAAACTAAACGAAATACCGGTACACCTATAAATGAATTAAAAATCGAAATTCGACTATAACTGACCCTCAAACAATTGCATGTCATACCAATCAATATTTTGCATCTGCGGGCTCTAAGCTAGCAAATAATATTTTTAAAAATACTTAGAAAACTGAAGACACTTTAGCGTCAGCAATTAAAACAAATGGTCCAAATATCTCATTTGAAATTAAACCAACTACAGTAGAAGAGATCATAAAAATAATCAGCTGTCTTAAAACTACGCATGCGACCCTTTGCATGGGTCCAGATAGTCTAAAAACACACATATTAAAAAAATTCAATCACAGATTTCTACACCGCTTGCATTTATTAATTATTATTCTTTTTTTTTCTTTTTATTTATTTCGAAATATATACATAAAAACAATGGAAATACAATTACAAATCAATGCCTAGATAATAAAATTAACAATAACATTAACATTAACATTAGCACATAAATAATAATAAATTTTACTGATTTTTTCATTATTTTTTTTTATAGTATTTCTCTTCTATAGAAGCAGACGCTTGTGATTAGAAGAGGGACGATTATGGGATTAGAAAATATTTAAAATATATTAACAAAATATATTTTGTATCTTATAATTTACTTGTGGTAGATTCTAAATAACAAATTTACAAGTTATATAAGTTATGATGATAAATTTTATCAATTTGGTATTTTTACTTTAAATTGCTCTTTGATTGCTTTTAGTAGGCATTTATCGTCTTCGATTTTTCTTATTTTTTCAGGTAGGCTATTAAAGTATTTTTTTCCTAGATATGTATAATGATGTTGTGCAAATGAGGTGTTGCATTTTTGTGTTGTAAATATATGTTTTTGACGAGTACGACTTTCAGTTAAAAATCTATTTTGTTTTTCTTTTATTATTTGGATTATTAAATTTTTTCGAACTAGATCATTAAATTTTAATACTTTAAATTTTTCAAAAATAAGGTGAGTTGGATAATCTCTTCGTTTTTTCAATATAATTTTTATAATTAGCCGTTGCACAATTTCAACAGGGAGTAGATTTGTTTTGTATGCAGCTCCCCAGCTTACTACAGCGTATTGGAGATTTGACTGTACTATAGCATGATAGACTGATGTTAGATTTTCTAATGAGAGAAAGTTTCGGATTTTTAAAAATATGTAAATTAATTTCCTTATTTTGTTAACGGTAAGGTTGATTTGATCTTTCCAGTTCAAGTTTTTGTCTATTGTTATTCCCAAGTATTTAATTTTATTAGAAATTTTTAATGTGGAACAGTTTTTTTTACAGTTATTTTTTTGTGATCTTTAGAATTGTCATGTATAATTATATCAAAATTTACCGGAACATCATTTGATTTTATTGCAAATGGAATAACGTGAGTTTTTTCACTGTTAAGAGATAGTAGATTTATATCAAACCAGTGTTTCAGTATGTTTATGTCTTCTGTTGCTTTTTGTTTTACTACTTGCCATGTGATTCCACTTTCAATAAGTACTGTGTCGTCGGCATAAGAGGTTATACTACCATGAAGTGACTGTGAGAATATCCCGTTTACATATAAGATGAATAATATGGGACCTAGCACAGTACCTTGTGGAATTCCATATTCAGATGTCTCTTCGTCGCTATAAATGTTATTTATTTTGACACATTGAGGGCGATTTTTTAGGTAGCTTTTTATCCAATTTGCTATGTTTTCATTAATGTTCAAATTATCTCATTTTTTCATTAGTTTTTTATGGGATATGCTATCAAACGCTTTTCTCAGATCTATAAAAATACCTATACACTTTTTGTTCATATCAAGGTTTTTATATATGCGTGATGTGACATTTGCAATCGCGTCTTGTGTGCTGTGCGCTTTTCGGAATCCGTATTGATTGTCGTGAAGTATTTTGTTATTATCAATAAATTCCATTAGTTGAGATTTTACGATTTTTTCAAATATTTTGCCAATATTTGAAATGAGGGAAATTGTTCGATACATTTTGTGCGTTTCCACTTTTGAATACAGGTGAGATAATTGTCCACTTATAATTAGACGGAAATATTCCATTTTTTAAACTTAAATTAATTAGGTGAGTTAATGGTTTTATCACGTGGCTTTTAATAGATTTTAACATATTTGTAGTTATGTTGTCAAAACCCGGTGACGACCCTCCTTTCATATTTTCAATAATGTTTAGAATATCTACTTCCTTGATCATTTTAAAATGGGATAGTGAGTTTACACTTTGTATATCTTCAATAATTGGTTGAGTTGTCGCTCCCTTTGTTACATTAATTTTTTTAGCGAGGTTTTGTCCAACTTTCGCGAAGAAGGAGTTGAAAATATCGGCACATTTTTTAGGGTTTTCCTCTGCATTTATTTTTACGTCATTTTCGTCTACAATTACCTTGATTGAATGTCTTTGTTTATTGTTATCTATTGCACAGTTAATTGTTTGCCAGATTATTTTTGGATTGTTTTCAGAATTTATTATTTTATGTTTGTAATATTCATCTTTACTAATTTTTATTAAGCGTGTCAATTTATTTTTATATTTTTTTAAATTAAATTCTATTTTATTGTCGTTTGGGAATTTTATTGTTTTTTTGTAAAACTTACCTTTTTCTTTGATTGAATTTAATAAACCCGGTGTGATCCATGGTTTCAGGTATTTGTTTTTGTCTAAATTACGATATGGAATATCTGTTTTTGAGTTTTCTACATGCTTGGATAAAATGTTTTCAAAGTACTTTGAGCACATTTCAACTTCTTCGCAGTTGATTATAGGTTGCCAACGTTCCGTTTTCAAGTTTTCAATTAATTTTTGCAGATTTATTCTGGTATATGATTTTTTTATTGATTTATTTTTTGTTTGTATTGTTTTTTCTTCCTCGTACAAAAATATACACGTATGATGATCGGTGATGTTATTTTTCCAGACAATGGTTTTTATTTTATGAAGATCTTTTATGTTAGTATTAGTCAAAAAATGATCTAGGCAAGATGGTTTCTGACCTTGAATTTCGCGCGTATTTTCATTTATACACGATTTAAAGTTGTTTTCAGTCATACAGTTCAAATATTCATGTTTAAGTCTACTGTCTATATTTTTGTTAATGTTGATATTAAAATCCCCTGTTATTATGCAAGTTTTGTTTTTGAAATTTGATATTATATTTCGTATTTGTTCGATAAATAAATCAGCGTTCGATTCATGCGTTCTATAGATTGCTAACAAATAATAATTCTTTTTGTTGTGGTTAAGTTGGATTTCTATGCAGTTTGATGAATCTATGTTGTGTTCTGAATGTGTAACAATATTATATTTCTTACTAACGAATATCGTAATACCACTGTTTTTATTTATGTTTGTGTTTGCATGTAGATATAATCTCTTAAATTATAATGTGGTGAGTCACTGTTTGTGTATGTTTCAGTTAATACTATAACGTCCGGCTTCACAATAAGACTATTTATATTGAGAATAAATTCTTCAATATTTTTTTGGAGGCTGCGGATGTTAAGGTGGAGCACTTGTAAACCAGAGAACTTGTCTGTGATAATTTCATTGCACTCCTTTGCATTGATAAATGCAAACTAATTATTATTCTAGCTTACGCTTTGCTTCGGGAATATTTCCTGATCATTTTAAAAAATCAATAATTATCCCTATTCACAAGAATGTGCCAAAATTTCTTGTAGAAAACTATAAGCCAAAACACTGTTAAGCGCGATATCTAAAATTATTGAAAAGGTTTTCAAATCAAGGTTAAGCGAATATGTGGAAAATCACAAAATTCTAAGCCCAAACCAATACGGGTTTCGGTCTGGTAAAGGAACAGATGATGCCATCGCGTATCTCACGGAAACTATTGCAGGTATGTATCGTAAGAAAACTATTGCCCTGTTCCTGGACCTGGCCAAGGCTTTCGACACAATATCCCATAAAATACTTATAAAGAGACTGCAAAATATAGGGATAACGGGAAAACCTTTTTAATGGATGCAAAGTAATATTTCTAAGAGATACTAGCAAACAAAAATTAATGAGGCTACTAGTACTTCACTAGAAAATAACTTTGGAGTTCCACAAGGAAGTACACTAGGACCCCTTCTCTTTATTATATACATCAACGAATCAACATATAGGTGGGAAAATTATTACGTTCGCAGATGACACCGTCATATTATTTGAATGAGAGGATTGGAAAGAAACACACAACCTTGCGAACATCGGTATTAACATAGTGAAATAATGGCTGGACAGTAATTTGCTTACATTAAACATATCAAAAACCAAATACCTAACTTTCAGCTCTACTATTGCAGGACAACCCAAAACACTTCACCTCATAATTCATCAAATTAATTGTAGCTTTGGAAATAATCACTATCCATGTCCATGTGAAACTCTTGAGTGTGTTAAATTTATTGAATATCTAGGCGATATAGTTGACAATAACCTCAAATGGAAATACCAAATAGAAAATGTAGCAAAAAGAGTGCGTACACTGATTATTTATATTTATTTCATTGAGGGAAATTTTAAAAACAAACTACTTAAAAATAAATACATTACGGGCTATGTAACTCGATCATAACCTACGGCTGCATTGGGTGGGGGGTACAGGAAAAACAATATTAAACGAGGGCGTCTACTAATATCTACAGGAATTCCAAAAACTGAACAAATCGGACTAAATCTATGAGAACCAAAGTAAGGACGAATATCTACAACTCAAACTGCCGACTAATATCTATGAGAACCAAAGTGAGAACGAATATCTACAGCTCAAACTGCTGACCAATATCTATGAGAACCAAAGTGTGGACGAATATCTACAGCACTGGCAGAGGTTGGATTTACAATTATGTATAGCATATTGGAATAACGTAATACTGCGTACGCAATTTAAAAAACTTAATCTATGTATGTATGTATTTAAAAATCCCTAATATCGGACTATTGGACCCATTTAGCTGATTATTAAGGATTTGGGTTTTTGTTTTAACAGCTTTCTTTATTTCGAGTGCTTCTAAATTATTTAGTCTGTTACCATGACCATTTCTATGTCAGTTAGGTTAGGTTAGGTTATGGTGCCGTGTATTCAGAAATAAATAAATATCTTTGTATTATGACCTCCATGTTTGTTCAATAAATTATTGTCCTCGTAAACAGCAAAATACGTAATATTATGCAAAAACTTCATGTACGTACTTTAAACGTTTAAACCTTTACGTAATTGAAGTAATTTATGCTTTTCCGTACAACCTCTTACTCAGCTGCCCTCTGTAGATATTAGTCCAACCTACACTCCATAGATATTAGTCACCACTGGGACCGTCATCGATATTCGTCCGACCTTAGATCTGTAGATATTAGTCCTCATTCTGAAGTTCATAGATATTAGTCCAACATTTGAGCTGTAGATATTCGTCCGACATACAGGCTGTAGATATTAGTATCTTGAGTCATATTAAACCCCTTAAGGGCACAGAAAACTATTTTACGTGCTAGGGAACGTACCTTGGTACAAATGAGCGGCGGAGTGCTTAGGTTTTTGGTCACGGTGGGGGGAGGGGGGGAGGGGGAGGGGGTTAAAAACTGCAAGAAGTTGGTCACGTAGTATGGGTACGTTCCCTTATAATGAAGAAACCTTTCAGATATACCTTCGACGCTCTCTTCTGGGAATTTAATGTACTAGATGTTCGACAGTGTTACATATAAAGATAATATTTTATGCTCATAAAAATAAATATAAAATGAAAACAGTCGAACACAAACATCAAACCAGAAGTAAGGGCAGAAATGACCTTTCTATTCCAACTAGCAACATAGCTACTTATCAAAGGATATTATCATACCTGGGACCGAAATTGTATAACAAAATCCCTTTGCAACTAAACTATGTGAAGTGTCATCTTTCGGCCCAAAAATAACAAAATGGTTACTACATTTGTGCAGGACGGAGTCACAAAAATTGTTATCTGATATACGAGCGCCTTGTTGTTTCAAAATTTTTTATGTTCTTTTCTTTTACTGTTTTTCTTTTATGATGTTTTTCTTGCGCCCTATTTTACTTTCTTTTATATTTCCTTTATTTCCCAAATTTTTATTTTCTTTTCCTTCTCTTTTTTTTGCATAGATACTCACTACGAAAACACTGTTTCTTGTATATTCGATGCTTGATTCTGGAACCTAGTCTACTACTATCCTACTGTATCATATATTTTAATGTTACGAATATTAACTTTACTTAATACTATACACATGAATGATCATGTACCTAAATACCTAATATGAACGAAACCTGTCAATTTGACTGTCCTAGAACGGGAGACTATCCTAGTCGGATAGTCAAAGCTTCCTTAAACTGTGAATGTACTTTTATAACAAATAAATAAGTTTGAAAATTTACCAATAACCAATCTCTACAGATAGCCTTTAAAAGTGTGGTCATAATCAAGCGGCCAATGAGCGCAGACCTAGAGTTATTTCCGTTTCATATTTCACCCAATATAATCAAGGCGGCCAATGAGTGCAGTTAGATGCTTCGCAGGTGCTGTGATGCGTCATTTCCGTTTTATCCGAATTACAAATCACAACGAGGCTAAAGAAGTTTCACTTCAAAAATCGTTTAATCGAAAAGGTTTGTTCACGAATCACACGTTGACTCGTAGCGTAAAAAAACCTTTTGCTTGTTATGAAAGTACGTATTTATCTTCTCATAATAGGGGATTTTGGGGGCTGGAACGGATTAATGGCATTTCATAAATATTTGGAATAAAAAATCTAGATGTTCTTTTGCTGTCCGATGATTTTTTTAAATTAAAAACGAAAAAAATGCCATCACACGTCGCAACTGAATCGTTGGGTGAGACCAGTACGGGTAGAGAGAGAGATAAGGCATATTACGTGATCCCGTCGCCATGCACAGCAGTGTGATCAGTGGCAACGTGTGATAGAAACATATTTCTGTTTTTAATTAAAAAATTATATATCATCGAACAGCAAAATGACATTTACCTTTTTTTAACACCAAAAAATGCTCAAGAAACGCTGGTTAAAATCCTTCGAGTAGGTACGTGCCGTTACAACCTGCATACATATCTTGTATAGTCACGCAGCCTTACTAAAAAAAACAACAGCGCGACCGATAACCTGTGTTATTAAAAAAACATAAATAAACCCCGTATACACTAAAATAAGATATATTACCAATAACACCCTTGCGTGATCACGTTGTAAAAATACATTTTTTTTTTTTTTTTTAAATTTTTTTATTAGTAATAGAAGGTACATAAATTACAAATAAATTTTATACAGTAATAAATTACATAGTAGAATATTTGATGTACCCCCATAATTAAGCAAGGCTTGTGTGTATGGGGGGGTGTTATTGTATTACTTTTTTTATATCATTCAGTTTAAGTTTTCAGTATAATTTTTAAAGTGAGTTTTAAAATTTTTTATATTGGTATTCATGTTTCTAATTTTTTCTGGTAATGAATTAAAAAATTTGGCTCCGAGATATTTATGACTCAATTGTCCAATTTTTTTTTTACATTTTGGAGTGGGAAGTATTGATGTTTGTCTAAGACTTCTGTTATTTTTAAAGGGTACAACTTGATTTTTAATATTATCTTCATAAATTTGTAATGTTGCATGATAAAAGTATAATGCACATAATTTTCTGACCTTAAATTGTTTGAATAAAAGTTCTGACGAATATGAGTAGGGTTTTTTTAAAATTGTTTTTATTATTAGTTTTTGTGATATGTAAATTGTTTGTGTTTGATTTTTATATGTACCAATGTATTCAATGTATTTTTCTGATTTTTATATGTACCAATGTATTCAATGTATTTTTAGATTTGACAGCGTTGTAATTTCTTAGAATTTACTTATTAAATTGTTTGTTTTCATTCACACCCGGTAGGTGGCGACGGTTAGTGCGCATGCGCATTTGTCGTTCGCGCTGAAAAAATTAAAGCCGCGAAAAAAGTCTGGCTCCGCGGATGTGCGTTTCAATTTCACTTATATGTGATTATAATTTATATTATAATAATCAGTTAACTTTTATATTCATATTATTAATATATTTGGTGTTATTTGAGTGGTTTTATATCAGTTTTACAATCAAATTAGCAAAGTAATCGTACTTTGAAAGTCGAACTGTCAGGAAACTGTTTTATAGGTTACAAATGATAAAATTTACATTTTGAGATCTTTATTTTAAGAGAATTTCATAAAAGTGATATTTTTTTATAATATTAATATCTAATACATGTGTTCGTAAACCTATCAAAGAAAGTAATGTCTTTAGAGATGCAAGAAATCTGTTTGAAATGCCGTTATTATTTCTAAGTTATTTTTTTGGCAATAAAAAAAACTTGGAAATTTTTTATTATTTTTTTATTGTATGCACGAGGAAAAAGTGAGGTGATAGTTTCCTTCCAAATTTATTACATAAAAGGACTGTGTTTTTTGAAATTTTGATTTCTTTTTAATTTCTCTACATTTTGGTCAAAAATGTTTGGGTAAGAATTTTTTTTCCATTTTTTCCGAGTTTGGATCTTAAAAAATGGCAGTTTTTGAAAACTAAAGTGTATTTTAAATACACAAATCTAAAAGGTAATTTTATTTAGTTTTCATAAATGGTATTTGTTTTTACGATTCCTTCAAAAATAAGAAATATATAGAACATTCAAAATACTTTGGAAAAATTTCAAATTTCGTTAGGATATCATTTCTAAAACAGAGATAAACTACCCTCTCTGGCCGTGTAAACCAAGTGTATTTTATTCCATGAACAATTTTTTAATTAGTAATGTTTTCACATCCGCGGCCGTTTGTCAATGGAATAAAATTTTCACTGGGTTTTTTAGTAAGGCTGAAGTTCAATAGTGTAAACAGACGACTCATTCGGTAGAGTGAATTGAAATAGAGTGGATGGAATATAATATAATATCACGACGATGTAAATTTATTATTATTTAGATGATATTAAAATTATTTATTTATTTTAAGAAACAAACAGCTTTAACATAAATACAGTGATAAATATACAAGTGAACGGAAGTCAAGCCACAGAAGTTTATTGTATTGTTCAATATTAATCGGAGATGCTTTCAGAATCATAATAACAATAATGACTGCTGTTAGATTATTAATGAATCGGTCAATATAATTACCTACCGTTTTTGCAAGAACAGTTATCGTAAAAATAAATTAAACAAGCTTGGAGATTGGCTATAATTTAACATTTTTTCTCAACCCAAGTGATGCGGTGTACTTAGACAATTTTTCCAAATGTTCGAACAAATGTCTTACTAAAATATCTATTTTATACGACTGAATTTAAAAAATTAAATGCGTGGTTTGAATCTTGTGGTTTTAAAACCGAGAACAAAGTTGCTATCATTGTGTCACATAATATTTTGCTTTACTTCAAATTTTACCAAGATCCATTAAAATAATCAATACGTAGGCACTGAAATGGGTCTTGAAATGAGACCCGTGTTCTAGGAGGGAGGAAACACAGAGGCCGACATATCATTCCACAGCCGAGCTGTTCAACTCAAGACCGAGTCGTAGAAACGACCAGTTTCTCGGAGCATTTTCCATTATAATACCGGTAGAACAAGGACAGCATTCCCACCTAACGCACGTGCTCTACAGATTGCAATGTTTGTTAAGATAAGGAGAATCTATCAAACGGACCGCCCGTTTACCGAGCCTACGGCCCTAATGAAGTGCGGTGACCGGACAACTCTACAACACACGACTTCAACACCTCCATCGAAAAGTCATTAAAAGTGATGAAAAAATGGTTAAATACATTACGTTAGGTTAGATTATAAACTATTTAACATTTAAAAAAAAAACTTTTAATAAATTTTTAAACGGGTTTTGAAACGTCACTTTGTCGAGTTGTTGGGGGAAGTTATACAGAATCAGTAACCGATTTGGCGGCAAAAGTGATTAATTAATTTTAAAATGATGTCAAATTACATAGTCATTGATTGAAATTTCTGGGGCTCAGTGGAAAACGATCACTCTCATATTTTATGACTAATTTCATAAGGGCTGGGGCAAGAATGCAGAAACACTGATTTTATGCCCCCAGAAATAAAATAAATAAAAATTGCCACGGCTGTGAATCAAACCCCGACCGTAAATTTGCTGACCATTATTCCACCAACTATTGCAAGAATGGCGACATGAATTCATCAAATGAACTGAGAATAAAAATTATGTATTTTTGTATTTTAAAATGTTACGCAGGCACATCACATACGCATCACATCCGAAATCATATTGTTTATCTACTAGCGCAAACCCGTCAAAAATCAGAGGATAGTCTAAATTCTCAACAAATTAGATCCAATTTAAAAAAAATGAAAACAAAAAAAATCAAAGTGTGCAATTCGTTTGAGTTCAGTGAACCAGATTTTTCGCAGGACAAACATATTAGTATTTTTAATAAATCATTTGTTATTGTAAAATATGGTATAAGCTAGATTTCTTGAAAATTAAAATAAATGAATATCCAATCAGCTTACCCATTCGTTGTTTTCATTTTCAGCGCAATTCCAAAACGTCATATATTTAAATTGATGCGTCAACTCCTTCAGTCTGCTCTTGATCCAGAGAGCGTGTCTTGAAGCGGAATCCCGGAGAGCTTGCATAGCACAACCTTTGGTCACAAATCACAGCGGCAGTAATATAGCGCGAGTCGTCCACCGACCCATCGACATCGTGACCACCGGCAATTACCGCGACTTGTAGACGAATGCCGACACCTGTCAATGACCACAACACCCCAACACTGACCAGGGACCACTAATCACTGAAAATCACAAGTTGACCAAAGTCCCCACTAATATTGTGAATTAAGTGACTGCTAGTTAAATACTGAACTTCATTTGCTGTAATTGTACTCTGGCCGGTTGCAAGTTACGAATACATAGAGAACAATGAACGGACGCATTCATTTAGCTCCTACGAGTCGAGTTGCTTCAATCATGCCACCGCACAGTTAGAATATATAGTTTCACGCATGCTTGTTCTGGCGTCTTCGGCGCTATAATCACGAAAACATTTTAATTGGCCTATCACAACTCGTTGATGTAGCTACCGTGATTTGTGTACATTGTCTTAAATTATTCGTTTTTTTACTGTCTTAAAATGTTTGCAAAAATGTTTCTCAATAACAACAATAGTTGCAGAATATGTAAGTATACTTCATATTCCGAAAACTACAGTAAGCAAAAGTGGCGAGGCTATGAAGCAACGCACAAAAAGGAGACCAATAAAATTATTCTATTTCATTCTCTCGCAGGCCCATAGATGTATGTGATTGTCTCTTTTATGTTTCATCGAGTTTCAAACCACAACGGTGCTAAAGAAGTTTTCACTTCAATTAAGCGACGCTTTACATATGAATTGTATTTGGGAGGCGGGTATGGGTACCGCCGCCCCCAGAACCTTCATTGGATAACCTCCACATCTGTAGTAAGTTATTCCAAGTAGTTCGCTGTGTTTGATGACTTAGCTGCTTGGCAGGCTGGTGAGCAGATCTGGAGAGACTGGTTGAGGGAGACCTTTAGACCCCTTCTGCAGGACTCTTTCGGTACGTCGCCTTGCACCGCAGTGGGAGGGATGGATTTATACGTCCGTCACTCCTGGAGACGGTGACCCATAGATTTCTACCAATCCATGATACATTTTCCTTCCCAGAACTTCGTCTCTTTCCTTTGCTCTGTAGTCCCTCCTCACAGCATCCCCTAAGATGACATAGACCAAGAGGGAGAATATTTTCCTCAGATACTCCCGTGAAAAGCTAAAGTAAAAAAATTATGTATAATTTGTTCTTTTCAGATAGTTTTAATAAAGAAAATTTATTTTCTTACGCAGCAGTGGCCACAGTGGTCATTTCAAAACTCATTCTGGATATCGTAAAACGCAAAAATAAATAAATAAATATATATATATATATATATAGGAAAACTAGAGTAAAGTAGATGTGGCGGTCCGTGTCTTTTGTTGTAATCAACATTGGTAATGTCGTATTATTTTTCAATCTTGCCACTTCTTGCTCACTGAAAAAGCCACTGATAACCGCTGGGCCATTCATATTATAATCATAATATTTTACTAATATTATAAACGCGAAAGTTTGTATGAATGTATGTGTGTTTGTTACTCTTTGATACAAAAACTGATAAATGGATTTGAATGAAACTTTACAATAATACGCTCATGCATCAGAATAACATACAGGATATAATTTATAAAGCAAGCTAGGAAGGGGACGCGGGAGGGAACGGGGACGCACGGAAACGGTGATTCAGGGAGAAACAATAATGTATTTCTTCGAATATGGCATTGCAACACAAGCCGGGAACCAGCTAGTAATAACTATTCTTTTGGTACGTAGTAAAAGCTGGTCTTTTTTCAAATGTAATTTTTGCGGCACAACATTATTCATTTATCACAGAATTAAGGTACCTATAATATGCAATGCTGCGTAATCGTTTGCGAACCGAGACACGAATCGAACCACGAATTATGCTGCTTGCGGTTGCTTCGTTCCTTTCCCATAACTCGTGGTTCGGCTACGGCGTGTATCTAAAACTACAATACAATTTACATCATAATTTAATAAATGTCTTCCTTTCGTGTGTTAAGAATAATGTTACTCTCAGTATCTCCCTGATAATAGACCAACTTCCAGAATCGAAAATCCGCCTTTAAATGAGATGTTTCCTCAATATTCAAGTAGGTACAATTTTCAAGTGAAAACTTCTTTAGCAATGTTGTCAATTGAATCTCGGTAAAACGAAAAAGCTACACTAAAAAGAGACAAACACATATATCTATGGGATTTAGCCTGCGGGAGAATGAGAAAGAAAAATCGGTCTCCTCTTTGTGCGGTGCTTCGTAGTCTTCTCACTCTTGTTTAGTTTTCTAGAGGTTTCACTTCTACCGCGTGTGAATTGCACACTCTGATTTTTTTCTTTTGGAGGAAACCAAAACTGTTCGACGGACATTGTGTATCTCATATTTTGAAAGAGCTGCAGCATTATAGCGATAGGTAACGTACATTTATTGCCTTTTTGCCGCCACGGTACCGTAACCGTGAATCGTCACGATAAAAGCGTTCATTGGGAATAGTTAAACAATTTTAGCCCTGAAATAAATCATCTGAGAGTTCATTCTACCTGACAAAACGGATTGTTTATGTGCAGTAAACGAGTACTAGTTTATGGCGGGAAGTTGTTAGTAGCATGATTGTTGATTGTATTGGTTGGCAATGGTGATTAGCGTCGTTAACCCGGTGAAGGTGGCAGAAAGCTAAACATTGGCATGCAGCGCGGCGCGGCGCGGCGCGGCGTGGCGCGTGCACAGTGCACAGAGCACACTGCTGCTGACTGCCTTCTCAAAGTCATGGACGTGGAAATTTTAATTATTCACATGTAAAGCAGTGGCGTAAAGAATTCACGATATCAAATACATTTTTGTAAATTTTGTTACATAAAAGACTTGCAACAAGGTGTGTGCTCCCTCTTTTATACACTTATTTATGGTTTCGGTATGTGGCACCTCTAGTGCTTGCCCATTGACATTTGGTCATTGGTAATATTGCAAGCCGTGCAATATTTTGGAATATTTATTCAAATCAGCAGATTTGAAAAGAGAGCTTGTCATTCTTTAAGTAGCAGCCGAGAGCTCAGGGCGGTCCTCTCGACCGCAACACGACGGATCCTTTTTGAAAATAGCTACGATCGTGATTGTGAATTTTGTACGTCATACTCGCCATATTGGGAGCCGACTGGAAGTCATCCTGAAGGGATGATTGGCATCGAGAATCATCTACCCCTGCTGTTTCTGGAGGGTCCTTTTGGCTGGGAGCCATTTCTCTGGAGTCCTGCCCTTCTCACGAGGTGAGATTCGTTTCACAAAAGAAGATTTCATGATGCGTCATTTCAACTTACCACGATATCAAATGAACTACTTAAACCTAAGCAAGCCCACGCCAGAGCTTGCCTTAGTTTCAGGATGTCATTTTTGTTTTATTTTATTTTATTTATTATGGAAAATCAACAGATATTTTACGTTGTAATAATAACATTAATAATATACATAATATCCAATGACAGATTTTCACACAATTAAAATTATAATTAAAAAGTAAAACAAAAAAGTAAGTTTATTTATTGTTCTGTTATACGTGGTGGAATTATATTGTATTAAAATTGAAATTATAACACTTGCCAGCCTGAAGATGTCCATAATAGGATGAAACCGGTACTGGTGAAATAAATAAGTTAAAAAGTGTTATAATTTCAATTTTTTAATTTTTAAAAAAGTAAGGGTCCTGTACCCATAAGAACTTAACAAAAATATAACCCTGAAAATTATAAAAAAAAAGATATATAAATACAATATAAACTGTAATAATCTGCTTACAAAATTTCAAACATGAAGTAGGAGTCAGAAATCAGTTCTCACTTCACAACACCAATAATAATAATATGTACATTGTACATACCTACAACTCAAGAGTGAATACAATAGTAAGTCGAATGACAAGTATGCAACTGGAAAGGATTCAAAGCAATAACGTGGTAACTTGCAATACGGTCAAAAAATTATTTAATGTTGGCTATGACATACTTTTTTTAAGGTACTTAAATTACATGAGAATATATCTATATCATCAAAATTCTTATCAAATACATTACATGTTCTGAATATAAAAGCATTTTGTCTGAGATTAGTAGAACATTTTTGAAGATGAAAAACTGATTTTTCTCTGGTTCTAACGGAGGGGACTCTAAAATTAATCTCTGCCAAAAGGGGCTAACAATCAATAAAACCATTGATAATTTTATGAAGATATATTATATCTGCGGAGTCTCTTCTAATTTTTAATGATTTAAGTCCATAAGGGTCCTGCAAGCTGTTAATGTTATGATAACCAATATTAAACTTGAAATTTAAATGATGGACAAATTTTCTTTGGATGGCTTCAATGCGTTTAATATAAATATTATATTGAGGATTCCATATTTGAGAAGCGAATTCAAGATGACAGCGAACATATGAAAAATACAATATTTTAAGTGTTTGAAGGTTCTGGAATTCTTTTCCAATACGGAATAAGAATCCTAACATTCTAAGGGCTTTCTTCACAACCATATTAATATGTGCCTAGAATGTAAGTTTACTATCAAGTAGAACACCTAAATTACGAATTTGAGTAAATCTTTTGAGTGATTGGCTGGCTATATGGTAGTTATGGTCAAATTTGATTTTATTTCTAGTGAAAGTAATCACATAACATTTAGAAGTGTTCATGTTGAGTTTATTAATTATACAGTAGTCATTAAGCCTATAAAGATCTTCTTGTGATTTAATGCAGTCAATGATAGAGTTAATCGGAAGATATATTTTCATATCATCAGCGAAGAGTAGAACATTTGCATAATTAAAGCATTTTATAATATCGTTGATGAAAATTGCGAATAGTAATGGTCCCAGGTGAGATCCTTGGGGTACACCGGAAGGTATATTTACGAACTCAGAGATGAAGCCATTAATTGTTACTCCTTGAGTGCGCCCATTAAGATAAGAGACTAACCTTCGATACAAATCTCCGTGAATTCCTAAAGCTAGCAATTTGGATAAAAGAAGACTGTGATCAATTTTATCAAACGCTTTCGAGACATCTGTATAGATTACGTCAACTTGGATTTGATCATCCATTGATTTCGTAATATTTTCAATGAATATGGCAAGATTAGAGACAACCGATCTTTTTTTCATAAAGCCATGTTGGTTCACGAGCATTACAGACTGGACGCAGTTATAAAGTTGTTCGTGAACAATTTTTTTTTTAATTTTACTGAAGATTGGTAACTTAGATATCGGACGATAGTTCTGGACATCATTTTTAGGCCCAGACTTAAATACTGGTGTGATAAGAGTACACTTCCAACGATCCGGAAAGATGCCTTCTTTCAATGAGGATTGAAAGAGCAATAATAGGGGCTTCGAGATTACCTTGCTACACATTTTGATAAAGAATGCTGGAATTTTATCACTACCCGCACCCAATGAGTTAGAAATAGTATCGATTATTTTTTAAATTTTTTCTTTTGAAACTGAGATCGAAGAGATGTTAACTTAATTATTTATATTATGATGGTTGGTAGAGTGTACATCGGAGGTAGTATTATAATTAAAGGTGGAGACGAAGTGCTGTGAGAACAGGTTGCATATTGCAAAAGGATTAACAGCAGTAACGTCGCCCAGTTTCATTACATGAGGTAAACTAGAATTATTTCTTTTTCCTTTAACATAAGACCAGAATTTTTTGGGATCACAGGATATATTAAGTTCAGCGTTTGTTATAAATTGTTTGAGACATTCCCTAGACATTTTCTTCTGCCTTGATCGAAGGATACAGAATTCATGGTAGTCTAAAGGATTGGACCATTTTTTCCTTGTTTTGAACACTTTATATTTTTCTTTAGTCAGTTTTATTAGAGCTGGACTGAACCAATAGGGATAAGAGTTGTTGATATGAACATCCTTTGATGGGACGTTTAAACGAATGATTTCATATAATATAACATAAAAACGATCAATGGCATTATAAGTTGATAAATTTAAGAATTCAGCGACCCAATCAATACTACCGAGAATGTTTATTGTTTATTGTTTCAAAATTAGCTTTCCTAAAAAGATTGATTGTCCGTTTATTGTTCACCATAGGGGTTTCAAGAGCTATGTTTATGTCAAAGAGAATGGCTTTATGATGTTTACATTCCGGGATGAGATACTGGTCAGTATTTGATACATTTACAGGGGTCGAACTAAAAACAAGGTCTAGGAATTTATGATTATTATTTAGAAAAGTGCAATACTGCGATAGATCTGTAAATGAAAGGGTGTTAGACAGTTTGGAGATAATTTCAGATTGATAACCATTCATAATTTGCATACTGTTTCCATTACTAAGAGACCAGTTAATTATTGGTAAGTTAAAATCACCCGAGATCACAAAATGATCGTCACGATGAAGTGCTCTAAGTTCACATAAATTATTCATAAATTCATTAATGTTATGAGAGTGATTGACCCCTGTGGATGTATACACAGCATAAGTGAATTTTTATGATATGCATTCGTGATCCAATCATTACGTTCGTGAGCTACGAGGTGCTTCTTTAACGCAATTAGTACACCTCCTCCTCGTTTTTGTTCTTTGCGGTCACGCCTAAACACCAGGTAACGGTTGTCAAATAGCTCTTCACTGGCAATGCTATCTAAAAGCCAAGTTTCTGTTATCATTATAATATCAAAGTTGTTATTAGTAACATTAAAATAAAAACTATTTGTTTTGGATCGCAGTCCAGTTACATTCTGATAATAAACATTCAACATTTTGGTTCATTCATTCCATAAAATATATAAAATATTTAATTTTTAAAAGAGTTGTAGGCATGTAGTAGAACATTGTAAGTATTAGGGTGTTGTTGTAGTAAAGAAGAAAAAAATGAAGGATTAAACATAGAAATATTGGTAATATTAAAAGAGTTAATTGTTACGATTGCTAAAACTAAAAGAGATTTCAGCAAAAAACCTTAATCAAGTCCGATTCCAAAGTCACTTGAATAATGGGACTGGATTCATTTCTTCGTATAAAAATTTTATCAAACTTGATCCAACTGAATTTAAAGTTCTTATCCTTGCATAAATCTCTCACTCTCTTGAAAAGTGCACGGGTTGAAGCCGTCAGATGTTCATTAACATAAACGTTGTTGTCCCCAGGAAGCTTCAGGTCGCCAGAGTTTATGCCGCCTTTCTTCCTTATAGCAGCTAGAAAGTTGTCTCTGCAGCGGCTGGTTGAGAACTTCACCACAATTGGTCGAGTAAATTTAGGATTTTCTCTAGGTAATTCCTTGACCCTCGTACGAGAAATACCGTCAATATCATTCGGGAGAACATCAATACCTGCCTTGGTTCCCAGCAATTTTATGACATCTACTAAATTTTCGTTCTTTTTTTCAGGAACGCCAATAATTTCTACATCGTTTTTTAATGAGGTTTGCTCCAGGCGGTTTAATTTGGATAAAACCAGATTATAATTTGTATCAAGTTCCTTATTTTTAAGTGTGAGGTCATTAATTATATTATGACACTCCCTTAGTTGTTCATTCAATGTTTTTAATTCACTAAACACTGAAAATTTCTTGTTTTATTTGATCTTTGAAAGAAATTAGTGTGTTACTCAATTCTGGCTCTGAGCCAGTGACGTCAGATGGGTTATCCACGGCAGCAATGCGTCTTGATTTGTTGCCTGTTCTACTTGTGCCACTAGTGGGTAAGAAAGACATTTTTAAACTTCAATATTCAGTAACCGTTCACTTATTCAGTAAACGTTCACTTAAAAAAATATTTGTATTTAAAATACCTTCCTTTCTTCAAAATAATTAACCCACTCCTTACATCTCCCATGCGAGTCATTGTTCATAAATAATCTACTTTGTGTATTGTTGCCACCTCATCTCAGTTAACAATTTTACTAATCAGGCTTGTTCTTAATTTGCTAACATTATTGAAATAACACTTCATTTCGACTTAATTACTCTAAAAAAAGTATGCGCAATTCACATGCGGTATAATAATAATTGGATAATTTATAAAGCGCCGTTTTTGTGAAAAATCACGTCAAGGGCGCTGTACAATTTATTAGGAATGCTTAGGTTCTAACTGATTTTACTATTTACAAATGGATACAGAAACATACTTACCTGGCAGGTCACTTCCGATAAACACACTATAAACTTATATATTAATTATAAGTTTATGCTTGGAGAAGATACGGCTTTGCACGCGGAGGACATTACAGTTAACACGCTGGACATTGCATGATTTTACATTATTTGCTACCCTCATCGCTGTTAGTATTACATTTGTGAATAGATTAGTGGCAAAAGTAGAGTTGGTATTTATTTTAAAATACTGGAGAATTTAGGACTATTGGAGATTAGTGGCAAAAGTATAGTTGATATTTATTTTAAAATACTGGAGAATTTCGGAATCTTTAGGGCTGGAGAATGTTCATGAAATGACCTTCACAAACGCTTACATTTTTTTTTCTACGTTTTTACAGGTTAGTTATTTACGGTGTCGCGGGCATTAAAAGTGAAGGTGAGAGATTTTGAGTTTATAGAAGTGAAACATTCAGAAAACTTAAGTGGACAAGAGTGGGGAGGCTATGAAGCATCGCACAAAGAGGAGACCGATAGGCTACGAAGCATTACACACAGAGGAGATTGATCATATTACTATTTCATTATCTCGCAGACTAAATCCTACCGACGCGACGTATGTGTTTGTCTCTTTTTAGTGTCGCTATTTTTCGTTTCACCGAGTTTCAAATCACAACGGTGCTAAAGAAGTTTTCACTTCAAAACATGTTCAAGTTACGGAAATTGAAAATAATAATTTAAATGGCAATTTCATTTAATTTGGCATTTTAAGTTCTCATTTCAGGACATACTGAATTGATGATTCCATGACAGTTGATCTCCCACAGTTGGCCTCAGGCGTACTTACACATAATAATACGCAATCACAAAACTTAACTAAATGACCCTGAAGGGGTGTGCAGAATAACAAAAGTATAATTTTTTTTAAACCAATATAATAACACCCCCCCATAACACAAGCCCTGCTTATTTATGGGGGTAAATCGAATATATGTTACTGTTATATTATGTTATTAGTTATTGTATAAAAATTATTGTAATTTACATATCTTTTTGAAAATAAATAAAAAAAATAATAATAATGGTACTTTCACACCAAAGCCAACCTTCCTTGGTTCCTTGGAACCTAGTTCGGAGTTGGAAGGTTGGCCGATCGTGTGGTAACCCTCCAACTCTGAATTCCAAACTCCAATATGGCGGACGTCGAACAGCTGATCCGGCGCCGTATTTTATCAGTTGCCTACATTTGTGCCGGCGGTGCTTCGGTTTATGGAAATGGTTTATTGATTTCTAAATTTTGAGTTATTTCCCCGTAGAACGATACGCTCTCGTTTCAAAATAAATCGAGTTCAAAGACGAAATTTTTAAGCCAAATTTAAGAAAAATGATGTAATCTTCAAACGCGGTTTCCCGAAGATAGACCGCCCCACAACTCTGTTACGGCATACATACTCCCCGCTATTCACATTTAGATATCGTCTTTTACGTGTTATTCTGATTCTTGTCATGATCCGATTCAAGCATTAGTTTCATTTTACTTTTCGCGACGTCCCTGACTTCTTCTACAGTCACCTCCACATCATATAATATCTACTTACAGTCCTTTCTTCGTAAGTCCGATCAATATGAATACATAGTTATTGAATGCATTGTTTGGACAGCTACTGTGTTGTCTACTGTTAGCTACAGCACGCCAGTGGTGGCTGGTGACACGGTCCGCCGCACCTTCCCGAGCGAATCCGGGCTGAAGCAGCACGTTCAGTCGTTCAACTTATTAATGCTCGGATAACGGTGGCCACTTCATAAGGAACCAGCGAGCGGCGGCCACTTCCGATCCGCCGACCCAATTGTCAGTAGTTCCTGCTCACTCCGCCGGCCGAGTTCACGGTTAATAATAATAATATGTAGGGACTCGTAGCACGTATCCAAATATGTCAAGTGTTAACGGGAATTGTTTAAGTACTTACTTAAGTACTTGCAGGACTATTCTAGTAACTTATACTTATGCTTTTAATTGATAATTGAATTTTAATTGAAAACTTCTTTATTACCGTTGTGATTTGAAAAAAGGGGAAAACACATGCATTTAAAGGCGAAAGTCTGCGAGAGAATGATATAGTATAATAGGTCTCCTCTTTGTGAGGTGCTTCGTAGCCTCTCCACCCTTGTCTACTTTAGTTTTCTTAAGGTTTCACTTTTACCGCATGTGAATGGAACACTTGTAATTTTTACCTTTGTTCCGAACAGGAGGCCCTGAGGAAAATAATTCCCATCAAGGCCTTTTTCATCTTTTGGGGTGATACGTGGAAGCTCTTCTTAGAAAACGGAAGAGAGGAAGTTCTGGGAAGAAAGAGGTATTAGGACTTGGTAGGAATATAGAGATCAGTGCGGTGTGAGGCGATGTTCCATCCAACTGGAGAAGTCAAATATCTCCTCAATCAGTCTCTCCCGGTCCGGCAGCATCCCCAATTGGTATAGGTATGCTCTACTGAGGGAGTGGGAAGAGAAGGATACGAGGAAAAGCAAGATTTGAATATACCTGGCTATTCAGATCTTGTCACCAAACACGACTGATGGTATTTCAAGCATCTTTTCGATTCGGAACTTTCACCAGGGCGATGTTTTAAGCATCTAGGTCAACTGGGAATGTGTTTATTATAAAAAACTTCAAACTTCAATTTATTAAAAACTAGCTCAAGTCCCCAACGGCGCCCGGGCTTTACACAGAGTTTTCGAAATCAAATATAGTGACCTTCCTCTTATTTTAAAGGTTACTTGTGCAAAATTTCATCAACCTCGGCATAAAAGTATAGATTTGCATACAAATCAAATCCACAATTCCAATTTGCCGCCGGTCCACCTAATACAGACATTCTCCTTTATATATTATATATTCCAACCACTTTACTCGAAATCTTGACAAATTATATACCTGAACTTTCCTTATGAATCACTCGTATTTATTGGTGAAAACCGCATGTAGTTTATCACGAACAGACGGTCAGACTTTAATTTATAATTTGTAGAGATCACCAATATTCCTTAAGCATTGGAAATGGACATCGCCGTAATAAAATAATTTAAGCAATAATAGCTATATGAAAACACACGTTAACTTAGAACACAAATAGCTATTAGGTGTTTCAGGTAATTAAAACAAGAAGCTATTAAAAAAGTATTTTATTCATTTAGTAATTTATACAAATAGGTATATATCGTGCGTTATTAACAATTATACGCATACAAACACGGATTTGGGTATTAAATGCAAAAACGTGAACAAAAACTTTAACATTGTGCGTACATTCCTAAAAACATTTTAAATTACTTATCAATCAAGATTACTATTCAAGAAATATCATTTGTTAGAATCTATTATATTCAGTCAAAGGATTCCAACTGGGATTTAGTAACAAGGTTAGTAATTGGTCAAAATAATCCTTAACAAGTTGAAAGGAACAAGTCGTTAAGAACGTATTGCAATAGTTGGTTTTTTAAAGTTTACGTTTGTAACGTGGTAACGCACCCTCCCTTAACACTAAATAACTAATATAAGTTTATCACAATTCCAAATTACATAAGTACATAAGTTGGGCAGATAGGCATTATAAGAATTAATGTATCACATGGAATGTCCTAAGTATTCAATTTTTCTTTAATTATTGTTAACTCTCTAAGACCCGAATCAATTTCTCATGTATCATTCTTTGTATCATAAAAGCAATTAATGCGATGCACCACATCGTCTAACGTTCGAAATCGGGCCGCTAACAAAAACACTTTTTATATAGATGGTGATAAGATTTAAATTGCTGTTTAACTCCTGCCTGTTTTGATTTACACAAGAAAAAGTGAATTTAATTTTATTTTGCGAAGTTCAAGCACAAATATTGAAATGTTTTGCTATAATTTTCTAAAAAACTTTGCCAAACAATAAAACTATAACCGAAAAAGGGTTCGTATGTAACAGATTTTGAAATACAAAGCAGTTTTTATTACCTGATATTTTTTTTTATTTTCTGGGCTTTAAAGTGTTTTATTCGCAGTATTTCAAAAGCATCAAAAACACTTCTGAGCAATCAATTTTTCAAACCTAAAACACATAATTTTGCGTTGTTTTGAAGTGCATCGCCTAAACTGATTTTTCTAAAGAAACTATAAAATTTCAAAAATAAATATATGTGTGTGAACTAACTTAGTACAACTTCCAGAAGAAAATAAAAATTAACATTACTTTCAAAGATGCAGTATTCGTACAAAGATATGCATGATAACGAAATAAAATTGGGTCTCGAAGGGATAACTTCAAAATAATCTGCAGATAACAACGTATTTTGTTTTTAGTATTATTGAGATTTTTATTAAAACAAAGATGCGTATAACATCATTTATCGAGGCACTTTTTTATAATAGTGAGTAGAATTAGTTATATTGAATTACTTGGCAAGATTTTGGTCTGCTATAAATAGCTCTATGTTTATAAGTAGATAATCTCACGTGAGTAATATATCGCAATACAAAATATAATATCGTGGGTATTATTAAGTGGTAACTTAAAATCTATACTAACGAATTAATAGGTATGTTATGAAGTCGAAATCGTAGGGTAAAGTGAGTATTTAGAGGAAGATTATGAAAGTAATTTACTATACAATTATATTCGATTGGTTCACGGAAATATGAAGATGTTGTAAGTTAATTGAGTGACTAAAAAGTATGAGTATCAAATTATCATGGAAAATGATGTGGATTATAATTGATGAGTTCGATTGAATGATGATAATGATTACAGATTATATATATCAAAATGATGAGCCGCCAATTACAAGGTTTGTAAAATTGTGATGGCTCCGCTCGGTAGGACAAGTACTCTCGGCAAGAATGGAAAACAGGCAACTACTGTAGAGGCTTCTTTATAATCAACCTGCGTGAAGGAGTGTTGGGTTGGGGAGCTGGACGGTGGGGAGAATAACACCAATGCCTTAGGCGCAAGGAACTGAGGGAAACAGCAGGAGGTCAGAAAGGAGGTCATGAATGGATGGGTATTCTGGAAGCAAACAAGGTCCTTTAAGCAGTGTTCAACTACCCTGAGCGAGTCGAACTAAGCACAGCTCCAATTGAGGTATGTTGAAAGGTTGAAGGTGATGGTAAGTGGATTAATGTTCAGACAACATCGCAATAATAGTAACGAAGAAATAAAGGATACATGACAGCAATAGAATGATAGAAATGAAAACGTTTTCAGGAGGCGAACAAGGCTCTTTTCAAGGGTTGTAGCGACGATGATGTAATAATGTCAATAGTTTAAGAGGGCATTACCAGAGAAAGCCGGAAATACGTCATTTTCAAAAAAGTTTTTAGACATATTGACTCTTTTCCACAAAAAATTATAAATGTATTTCGAAAGATTGTTCTTTTATCTAGTGAAGTTATGTAATAAATTTTTAGAATTTTTTTTAATTTTTAGTATAATAAGGTTATTCCATAGGTCGTTGGCAGATTCGTTAAATTTTCAAAAAAGTTTTTGTATTATACCACACCCATTTCAAATAATGTAATCATGCAGTAAAATAAATCAATATATTATCTAGCAGAGTTATGTATTAGAATTTTAATTTTAGTTTCAATAAAATCAATAAAAAATATGTACGTACATGTGTTTCTTGACGAAAATTGGTCCATTTGTGTATTTATTTGCGCACTTACAAACTAATATATTTCAGATTTTTTTAACATTCTTATTAAATGTAGACATTATTGAAAAATGATAAATACTTATAATCAAAAAATAACTACAAAAAGAACACTATTTTAATAGTTTTATCATCACGCCTTTCAGCATTTTTGGATGAAGGTATAAATTAAAGCTAATTTGGATTGAAATAAATTCGATATTGAGTTATAATTTAAAAAAGCTGGTACGGAGAATAATTAATCTTTCTCATTGTAACCGCCCTGCACGATCGAAAGAACAACTTTCGACGAAATGTGGATTTTCGTCCGCTGGCTGGTTAAACGCTCTTAAGTATTTCTATTAAAACCGGTGTTCTCTGTTCTGCTGTCCGGAGAGAAGGGTATATTTTGAAAGAAGAAGATTTTGAAATAGGCTAGTGTCCAGAAAACATCGCAATGTTAGGAACATAGAACTGGAAGATAACAGCAATCGAACGACAGAAATGGAAGTGTTTTCAAGAGGTGAATAATATTATGAAAGAGAGTAGCAGCGACGATGATTCGATATCAATAGTTTAAAATCAAATTTTTACCAACAATAACGTTGATATTTTGGCAATGTTGATATTGGAAGTACAAGAAATAGGGAAAGATAGAAAAAAAACGATTAATCCACTTTGAATTTTCTGAAATTGCCAATGGAAAGAAAAGAAAAAAGGAAAGACGGAAGAAAATGATATATGGACATGATATGATGTGTATTGATTACACTTGAAGAGAGCTGGAAGGGGGAAATATAATAATGATATATGAGCTGAGCATGAGGTGATTGGTTTTGTAGGAATCTAAAGCTAGTCCACTTCAAGTTTTCTGAAGTTGCCAATGGAAAGAAAAGAAAATAGGAAAGACAGAAGAAAATGATATATGGACATGATATGAGGTGTATTGATTACACTTGAAGAGAGCTGGAAGGGGGAAATATAATAATGATATATGAGCTGAGCATGAGGTGATTGGTTTTGTAGGAATCTAAAGCTAGTCCACTTCAAGTTTTCTGAAGTTGCCCGTGACTCCCCTGAGCGGGTCCCCGGCGCCCGCGCAGCCCAGGGAGGTGTTGGCGCGCAGAGCGGACACGGCGCCTTCTCGCGCCGCCTCGCTGAACAGCTCCAGGCGCACGCTCATCTTGTCGTTCAGCAGCAGCATGTCGCGGGAATTCGCGAGCTCAACCTTCCACAGTTCTGTAAGGAAATACAAACACACTCTCAGTATAGCGCTTGTGAATTACCATCATTCCGAATCTAACTCATTATTATCTCTGACAATCCGCAAGTCTTCGAGACCCGCTTTAACCTCCCTTCATTCCATACCCGCCTCACAACATCAGACGGATATGTTGCCACGGATATATCGGTGGCCCAGTATTGAATGGAAACAAGTCCGAAAAATCATAAAATAGATATAAGTATCAAAAGATTCGCCAAAACTTCACAGTTTTAACAGCAATAAAATTAATAAAAAATGTTTGAACCCTTCATAGTCGATAAACCTGTTTGGAAATATACAAATATTCTGATGTTTCGAGATTTATATAAACTACTAGCTGGTATCCGGCATGCGTTGCTAAGCCATTTAATAAAAAAATTGCTTCGTCCTGCGTGTCCTTTCCCATTCGTCCCGTTCTCCTTCCGCCTCCCTTCCTCTCCCGCGTTTCCTTCCCCTCTCGCGTTCTCACTCCACCTCCTCCAACTTCCCTCTCCCCACTCCACTCCCCCCCCTTCCCCCGTCCCGCGAATCCCCCTCCCGAGTTCCCCTCCCCCTTCCCAGGTTCCCCTCCCTCCACCCTGGTTCTCCCTTGCCCTCCCGTGAACCCCCTACCTGACTTCCCCTCACCCCTCCCGCATTCCATACGTTCAGTCCCGGTACATTTAGTTTTCAAACAGCTCGCGTGCCACCTATTGCAATTTTTTAATACAAATATCATAACAGAGCTCACCTGTAGTTTTGTACCAATCTTGTCCTGACAATAACGAACACGAAAAAAAGAATATGATGCAGTCGTTCGGAAGTTATGCGCATACATGCATTATATCTATTTTAGATGGATAGATGTTCAAAACTTTCCATTTAAAACTGACGAGATGGTTTGAAACAGGTTTGCATTTGAGATAATGTTGAAATTTAAAACTGACGAGATGGTTTGAAACAAGGGTTTGCATTTGAGATAATGTTGAAATTTAAAACTGACGAGATGGTTTGAAACAAGGGTTTGCATTTGAGATAATGTTGAAATTTAAAACTGACGAGATGGTTTGAAACAAGGGTTTGCATTTGAGATAATGTTGAAATTTCAGTGAAAACCTTTGAAATTGGACATAATAGATTTTGACTTGTACCAGTTTAATACTAGGTCATCGATATTTTGCTCAATTAATTTACTTATAGCGATGATATTAGAACATTATCATAGAGAATAGAACACGAAAGTTTTTTTGAATTGTCATAATTCCGAACTTGACCAAAAAGGTGTCATTTACGAGTAATTCAGTGATGAAGTCCTATTTTAACTCGACCGTTTTGCATTTCGTCTGTATGCATGTTCCGTTTCCGGTTCAGTTTGTTGGTCGTACTGAATACTACCTTTATGCCCCTCCAGAGTTCGCGTGAGCATTACGAGATGCTGTCAAATCGGAATAATCTATTGTTTTGATGAGTTTTATTTCACATGTCCATTTTTTACTTATTTTTATTTATCTGCTACCGGTTTCGACACATCCGTGTCATTCACCAGCAATCTTCAAACTACCTGAAGTGAAACCTTCAAAAATCTAAAGTAGACAAGAGTGGGAAGGCTACGAAGCACCGCACAAAGACGAGATCAATTATACTATCTCATTCTCTCGCAGGCTAAATCCAATATATGTATTTGTTTGTCTCTTGTTAGAGTCGCGTCATATTTTTCGTTTCATCGAGTTTCAAATCACAATGGTGCTAAAGAATTTTCACTTAAAAAATACGAAATTATCAACACTACGCGAGTTCCTAAACTACTACTCAGTAAATAAATTTATTATTTATATTTAAGCATCATATTCATGATTAAAAAATATTAATCATGAAGCGTGATGCGTGATGCGTGACAACTGACATATTGAAATGAAAGTTTGTATGCAGCCAGCAGTCAAGGAGACCAACACGAGAAGCGTTAAGAAATTTAAATGGTAGCGTGCAGTAATTTCTCGCCGGCATTAAGGTCCGATGTAACCGCGCGAAACGCGATCTGCCAGTGCCTACTGCGTCTGCCAGTGCCTACCCTTTCCAGATTACATTAATTACATGCTAACTTAAACAAAATATCAACAAACATTATGGCCACTGAATGAAATAGGCTCACGAGTTACTAAAATATGCAACGAGAATGCATGAAAGTGAGATCAACGCGTTTTCAGTTACAACAAACCCCGAATTGTTTAAAATTTGTTCCAAGTCTTGGGATGATTAGAAATTTTTAATTCTTACAAGTGTATTCTTCTTTAGTATCGTTGTGCTTTGAAACTCGATGAAAAGAAAAGGCGAAACTAAAAAGAAACAAACACATACATTTATATGATTTAGCCTGCGGGGGAATGAGAGATTTACCGGTCTCCTCTTTGTGCTTTATTTTTCGCATCTTCCCCACTCTTATGTACTTTAGTTTTCTGAGAAAGAAAGAAAGAAAGAAATCAGAGTGTGCAATTCACGCGCGACGTGAAACTTTCAGAAAACTAAAGCGAACATGACTACGAAGCACATCACAAAGAGGAGACCATTTACACTATTTAAATGTGTTTGTCTCTTTTTATTGTCGCTATTTTTCGTTTCATCGAGTTTTAAATCATAACGGTGCTAAAGAAGTTTTCACTTCAAAAAAAAATGTACATTAGTGGAAAGTAAATGAAATCAATGAAGAAAAAACCTGTTATGCAGAGGCGCCGTTAAAATATGCACTGCTTCAGTATTAAACTTCAACAGTTTTATACTTCAATATATGTAGGAGTATTAAAAACATCAACTACATTAGCAAAATAGTTAATATCGGCTTATAACCTACTCATAATAGGAATGTTGAATCATATAACTGATATTTTAATCCAAAGCAAGGATAGTTTGACACGCCCACAACTCACTTCTATTAGTTTACCTCCTCAGCGGCTTTTGGTTACTCATTTATAAGTGTTTTGTGATGTCTACGTGAATAGAGTGACTCGAAAATTCAGCATATTATAAAATTTCTCCATATTTTTGCATCACATAAAACAAACACACGGCCAAACAAATTCATGTAAATTATATATTGCTAATGAAAAGTGGAAATCCGTGTCACGTCATGATACTGTTGACACAAGTTGCTAAATACTTAAACATTTTATGGGATGTTCGCATGCAAAGGTTAATAATCAGAGTTGCTGAACATTGTTTGGTGCAAACATGTTTGTTAACTAAAAGAGCCTCTGATAGTCTGCAATACATTTCAAATGCGGCGCGGGAAATATGGGAGGTGTTGGCAAATTCGCAGTTTTTGAACTTATTCAAGACATATGAAAAACTTCACATGAAACTAAAACACATACTTTAATTAGGCAAGGGTTTTAAAAGTCATTTCAATTTTTTCTCGTTTCGTATTAAAATATTTATAAAAAAGAATTACCTACAAATTGACCTTGACATATATTTTTCAAATAACAAAAGTTATTTCATTGAATTATTATTATTATTTTTTTACACTAACTTTACACCGGAGGTCCTGAGAAAAATAATTTCTCTCATGGCCTATGTCATCTGAGATGCTGTGTGAAGGGTTTTTTTGAGGAGAGGAAGGAATGAACATTGGTCTTGAAGAGACCCATGTTGTAGGGAAGAGGAAACACAGAGGCCGGCAAATCGTTCCACAGCCGAGCTGTTGAACTCAAGAACGAGACGAAGAAGCGATAGTTTTTTTTCAGCAGGTTCTTTTTGTTTACATTAAGTCCACACATGAGGTTCTCAGGAAAAAATTCCTTCAGGGCCTTTGTCCTCTTTGGGCACCCCTAAGTGGAAGGGTTTTTAGGGAAAGGAAGGAGAGGGAGTTCTGGGAAGGAAAAAGGTATGAAGGAGTGAATAGGAATGTGGACGTCAAAGTGTCCAGTCAATCCATCCCTCCCACTGCGGTGCAAGGCGATGGGTCAAGTGCCAAGAGAGACCAACTGGAGAGGTCTAGGTTAGGTCTCCCTCAACCAATCTCCATCGATCCGGTGCGCCACGCAGTAGGTGGGAAAGAGCATTGGTCGCCAAGACCTAGTGACCACACCAAAACCACAAAACCCGGGCACTCCTGCTAATTAACCAAAAGTAGCGAACCATTTGGGGTGACCCATGACAGGGTGTTGGTGTCTTTGGTAAACTTTTGCACGCAAACTGAAAGCATGATGTTCTCTATTTCTAACACTGATTAAATCATACATCTCACCGTAATTCAACATGAGATAGCACGCCTTTTACGAGTCCGTATCTGGTAGGAGAAATATCTCCCAAACAAACAAAACATCGCACAAAATTGCTCAAGGGGTTAAACTGTTTTTATTTAAAATTAGAACTTACGAACTCTTGGCATTAACTCTACCATTTGTAAGTAAGTATTCTTAGCACTTTTAAGTAATCTTACCAAGTATAACTAACCATGACGGGTAGAGAATATTTCAATCAATCATTATCTTGAATTGTAACTACCACCAGTGATTCAACAAGCTGAGGTCATATTTTTTAAACATTTGTAATATTTCATAAAATCTAGGGCACTTGTGAATTTGGTTTTTACATTTCAATTTCCATTAAGTATGAACATCAATGAAGCAACAAATGAGCAAGTCTCAGGACCTACGCAAAGATCATTTATAATAACCTCTTTCCGTCATTTTAAAACATGTTTAAAAACTGACCTAAATTTATCAAAACAAGATTTTACTTTCTGTCTAGAAGTGTTTTATATTTATGTACGGGTATAAATGTTAACTGCCCATTCAAAAATACATCTTGTTGTTTGCATCATAGTCTTTTTTCTGTTTTGTCAGAAGAATAATACTCACTTATTTGCCATTACTAAACTTAGGTTGGTATTTCATACTCTCACGTTTTTAACCTTAATTGATTTAATGAAAACAAATAACTTTGTAAACATCACTACATTATTAACATTTTCGACATTGTGTGATGTCAAAAATAATGTTTTCTTCGTCAGGATAAGAGATTCATATCTCTGATCTCTTATCCCGAAGAAGAGAACATTGTTTTCGAAAAATGTCGATAATGTTAATAATCTAGTGGTGTTTACCAAGTTATTTATTTTCATTAAATCAATAATGACGCCGACGTATTTGCGAAGTTTCAATTAGTACTATTAATTGTTTTAAATTTTACCTATAACTATAATTTTTTAAAGAATCTCTATTTATAATTTAACTGATGGTGACATATTTTAACTCTTGTAGAGGGAATTAAGGAATTGTGTTAAACCGTATGTGGGTATCGTTGTAAGGGATTTCTCAGAATTGATATATAAAAAATAAAATTTCATAACTTGGGTGACGATTTCAAAGTAAAATATATGCGATGATAATAAATAAACCATCTTAAATTTATACAATCTTCTTCCTAATTATATTTGCTTACATAACCTTCGAAAATATTGTAAAAACGGTGTTCTAGAGTTGTCTAAATTTAAGAAAGTTGAATGGATATTAAAAAGCTATTTAGCTCATGGTGGAAACTACTTTGCAAGATATTATAAGATATAAATATAAGATATTATATTTACGTTTACAAAGATTATCCACAAATAAAAGCTGTTCAAATTTCTTGACACCAGATCATAAAGTTTTATCCGATTTAGGTGATAAAAATATCATTGCTTCCTAATGAGTATAATTGCTTTTGCAATTTTTTAATAATTAATTATTCAATTTATTTCTAAACTGGATGTAGAATATTCTGAATTAGTGTAAATAGACTGGTGGGTTTGATTCTCGACTGACACTTTGATGTTTGATACAGGGGGGGAGGGGGGGTTAACTGACTTAATAGAGAACTAGAGGAATATACCTAGACACCAAAAATGAAATATCTAATAATGGCACCTTTCATGGCTATTCGTATTGGTGTATTTGGCGTAGTTACATAGAAAACATACTGTGTATGCAATGTAACCATGCTAAATAAGCCAATACGAATAACCATAAGAAGTGCGTCTAAATGTATGTATAATATCAAAATAAAGCAAATAAAATGAAACTTTCAGAAATAAGTTTAGCCACAAAACAATATATATTTTAAGTTGTTTCAAAATGTTAATCATTTTCTAATTAAAAAATAATTTCCATTTTCATTGATTTTTTTTAATATCTTTTGAAGGTTGTACCCATCAATATAATATATAATTAAAGAAGAAGATATTACCAATAAATCTAAATGAAACATGGAACAGAAGAGGCACGAAAGTAAAAAGATAGCTACCAAAAATTTGGTGGAAATTAGCTTAGGATAATATTTAATTTTTTAGCACAGAAAATTAACAGTTTACAATTTGAATAATTTAAACATGTATAATTTACCTAACTGAAAAACCAATTATAGATTTCCTAATTATAATATTGTTAATTCTGAATTTGAAATACGGTATCGACAAAAATGAGCGAAAAAACATAGGCCCCAATGGCCGAGTTAGTTAAGGCGCTGTATCTCTCAAAAATAAGACCATCCAATCATCCTCCAACCATCCCACCGGTCCCAGTTGCGACCGTTATTTTTTACAAAGTAATTAACAATTTTATTTCATTTCTACTTAACCGAAACTGTAGTAAAAGCTTCAATTGATCCTAAGCATATTTTTTAACATTCATAATATAAACCGAGGGCAGTAAAGATGGGCTGAAAATAATGACTTCACTGCTTCGCCTTAAAAGTGATGCCTTGTGATAAGGGCTGTACTGAGTATATGAGTTTTAGAGATAATAGCGTATTTCGTTATGTTTATTATTATGTTTTGAACTCACTGATCATCTCCTCCATAGGCATGGTACCGCCGTATTCTTTGGGAAGCACACTCTTGTCCAAGGCCACGTCCTTAGCGTTTGTGTACAGCTTCACCCTCTTTCTGATCTTTTCGGAGATGAGTGCCATGCCAAAGTCCAACGCGAACTTGATAGTAGGAAGCACGTTGGTGCCGTGGATCTCCTTGTGGCGCATGGGGATCGTTCGCTGTAAAGAAAATTATTTCATTAGTGCTTCATCAATGTCTGTACAAATTTATTTCAAAGTTCAAACATTATCTACAACTCATTGTGGGCGATGTTAAATGACAAATATAAACAAGAAACATCCAGATATGATTTGAGATATTAACGGTAAAAAGTATCGTTGCGATTTATTTTTCTGTTTTCAGGCCGAACACGCTAATTACGGAGGAAACTGTAATACGCAAAAACACCATTAATATTAATATTAAAATAACATCTTTGAAACACAATCAGGTAGAAATGCTTAGAAATTTTTTCCATAGGAAAGCTAATAGCTCAGAAATGCACAAAATAATTTGCAAGGCAGATAGAAATATTACACCTTTAAATTTATATGACGAGAATGCCAACATTCTTATAAATACTAACCAGGAATTATTAGATTCCTGGTCAAATAAAATTATTCACGCAAAACACTTCAATTATCTCAACCAAACGTATGTTGACAAACTTTCGTCAAACAAATGGTTGAGTATTGGAGAGTTGAGCGCAGAAATAGAAGGATTTATGCTTGCCATTCAAGATAGAGTCATTAATACTAAAAATTATAGAAAGCATATAATCAAAGATATAAATCAAATTGATGATTTATGTAGAAAATTTTTGGCTTTTCCCGAAACTATAGAACATATTATATCGGGATGTTCTATATTAGCGCCTTCCGAGTATACATTTAGGCACAATCAGGTTTTAAAAATAATTCACCAAAGTTTGGTAATTAAACATAACTTGATTGACTGCCGTAATATAATACCATATTATGAATATGAACCAAATTCATTTTTAGAAAATGAATTTTATAAAATATATTATGATAAAACTATACTAACAGACAGAACAATTAGTCATAATAGACCTGATATAGTTTTACATGACAAAATTAAAAAAATAACTTATATCATTGATGTAGCTATTCCAAATTCCTGTAAAATTCAAAAAACTATTTCTGAAAAAATAAGAAAATACACAGATTTAGGAAATGAGATTAAAAGAATTTGGCATTCTCGGACTATAAAAATATTGCCATTTGTTATTTCGGCCACTGGCATAATACCTAGGAATCTGATTCAAAATTTAAGCATATTAGATTTGTCAAAGAATTTGTATATAAAAATGCAAAAATCAGTCATTTTAAATACATGTAGGATTACAAAGGATTTTTTAAATATTTATATTGAGGGATCGGTAGGATTTATAGGTTCAATTAGAAATGCCACAGAGCCGAACCCTCTGATATGAAAATATCTGGAGTCGGTGAAATTATATTCCCATTTGGTCTCTAGTAGGTTGACATGTTGTTCTTGTATTTATAATACTTATATAGTGCAATTGCATAGCGTGGGTTGACTAGATGATCATTTGGGGAAGTGTGTGAAAGGGTTTAGTTTTTCCTTCTTTTTTTCCTTTTTTTTTTTTTTTTGGGAAAATTTAACCCGGACATTTAAATCTGGTGCATAAAAAAATTATAGACGACGTGGACGAAGCCAGTAGTTACAGATATTCTATACTTGACGGCTATAACAAAACTAAACGCCAAAAACCTAGGCTCGCAGCCCAGGCTTTTTGGAACGTTCCTGATTTTTAGACACCAGGCGCGATGGTGGATATATACGCAACATTTAAAAAAAAAATCCCGGTTCTCTTGTTCCCTACATTTATAAACACAAATATTTGGAATATATTTGGAGTATATTTGGAACTTCTTGTACATTTAAATTAGCCAAATTTATTGACCCAATTGATTGAGAGATTTTAAGTATCAAAAGCACATTTCAATTGATTACAGAACATTATAATGTTAGTTTTTATACATTTTTTATGAACATGATTCTGAACATTGATGCGTCGTTGACTTTGGACGAGGTTAAGCGATATTAAGTGAGAGAGAAGTATTAACACGTCTGATAGTCTCCTTTAAACTAGTTTAAATAAGATTGCTTTAAAATGCAAACTGATCTGGATGCACTATCTGAATGGTCGTTGGCAAACAAATTAGATTTTAACACAAAGAAATGTGTCACAATGTCCTTCACTCGTTGTAAAAACATTATAATTTACGATTATAAAATAAAAGGCGAAACGTTATCACGTGTAAAATCCGTGAAAGATCTCGGTGTCGTCTTTGATCCCGAACTGACATTCTCTTGCCATATATCGCAGCTCACTCAGTCTTGCTACAAACTTCTTGGATTCATCATCAGGACTTGTAAGCAATTTGATAACCAAGAAGCTATGCTAGCGTTATTCGATGGCATACTGAGAAGCAAACTGGAGTACGCGAGCGATGTTTGGACACCGTACCACCAGAAGTACATTAATATAGCGACATGTCATTGGTACCAATTATTGTATTAATTCTATAACTTTGTAAATATTTCCCATTATGTAATAATGTACTGTTTGTTTCTGCAAAAATAAAAATAAATAAATATGTTAGAGCAAATCCAGAAGAAATTCCTCAGGTATGTTTATATGCGGAAGCATGGAACCTATCCAAGGTTCATGCACCATATTGACTTACTTGAGGAAACTGATTCTGTGAGCCTAGAAACTTTCAAAATTTGGAACAATTTCATCAATAGCCCATTTCTCTTGGGATGCTATGATTTATATGTACCAGACCACTACAGCCGAAGTCGACATTATGACTTATTTAAAGTACCGAACGGCAGAACAGACGTCTTGGCAAAGCATAGCATGACGAGGGGAATGGTGCTGTTAAATGAAATTGCAAACCATTTGGAAGTAAGTGACTGTTCTTTATATGCTTTAAAAACATTATTGAAGAGTCACTTGCCTAAATGCTGAAAGGGTAACTAAATTGTACTGTAATTGGAATTATTCTGTTGTACAATAATAATAAAAATTAAAATTAAATTAAATTTATTAGTTTCCTACCAATATCTTTAAAAATTGGAAAAATCACGTTTTAGCGGCGAATTTTACGACAAACGGTACAGAATTCTGTACATATATATAACCTATTACTTCGAGACGACTGACACAACTACAAGTACCTGTTTTACCCAAAAAGTGAAGACATTATAATGTTTTAATGAAAGACAAATAACTTTGTTTACGTCACTTATGTTTGTACACAATTTACATGTTTCGTGAACGATGTTCACATCATCAGGATCCAATGTATACTAAACTTAAAAATTAAACATAGATCACATATGGCAGGAAGGGGTAGGAGGTAGGGAAGGGGTAAGATTGAGGGGACTTTATTAATATTGGGGATTTCATAGTCATTAGCAGGTAAAGACCGGTTAAGTGGGAAAAGGTTTAAGAGAGGGTTCGTAAAAATTTGTTGCTTATTAATTATGTCTGCTTTATTATTTACTTTTTCCTAATTTCTAAAATCTCTAAATTATTTATCTGTTATGTCTTATAAACCGTATGTAATATTTTAAGTCCATGGTTTTTGTCAAAATTGTGATCATTTTATATTAAATGATCTGCGAACTCAGATTCGCTATTGCCATTTAATGCCCTGAGATGTTCTTTAACCCTTACTTCAAAGTTTCTATTTGTTCTACCCATATAAAAGTAATTACAGTCTTTACAATTTAGTTTATAAACGCCCGATTTTTTTGTTTTAATGTCACTATCTTGTTGTTAAGGATGAACTTTTTTAATTTATTATTTGTATAAAACGCTGGTTGTATAGTACCGGGAATATTTTTACTAATTATTTTTGACATATTGTTATTAACAAATAGAATTCTACGCCATTGATTATTTATTTGTTTAGAAAAAGGTAAATATATAGTTTTAAGAATTTCTGTTTATTCTTTTTATTTATTAGTTGATCTATCAATTTAGCAGAATAACCATTATTAACTGCTATTTGTTTAATAATATTTAATTCTGAAGTGTAATTCTGAACAGACAAAGGAATTGTAATTAATCTATTAATCATAGAGTGAAAGGCCGCGAGTTTTTGAGAATAAGGATGATTTGATGAATTATCTATAACAATATCGATGTACGTGTCTTTACGGAAAATATTGAAATCTATTTTATCTATCTATTTGTTTACGTCTGCTCGTAAACAAAAAAGTGAATTTTAAGGTTAGAGTGTGATTGATTAATGATTAACATGAGTAAATCAAATTCTAGTGAAATTTGGACTTATTTTACACCTTGCAATGCCGAACGTGCTAAATTACCTAACATTAAAAACTGATAAAAGTTTCAGAGAACAATTTGTTTTTGTTTATTTACATTGCATTATTATATTTTGTTGTTTTCTAAGTTCTAATGAGAAGTTAATTTTTATTTATTGGGGATCTGGAATCTTAAGCTTTATTACCCAATGTAAAAGTAGATGTAAATAAATAATACCAAATCATAAAGTATAAAGTGAAGACTGATTATGTGATTACGAGGTTAACTTACTTTTTCTAATATTAAAAAAATTAGAAATAAATGGATTTTTTATTAACCTAATATTATGTTTTTTTCTGATGTTCATATTCGCAAAACATTCGCTCGAACTTTGCGAATGCGAATATGCAAAAATATGCGAATATTCGTTACATCACTAGACTTTGTCACATGAAAACGGGTCGTTTCTATGACTCGGTAACCTTGAAAAAAATGACATGTATAAAATTCGTAGATAATTTATTTCAAAGCCGACAGAGAAGTTGCATACATGAAATAAAATTCAGTTTCCAAACTGTTATTTGGCGCAAGCGATTCTGACCTTGTCCTTCTTTCAGTTTCACCGTGCATAAGTGTTAGTCGTTTTAAAAAAATCGATTTTATCTAGGACACCAGTGTCCCAAAAACAATTGACAGGTTTGAAAAAATATAAAGTTACCTCTCCATTTTTGACAATCCGCACCGCTTCCCGGGGCGTGAAGAGCGTAAGGTGGGGAAAGCTGACACCCCCTCCATCGGCAAAGTGCACGAAACCTCGAACCTGGTTCTCTTCGTCCTCCATCAGGGTCTCGTAGCAGATGCCGTGGATGCGGCACATGTCCTGGTTTGTGTATTTATAGGGGTCGAACACGCCTAGAATGTTATTTCATATATATTAATTTACTGCACGGTAGATTTTGATATTTTACAAACAAGGGTTCTTTAGTATACGATAAATACTAATATATGCAAAAATTAGTAAAGAATAATATATTTAATTCTGTTATTGAAATATGATACTGATAAAAATGACGTAAAAGTGTCAGGTCACAATGGTCAAGTAGTTGACATTGGGTATGATTCCCAGTTGCGACCTTTTTATTTTCTATTGTGTTGTTCTATTTCGTTAAGTATCATCTGCTTCTTGAATAATTAAAATTGATAATAATTTTGTGTAATGGTGCGGACAGTAGTAAACGCGCAACACAGTTTTTTTCTAATTATTGCCAGTTAGAAGTTGATTATATCAGCTAGAATTTATTTCAACGTTACATTTCTTTCTAAGGCCAAAGTTATTTAAAATATCTGGATTTATCGTGAAATTTGAATAACAGATTTATGAAAAAGTCGATCTACATATCGATCGTCCAGTTGATTATTCAGATATCTCCAAATGAAAAGCTTTGAGATAATGGGGAAAGCAGTATTCGATTGCTTACCACATCAAATATTATTTATGCGTGTTTTACATATAAAATAACATCGGGAGGAATAACGGAAATTGTTGACTGATTAGTGTTTCGAGGGTACACTTTTACATATAACTGCGTACTCAACTCAAATTTCGATTTTTCGGCGATGTCTGACTAAGACTGGACTATCAACTGGAAGATCGAAATATATAATATTGATAGATAGTACATTTACTGTCCTATTACACTTATCTTGGGGCATTTTCTTCTTTCGATGTCACGTTTTCGTTAACAACCCTTAAAATCCAAATGACATTTTTTAAACGATACCTGTGAGTTATTACTTTTCAGACTTCAGGCTAAACCTTTCACGATTTTTTGTTAAAATTTATGATATTTTTGTAACAGATGGACAATGGCAGTTTTCCACACTTTACCGAACAATTTAACACAATGAAAATGAGTTCACTCTTACTAGATTAGTATATCAATGAAACTTGACACAATAGTTCCATGAAGGTATACCTATATCTATTCACAATAAGTATTGCTTTGCCAGGCAACGGGTGCTTATATTATTACCGCGACGATCCACGGTTACGGTACCGTGATGGCATAAAAAGGCAATATTATTACAACAATGCTGAAGCTCTTTCAAAAGATGAGGTCCACAACGTACGTAGGTCTGTTTCCTCCAAAGGAGAAAAGTAATCATTTTCTTGCATCTCTCTAACACACAGCATCGTCTCCGTAGACCCCTACAACACTACTATCAGTGACGATAATTTTGAGTCTGGAATATAGTTACATTCCAAAAATTCCAAAACGTCAAACTCCACAGCTCTGATGTTATTTTGTCGTTTTAAACGTATAATGCTGCAGCCCTTTCTTACACACAAAATAACGACAGTCAAAAACGAATCAAAGAGTGAACGTATGTTTGCATCCCTCCCAAAAGAAAAGTACAATCATTATCATACATCTCCCTCACAAGTATAAAGAAAATGAAATGCAATTCCAGTCGCCGTAGCTGAGCCGTAATAAGATCTGTTTCCTCCAAAGTACTACTTTTTTTCTTTGGAGGAGACAGATCTTATTACTGCTCAGCTACGGCGACTGGAATTGCATTTCATTTTCTTTATACTTGTGAGGGAGATGTATGATAATGATTGTACTTTTAAAAAGTAGTACTCCAAAGTAGTACTCCAACGTAGTACTCCAAAGTAGTACTCCAAAGTACTACTTTTTTCTTTGGAGGAAAAAGACCCACTTAATATATTGTGTGTCCCATCTTTTGTCACCTTTATCTAATGTGTAAGAAAGAGCTGCAGCATTATTAGGATAAGGAACTTACGTTTTTATGGTTTTTTAAGCCATCACAGTTATCGTGGATCGTCACGGTAATAGTAAAATCGCTCAAATACGCAATTAAAATCCGTTCGGGGTAATAACATTTAAAAAAAGGTCCACATTTCAGGGTATAGAATTTAAAATTTTTACAGCCTTACTAAAAAAAACCACAGCACCACCGATAATCTGTGTTGCTACCGCAACATGAATAAAGCCAAAATAAAAAATATTACTAATAAGATTTGTTTTTAAAATGTATTTTAAATCTGGCAAAAATGTAATTTTTCATGGTGTAGGTACATAATAAATTCTTTGTTTTCCTTCATAACCACTAGGTGGCGGCACCTGCACATTCGTCGTCCTCGCTGAAACCGCGAATAAAAAAATCGGTCCGCCGATGTGTGTGTAATATTACTTAAATGGGATTGTAATTTCTATTAATATGACTAGATCACTCTTATATTCATATAATTTATATATTTACCGTGTTTTTTGTGGTTTTTCATAAGTTTTAGTAAAGTTATAATAACAATAATCGTACTTTGAAAATGGAAATGTCAAAAACTTTTCATATGATACATGAAAATTCAAATTTACATTCAAAGGATTTTATTTTATGAGAATTTCATAAAAGTGGTATTTTTTTAAAAATATTAATATCTAATACATGTGTTCCTAAACGTATCAAAGAAATGAACAACTTTAAAGATGCAAGAAATCTGTTATAAAAGTCGGTATTATTTTTAGGTGTCAGTTTTTTGGCGCTAAAAAAAACTTTGACTTTTTTTTATTATTTTTTTATTGTATGCACGAGGAAAAAGTGAGGTGACAGTCTCGTTCCAAATTCATTATATAAAAGGACTGTATTTTTCAAAAAGTAAATTTCTCTACACTTTAATCAAAAATGTTCTGATAAGAATTTTTTTTCCGCGTTTGAATCTTAAAATATGGGAGTTTTTTTTTAAGTGTATTTCAAATACACAGATCTAAAACGTAATGTTATCTAGTTTTCATAAATGGTATTTGTTTTACCATACCTTCAAAAATAAGAAATATCTAGAAAATTCAAAATACTTTGGAAAAATTCCAAATTTCGTTCAGACATCATTAATAAAACAGAGATAAACTACCCTCTCAGGCTGTGTAAACAATGTGTATTTTTTTCCATGAACAATTTTTTAATTAGTAATGTTTTTCGCATCCGCGGCCGTTTGTTAATTGAATAAATTTTTCACTGGGTTTTTTGGTGGTTTTTTGTGGTAAGGCTGTTAAAGTTTAACGGTTGTACAAAGAAGGTTCGTGCACAGGGTTGCCAATACTCTTCAAAAAAGAGGCATAAATACCTGGTCTGTAGATGATAACCCTGCGTCCACCGGCATCCCTGAAAGGGCTGGCAAAACAATATCTAAAAGCAGTAACGTTATTTTATTAGTCCATTCCGAACATTGCAAACTGTTTCGATATAATAATTTTATAATATTTAATCATGTCAATAATTATAATGTATTTGTTGTGCATTTCGTATCGTTCATAAACTGTTCAATATGAAATATAAGACAAATAATACTCTTCCTGTGCATTGTAGAAATGTCGGGTAATAAGTCTGTGCTCTGTAAAAAACTTACCCAGAACCCTGTTTTAAACCCATTTGGCCCGGCTTCCCGCATTTCTACTACCTAAATGTTTTTCTTGAAGATAATATCTATTCGTTCCCCGTGCCGAAATGGCAATTATATGAAATTACTCCGATAGAAAAAAATACGCAAAGTGTGCTCCGAAATTTATTATATCTAAACACGTTTTATTCAGTTATGTTATAAGTATGAAAAATTCACAGAGTTTTTTCAAATGTTATTTTAGACATTCCCCATGAGATTTTTGGTTTAATTTAAACGAGTTATGTTTTATTAAACATTTTCACAATCTAATCTGGCTAAAATATTATCATTTTTAATATAAGCACGATCCCTCTAATATTCATATTTACATATCTCTCCATCTTCATCTTTTTGAGCGGGTACTACCGGGCCTTAAAGGATTAATGGTAACAGTTAAGGCCAAACACTGTTCAAAACATAACAAATTAAATCGTCAATCCAAAATAATTGTACTGTCAATTGAGGGTGCTCTGGTAGAATGTTGTTCAAGTCTTTAATTTACTTAATAATGTCCTGGTTCTCTGTTTGTGGTCAATCTGTGTCTTAAGGTTCTGAGAGAAAGGAATGCTTACCCAAGTTCGATGAGTTCGAGTATGGAGGGAATTTTATAGTCGAGTTGATTAAAAGCAATACCAAAGGATTGACGCAGGAGGAGGTATCTCTCAATGGCTTCTTCTACCATCGGAACACTGAACTTCTTCGCTCTCAAAAATCTCAGAAAGAAGCTGGAATCTAGTAGAATTCAAATAAGGCATATAAGATTAGTTAGTACTTAATTACTAAAGACATGCCGCTGATAGAGCCGTTGTAACATCTTCAAATTTTTTTATAAACTAGGCGCTTATCAGAAAGAACGGTTACAAGTTACAACGGAAATCTCGACGGAAAAAATAATTACGTATTGGCTTACCGCTGGTAAATCTTTTGTAATGTAATAATATGGCGTGGTTCAGAATAGGTTACAACGTAGCTCTAAGCGCCAGGAAAACAACTTTGTTTTCAATGTTTTTAAATAATTCTATAATAAGTGGTTAATGGTTTATTAGCAACAAGTTGAATATGGATCAAAAATATATCAAATGCTCTTCAATAACGACTCATCTTATACCTTTGGTCAACCACGACCACGACGGTTGACGAAGATTGCATTTGAGATTATCAGGTATTTCACCATCCTCTTGATGGCTTATCTATAGGATAACGTATATAATAAATAAGTTTAAAAAAACTAAAAAATAAACGCACTAAGTAGAAAACTCAGCTAACTGATCCGATGTATAACCACTATTCTTGGGTTCGAGAACCAAACAGTAAAATTGGACTTAATATACGTTATCCTATGTAAAAGCTGTCAAGAGGATGCTGAAATAGCCCCTACTAGAATAAAAAGTCTTAAAAATAATTCCATTTTTTTTTTGTCTTTTGAAAAACAGCATGTAACGGTGGAAAGGATTACTACTGTTTTTGGTAAGTAAATCCCTCCAAGCCACGTTTTTTTGGATGTTACCCTTCAGTGGCTTCATGTCTTCGAAGTAAAACCTGGTAAAATATATATTTTTTTATTTATGCAATTTTAATAGTAAAAACAAAATTTATGGTTTAATTACTCAACCCTCAAAACATTCATAATTATAAAAAATAACTTTTACATAAAAAAATTGAAAAATGGATAATTAGTTTCTTTGTTTTTAAATAGTTTTGAGAACTCGAAAATTTTGATATTTATCGTTTTATGAACAGTTTTCATCGTGTGGCTTGGAGAGTTTTACCAAATCGCAGTTGAATAGAATAGAATACTATTGAAAAATAAAGTAATATTTAAAAAGAATAAAGTGCATGTGTGGTTTTCCCAAGGAAATACATCGGTGGAAAAGGTACGAGTAGGTATGTTTGTACCCATCCTGATGGCATGGATGCGCGGGTTCTGCACGGCCCAGCTGCGCAGCGATCGCAGGGCAGAGTCGCGCGCCGCCGGCGACTCGCGCAACTCGTCCGCCGCCATCTTCTGCACCTCCTCGCTCAGGGCGCATGCGTACTCGTCCTCCTCTGTCAGGTAACGCTTCTTGCCTGTGGTTGCCATTGCCAAGTCTGTAACAAACACCAACTTATAGAAGACAGGGGTTTTATGCGAAATAAGGCAGTCGCATATTGTGCACAAAACACAAAACAATGCAAACATAATGTTTTAGTATATTATGTAATCCGTTATTATTTTATCGAGAGCTTTCTTTAATAACAGCTGATCGGTGATGTTAGATGGGTTATTACTTGTCACTTGTCACACGTAATTGTGACGTGCGTGCGAGGGAATTATCTGTAATAGTGTAATAATGGTTTTAAATAACTAATACCTAGTCAGAAGGTGGCCGTAATTGGTTAAAAACAGTCCGGTCTGATAAATAATCAGGTGGAAAAAAGATTTAAATGGTTAATACGCGGTAGAAGCGAAACTTTACCCAAACAATCTCAACCAATACTAGAAAAGTGAGGTCATAATCAAAGCGACCAATGAGCGCAGACCAGCGTAATTTCCGTTTCTTATCCCAACCAATAGGAGCCTTTAAAAGTGAAATCATAATCAAATCGGCCAATGAACGCAGTTAATGCGTCGCAGGTGCAGTAATCATCATTTCCGTTTCATCCGAAATCCAAATTATAGCGGGGCTATAGAAGTTTCACTTCAATAAGTGGAGGTTTAATTCCTATTAATTAATAAATAAAACACATGTTTATTTATATCCCTGTCATTGTACATATGGTTTCTTCTATAACTGATATTTTACAATCAAATAATAAAATATTGCCATTCTAACTGACACTACAAGATTCAAATTTAAAGGGAACACATTTCCGTTAGATGTATTTAATGGTATTTGTGTTCTACTTATAACGGCATAAAATTTTAGAGACCTTATGACCTCTCCAGCAGAACTCTCTCAAACATCGAGAAAAACTCTCTCAAGGACAGATTCATAGGTCCCCCATTCCTGGACACACTGTATTTTTCAATCTAGAATTCCGGCTCGCTGAAAAGTTATGTACCGCCACTGGTATATAATTATAATATACTAGATAAATCACGTTATAGAAATGTTTTAAAAAGTTGCAACAATCTCAATACTTTCTATAGAGAAATAAAATGTTACAGAAGATTCTGATACTGCTACCATCATAATAATAGTTGATACCTAATCCATAAGTGGTGAAATAATATTACTGCGAAGAATTGACGAAACGAAATAATACGATATTATCTCCGCGACTGCGACTGTCAGAATCATTGACAACCGGGCAATTACCGCGGCAGCTAATAAACGGCAAATGGCGGGTCTGTTCAACTCGAGAGAAGGGGGGTACAGTCGGTCGATCAGGAAAGAGTAAAGGCAAAAGCCTGACATTGACCTACTTCGGCCTTATGCAAGAGCCACTGACTGACTGTATCTTGCACAAGATATCAGTATTGTTATTATTTCGTATATTGGGAATGTAAGTAAATAGGAAATTGAATGAGGATATTCATATTGCATTTTGTAATATTTTTTTGAGAATTATTTCGCAATCGAAATGTCTCACGCTGAATATAATAATTGTCATGTAAAGAGGTCATCGCATTTTTCAACATTAATATGGATTTAATTTTGCAACCGCGTTTCGGATTCAGCAGGAAAAATTAATATATATTTTTTAAATTTCTATATTTCAAACAGTAAAAAAAATAATGTTAACAATCAAGTAACTGCATGTAAATGGATTAATGGAATTGTTTAGAGAACACCTAACTAGGAACTGAACCTGTGCTGAGATGTTCGCATGTTTTAAATACAGGGTTATTCTGACATCAAGTAAAAACACAGCGTCGCAAAATACTCGCAAGAAACAGAAAATATACTATAAAGTAAAGGTATTACATTTTATCTAAAAATGTACGTAGATATTTAGGAAGGTCTCGCGACAGCATTTGTTTGGAACACACGTGCATGTGCACATTTCAGTTTGGGAGGAGGATATGGATATACAATACAACACCCCTGCGGTAGGTTACCCCAATTTGTTCGGTATGTTTGGTGACTTAGCAGGGGTGCTCGGGATCTTGGAGTGAGGTTTGTCTAGTTCTTAGCGGCGGATGCCAGCTACTGCGTGGCGGGCCGGGTCGGAGAGAGACTGGTTGAGGGAGAAATTTTGGTCTCTCCAGCCGGACTTTCTCGACCCATCGCTTTGTACCACAGTGGGAGGGATGGATTCGTATCCCTGAACACAAGATCTTCCACACAGCGTCCCCAAAGATAACATCGACCTTGAGGTATATTTTTCCACAGGGCTTCCTGTGTGGAGAAAACGTAAAAACAAAAACAGATTCACCTGAAATGTATTAAAAAAACTGTCAAAATGCAAAAATAGGTTGGCAAATGAAACAACGCAATCGAATATATTATAATCACACATTTCATTAAAGTAAAGGTGGCACGAAACAAAGCGTGGCCTAGAAACGGAACATGCTGTTTGGCAGCTGAGTCTTCCACATAATACGCCATAATGGAAGAGAAAGTGCTACGCACGGCAAAGATCAGTTCAGCGTTTACTAGAATGGCCATTAACGGTTGCAACACTCGCCCCGGGCATTATGTCATGTGGCCCAAAGAGCGTTACACAACTCAGCCACAAAGCTTTAGGAACAAACTTTAACTCACCGAAGTGGCACAGGCTGTGCTGTGTAGAGAGGTGAACGAACCGCCCGGCCCGCTGCAGATCTGTTATGTCAGAAAAATACATTATATAATAACATCGGATACGGTGACCTCCTTTCGGCCTCGGTGTGGAGCAATCACTCACTGCAAGTAGGGCGCAAGTAAGGCAAATTGGATCGATGCATAATTAATAATAATTTACAACTTTTCACCCGTAAATCAATTACCATACCATGCAAGAATTTCGCGATAGATTGCTTCCTATGTAATTTATGTGTTTCTGGCTCATTTTTATATCGGTACAAACAAAATGAATCAATCGGTGGATTTAAATGGAAAACAATCAAACTGTTAAAGGCCTGTCTTTTACTAAAACATAAGATAATAGAAGCATAAAGCAGTTTTTAACAAACCCTCAATTGAACCGTTTAGCGAAAACAAAACAAAACAAAAGTGCAAAAGAGCAATTAAGTAAAACTTTTATTGAATAACCTACACCTCTGCCAAGGTCACCACAAGTGGTTCTCAACTTTTGGTCTCTTTCAGGGTGAGTCGAGGTGAGGTTTGTCTAGGTCTTGGCGGCGGATGCATCTGTCCGCCAGCTGCGTGGCAGGCAGGATCAGGAGAGACTGTTTGAGAGAGACCTTTTTACCCCTCCAGCAGGACTCTCTCGGAACATCGTCTTGCAACAGTGCAGGGATAGATTCCTACGTCCGTCACTCCTGGACATACTTCCAGATTTCTACCCACTTATAACATTTTCCTTCCCAGAATTTCTTCTCAATTACAATTATTTTTTAAAACTTTCTTCACGCCGGTAGGTACCATAACATAGATTATTCCAATTTGACGGCTCGAAAAGGTCCATCTTGAACCGGAACGTACAAAAAAATACACGTTTGCAGTTCACAAGCGGTAGAAGTGAAACCTTCAGAAAACTGAAGTAGACGAAGCACTTTTTTATCAAGTGAAGGATGATTTTACTGGAGTACTGGTACCTACCCTGATGTATGGAAGTGAGGCATAGAACTGGCAGAGGAAGGATGAAAGTAGACTGAATGCTATAGAAATGAGATCCCTGAGGCGTGTGTGTGGTAAAACCATGTACGATCGTGTGAGAAACTTGGAGATCCGCAAAGAATGCAAGGCTGATGTAAGCATAATGAGTATGATTTAGAAAGGAACGCTCCGATTGTTTGGGCATGTAGAGCGAATGAACAGGGGAAGGAGTGTAAGGTATGACGCAAATGTGAATGGTAGAAGAAGTCGGGGACGCCCGAGAAAGACATGGCACGACCAAGTGAATAGCAGAATAATAGAAGAGCGTGTATGAGACAATGTATGAATATGAACGAAGCAAGGAGTGTGTGCCAAGACCGAATTGTTTGGCGGTCCGTCCTCTCTGCCTACCCCGGATTATTAGGTTAGGATTATTTTTCCATATTTTTGTGGTCGAATTCAGTGCACCTTACTCTTCCTATTAAATAGGTAGTAGGTCATCTTATTAAATAGGTAGTATTTGTGTTTTCTTCTTCGGAGCAGTTTGATGTGCCTGTTCATTTGTGATTTCTTTTGCCTGTTCATTTTGTAGGATTTGATCCTTGGACCGCATGTCTGGCCGCTGGAGTTCGTCAGGCATTTCTTTATTTATAAAGGAGACTTGAATGGGACCGTGCATTTATCGTATTATATTGGAACCAAGTACCCTTGATAAATAAAGGAGGCTTGAATGGGACCGTGCATTTATCGTGTTATATTGGAACCGAGGTCTTGATAAATAAAGGAGACTTGAATGGGACCGTGCATTTATCGTGTTGTATTGGAACCGAGTACCCTTGATAAATAAATATTTTATTGTTATCTCATACTCTCGCAGGCTAAATATTTTTAGTGTCGGTTTTTCGTTTCATCGAGTTTTAAATCACACGGTGCTAATGAAGTATTCACTTTAAAAATTTACGGACCGATGAAATGTCAAAAAGTCGAGTTAAAAGAGTCTTCTGATTAAAAAGAAAATTTCAAATATCAGAAACAACTGAACTTACTTTTCAATAAGTTTAGCAATAGGTAGGTATTTGATAAGACAATCATTATCGCGCTCGTACATGAACGTACAATTTATTTGATCAAATCAAATATTCACTTGTGAAATGATTAAGAAATACCATTTCCAAGATATTTTTAATAACCAGGAAGCATTTTCCAATTACGTGGACATTGTCGATTACACCGCGCTCTCGCAGTACATATATATATATAGTAATTCACAGGGAATGAGATGCAATTGCATAAGTTTTTCCTTCTAGCTGTGGCTGACATCTTCCCGGCCAATTAACGAAATGCCAATAACAGAAGAACTTAAGAAACGATGAAGTACTTAAGAAATCTGACAGACTGTAATCCGAATAGTAGAGCAATTAAAAACTTGGTAACCAATGCGATAATAACCATTATTGAAATGGAAAATTTACACAAAGCTTTTAATATGAAAATTAAGTCAACTAAATAAAGTAAGTAATGATAATGATTTCTATGAAAATTTGTTAATGCCTTGACACATATGACATGATTTAATATATAAAGGATGTCCTTGACTTATCCAGTGATTTTTTGACATTACTTGGAGTTCAAAATGTAAATTAAATTTTGGTCTCCGGTGACATTTTTGTTTCTAACGTTTTTCTTCAATGAAAAATCATTTTAAAAAATCACAGTGAGCAATTATTACGCGGTAGAAGTGAAACCTTCAGAAAATTAAAGTAGACAAGAGTGGGGAGTCTACGAATCACCGCACTAAGAGGACTCCAATAAGCTATCAAGCATCACACAAAGAGGAAACCGATTATACTATCTCATTTTCTCTCAGGCTGAATCGTATAGAAGTATGTGTTTGACTCCTTTTAGTGTCGCATTTTTCGTTTCATCGAGTTTCAAATTACAACGGTGCTGAAGAAGTTTTCACTTTAAAAAAAAGACATCAAGAAAGTCATTGGAGACCATAATTTCATAAAATTTTTTACTCCACATAATTTCAGGAATCATTGGATAAAATAAGTCAAGGTCATCCCTTAACGCCCTCTATAATTGTTTAACTCCATTATTTGGCATTTGTCTGTCTGTAATTATTTTTACAGTTTCGGTTCCGGTTTCAAGGTGGTGATCGTTAATTTTTCAAATGTGATCAATCATCGAATCGTCGTGATTATTAATTAAGTTTTTTTAAATAAAAGACAATTCGAAACATACTTTTTAGATGCAGAAAAGTGTTTAGACAACTATTAATACGTCATTATCGATTATATAACATCTCCATTAACATTCAAATAACCAGTTTCAAGTTTATCAATGAATACGGCGATGAACAATAATCGGATGCCTCTACATTCCACACGCCTGTACATAACACCGGTTAGAACAAAAAATCACACAATGTTGACTTCTTTCTGATTCGTGAGAGAAAGCCTTAACAAAAAGTGGGCCAAGTGCATTGTCTGAAAAACTATATAACCACATAAATACTTGCATAAGTTAGATATTTTAATTAGCCGTACCTTGTAACTGATCTGATTTTGGACTGGTTTAAATGTCTAACCCTAACACGACTTGAACCATATTTGGAAGGGTTGATATTACTTGCATAAGTTAGATATTTTAATTAGCCGTACCTTGAAACTGATCTGATTTTGGACTGGTTTAAATGTCTAACCCTAACACGACTTGAACCATATTTGGAAGGGTTGATATTACTTGCATAAGTTAGATATTTTAATTAGCCGTACCTTGTAACTGGTGTGATTTTGGACTGGTTTAAATGTCTAACCCTAACACGGCTTGAACCATATTTGGAAGGGTTGATATTACAGCAATGAGTTTTAATTTATGACTAAACATAATACCCATTACTGGCGACCGTTGAAAATGTAATTTACAAAATTATGGTGTTAACTACGTGCGTTAAGTGGAATTATTATTTCAACACCCTTTAAATTTATTGACTTTCAGCTTGCAACACGTTTTATTTCTAACTTGTGGATAGTAGGAAATAGTCGTTGAAAAAACGATCGTTTTTTTAATTAATTCAATAAAAAACGCTAAGGTCCGGTGAAAGTAAAATAATGTATGTGGTTGTCAAGAGAAATAAGCGTACAATACCATACAATACTGGCAAATATCGCGTCATACAGTTAATTGATTGAATTCGTTAATTAATTATTACTATTAATCTGGGGTGAATTGTGACGTTTGCGTGATTGTGTGTACAAAACTGAAATGAGAGATTTTATTGTGATTCATTTTTGTAATCAACGCTAACATTTTGGATGGTTTGACAATTTGTTAGGTGAGAGTAAAAAGGTTCTAACTGCTCTACCTAAAGTTTTGAAATGTGCTTGCTCAAAATTTTCAATGAATTTATTTTATAATTCGACCAACCTTCCACATAGTTCGCCATTGCAAACAGTTAGTATTTTTTGTATTTGTATTAAGCGGCCAAAACACATAATATTTTGAAAAGAGCAATTTACTTGCTTAACATAAAATAGCAGTTGGAACCTTTTTACTTCGAAACTCTAGAATACAGTCGGTTCAAAAAGGTTCCACTCGTTTTTTTCTTTGTTTGAGTAGTCCGAAATGTTGCCTAAGTAGTATAATAACTAAAAAATTAATCTTTATAATTTGAAATCGTTCAATAACCAAATTAATAAATATATGGACTCTGAAAATGTTACAATGTGTACGCATAAATAGATTAAGCAAGACACCTTCAGAAAACTAAAGTAGACAATAGTGAGAAGGCTACGAAGCACCCCACAAAGAGCAGACCGATTAGTTATCTTATTCTCTCGAAGGCTAAATCCTATAGAATATAGATAAATGTGTTTGTCTCTTTTTAGTGTGGCTTTTTCGTTTCATCGAGGTTCAAATCACAACGATGTTAAAGAAGTTTCCACTTCAATTAGGTAAAACTAAATTATGGCTAAGATTAATGCTAAATCACCATTTTCGATTAATCTTTTCTACCAATTAGTTTTTCATTACAAGTGTGTGAACGTAAATAAGAAACAATTTAAAAAATATATAATTTAAAGTTTAAAATGATCTGTGACAGTTTCCATTTAATAATTATTTTTCTTTGTCATAAAATTATACACAAAAAAACACTTTTGAGCTTGAAATCGTGACGTCAGTCTTGTTCTGTTCGCCAAACGATTTTAATGCCTTTTACCTATATTCGTGACGGTATATAAAGTACATTAGGAATACGACAAATTTTGGCTACGGCTTCCTCTTAGAGAACATGAAAATTCCTCTTATCTGAAATAATGGATAACTGGCGATATTACAAGAAGAGGGTGGTGTTGTGTTGATTGTTGTTACCGACATTAATTATTAATTGCCGGCTTATACAAAGTAACAAGTTCACGTCGCGTGTGATTATAAGTGTCGTGTTTCAGTGTGCAATAAATGAATTGTTTCGGCTCCCACGCTCTATCAGAGATAACCTACTCGCACTTTTACTTTCCTTGGAGTTGAAAGAATTTAGTCATGGTAGACGTCACTGTTGATAGAATGTACTGTAAATTTTCGACATGAAGTAAAAATATTCATTATATATAATTAATAATTATTTTTTTTGCTGAATAAGAAGATAATAATAATAAATCTAAACGAAACGTGAAACAGAACAAAACAAAGAAAAATAAAAGGGTTACGGTCGCAATTTGGAATCTCTGTTTCATCGGGGCGGCGCGGGCGCCTTAACAAACTTGGCCATTGGGACCTATAAATCTCATATTTAAAATTCAGAATTAACAAAAATAATTCCACTAATTTTTACATAGTTTTGGCAGCTATCTTTTTAAATGATTGCAAAGTTCTAACGAATTTATTTGTAATCTGGATGATGTATCGGATTAACACATCCGATATCATCTATTTAGGATACCTGATAAATTTTTCCAAAAGTCTCTATGAATATTCAATTTCATTGTAATAACTTTGTGATAACTTATTATTTTTTGTTCATTACTTGCCCTAAAGTACTTTTTAATCGCTTTCATTGGCTTAAATCTATAAACAAAATATTTTAAACTCCTTTACAAAAACAATTACGCGTACTTAAATGCGAAAAACAAGAATGAATTTACCCTGATCTACACAAGGGAGAGTTTTACCAAATATTTAAAATATCAACGGTTTTCATTTTATCATTTTTGTGAATGAAATTTAGCAAAATGAAATCTATCATGAATTTCTTTGCTGTGACTTAGCCTCTGACAAGAAATCAAAAAAATATTTATTTATTTTTTATTTATTCATTAAACAATACATATATTTTTTTTATTCATTAAACAAAAACTCAACCTTGAAAAGCAAGAAAAACATTTATTTTAAGGAGCTGATTCTGGTGGCAATTGAAGACGTTATATTAAGACAAGATATCATATTCTAAAAATAAGGCAGACATAATAAAATATCAAAACTATAAAACATAGATACGAAACAATTATTAATGTCATAAATAAGTTTATTCATTCACCCGCTGATGAATGTCTTTTTTTAATTTATCACATTTTATAGCAACGCAACCAAAAAAATAAGAAATACACAAATAAGTATAAATAATCAAAGCTTAACAATACCTTTTAAAATAACAAAAGCACGCCTACAAACACTGAACTTTTATTTTGCTTTGGGGGTGGTACACGCGGATGCCACGCGGATGCTCAGCTGAAATTTTCCGGCACTATCAGAAAACCGTACAATGTATATATAATATTAAATCCACGTGGTACGCTATCAAAAGTAGGCTGCTGTGAGTACACCGGACAATCAACTGTGGCGTGGAATTTTTTGACAGCGGTATAAGTAAGTTTGCCGGCAAGTCCCCACCCGCGGTTGGGACACCCGAGGAAACACAGAGGTACACCGCACTAGCACCGGCTCAGCGGCAGGGAGTGTGCAATCACCAGGAAGTGTGGAACCCGAACAGTAGAGCAACCAACCAACGAACCAGCCAACAAACCAACCAACCGGCCCAGCTAATTATCAAACTTTCATTATATAACACCACTTTTTGGTGCTGATCTTTTAACCGCACGCATTGTTGGTAGGCCCTAAAACGATAACTTTTTTTTGTGCGTTAAACCTCGCAATCATCTGTCAAGTGCTCTTTCATTTTAGGCAACTAATTGCTTTGCTTAACACATTTCCACGTGTTGCTTAAGCGTTGTGATTAGAACAATATTGCATTAGAGGAAATCCACGTGCGTTAAAAGCATTACTGTTTTGTTTACTTAATGTTCGTGTTGATTCTTTTTCAACTGTATTTTCATTGTGATTACCGCACAAGAATCTGAACTGCTCCCAAACTTTTGGAGCTAATGATGCTAGGTATGTTAGCAAATTGAAGTATGTAGCAAGATTGAAGAGTAGAAGGATTTGGCGAAGTACCTGGCTATTCAGATCTGGACGATCTGGTAACCAAACACGGCTTCAGACAAAACCTCTCGAAATCATTTATAACCAACCCCTACCATAGGTCACCCCAAGTGATTCCCTACTTTTGGTAACTTAGTAGGGGTGCCCGAGATCACGGGGTGAGGTTTATCTAGGTCTTACTACTGCGAGCCGGATCGGGAGAGAATGGTTGAAGGAAACCTTTTGACCTCTCCAGCCGGAGGATCTCGACCCACCGTTTCGCACCGCAGTGGGAGGGTGGATTTATATGTTCGTCACTCCTGGTCATATTGATCCCAGATTGTAACCCACCCTTGATAACCCTTTTCCTTCCCGGAACTTCCTCTTCTTTTTTACCCTAAAAAGGCCCCCCTCTCAGCATCACCATAGATGAAATAGACCCTGAGAGAATTTTTTTATTCAAGGCCTTCTGTGTGGAGCTAACGTAGGACAAATGATTATCATCCCAAAAAAAAAACAAAAACTGAATTTAAGAATGTCCTAATCGCCAACGTATCATTAAAAAAAGATGACCTACTTTTTTATTATCGTTGGTGTATTTAGTAATAACTAGACTACTAGACCAACGTAAAATTAGGATGATTTTGTCAGTGTTATTATGATTGTATTTATTTAGCAACATACCACAATAATAATGATACTTAAACCTTTGCTGCTACTGATAACCCTCATGATGATTGTATTTCCGCACATGTGTGGGGTACCTATACCAATGTGAAATAAATCTAACCAAGTTCAGTTTACATATAAGATCTTTCAATTTGTAGGATGATTGGAATACCAACACCAACCTGACTAAATTGTGTAAAATATTATGGTTTACAACTTATGAAACAAGATAAATTGCGAATCCAGCAGCACGCTTAAGATGAAGCTGTACGTGAAGTCCTTTTTAGATTCCATTTAGATTAATCCTTATTACAAATCTGTTTACATTATGAACATCAAAAAATATGTATTTGTATGGATTGGAATTACAATAAAATTATTATTTACGTAATAAAAAATATCAGCGTACACTACTAAAAAAAAGTTTTTTCATCCCTTAAATAATATGAGAACAACTTCTTAGCCACAACAAAATATTTTTAACGTTTTGTATGATCTAACTTTTTTCATTCTTATCAAATTATGCGCAAAATAAATAAAAAAAACACTTTGGCGCTTACTTGCCTCATTTTGCTTGCTAGATTTTAAATGATACATTTGAAATATTTCTAGCCTTTATACACCTCTTAACACGCATTTTTTGCGCAAACGTCTTGCGTTTTTTTGAAATCGAAATTTTTAAATCTATGTTAAAGATTTTCTGGAGACTCGGTAATTTTCGTAAGTTACTGTTCTGGTTATCATTTACATCGTGAAAACAAGGGTCTGTTTAAGACCCAGGTTCACTCCTTCCTTTCCACAAAAAGATCATCCACAACGAACAACAACTACACACTGTATATAGTTAAATTGAGAATCTAATAGTCACTAATTGTGTTTTTCAGCAAATTAATTTTACAAATAAATCATCAGGATACTCCGATGATTTAAAATAATTTAAACACAGACATAGAAATAAATCCCCACTCCAATCCCCCCCTCCTCCTCTCCTCCTCTCCCCCGCCCCCTCTCACCCCTCTCCCTCCCACCCCCTCCCCCCACAAATTCCCCCTCACCCCTCACTCACCCCCTCCACCCACCGCCCTCCCCCATCCCCCCTTCCCCCCTCCACCGTGCCCCCACATCCTATCCACCCCCTCACACCCCCTCCATACCCATTACATTCATTTTTCAAACAGCTCGCGTGCCACCTATTGCAATTTCGGAATACAAATTTCATAATGCCAGAGCTCTAAGCTATAGCCTATAGCCTATTCTGATGTATTAGCTATATTATTGTAAAGTTGCATTAAAATCCATTCAGTAGTTTTCGCGTGAAAGAGTAACAAACATACATCCATACAAACTTTCGCCCTTATAATATTAGTAGAAATAGCCTATTCTGATGTATGAGCTATATTATAGTAAAGTTTCATTAAAATCCATTCAGTAGTTTTCGCGTGAAAGAGTAACAAACATACATCCATACAAACTTTCGCCCTTATAATATTAGTAGAAATAGCCTATTCTGATGTATGAGCTATATTATAGTAAAGTTTCATTAAAATCCATTCAGTAGTTTTCGCGTGAAAGAGTAACAAACATACATCCATACAAACTTTCGCCTTTATAATATTAGTAGGATTAAAGTTGGCAAGATTAAAGTCAATTTGGGAGGCGGAAATGGGTACCGCCGCGCCGGGAACCTTTATTGGATAACCAACACCTGTGCCATATGTCACCCCAAGTGGTTGGCTACGTTTGGTGATTTAGCAGGGGTGCCCTGGTTCATGGGGTGAGGTTTGTCTAAGTCTTGGAGGCGGATGACCAGGACACACTGAACCCCAGTTTCCTGCCCACCCCATAAACCCTTTTCCTTCCCAAAACTCTCCTTTCTTTCCTTAAAAAAAACCCTTCACACAGCATCCCCAAAGATGACATAGGCCCTGAGGGAAATAATTTTCCTCGGGCCTCCTGTGTGGAGCTCACGTAAAAAAAGTAGATTATATGAGATTCAATATTTTATCACTTAATGATTTTTGGCAGTACGTCAACGACATGGATTTTTTGTGTTATTACAAAATTTTTTAATTATTCAGAGATCTATTGCATGGCTCCACGCGGGTAGGCAGATAAAATCCACGGTGACGTAAGCAGTTTGCCTGTTCCACATTCATGCCCCCTCTCCCTCTAACACCTGAAACAATGATTTCAACTTCCAGAATACCATTACCAGTATGTCTGAATTAGTTGCAATAATAATTGGCATTATGCAGGCGTTATGTCATCGGAAAATAATTGAAGATCTCGCTGTTTACGTTACCCCGATTCGCTTTTTCTAAAGAAATGAGCAAAGTTTCCGGTAAACGTTTGGTGTCGTGCTCAATAAGGCGATTATTCAAAACCGACTTTACTAACCGTGTTTTTCTTTCTTTCATTTTGATTGTTGTTTATAGTTATTTGGGTACGGTCTAAAAAAACCTTTGTGACAGTTGACAGCACGTGTTGGACATTTGAACGTGGAATTTTCTACCAGGAAATAAGATATTAACTTCGTTGAAAATAGCATCGAAAGGTACCATGAATAATTTTGTACAATCTTTATTAGTTTTTATATTTAATGCTCCATGACAAATGGATTTTAATTTATGTATAGGTTGTTCGAAGGTTGCGAAAGAGTGATTGAGAAAAGAGTTTGTAATAGAGGCGTGAACGGGTGCAATGTGGACGATTTTTTTTTTAAGGGAATTAGGTGGGTGAATGTTACGAACTCAACTCTTATTCTATTTATTGGGTATGATATTTATTTATTTAAAAGCCATAAAATGGCTTTTACCCCTTCGTGATGCATGAGATTATAAGTGGTACACAGGAGGGAATCTAACAAAATAAGAATGTATAAAAACACAAAAATTATATCGCTGAAGTGATACAATTGTTATTAGTAGTACTACGAGATTATATTTAAAAGAAATACCGGTCAGTGGCTGAGGGGTCGTCACGTTTGGGTCCCACCCGGGCAGCGCGTGTTCGATTCCTCCATCACGACCCAAACAACATTTTCCGCTTACTGTGGTGGTAGTAAGAAATTTTCAAACATTGTTAGGTTATTCGTAACCCGGAAATGATGTCATTCTTTAAAACAATGTGTACTTATGTAATAGTTGAATAATATACTAGGTTAATATAAGACCTCACATAAAACAAAGTGTATGATTATTTATGTGGTGAGAGTGGATTATGTGTTTTTTGTAAAATGACTAGCGAAGGACCTTGAATTTTGTGTTACTAATCACTGCCTAAAAATGGTAAAAATACATGTTGCAAAGAAAAGGAGAGGACTCACCGGAAACGGGTAAAGCACTTGTATGATTCCTTTCCCATCCAAGAGGCACAATCACAATAGGCGTAAATGTTCGTTATTTTATAGTAGGTACACGGCGCAATTATTTTGATAGCGGATTTTTCGTGAGCAGAGCACAGTGATGGCTATATGCAGCGGGAGTTTATTGCAGACTGGGTAAGGTTGGCGGGTAAGCGATTGGGGGAATAAGGACAAAAGGACTTGCAACAATAATTAAAACCAAGTCCAAGCAGTGATAGTATGTATGTGCTGTGTAGGTATGTGTATGTATTAGTATGTGCGTAACCACAAAGTACTATGTATGTATGATAAAACCTCATATTTAGGTTTAGGATACAATAGGCCACTTGCATCACATTTTAAAAAAAAATCCGGTTTAGGCAAATATTATAAGACATTCTGTTTTTTTTTTAATCTTATATTTGAAACTCTGGCGATTTTTTGAAAATTTCAATCCGAAAAATCAGACCATTTTTTATAAACCGGAAAGACGGGACGTAATTTTATAGGTGCGAAAAAACGATAATTACATAGCCGAAAATCATTTTAAAAAAAGAACTTTTTCCACAAGAAACGGCACAGGAGAATAACGAGGCATACTAAAAATATCTCATAAATATTTTTTTCCTTGATCCATCTTATTGATCATAAATCATTATAATGTTCAACGTCTATATTACTAAATCCAATGTAATATACTTGTACTTGTAAATTATAATAATAATAAGAATATTATAAAATTTGATTTTGTTAAAATCAGCACCACTACCATTATACCTCTAAAACACGTACAGACAGCGTAAATTGTACGGGGTTCTCTTTCACAACATCTGTCAAAAAGTCAAACCAAATGATAAGTTCGCAGAGAACAAACAATAAATCTAGTGAACGAATTTTAAAATTCGCTTGAAATCAAAGTGTTGCCATATTAAAAAAATAAATTAGTGTGGAATTTTACAAAATTAATAGGAACATTTTCGGAGACGGGACATTTTCATGTAGTGACACGTCACGGGCCCAAATAATCGATTTATTTATTTAAAAATAAAAAAAAAACTGTACATTTCTAAAAAAATTTACTAACATGTTAGTAATCTTAGTAAAAAAATCTATCCACACGATTTTTTCCAAGTCGTTATGAAATCCATGCAAGTGGCCTATAATTTAATTTGTGTTACACCAACACTATAAAAAAGAATATATTGTACTCTTAAAATATAGAATGTTATAAAATCTTAATATAAAACAAATTCGGGTTAGTTACACAGAGAACGGCTGAATAGATTTTTATGAACTTTGATTTGTTGGATTTCGTCTCCGCCCCGGATAGCAGAATAGCTATTTGGAACAAACTTTGGAAAAAATCACGAAAAAAAAACTTGACCTAAATTATAATTCATACAAAAACATATACTATGTGATCTTTGAACAGGGTATCTCAGTAAGGTCACATCCTTTTCGACCTGTAAAAAAATAATATCTACCCTTATGCATTAACTGTGTATTTCATCTTCATCTGAAGTTACTTACTTTTTTCAATATAAATCTTAAGTATAGGTACGTATTATATTTCTTTATGTATTAACTCACTTCTGCTTGATAAACTTTGCTGTTTTACACACTCTTGGGCTCTTTAGTACTTGGGCAAATCTAATTTCACGTTTTGTAGTTTATTCTTTGTACCATATTAATTCCGAAAGGCGTTACTGTTAAAAATAAATAAGTAAGTGAATTAAGCAAAGTTCACTGATAAGCTGTCGAATTACCACTGTGAACTCCTGCTTAAAAAATATTTAATTGTTTCGCGTCGTTAGCGGTTGCTTCGTTCGTTTCCTAAAATTCGTGATTCGGCTAGCGGTTTTTTCTCCTTTTTTCTCCACTAACTTGCAGAATTAATATCTAGAGATGATATCCCCATATAGTTCAGTCACTTAAGCTAAAAATAGGGTATATCCGCTAAATGAAACGAAATAAGCTGAAAATTTCTGTAAACCTTTATTTTCGTATTCTGCATGTTATGTTGTCTCAAAAGTCTCATAAGGTAACGTGTGAGCGTCTTTGGATATTCAAGGTCAAAGGTCACGAAAATCAGTTTTTTGGAAATATCTCGCTTCCTTTGCCTCGATTCGTATTTACATTCAATATAAAAGTAGTAGAGTATAAAATTCTCTACAAATTTTGTCTGAAATAGTTTTTTATACGCTTAACCGTTTTTAAGATTGAGCGCGAAGAGTGCGGAGCACTCAGCCGTACATGACATGGCGCAAGGTCAATGGCGAATTCCAATTTATAGGAGGGTTTTTGTAAACTTAATTATTCGTTAAATATTAATTAATGAACTATTTAATATATTTTATTTATCAGTATTACTAAGAGTCATTACTTAATCAAAGAGTAAGTAATGACTCTTTGATATAAATCAAAGAGTCATTTAAATAATTATAATTACAAGTATCATCATCATTACATAGTATATCATTACATAGTATAAAATGAAGTCGCTCAAAATGTATGTGCGCGTTAATCTTTTAAACTACGCAACGGATTTTCATACGGTTTTCACCAATAGATAGAGTGATTGAAGAGGAATGTTTATATGTATAATACATGTAAATTATATCAGAGAAAAGCCGAGAAATTCAAAGAAAACATATTTTTGTGAGATTTAAAACGGCTGGCGGGCCGTACTATAGTCACTTTTTAAATTCGTTCTACGGAAGAAATTGGAAAATAGATGTCCTAGAGTTAGTAGGTATTTGATTTTCCCTTTTCAAATATCCAGTGTTGCATTGCAAGCATTGTATAGTTAGTGGCGATCGCTAACTATATTATTATATAAATAAAATAAAAAAATAATAATATAGTTGATTCAAGAGGAAGGTTTATATCTATAATACATGCTTATTATAGTAGAGAAAAGCCGAGAAATTCAAATATTCAATTCAGGCAGCGGGCAGCGGGCAGCTGGCAAGCGGGTGGTGTGGATTTTATAAAGGTTGAGTAATAGACGTGGGCAGAATGATTCCCAGGAGTGAATCGATTCAGTCTGATTCCCATGGCCTTTTGAATTGATTCCTTTTATTCATTCCTTTAATTCAATAAAATTCAAAAAAAAAAAAAAAAAAAAAAAAAAAAAAAAAAAAAAAAAAAAAAAAAAAAAAAAAAAAAAAATTGAAAATTGAAAATTAAATGAATGAGGAGGCTAACACCGCACACGAGACCGGGAGGCCACGGAGTACCGCAAAAGGGGAGACTGATAGGCTACCAAGCATCGCACAAAGAGGAGACCGATTATTCTATCTCATTATCTCGCAGGCTAAAACCTATAGATTAATGTGTTTGACTCTTTTTAGTGTCGCTTTTTCGTTTCATCGGTTTTCAAATCACAATGAGTGGGGAGGCTACGAAGCACCGCACAAAGAGGAGACCAATAGGCTACGAAACACCACACAAAGAGGAGACCGATTATTCTATCTCATTATCTCGCATGCTAAATCCTATATTGTTTGTCTTTTTTTAGTGTCGTAATTTTTCGTATGTAAAATGTATTTATTGCTAGCAATTATATCTTAAAATTGTACAAATTTTCGTTTCACCCTTAAAATTTTATTGATTTTATTTTATTTATTAAACTTATAATTTCGTTCCATTTTACGTGATCTAATATAAACATCATTTTAACATTAAGATGAGTATTTTATGACAGCTAACCACAGCTAATTGGCCTTATAATATCTGCAAATTTACATATTATATCGACCCAAGATCTACGTCTAAAAGTAGGTAGGTACAATATCTTTCGTACGTACCAAAAAACCGATAAGCATCGCTTCTCACTTTTCTAGCTGATGTTCAGATTCAAAGTCGAAAGTTTTCGACTAACTATGTAATGAAATTGACGGCTTGGCGCGCGGGGGAATAAATGAACCGCGCGGACGGATTAAGGGCTGGCATTGACGAATGAATTAGTAACTTTTGATTAATGTTTTGTGTCTTACCTAGCAGTGACTTGATTTACTCGCGAGCTGCGGACCTAGGACTGGGATGCGTTTGGGACATATCGTGACATTGACGTGACGATGACGCCTGACGTCATTTTTAGGTCTAAGAATTACAAAAGACCATGACGTCACAAGTGAAAAAGACTTTTGTTTTAATTCCTCTGTCTGTCGGAATCGGACAATCTCGATTTCGACAGACTAGGTACCTGGGACGCGGACATTGAACACGGACCTGGGACGGCGGGGACCTTAGGACAATGTCAGGACTATTGTTTAGGATAAATGATTAATTCCTTGCGTGAAAGAGATGCTCGGGCAACCCGGATGAATCGCGGCCGCGTTTTGGCCATTTTGGGACATGGACTTATGATGTTCGGGTGTTTTTAGAATAGCGGCGCGGCGGTAGCGGAATACAATCGTAATAGGCGAGTCGTTCACAATACCGTCCGTCGAAAACTTCGCGGCGCGCGGCCCGTTTAATAATATTTAAATACCTATGAAACAATATAATATTTAAATCGTTTACAGAACACATTATTCATTGAAATAATTTAACAGTAAAATAAATGGAAATTAAAAATGTATGGTGTCGTTAAAAATCGTAGGATGCAAGGCCAAAGATAAGGAATGAAGAATCAATTCCTTTTGAAATTGAGAATTAGATTGAGTGTGTCACAAGATTGAATTTATTCATTTAATTCGGTCATTCAATTTTGCCCACGTCTATTGAGTAATGGTGTTGTGTTTCGTTAGCCACAGCAATGTGTGGCCGGGTCTGCTAGTTACTTATAAATCAAAGATTCATTTAATACTACTTGCCTTTTTCATATAAATAATAAAGTAATTAAGTGATTTTTTAAAATATATCGCATTAAAGATAATTGCACTTTAAGTAGGAAAGAAATTAAGAAAACATTTTTAATAATATTTTTATTTAGCAATCATACATTATTAAATTTGTACAATCTAAGCTGAAGTTTGGGTCAATTTTTTTTTTACTTTCGTTATTAGTTAGCCTGTATGGGAGTTAGTTTTCTTCTTCTTCATCGCCTTCTTCTTACGATTACTCAACAATTTAAGAGTCATTATCATCATCCTCCTCGTTATCAATGACATCCATCTCCAAACCTTCAAAAACTTCAGGGTCATATGCGATTTCTTCGTCGAGATCATGTTGATACGATGAAGTGTTGAGACATTCATGTCCATTACATTGGCCACAAGCTAACGAACATTGCAACCCTGATTTTCACCATTCACAGCGAGAACCAATTCGTGCAGTTACAGAACATTGTAATATGTAATATTCATCTGGTGCAGGCGATAATAATATTTTTATCGGTTCCAGGGCTTCATTTTGCAGCATCAAACCCCATCCTTGGGGTTCTAAATCATTGCCTAACCAAGTTTAAATTTGGTAGTAGACACGATTGATATGCTGGTGAACTGCTGCACTCACCGGTGGAAGAGTTTAAAACTGCACAGGTTTATTTAATTTTAATAGACTTAAAGAACTGTATATAGCGAAGATGTTCTCAGATTTTAGAGCATTATGTACTGCTAAAAAAATGTGTGATCTATTTTCGAATAATATTTGCACAAGACAGTTTTCTTGTTGAAATATTTGAGCCAGTCTATTCAAACCGGATAGTTTCTCTGACGTTTTGACATATTTTTTTCCTTTCCTAAAAAGAGTAGAAGTCGTGTCACAGCCACTAAACGCACTAAGAATAAAATGTTTTCTTTACAACGGGGATATTCATCAAAACTTTTAGTGAAGTATATTTAAAACAATTAACAAATCAATATTTTTTCCTATTATGACGGCAGTTCTTTGACGTTCTGGTTCTGATCACCTGGTACATACACCGTAGGGATATCTTTAAGCTCTGAAAATGTAAATTGGGAATTTTCATGATATTCTATATACATAGATAAAAATCTTTTTCTATGTGACTTGACCATCTTGACGAGACTTTCTTTTTAGAGCTTGTACTGGCTTTAAAAAAATACTGTAGCAAACGGCGTGGAATTTTTCTTCAGCAGGTATCAAGTCATGATTACAGGAAACATGATATTTACTAACTATCCTAAAGAATCGTCTTGTTATTCTGCTCTTTTCTTAACATTGTCTTTGAATTCGAGACTGCTTACTTTACTAATCGTGCGTTTGTACTTTCACCTCTGCTGCTTCATTAGCTGCTTCGCCACGAAATAAGCATAATTCTTTAAAATCAAACACTTCATTTCTTTTATTGCGAGGTACGCTTGATGATGTTGAAGGTTTATTCTATTCGAGGCGTTGTTTCGATGCTCTGATTGAATTTTTACTAATGTACACTTTTCGACACTCAGTATGAACATTATTATAATCCTTTCAACAAACGTACAAGTGGTTCAAACAAAGTAACATTGTTTCATTTGTTATAATTAAAATATATTAAAAATAATTCGCTTAATAACTTTAGTAATCATGTATAAAAGGGTTAGTAATGTCAAATGACTATTTGATTCATAGGTAATATCTATAAAATATATTAAATAGTTAATTAACTAATATTTAACGAAAAATTAAGTTAAAAAAAGTACTACGAACTGGGATTCGCCATTGACCTTGCGCCATAAGATGTACGGCTGAGTGCTCCGCACTCTTCGCGCTCAATCTTAAAAACGGTTAAGCGTATAAAAAATTATTTCAGACGTAATTTGTAGAGAATTTTATACTCTACAACTTTCATATGGAATGCAAATACGAAACGAGGCAAAGGAAACGATATATTTCCAAAAAACTGATTTTCGTGACCTTTGACCTTGAATATCCAAAGACGCTCACACGTTACCTTATGAGACTTTTGAGACATGTAGAATACCAAAATAAAGGTTTACACAAATTTTCAGCTTACTCCGTTTCATTTAGGAGTGAAATCCTTATTTGACTGGACTAATAGTTGGATGTCTAAGAGTAGTTAGGTAAGTGCTGGTGTTACGAAATCGGAAAAAACAATCCCGACTTAGAAATGCATAATTTTTTTTATACTAATCAATCGTTATACTACTCCGTTGTAACGAAAAAGTAATTTTTCAGGAGGTGTTTGAGGTTATAAGTTGTTATAAATATTGTCCGCGGTTAGAAATATGACAGTCCCTTTGAAAAACATGTTTGTGTAGCGAGGTGAGTAATTATTATTAGTAAATGAGAAATATTTTTGGAGGTTATGTTGGACACTATGCCTATTCTGCGTCGATGCGCGAGCGCGGTGTAATGGTATAATATTTTCAATTTGGAAATCAGGAAAGTTGATATCTATTTACCAGTATTTCCAAAGGTTAGATAGATAATAAAACCTTTTGCATTCATGTCATAACACCTCATTATTCCATCACAATTGATTCTCTTCAAATAGAATAAGAAATGAAATGTTAAAATCATCAGTCGTAAAAAGATAAAATAAATTAACCAATATTAATGACTACTAATGACGTAAACAGTAAACTAAAAGAAATCCTATTAAGTATTTAGCGACCAAACTCAAACTCAAATGGTAAATCAGAAAATTTTTGATGATGTTCAAATTTCAATTGCTTTTCCAAGATCATCATTTTCTTTTCAAAACTTACGCAACTAGGATGCAGTTCTAACTCAGGTGTACATGGTGTGGTATTTTCGTGAAATCCAGAGTACTCATAAATAGACCAGACCCTACACGAACTAGAAAACTACAAAGGTTCTCAATATGGGCATGGACAATGCACTCACTGAGGAACTGGTAGGAGGTAGGACTACTGGCGTTTTTTACGCTCTTGTTTGATTTCAGGTGGAGGTTTTCTGTGGTACTCACTTTTGTAAATCAAACGCTTGTTTTGTGTTGTTTATCTGGTCGTAATTTATTATTCTTTTATTTATATAAACCTGATTTTTTATAGGATTTACATTGTGATCTGCTTATTGAAACACATTTTTTTCGTAAGACATATAAACTACCTACTTTTGTTTTCTTCTATAGAACTAATTCGAATAATGAAACAGAAATAAAATAATAAAATTAGGTAGGTACTTGCCTAGAAGTAATCCCATAGAACAAGTACCTACTTAATAAATATCAATTTTAACCATAGCTCCCCGACAAAAAGGGCTGAAATTAAATGAAAGTTCTTTTTAGAACCATATAAAAGTTAAAATTGATTATTATTATTTGTCAGAATATATATTTTTTTTTAATTAGAAAGATTAAATTATTTCTTAAAAATAAAAAGCGAGCTGAAACTAGCTAATACATATATCGTAATTCATTGATTGTTGTAGTTAGTTTAGAAACAATAAAATAAATCATTAGAAGAAGCATAAAAAAAAATAACACTAAATTAAAAAAGGTTCATCTTCTTGATCCTAGATCGATAGCCTCTGCAGTTCTTGTCCTCAAGAAAGATGGCTTCTTTTTGATCCTTGGCCTTAGTAAAGATGACTTCTTTTTGATACTGCTCTTCTTAGATGTTAGTGGTTTATTTTGATCCAGGTCTTCTAAGATGTGATAGCATCGTCCATCGGTAGAAGACACAATTTGGTAATGGGACTTTTCATAGACCCTTGCTGCGTCTTCAAGGTGACTACACGGGTTATCCCATCTTGTCCAGGGTGAGTGGCGATGACACGTCCCATCCTCCATAAATTTGGTGGTGCGTTGTCGTCTTTGATGATAACTAAGTCCCCAGTCTTTAGTTGTCGCCTGTTCCCATCCGTCCATTTAGTCCTTTGCTGCAGCTCTCCCAGATATTCAATTCTCCATCTTGACCAGAAGCTCTGTCTTAGCTGGCTTAGTTTTTGGAAATTATTAAGTCTGTTTATGGGAATCTGTTGTAGGTCAGGTTCAGCTACAGCTGACAGGTTATCACCAATAAGAAAGTGACCTGGAGTAAGTGCGAAGAGGTCGAGGGGATCATTGGATAGTGGAATTAAAGGCCTAGAATTTATGCAGGACTCTATTTGGTATAATAACGTACACATCTCTTCATATGTTAATGAAGAGACATTTGCCACTCTTTTTACGTGATATTTCACACTTTTTATGTTAGATTCCCAAAGACCTCCATGATGAGGACCTTTAGGTGGGATAAAAACCCACTGAATAGACATGTTAGTTAAGTAATAAGCTATTTCCTTTTGAGAGACATATAAATTATACATATTTTTCAATTCATTATTCGCTCCAACAAATGTAGTAGCATTATCAGAATACAATTTACTAGGTTTTCCACGTCTAGAAATGAAACGCTTTAAACAATTAAGAAATGCATCTGCAGTCAGAGAGGTGACCAGTTCTAAATGAACTGCTTTAGTAGAGAAGCATATAAATAAACAGATATAAGACTTGACTGAATTGGATCTCCTACTGATTCCAGACTTTATTAAGATTGGCCCTGCGTAATCCAGTCCTGTAACAGAGAACGATCTACATGGTGACACTCTATCCTCTGGAAGATCAGACATTATTTGATGACTTGTTTTTGGACTGCATTTGAGTATTTTTTTAATAGCATTTTTTGCCATTATAGGCCAATATTTTAGCCTAATAAGTGCTAGTAACGTTTGAGTACCTACATGCAAATTTGTATAATGAAAATGTTTAATGATTAACTTTGTTAGAGGGTGATCGTGAGGTAGTAATATCGGATGTTTTTGTGCTTCATGTATCAGTTTTCCTCTGGATAATCTCCCACCTACATGCAATAAATCCATATGTATAAATGGGCTTAATGATTTGAGATGACTGGTTTTATCTAAGTTTTTTCCCGCCTTTAATGTTTTAATTTCCTTTGAAAATGAATAAGATTGAGCGACTATTATTAATGATTGTAATGACTTGTTTAATTCTATTATAGAAAGTTGTCCGCTAAATGTATGTGTTTTTCTTGTATTATTAATGAAACGTAGGATATAAGCAGTTACTCTTTGTAAACGCGTGAGAGAGGAAAAACGATAAAACAATTCCCAATCTATATTCATACTGACGGTTAAATTTATTTTGGTTTTTAATTCCGGTGGATCGATGCAAATTTCCTTATAGTTCGGCCAAGTTACTTCATCTTGAGTTAACCAATTAGGACCTCTCCACCAGATTTCTGAAGAAAATAGACTTTTAGCACTGGTACCTCTTGATAAAATATCTGCAGCGTTATCTTCGGAGTTGACATGCTTCCATTGACTGGTTTCGCTTCTTTCCTGTATTTCTGCAACTCTGTTTGCAACGAATGTATTCCATCGCGCTGGTTGATTTCCTATCCAGCATAGAGTTATAGTGGAATCACACCAATAAAATGTTTTATCCAAAGGTATAAGTAGGGATTCCTTTACTTTTTCAACAACTTTTGTTAACAGAACAGCACCACATAATTCCAATTTAGGCAAGGAAATGGTTTTTAATGGAGCTACTCTAACTTGATTTAGCTGTGATTAATTGAGAATGGGGTTTTCCTGATTGGTCTGTGGATAGCATATATACGCAAGCAGCATATGCTTTTTGGGATGCGTCACAAAATCCGTGCAATTGTATATTTACAGTTTGATTACATGTAATTTTTCTAGGTATTTGAAAAGAATTTACACCTTTTAAATCTTCTAAATATTTTTTCCAAAGCTTCAGAATTTCTATAGGTATTTCTTCATCCCAAGATATCTTTTCTTGCCATAATCTCTGCATAATAAGTTTAGCATTCACGGTTACTGGTCCTAGCAAACCTAATGGATCGAAAATACTAGCAATCAGCGACAAAATATTCCGTTTATTATAAATAGGATGTGACGGTAGTACCACGTGATATAAAAAACTATCTTTTTGGCAATTCCAAGCTAAGCCTAGAATTTTTTCTCCTTCTGGTTTGTCCAAAATTACCATATCAGTGGCCTGACCGGCCTCCGATGACAAATCAGAAGAATTAGACCGCCATTTTCTTAAGTTCATACCGGCCGAATTCATTATGGAGATTAACTGTTCTTTTAACAAATTACAGGATTCCACATCGTCTCCACCTGTAATTAGATCATCTATGTAAAAATCTTTCTCTAAAATGAGACTAGCTTCATGATACAAGTCTGCGTTTTCCATACTCAGCTGCTTCAAGCAACGCGTGGCTAAGAAAGATGACGGTCCCATACCATAAGTTATCGTATTTAACTTGAAGTGGCCCATTTCCTCTTCTGGAGATGCTCGCCAAAGTATTTTTTGGAAGACGCGGTCCTCCTCTCTAATGTTGACCTGCCTGTACATTTTCTCTATGTCAGCCGTCAATACCACTTGATATTTTCTAAAATTCAACAAATGGGTGTATAAATCATTTTGTATTATTGGACCAACCATTAACGCGTCGTTTATTGATATCCCGCTGGAGGTTTTTGCGGAGCCGTCGAACACCACTCTTAGTTTGGTAGTGCTGCTGGTTTCCTTTTTGATTGCATGATGAGGTAAATAGTATGATTTTTCTTCATTTGAAACTGGTTCAAATTTTGTCATATGACCTAAGTTTTCATATTCTTCCATGAATTTAATGTATTGAAGTTTCAAATCCATATTAGAAGATAATTTCTTTTCCAAGTTTAAAAATCTTTTTTTTGCCATAGGCAAGGAAGTACCTATTTGATCTATACAAGGTCGGAATGGTAAGCTTACTTCAAAACGCCCATTTTCATCCCTTTTTTGGGTGGACGTGAAGCTCTCTTCACATGCCTTTTCTTCATAATTTTGGTGCTTGATGGACACCAATTCCTCCTGTTTCCAAAATCTTTCAATTTGATTGTGAATCATATTTAACGATAAGTGACATGAGGATGATTCTTGCTCCTTTTTTGTAGTGCACGTTCTAATTGGCCCGGATAATATCCATCCAAGTTCAGTGCGTTGCAGCGTAGGTCCAATTGTTCCTAATCTCAATTGGTCAGTGGTCAGCATTTCCCAAAATAGTTCGGAGCCGAGTAACATATCCACATGACCGGAAGTGGAAAATTCAGGATCGGCCAATTTCAATCCTGGTGGTATGTTTGCCTCTCTTTTTGGAAAAGAGGTCTGCGGTAACTTGCTGGTGATTTCTTGTAATACCAAGCAAGTAACAAGTTTTTTGTAATTAGAGTTTATTGATGAAAATTCAAACGAGATGCTCTTCTTTATATTTGTTATATTATTATGTAACCCAGAGACCGGCATATTTAATGACTTGTACTTTATGTTTAATTTTTTAGCAAATCGTTCAGTTATGAAATTCACCTGAGAACCATTATCCAACAATACTCTCGCTGAATGAATAATTCCATTACTGTCCTTTACGTTCACCATTGCCGTTGATAACAAAATTGTTTTTTCTGTTTCTCCAAAGGTGGAATGGTTTGAGACTGGTACTTGATCCATGCTATTCTCAGTGTCTTGATCCTCTTTAGGGAAAATATGGAGTAACGTGTTGTGTCCTGCCTTATTGCAAGTTCTACAATTATTCTGACTCCTGCATTCTTTAGTTGAATGACCTACATTTAAACACTTGATGCAAGCTTGTAATTGCTTGATTTTCTCAAACCGTTCATGTTGGTTTAGTTTCAAAAACTGTTTACAGAAATAAATCTTATGATTTTCCTTACAAACAATGCATTTCAACCTTTGCGACAATAATGAAACTGAAGATTCCTTTTTGTAACTTGACGGTTTATGATGCGCAAATATAGGTTTGGCTGTGGAACATGTTGCTTCCGATGCTTCCAATACTATCGCCCGGTCTGTCAAACATTTTAAAAATTCTTGCAATGTCGGTATTTTTTCTTTAGTTGGATATTGTTCCCAATAGATCCGGGTATTGGAATCTAATTTGTTGGCTAAAATATAAATTATTATTACATCCCAATACTCCGTGGGTAGACCTATGTTTTTCAATGAATTCAAATGTAATTGTGTTTGATCTAATAAATTTCTCAAGGCGACGTGACTTTCCTGTTTTAATTCCTTGAGCTTAAACAATGAATATAAATGTTGATTAGCTATTACACGCTTATTTTCAAATCTATTTGATAAAACCTGCCAAGCTATTTCGAAATTGTCTTGGGTAATTTCAAGTGCGTCTAATATTTCTGAGGCCTTTCCTTTTAAACAGTCACGCAAATAGTAATTTTTCTGGAAATTATCTAAAGATTTGTTATTACCCACTAATGTGATGAAAGCATCCTTAAAAGATAACCATTTCGATAATCACCACTAAATTCTGGAAGCGAAAACGTTGGTAATTTGATTTTAATATTGTTAGTATCATCAATTTTTTCTATGCTTTTTATAGATTTTTTTGCTAACGTCACTACTTGATAATATTCTAATTCAAAACACTCAAGTTGGCTATCTGCTTCATCTGAGTTACTATCAAACTCTTCGATCTGAGATTGTATATTCTTAAAGCGATTTAACAATGAGTTTACCTCCTCTAATCTTGTTTCCGTTTCTATTACATCAACTGAATCACTTCGTAGGTAATTCTTAAACCGTGTTAATTGTGCTTTCAATTCACCGCGATTCTTCACCAGTGATTTTAATGTTTGTGGCATAATGAAGAATTTTTTACACAAACATACACATTAAATTATTTAAAAATAACCTTTTGTTTGTACCACCTTATATATATAATATAATATAATTATAATTGGATTATAATATCACGCAAAAAGAGTGGCTCTTGGTGGCGAATTCTACGCGTGATTTTACAAAACTTATTATTTTTTATGCCTTAATACCTTATGATGTACGACCGGACTTCTTGGGATGAGCTGGTTTTCATCCGGCTCGAAGGACCATATGGCGTTTTTTACGCTCTTGTTTGATTTCAGGTGGAGGTTTTCTGTGGTACTCACTTTTGTAAATCAAACGCTTGTTTTGTGTTGTTTATCTGGTCGTAATTTATTATTCTTTTATTTATATAAACCTGATTTTTTATAGGATTTACATTGTGATCTGCTTATTGAAACACATTTTTTTCGTAAGACATATAAACTACCTACTTTTGTTTTCTTCTATAGAACTAATTCGAATAATGAAACAGAAATAAAATAATAAAATTAGGTAGGTACTTGCCTAGAAGTAATCCCATAGAACAAGTACCTACTTAATAAATATCAATTTTAACCAACTACTAACGGAACAGAGTTGGGAGAGGAAAACACCAATAGATGCTAGAAACGTGAAGAGGTGGAAGAGGCTCCGATTTACCTATAGTGCAAATACTGATGGCACAAAGGCTTAGTTACAGATATTGACAGTGATGACTCATAGCCCAGTCAGCCTGTGTTTTTAGATGGAACTAAATAGTATAAAGCTAATTTTTTCCCCATCGACTACTACCATTTAGACAAGTGTTTAGCAAAAAGTCCCCGCCCCTACCCCCCTTGCTTCCCCCCCTGTGCCCCCCCAAACATGAAAAGTGTAAGGGTTTCGTAAATCGCTTCTATCTCGATTACTAAACAACAATCGGATTGAAATTTGTTTTATTCTCTTTGCTGTAATATTGTCTACAATTAATGTCCAGTTAATTTTCGTCGTAAATTTTACCTTTTGTTTGTAATTGTATGATAAGGTAAAAGTTTGTATATTTTTTGGCAAGTAATTTTACTTTTTGTCACATAACTTTTTACGCCGACATTTTATGAAAAAATATTTCCCACAAAAGTTGTAACCCCTATTTTTACCTTTAAAATGATATAAAATAGTACTTACTTTGTTGGAGATCCAGCGAGATTATCATGGCGGGTTCGATCGAGGTGGGGCCGGCCGGCGCGGCGTTACAATGCAAATATTGTTGTATAGTGAGAGTGTTTTTTTTTATTTTTAAGGTACACTATTGCATTTTCTATAAATAAAACTAATCGAGTCTCGGTGAAACCTGAATTCCTCCCTTTTTTATTTTTTTTTCAAATAATAATAAGTATTCAGCGAAAATAGGTATTTTAAATAGTTTTGGTTTGAAAATGCATGTAATATTTTTTAAAGATGTTATTTTAGAACAAAATAATTGCGGTATCTTAATTTTATGATATCCTAAACTTCCATGAGAAGTTCTTCATTTTCCAAGACTTCAACCAAAGTTACATTGCTGCATGATCCGCCACAGCTCCCGCACATTTCTGTGCAATCAAGTGATGCTTTAAAGCAGCTACAATTATTTTTGCAAGCCTTTTTGCAGTTGCAGGAAACTAAGTTTATAACTTCTTCAGGTGCCGGTGGTTTTTTTAGTGCACTGGGAACAGCATGTTGTCAGTTAAAATCCGTCCCCAGTCCGTAGCGCTGATTTCCTTATCTCCGATCCATTTTTGAATCTGATAGTATGTTCGATAGGCGTGTTGTTCAGCAGCACCAGATGTTGGAGGGATGCCATGTTAAATTTGGATTTTAATGACATTTTTGCAACAGCTTTAAGGTACATTGAATATCTAGTGTTATTCAGACTTGCAGACCTTGTGCATCCATATAGTTTCAAGACAAAAGCCTCTCATACCTCTTTGAGAATATTTTTGTCTGCCTGTTTTTCATAAAACTGTAAAACTTTTGTGCGGAGATCATTTGATGAACTTAGTAATTTGAACGCGTTAATTTTGCCTTTACCGAATAAATAAGACGTGGTATCACATCCTGTGATAGCATGCAAAAATAATATCACATCCTTCATATCATCAATCTCTTCACGAATCTTGCTGATGTCATACGTTGATGGTGTGCCAGAGGGTTTGTGAAAGAATAGTCGCACATTTTGACACTGTGGTAGCCCTAACAATAGAACGAAAAGATCAGTATCCTGTCCGACAACAACTACAGGCCTCCCACTTTGAATCTGGGAAACATCTATTGCTCTTCCGACCACTTCAGTATCTGCATCTTCCTCCGCCACAATGGTTGGAATCTTTGCTTCATTAAGCTTTTGAGAGAGCTGTTCAATAAGCTGGCTTTTGTTTTTTGGATTTGCCAAAAATTCATTTTGCTTCACAGAGCATTCCATATTAACGTTGAATTTCATTTCTAGAGATGTTTTTTTTCTTCTCCGTATATGTTCGACCCCTTTTGTGGTGGGATAGTCAGGATACCCATCGAACACAACATGGCAATCTTTCCCATACCGTTTCATTACAGTGTCAACATTCTTCTCTATGATGCTGCTATATGTTACTTTGTCAGGTCAAATAACACTGTGCAAAAGATACCCTCCATCTACTACATATATTTTTGGGGGCAAATTCTTAAAAACTTCGTTGCTAACTGTCCACTTTTCAAATATTTTCATAAGACTTGATTTAGTTCCCTTTCTTATCATTTGATTGTTTTCAAATAAAGACAAAGCGTATGGGCTGAGTTCATAGTTGAAGTATTGTTTGAGATTATTTGTTCCTTGAGACATACAAATAACCCTATTAAACAGCTGATCAGGATTAATTGGCACTTCTTCATATCTCACGTTTATGCCACTTACTACGGAGCCTATAGTTTTAACTTTATTTTTTCTTTTTAATTTAACATCTGCAAAATTATTTCCTTTGATGTCTTTCAAGCAGTTCATTCCTACATCATACGCTTCATCGCAGTTTACACCCGAACTTGTCACTACTAGACCAGAGGATAAAGACATTAAATCTTTGCTCTGTCGGAAAGGATTATGGATACGCAGCCATCCGAGAAATTTACTAATATCTTGCAAGTCCCTTTCTCTTCTACTGCATCTTAGTTCAGTGTGCTGTTCGTTAAACTGAGTCAAGCAGCCAGAGAACTTCTCGAAAGCCTCACAAATTTGTAGGGATCCAGGAGCGCAAGCAATGAACTTGGTTAGCGTCCTCTCGCTTAATCCTCGTCCATGAGTAAGCCCACCTATGGATTTTGATGATCGCATTAATGTCTGCTCTATGGTCATGTCCGTCCAGATACCGGTAAAAAATCCATCTGTACGCCGAAATGTAAAGAAACCTTTATTGACGAACCTTTCGAAGTCTTCATTTGACGTTTTCGTTTGTACACTCAACATTTGTTGTAAGTATATTTGTGCGGATTTGGCGTAGAGCAAATGTCCAGCAGCATGGAAATACGGTATCATTTGCTTGAATGTATTAATGTGCAAATTCCAATCGCCGATTCTCTCTGCCAGAATAAAGTCTAGAACCAAATTCACCAATTTAAACTCTTGTAGCCACAGTTTTGAAGTTCTACTAGTTTTTACCAAATCTTCATACACTTCTTCTAGTTTTGTCATTATTTCATTTGTTTTACAATCTCTCATGGCGTCTTCAACAGTTGTTTGTTTGTTTATTGTTTGGTTATGAATATCCTTAAAGTCGTTTGTAATCATTTCTTTAAGAGATGAACATTCCTCGAATAGCAGTAATATCAAAGCTGCCTGGGTCATCATGTGAGCTCTATAAGACCTTGCGTAAGCATGTCCTGACATAAGGTGAGGAATCGTTGATTTTCCATAAACAGAGGTCCACATTTCTTCGATTCCACTACCTTCCATAAACTTTCCTAAGCAACCAAGGAAACTCATTAGAAGATGGAATCCGCCTAGTCTGACGATTACTCCAGATATTTCACTTTCTGTAAAAGAACTTGCAACAATGTCTACTGCTTTCAGGAAAAGTGGTTGGTCAAATGTCACAAAACACGGCTGGCCAGCTAACTTGCTTTCTTTAGAAGCGTAACTAAGGGCAGACTAAATAGTAATAGTAACTAAGGGCAGACTAAATAGCAGTCGGATTTCCTGGATCTATATTTATAAAAGGCAAAACCAGTACATAAGATGGTTCAAAGTATTGTCTACCATCGTAACAGTTTCGGATGTATTGTATTGTATAAGTATTTCACATCCAGGTAGTGAAACTGGCACAAAAGCAAAACTACATAACCAAAGCATGTTACGAGCTGAGACTAAGCAGTGAGTGGGCATATTTTCAGAAATGTTTTCTATTGTTAAGGACTTTAAGCCACTTTTCGCCTTTTTAGTATACATTAAAACTGGGACATTGAATTTACCTTCAAAGTCGCATGTCTTGACACGTGAAACTCGTACATCATTGGACACAGCTGTTTTTGGAGTTACAGGATTACAGTAGATCCGAGGAACTGGCTATTTTAGGAGCCAGTTCCTGTTGGATTTACAAAATGGTCACAAACACTCAAACCGGGCGAAGCCGAACTAAAAGCCGCCCGCAGGGCCTAGCAGCAAAGTGAATTACTATTATTTCACGTTCACGATTTCCACTAGTACTACAAAGGGCACAGGACAGGCTAGGATAAGTCGGGATGTGAGGGAACAAGATCCGACAACAGAGTGTCGCGGAGCGACGCAGGGATGGTGCGCACCAAGCATTCACGGTTGATATTTGGCATTTACTAGCCATAAAGTACACATTAAAATATATCAATTTAAAGGTAATAATAGGGGCTACAACTTTTGCGAAAAATATTTTTCCATAAAATGTCGGCGTAAAAAGTTATGTGACAAAAAGTAAAATTACTTGCCAAAAAATATACAAATTTTTACCTTATCATACGAATTACAAACAAACGGTAAAAGTTATGACGAAAGTTAACTGGACATTAATTGTAGACAATGTTACAGCAAAGAGAATAAAAAAATTGCAATCCGAATTGTTGTGTAGTAATCGAGATAGAAGCGATTTACGAAACCCTTACATTTTCATGTTTGGTGGGGCACAAGGGGGGAAGCAAGGGGGGTAGGGGCGGGGACTTTTTGCTAAACCCTTGTCTAAATGGTAGTAGTCAATGGGGAAAAAATTAGCTTTATACTATTTAGTTCCTTCAACTGGTGTTTTACGACACAGGCTGACTGGACTATCAGGTGAACTTTATCAAAGGGACTGAGTTTCTGCTAGTATAGGTATTAACTGAAATGAAATATTGTTTGTCTACAGAGGTAGCACCAAGGGCGGATCCAGCTTTGGCGCCAGGGGGGGGGGGTCACATAGCGCCAGGGGGGGGTCACATAGTCGTGATCAAGTCACTAGAAGTTATAATTTGATTTTTATAATAATAGATACAAGTAAAAAGTAGGTCCACCTAGGTCTTGGACCCAGCCCAGGGGGGGGTCATGACCCCATGACCCCCCCCCTGGATCCGCTCTTGGGTAGCACAGTAGGATTCTCTCCGTTTTATTCTTACCAAGTTTATTTTATACAACTTAATTTAATTTTTTATTTATTTTATATAAAAAAAAATATATAATATAAGTATAAAAACATGACATGTGTGCAGTTCACAAAACTAAACTTGGAGAGAATGAGACGAATGCAGAATATCAGGAGTAGGAAAATTATAGGGTTTATCTATTATAATATTGCTACCAAGTTGAAAAAATATTTTACATTTTACTCTACGAAGCATCCCACAAAGAGGAGGCCGATAGGCTACGAAGCACCGCACAAAGAGGACATCGACTAGTTCTTTCACAGGCTAAATCCTATAGACGTTTTGTATATATAGAAACCTTCGCGGGCGTGTTCACATCAAATCCCCAAAGTTTCACTGCAATCGGATGAATGGTTAGCAACGCATAATTTTATGTCACCAGAGCTCACTATTACACAGGGTATCCGGGGGTAAAGTGCATTAACTTCGGGTAGTGATTCCATATTATGGTAGGAGTAAAAAAGATTAATACAGCGGCCTACACACGACACTGCATGCAGTGACTGCAGGCAGTGATTGCAGAGAGCGTGGGTTTGAGCGAACTAGCGCTCTTCACTCTTTTCTATCGCCCATCACTCTTTTCTAAATTCCAATTTTTTTCCCATACAAAAAGACATACCTACTAAAAATCCTCAGTGAAAGGTAAAACTAACTCGATAAAGTAGCTGTTAGCTTGCCGAGAGCGATTATTACAACGTTGCTTGGTAATAATGATGCTGCCCGCACACGCCGGTCTAATTTTATCTTTTTATCACAAAACTACCCCTCAAAATTTCAACTTTTAGGGGTAGTTTTGTTGTCTAATTTTATCTTTTTACCACAAAACTACCCCTAAAAGTTGAAATTTTGAAAAAGTTATTAAGGTCCTTCAACCAGCCAGCGGCCGAGAATCTAAATTTCCTTGAAATATGTTCTTATGATCGTACAGGGCGGTTCCAATGAGAAAGGTTAATTATTCTGCCAGCTATTCTGCCAGCTATTTGTACCAGCTTTTTAAAATTGTAACTCAATGTCGATTTTATTTCATCCAAAAATGCTAAAAGGCGTGATGTAAAACTATTAGTACTTTTTGTAATTATTTTTTGATCATAAGTATTTATAATTTTTCAATAATATCTAAGCAAAATAAATGTGCAAAAAAATCTGAAATATATTAATTTGTAAACCATAAATAAATAGACAAAATAGAGAAATTGTCATCATTAAAAAATAAGTGTTCGGATAATTTTTAAAATGATTTTATTCGAACTAAAATTAAAATTTTGAAACATGCGTTTACTAGATAAGGTATTGATTTACAATAATGTATGATTACACGGTATGAAATATGTCTTGTAAAATAAGAATTTTCGTTTGAAAATTTAACAAATCTGCCGACAATCTATGATATAACCTTATTATACTAAAAATAAACATTTCAACAACTATAAATTTAAAACATGCCTTTACTAGATAAAATTACAATCTTTCGAAAACAATTTACAATTTTTTGTGGAAAAGAATCAACACGTCTAAAATTTTATTTAAAAATGACATATTCTGGTTTTCTCCGGCTATTCCCTCTTAATCTTTTTTAATTATACTACCATGTTATTATACTATCATATACTATCAAAGACGTGGTTCAGTCGACAATGCGCTGAAGCAGTGCGACGAAAAAACGCGGCTTACCGAGCCTACAACACATCTAGAACATCCGAAGACAGAACAGCTTACAACAAAATGGCAAAGGAAACCAAGAGAATCATAAATAGGTCAAAATTCGAGCACGACCAGCAGATCAGCAGAAAGCTGACTGCATGCCCGCATGGCAGCAGGCAATTCTGGTCGCTTGCGGGCTCAATAGGTCGCAATTTCTGCAAATCCAGTCTGCCACCTCTTACCAGACCTGACGGCTCACTAGCAAACACCGCCACCGAAAAGGCTAACTTACTAGGTAAAATGTTTGCGGATAACTCAACCCTCGATGACCAAGGTGCTGTCCCGACGTCAGTTCCTCACTGCGGTTTTCGTATGAAAAAGCTGAGGATCCGGCATCGGGAAGTACTCCATGTTTTACGAGGGCTTGATGTTAATAAAGCTAGTGGGCCTGACGGAATACCTGCCCTGGTACTGCAAAGGTGCGCTGCAGAAATAGCTCCAATTTTGACGAAGCTTTTTAAACTGTCCCTGAAGACTGGCTCTGTGCCCTCTGGTTGGAAAAAAGCGGTTATCCATCCTATTCCAAAGAAGGGGGACCGCTCCAACCCGGCCAACTACCGCCCTATAGCGATCACATCAGTTCTGTCTAAGGTGATGGAACGTGTGATCAACGACAAACTGCTCACATACCTCGAGAAGAACAAAATCATTAACGACCGTCAATACGGATTCCGGCGGAACCGCTCGTGCGGTGATCTTCTCGCGTATGTGACGCATGTTTGGGGGCGATGCCTGGAACGTTTCGGTGAGACCCAAACGGTTGCACTGGACATCTCCAAGGCCTTTGACCGGGTTTGGCACCGGGGACTTGTCAACAAACTGCATTCTTACGGACTTCCCGCATCCTTGTGTACGTGGATTGCCGATTTCTTGAGGGAGAGGTCGATTCAGACGGTAGTCGATGGTTTCTCCTCTTCCTCACACTCAATAAATGCTGGCGTCCCACAGGGATCGGTTCTGTCTCCGACTTTGTTTTTGTTGCACATCAACGACCTTTTGTCATGTGCACCAATTCATTGTTACGCGGATGACAGTACAGTTCATGATAGCTTTTTGTTTGACAAGCCCTCAAAGGGCTCACAAACTCCAACAGCTCGTAAGGCTTTGAAGCACAGAATGAACGGTTACCTCGAGAGTGTTTTCTCTTGGGGTAAAAATAATCTCGTTGAATTTAATGTTTCAAAGACCCAATCTTGTCTGATTACGTCCAAAAGGGATAGAAAAGAAAATCTAGTCTCTTTCAATGGAAGCAATCTTCCGAACAGGCCCTCCATTGATATGCTTGGTGTAACCCTAAGTGACCAGCTGAGGTATGGGGGCTCCATCGAAGCCAGAGTAAAGTTAGCCTCCCAAAAACTGGGCGTCCTGTACAGGGCCCGCAGATATCTTAATAGTACACAACTGCTAACCCTGTACAAATCGCAAGTGCGCCCCACGGTTGAATTTGGCAGCCACCTCTGGTCTGGAGCTCCAAAATACCTGAAAAATACCCTCGACTCTGTGCAGAAACGGGCGGTCCGTTTGATAGATTCTCCCATCTTAACAGACGGATTGCAATCTTTAGAGCACAGGCGTCGGGTGGGAATGCTATCCTTGTTCTACCGGTATTACAATGGAAGATGCTCCGAGGAACTAGCATCATTGATCCCTTCGGCACCGGTGCATAGTCGGGAAACACGCCAAACGCGTGCCCAACATTTGTACACAGTTGACATTTGTCACATGAGAACGGGTCGTTTCTTCGACTCGTTCTTGTGTTCAACAGCTCGGCTGTGGAATGATTTGCCGGCCTCTGTGTTTCCTCCTTCCTACAACATGAGTCTCTTCAAGACCAATGTTCATTCCTTCCTCTCCTCAAAAAGACCCTCCACACAGCATCTCAGATGACATAGGCCCTGAGGGAAATTATTTTCCTCAGGGCCTCCTATGTGGAGTTAATGTAAAAAAAAAAAAAATGTAGATTCACCTCCCGAAGTTTATGCACTTTACCTACGGACACCCTGTATACAGAGACCATCGTGGGCATGAGCTCATCTAACCTCCAAAGTTTCATCGCAATCGGATGAATGGTTATTATTTTGATTTTCATGTATATAAAAGATTGAATTTCTAATAAATATCAATGGGTACAATAAGTTTAGTACTTTTTATGTCAATTTGTAGTTACATCATGCTAAAAATTGGACAGAGGAGTTCAACAAGTACATAATTTTAATATTTTATCTTTTTACTTTTATTCGACTTTTATACAGACTTTTGAAAATTTTCTATAATATATTAATAAAAATAAAGAAGAAAGAAATACTGATTTTTTTATAGATTTTATCAGCAAACGACGATCGTCCTTTTGCACAAATATAAATCAGTTCCATTCGAGGACAAAAAACATTTTAAAGCCAGCTGATTTTAAGATAGCTTGTTGAACTAAATATAATATCCACGACATCGGAATAGATGTTTCCCAAATTTTGGATTCGACTCACAGGCGCACACGCATAATATAGCGGAGTTGAAGAAGAGTTGTTACAATAATAATTGGGAACGTACCCGTACTATGTGACCTGTTCAGGGGGGGGTTTCATCAAAATACCACGCTTGGTCACAACGGAGGGGGGGGGGGGGGGCTTAGGTCTTAATCACGTAGTCAATCTAGAAATCTCGCGTTTTTTTTCGAGCTACGAGGGGAGGTTTTTAAGTTCGCGGAATGGGAAGGTAAGTGATTAGTGGGGGTACCGCTGAATTAGTACTAATTGAACAACTCATTTTTAGGATAAACACCGGGTTTTATCGTACTTAGGTCATTAGTCTTTGAGCTATCGTCGACCAAACACTTCAATCGGGAAGAAATTGTGAAATGTGGAGAAAATTGAGTTCCGCGCTGTTATAAAGTTCCTTTAAGTTAATTTAAAGATCGGAAAAATGTATTAGGGTATTAGGTGACGTATCCGAATGGATTGATGTTGGGAACATGTTTGTTGAAGATGATTGAGATGAAAAATGTTTATAAAAATAACAAGACTTTCGTTTCCATAAATTACGTTCCGGTTTCAATATATTTTGACATAAGTTTTATCTTGATAATATTTTTTCCACTTGTAATGCATGCACTCTTGCTGTCACGCAGCAAGCGCCGTATTAATAAAGACAAATATAAGCAAATTATGCATTTTTTATTTTTTGTTAGCAAAAAATGATTCGGAACCATATTTATGAAATACTTCGTGAAAACTGTAGGGGGGGGGTCTTGGAATATTCTACACGTGGTCATGGGGGGGGGGGGGGGTAAAAATTTGTAAAAAGTGTGTCACGTAGTATGGGTACGTTCCCTATGTTAGGAACTGTCTTTTGTTAGTATGTTTATTCAGTTTTTGATTGTACAATATTTATCTTAATTAAATCTTACAAAACTGATCAATCAGTTTTCTTGTAACCGTCCATCCAGGAACATGGAACGAAATTAAATATAGCAACTCAGGGGTATTTATCATCGAATTAATAATTTTAAATGAACATTGAATCGCAAGTAATTCGTCGTTCTGATAATTATAATAAATTGTATAAATAACACAGGTCCCGGTAATCTAGGCACTATCTAAGAATACCTTCTCAAAAATGTACGTATCTCAAGAATTTATTTTAGGTTCTTTCAATCTTGTATGAATGAACTTCATAATTTGGAGACCAGACTGTAGAATTATACTCGATATGACCACTTACAAGTGAAATTTACAATGTTTTGATAGTGTTGAGATTATGAAAGTAATTAGATACATCACTGAAGAAGAAGATAAAGAAACGAAAATATGAAATAAAACAAGACTCAGAAAAACAGAAAAAGTTAATGGTCGCAACTGGGACTCGAATCCAGAACCTCTCATCTATCCGGGACGTGCGTTTACCGATTTCGCCATTGCCACCTACTGTCAAACCGTCATATTAGTCAATCACATATTTAAAATTTTAGAATTAACAATATTATAATAATAATAATAATAAAACGTTTATTTGTTATAGAGAATACATCAATACAAAGAAGCTTTGACTGTCCAACTAGGAAGGTCTCCCGTTCTAGGACAGTCAAATGACAAACATTTTGATAGGCGTAAATTTAATTTAGAAATTACCAATTTGGGACACAAATCAACAAATCATCGCCAAAAAACTTTATCTTATTTACTAAAGTTCAGGCAAAAATATTTAATTATTTATAATGTATGCATAATTTAATTATTTACTAATTTAGTTATTATTAATTATTTATAATTATGCACAAGTGTCCTTTACGTACATGTTTTTTTTTCAATATAGAAAAAAGAAAGAAATGTAAAATTATAAGTTTACTTGTAAATAAACCAAAAGAAAAATAATACATATTACCAAAATAAAAATAATACATTCTACCAAAAGAAAAATAATACATAAGAAAAATAATACCTATTAATTATAAATAAACCAAAAGAAAAATAAAACATATTAATACAAAGTTATTGAAAGCAGTGAAGAAGAAGCAAACAGAAAATACTTGTATATGGTGACCTTGTTAAAAAAAAAAACGTACTGCTAAATTGTTTAATTAGTACAGCTTTATACTTCAGTAAAGGCATACAAAAAATATCAGAATCGTTAGCATAAAAGGTTTTCAAAAATGTTTAAAGTGTTTTCCAATCGTACTTTAAAGAACTTATCAGCCATTACAATAAACTAAATCCGAAAGAAGCCTCGTAAGCAAAACATCTTACACAAATGCAGACTCTCAATTAATTTTACAAAAGATTCTCAATTAATTTGTTCCAGCAAGAAAAGTGGCAGAACCATCAGATAAGCTACCATGTGACAGAGTTGAATGAGTAAATTTTTTGGTTTTTTGTTAAAATTAGTTTTGTTATTTTTGAATACAAGAAGAATAATATACAGGTAGACAGTAAGAAAAAAAACAAAAGACATTAATTTGGAAAAAAATAGAGGCGCTGTAATATATAATTATCAGATAATATTTTTTAGTAATATTTCAGACTCCGTCCTGCCCAAATCTAGTAACCATTTTGTAATTTTTTGGCTGAAGGATGACACTTTACACAATTTTAGTTGAGAAGGGATTTTGTTATACAATTTCGGTCCCAGGTATGAGAATATCATTTGATAAGCCGCTGTGTTGCTTGTTGGAATAGAAAGGTCATTTCTGCCCTTACTTCTGGTTTGATGTTTGTGTTCGACTTTTTTCATTTTATATTTATTTTTATGAGCATAAATTATTATCTTTTTAATGTAACACTGTCGAACATCTAGTACATTAAATTCCCTGAAGAGAGCGTCGCTCGAATATCTGAAAGGTTTCTTCATTATAACACGTAAAATAGATTTCTGTGCCTTCAATAACGAGTTTAATATTGTTTTCCCTGCACCCCCCCACCCAATACATCCGTATGTTATGATCGAGTTGCATAGCCCGTAATATATATTTTTTAAGTAGTGTGTTTTTAAAATTTCCCGCAATGAAATAAATATATGAATAAGTGTACGCACTCTTTTTGCTACATTTTCTATTTGGTATTTCCATTTTAGGTTATTGTCAACTATAACGCCTAGATATTTGATAAATTTAACACACTCAAGAGTTTCACATTTACACGGAGAGTTACTATTTCCGAGGGTACAATTAATTTTATGTATTATGAGGTGGTGAAGTGTTTTGGGTTGTCCTGCAATAGTAGCGCTGAATGTTAGATATTTGGTTTTTGATATGTTTAATGTAAGCAAATTACTGTCCAGCCACTGTTTAACTATGTTAATACCGATGTTCGCAAGGTGGTGCGTTTCTTTCCAATCCTCTCCTTCAAATAACATGACGGTGTCATCTGCGAACGTAATGATTTTCCCACCTATATGTTGATTACATAGTTCGTTGATATATATAATAAAGAGAAGGGGCCCTAGTGTACTTCCTTGTGGCACTCCAAAGTTATTTTCTATTGAAGTACTAGTAGCCTCATTAATTTTTGTTTGCTGGAATCTCTTAGAAATATAACTTTGTATCCATTGAAAACTTTTTCCTGTTATCCCTATATTTTGCAGTCTCTGTAAAAGTATTTTATGTGATATTGTATCGAAAGCCTTGGCCAGGTCCAGGAACAGGGCAATGGTTTTCTTGCCACGGTTCATATTTCCTGCAATAGTTTCCGTGAGACATGCGATGGCATCATCTGTTCCTTTACCAGATCGAAAACCGTATTGGTTTGGGCTTAGAATTTTGTTATGCTCCACATATTCACTCAACCTTGATTTGAAAATCTTTTCAATAACTTTAGATATTGCGCTTAACAGTGATATTGGCCTATAGTTTTCTATAAGAAATTTTGGTCCACTTTTGTGAATTGGGATAATTATTGATCTTTTTAAATGATCAGGAAATATTCCCGAAGCAAAGCTTAAGTTGTAGATATATGCAAGCGGTGTAGAAATCTGAGATTTAATTTTTTTTAATATGTATGTATTTAGACTATCTGGACCCTTTGCATGTGTAGTTTTAAGACTGTTGATTATTTTTATGATCTCTTCTGTAGTAGTTGGTTTAATTTCAAATGAGCAACTTGGATCGTTTGTTTTAATTGCCGACGCTAAACTGTCTTCCGTTTTCTGGGTATTTTTAAAAATATTATTCGCTAGCTTAGAGCCCACAGATGCAAAATATCGATTAGTATGACATGCAATTGTTTGAGGGTCAGTTATAGTCAAATTTCCGATTTTTAATTCATTTATAGGTGTACCTGTATTTCGTTTAGTTTTTGTTATGTCTCTAACAACGTTCCACAAATTTTTGCTGGAATTGTCCTTATCGATTAAAGATTTATAGTAACGCTCTTTACATTTGCGAATGACGTTTTTACATACGTTTCGGTATCGGTAATAGTTTTGCTGTTTAGTAATATTCAATGGGTCCTGTTTTGCTATTTTATGAAGATGGTTCCTTTTATGTATAGATTTAACAATGCCGTTACTAATCCACGGGGTGAGTTGTAGTTTACTGTGTGGAATGTGTTTTATTGTTGAGTGTTTCGTAATGTATGCATTGATTTCATTGATGAAATAGTTTAGAGCATTGTTAACTTCAGTTTCTTTATAAATAAATTCCCAATTTTTTTTACCAAGATCATTTAATAAAGCCTCAAAGTCTATAACCAATTTATTTTTATTTTTTATTTTTTTGTGCATTGAGTTTGGGATACTGATTGCAATGGTGTAGTGGTCAGTAATTGTATTATGCATAACAAATGCAATTGAGTTTGTTATTTTTCTAGAGAATATATGATCCAAGCACGAGCTTGAAGTACCTTGTACCCTAGTTGGGGAATTAATATTAGAGATAAAGTTACTTTCCGACATAGCACATAAAAAGTCATCACACTGTCTATGCTTTACTTCACCTATTGTATTTATATTCATGTCCCCGATTAGCAAGTATCGCGGAATATTCTTAGTTTTTTTTATCTCTACAATGAGACTCTCCAGAAAAGCTTGGATGTCATTGAACGATGGTGATCTGTAGATAGCTAATATACCTAAAGTCTTATTTATGTTGATTTTTAAGCAATTACATTGGCTTATGTGTATTTCTTGAACTTGAGAATTTAATGTGACGTCAATATAAACTACCACTCCGCTATTTTGGTTAATATGTGTAGTTGTATGGTATTCATTATAGCCTGCAATTTGTTTGGCTGTATAAGATTCACTTAATCTGCATTCTGTGAAAATTATTACATGAAACTTTACAACAGTTTTTATTTCTTCCATAAATATAAGAAAGTCATCCAAATTTTCCATAGTTCTAATATTCTGATGTATAATATTAAATTTATTAGATCCCCATTCGAATTGCATAATTTTATCTTTATCTTGGCAGATTATTTCAGTAATCGGCATTATGATACTATCGATTTCATTATGCTCTTTTATTATCATTATAATTAAAATTTATGTATACTGTAAATATCACAAGGTAATTTGGACTCATTATTATAAGATAATAAAATATGGTATATCAATGCAAGTGAATACATGGATTGCATGGACAATCCTGTGTGAGTACTTGCAAATGCAGAAGGAATTAAATTTAAGGGTAAAATTGCTATGTGGTAAGATAATTGTAAGGTAGAGTGGAGTATTAAAGGATACAGTTTGTCGCCTATTTCTGGAGCAGTATCTTCCTCTTTTGCATTAGTATTGGCCATTTGTTTGTTTTCCTCTGGTTTCGTCCTATTCAGTCACAGTGTAAGAAGGGTATTTTCTGATGTGATGAGTATAGCTCTCGATTCAGGGGTTTGACGTATATACACTCGTCCCGTTTTTATCCATACGTATGCGAGTTTTTTCTCTGTTGCCGTCTTCTTCGCTAGGTAGAATAATCTTTTATTTGTAGATGTTAGGTGCTCCGAAATAAATACAGGGGTTCGAGGTCCGGAAAGGCCAATGGAGCTGGTGTTAAGTTTATCTTCCCTCGATACTGCATTCATGTTGTACTTTTTTGTACAGTTTAAAAAATCGTTTCTTAAATGTACATGTTTGAACTTTACGATTATTGGTCTGGTTTTTGTTGGCGTGGTTCTGCCCGGAGCTCTAAAAGTGGTCTCGATGTCATTTTTGGTGGTGGTTGTGTTGATCTCTTTGCTAATGTTGAATAGTATATTTTGTATATTTTCACCTTCAATTTCTGGTACTCCTCTTATTTCAATATCGAAATTTTTTTGTTGTCTTTCTTGTTCTTCGATTTTGGCCTCAAGTGTTATTAGTTTAACTTCCAGTTCAGAATTTTTTTTTTGGATCATATCAATATTTTTCATTTTTTCCATTGTTTTTTTCAAATTCTCCTCAAAACCTTCCATTTTTGTGTTCAAAAAAGTTATTGAGGTCTTAAATTCTTTAAACTCATTAAATAATTCTGCCACTTTAGACTGCATGTTCTTAAAACCTAGTAGTTCTGTTTTAATAATGCGGAGTTCATCCATAATTAGTTGTTGTGTGTCTCCTGGAGATGAGCCTGGTTTACTACCGCTGTCCGCAGTCGCAGAGTTCTCTTTGCTAGATGTAGAAGTAGATCTGGTCGTACTGCGTGTTTTCTCCATATTTATTTTGAATTTTATATCAACTGTATAATTTTGTACTTCAACTATTTTTTTCCATATTATAGGCAACCACCCTTTTTATAGAAAACAAGCATTCTAAGAATTGGTTTGTAACCTTGTAATCTTTTGTTATCTTCTTCTTCAATTATATATTACATTGATGGGAATAACCTGCAAAAGTTATAAAAAGAGAGTTTTTCTGATAAAAAAAAACATTTCTACATGCTTGATGAAATTGAGTTTCAAGTCACTGTATTCAAGTAGACATATTATTATAAATTACATCCTACATCCACAAATAATATCTAAGTTCGATATTTATTTCATCTCGTGTTCGCTTAAAGAGTTCGCATGACTGGTAAATTGTAAGAGGTCAACACGTCAAGCATAAGTGCATATATATTATGCAGGGTACCAGTCATGTGGCATATGATATAATGCGACCTGGTTTTAACTGCAACTATTAGATTACGTGAAAATACTAGTGTAATACTGGTAAAAAACTTGTTATCAAATTACTGGTTCGATCAGAGTAATTGTTATATACGTGGAGTTTACAACAAATAAAACCGAAATTATTATTATTAATATAGACACAGGGAAAAAAATGAATAAGTAAAAAAATATAGTTTTTTTAATGCAAATATCTATTTTAAATTTTCGGGACATCTCTTGGCGTGTGTGCATGAGTGCGTGAGTTACACCTAAATATTAATATAATGCATTGTCATCGATAACAGAGTTTCAGTTCGATCGGATATCGGTATGAGGGTTAATTTCCACTTCCAAGATTTGCAATCATTTATCCATTTATGAAAACCAAATCAATTGTGACATCTTGTCGAACGGACGTATTAACCAGTGCTCCACATTAAACATGGCAACAAGATCAACCCAAGCCTGGGAAACAGTGAGCCAAGCTGTCAATAATGTAACTGATAAGGTGGAGTACCTTGCTGAAATTATTGTAAAACTGCAGAATACAATTGGTGAGCAAAACTCACTTATTTCTAAGCAAGGCGGCACCATTGCCAAATTGGGCGCCAAAATCGTTCAACTTGAAGCTATTACGCTTAGGTACGAAGCGGATAGATAGACCGAACCTAGCCAGGGATCATCAACCAATAAACCAGGCCCCGCAAACACCGGCAGCTCTGCAAAGGCAGGACCAAGTAAAGTGGTGGTGACCACAGGCAAATCAAAGATATCCGAAAAAACCTTTGTCAACGAGGAGTCCTCGTTGAAATCCCACCCATCTCCTTCTACTTCTTCTCCTAAAAGTGAGGACAATTCGATCGAAAATCATTGACAACACTGATTGGCAGACAGTAAAACGTAAGCCACGTAAACGTCTGCCTATCGTTACGGGAACAAAAACAGATTCAACTTTACGAGCAGTTGCACGAAAGTTCTACATTCACGTGTGGAGATTTACCTCAGGAACGGAGGTACCTGCTATCGAGGACTACCTCAAAACGATAATATCTACCGAATTTGATATAGTGAAATTAAACGCTCGAGGAAACTACAGCTCGTTTAAGATAGGTGTCCCGGAAGAAAATCGAGAAACATTTCTTAACCCATCAGTCTGGCCAACAGGTATTGCCGTAAGTAAATACAAATTTTTGCAAACGGCTAATAAGGAACATACTAGTATCTGATGGCGAGCTTGGAAATTATTTACCAAAATGTTCGAGGTCTAAACACTAAGACGGAAGAATTTTCGAGAAATTTATTACTACAAAACTTCGAAATTATCTGCTTGACCGAAACATGGTTGAGCTCCAATGTCTTCGATTCGGAATTGTTCGACAGGCGCTATACTGTCTACAGGCGAGACAGAGATAATGATGCACGCGGTGGCGGTGTGTGCATTGCGGTCAAGAATACACTTACGTCCCAGAGAATGCAAATACTCGAAACGGAAGGCGAACACATATGGGTGAAGGTAACAAAAAATACATTTACCGCCTATATTTGTGTTGTATACTTTTATTGCACCAATGACTCGGAGAGTCGCACAACTTTCTACGATTATATTGATCAGGAATGTCAATCAAGAATTTTAAAAGACCGAAACGTCCTTATTATTGGGGATTTCAATTTATATAACAAACCCGAAGAGGTTATGTTAGAGCACTTATATTTCTTGAACTCCAATAACCTCAAACAAGGAAATGAAATTAAAAATCATTTTGACAACATACTGGATCTAGTACTAAGTAACACGACTAGTTGCGACGTAAGTCGATGTGAGGAACCCTTGGTCAACGAAGATAAATTTCATCCGACCTTAGCTATTCATACTAAATTAACCAGGACAAAATGTAACCGGCGTCAGCTGCGGAACAGCGCTACTCGCCCGGCCCTTCTACCTACCTCCAACCATCAGTTCCAGTTCAAGCGAGCAGATATGCAGTTAATATGCGACATACTCTCAGAATTTGATTGGAACTACCTACATACTATATCGGAAGCAAACGACGCAGTTGCGTACTTAAACAATGTATTATTTAGTATTTTTGAAATATGTGTTCCCATTAGGAAAAAAATATGTAAAAATGTAAATTATCCGGCGTGGTTCTCTAAAAAAAATATAGATAAATTAAAAAGCAAAGAATCGCATCGCAGAAGATATAAACTGCACAAGAATCAATCGGATTACTTGTTATTCTCTGCGATGCGATCCGAGCTTAAAAAAGATATAACAATTGCAAAGCGTCAGTATTTAGAAAAAGTTCAGTATGGGATCAAAGATGATGTCAAATGTTTTTGGGATTTTATTAAATCCCAAAAAGCAAATCCACATACCCAAATTAACTTGAGTGATAGAACGGAAACTTTTTCCGATCCCGAAATAGTAAGCCAAAAATTTGCCGATTATTTCAAATCAGTGTACAGCCAGATAGCTCCTCAACTAAATCTAGACTTTACTCGAACCGAGAGGCCCTGGAATATTGGCAAAATCGGTCTTGAGCTAACCTGTCCAGAGGAAGCAGACTCCTGTACTCGAACTTTAAAGCTCGACAAGGCTGCAGGCCCTGACGGAATACCCCCTAATATAATTGCTCATATGTCAAAAACCATTTGTAAACCGCTAAGCTATATATTTAATCTTAGCATATCGACTGGTTGTTTCCCTCATTCTTGGAAACTCACGCGTGTAAGCCCAATTTTCAAATCTGGAGACAAGTCTGATATAAGGAATTACAGACCAGTAGCTGTACTGTCAACTATACCAAAAATATTTGAAATGATTATTTACAAGAAATTACATCACCAAATTATGCCATTTCTATGAGAAAACCAACACGGTTTCATGCCAAGAAAATCCACGGTTTCAAATTTGTTAACATTTTCGCGATTGGTGGCCGTCGGACTGGACTCGAGACACCAAACAGATGTAGTGTATACGGATTTTGCCAAGGCTTTTGATCGAGTTGATCATGATATTTTACTACTTAAAATGTACAAACTTGGTTTCGATCAACAAACGCTTATATTCTTCGCGTCCTATTTAAAAGCCAGAAGACAATACGTAATAATAAATGGACATGAATCTAAACAATTCCCGGCGTTATCAGGTATTTCCCAAGGTTCAAACCTTGGTCCTTTGCTGTTCCTTATACTTATAGATGACATCCAGGTTTGTGTAAAATATTGCAAATGTCTTCTATTTGCAGATGACCTCAAACTTTTGATGGAAATAATCTGTTACTATAACTGCTTAAAAATGCAATCTGACCTTGATGCTATTGCAGAATGGTCAGTAAAAAACAAATTAGAATTCAATATAAAAAAATGTGTAACTATGACATATACCCGCTCCCAGAAGCCCATAGTTTTTGAATACAATATTAAAGGGAAAACATTGTGCCGAGTCAATAGCTTTAAAGATCTCGGTATCGTCTTTGATCCCAAACTGACATTCTCGGATCATATATCACGGCTCACTCCAGCATGCTACAAACTCCTGGGTTTCATCATCAGAATATGTAAGCAATTTGATGACCCAGATGCAATGATAGCCATGTTTGATGGAGTCATAAGAAGTAAGCTGGAGTATGCCAGTGGTGTGTGGACTCCGCACCAAGCGAAGTATATTAATATGCTAGAACAAATTCAGAAAAAGTTCCTTAGGTATGTCTATATGCGGATGCATGGAACGTACCCGAGATTCATGCACCATATGGAATTACTTGAGGCAACAAATAGATTTAGCTTGGAAACTAGACGTTATGCAAATCTTGCAATTCTTAGTTTTAACATAATCCATAATCGTATTGACAGCCCATTCCTCTTGGAATGTTATGGCTTATACGTGCCTGTAAATTTCAGCCGTAGTCGTCGACACGACTTGTTCAAAATACCATACGGCAGAACAGATGTTCTAGCACAGCATAGCATGACAAGAGGAATGGTGCTGTTAAACGAAATATCGGAAACACTAGATATATATAACTCTTCGTTAGATAGCCTTAAGATTTTTTTGTATAATAATCATCTTCCTAGGTGTTAACACTGTCAAAATGAGAAAATTGTACAGTAATTGGATAAAAATCTGTTGTACAATATAATAATAAAAAAAAAATCAAATAGTTGTAAGAAGAAAAAAAATCTGACTTATCATAGTTTTTCCAAATCTAGGTGCAATGACCAAATCCAATTGGGAAAATATTTACAGTTATACCTAATTATTTGTCTATTATCGTTCAACTATTTCGATAAAAAACGTGGTTTAAATAAAAAAAAAACCATAATGCACAGTGTGATGAATGGTAACTTCCAATTTACGAGAAGGCCTACGAGAATTTTTTTTTATTCTAAGGAGAAAAGTGCAGTGCTACGACATCTGTTAAGTTGTTTGATGTGTTATAGTTGCCTTAGATACACACAGATGGTGATGAGATCGATATTTAACGGGAACACCAGGCTTAGGGCCGATTTTAAACGCGAGAGTTGAGACAACCAATTAAATAGCAGGAAAAGCAATTAAAAATCAACTCAGCCTATCAGCAAGAAGGGGGTCGTGCCCATTATGGACACAAAAGATTGGACTTTGACCCAAGTGATAAGTGAAGTAATTAATGGTTTTGACGTTCCCACAGAGATCAGGGTTGAATGAACTAAGAGATAAATATCGAATTCTTCAAGGACTTTAGTACAACGAACCCGAGTAATGTTATTAAAAACTAGTACATCCAAGAGGTCGGGAACCTTAGTTTTCGAATGCATTAGGGCGTTTTTAGTTGCGGAAAAACACACTTGGATAACGATAAAAAATTTTATCAGTAATATATTGAGTGGAAAACGCGGGGACGAGGGGGCATGCTTGCGGGAGGATTCTCAATTATAGAATAACTACATATGACGGCCGAGAGGCAAAATTCGAGGAAAAACGTACGAAAGGAAAATGAATATACATAACACAATGGAAAATTAATGTTATCAATTCTAGACGGAACGGAGAGATTAGGAAAGCGAATTGGGAAGGAAAATTAAAAAAAATTTAGAGTTTAAGGATTGAACAAGAGGACGAAACAAAGGTTTGGTGCAGTAGCAGGTGCTTGGAAGGAAATTGGAATAGCATACCTAGGGGGGGGGGGGGGGGGTGGAAATACTGCAAACATTGCGATAGATTTAATTCATAAAAATGAGTCATTTTACGTAATTAAAATAGGGATCATAACATAAAGTTACACGAGACTGCGAGGAAAAATGAGACATTTCAACGGTTGTCGACCCCACATGTATATTGTTGATATAAACAAGGAATATTCGAACATGGAAATTGTTTAGATTAACACCATTAGCTATTAAAAAGGGTCATAAAAATTAACATTGCTCTTACGTGGTATTTAGATTATAGAATTTTCGTAAAACTTAATTATAAACACATTAAAATGGATTTATCGCCAGGTATGTAGAAATTTTAATGTATACACACGTCAGAGCTTATAGTTTATGGGATTTTGAGCAAGAGAGAGATAGAAAATTGGGCGGAATCTGATCGAAGTAGTTAACTTGACAGATATTCCAGTATAGGAATGGTTAGTGGGCAGGAAAACACCATAAATAATATATCAAAAAAAAGGAAAAAAGGGTTTTAGCGGGGGATGGAATCACGACATAAAAGGCAAACGTCAAATTTCAATAAGGGATCATGAGTTAGGGAGGGGGGGAGAACAAAAACCCGACATAACCGGAAAACTCAGATAAGGAAATGGGAAAAATTCAGAACGTTATAAGTAGAGTAGATACGGAACCAGGATATGATTCCTTATGAACAACGAAGGGAAAATCATTTAAGAATAGTTGCTAAAACACCGTTACTTGAAGGAAATTTAGGTGGGAAAAGCGAAAAGTTAAATATGCCACATAAATAATGAAAATACAGTTCTGAGACATAATTGCTTACGTAGACTAGGGGAAAAGAAAGAATTTTCGTGGGAATTCATAGAGGAAAATTAGCGTTTAAAACTAGTAGACTGAAGAATCTACGTTTTCCCAAATATTTATGTCAATTAAAATACAGTTTTAGCAGATCACTTATGGGCATGTTTCAAATTGAGAAAAAAAAACAAGATTAAAACCATGTTTATAAAATATATTATGAAGACAGAAGACAAGTGGAAAATGGGCAAACTGGATGGCAGCTTACTAAGTTCGGGACTATAAACCTTAGGGAAGCGAGACAAAGTTGTGGGACGAACCCAGAGTTAGGAAGAGGAAAAATCGAAAGATCTTATGTAGGAACAAAGCATAACGAGATGGGGATTTCAAAAAAATTCGAGTGATTACAGATTATAATTCCTCGTCAAGGAAAATACGATTATGCCCTTTTGGAGCTGTGATGGGTATAAATTAGCGTGTTTGGGATGATTCGGGGAGTCCTTCGACAACTGGCAAGGTTGCTTAAAACGTCGCGCATGTCGTGAGAATTACCCTGGTGATTAATTAATAGAGTTTAGAATCAGTTCATACTTTGAAAATACAGTGGAAAAATAGCGTCAGTTTTATACTTTAAAAATACAGTGGAAAAATAGTGTCATTTTATACTATATATAAAAAATCAGTGATAAAATAGAGAGTGGAGTGTTCGCATAGGATTAATCGTGCAATTTAACGGAGTGTATGATCTTATAATAAATCTAAAAATCAGTGTTTGCAATAGCCTCCGATTCAATAAAATCTAATAATTAATTAATTAATTAAAAATTTAATGCGGAAGGAGTTTAATAGAGTGTTTGAATTGATTTAAATTTGTTCTATGAAGGTTAAAATAAAGTTATTTAGTCCGAGGTTATATAAAGAAAATTACAGTCTAATAAGTTTTATTAAATAAAAATTTACGTTTAAGTCGAAAGTTGGAAATTTTATTACGAGATATTAATTATCGTTAGGTGACAACGCAATAATAATAATTGATCCGAAATCTGGAAAATACTTAGCCGAAGTTTAAATGAATAATCCAAGTGATTAATTTGCTGCTAAACGAAAGTGTTATAAAATAAAGTGGAAGTGGTTCTTTCAGTTCTGTTGTAATTTGAGTGACGAATAATATTTAGTTATTCGTTATAAAAGGATTCTAATTTAAATTGGAAAAATAAATAAAACTTTAACTTTGTCCTTAATTGGAATAATTCAAACTTAAAGAAAATCTTTAGTTGTTATGGGAAAAAAAAATATATAATTTAAATTGAGAGAAAAAATAAATAAAACTTAAATATTTTTATAAAGTGGAATAATACAAATTTAAAGAAAATTCAAATTAATAAATTAATTTATTAAAGAGTAAATAGGTATAGATATATATCAAATAATAAAATAATATTCGAGCGAACGATTATTAAGAATCGATCCTCTTCTTTAGATTGTCGGGGTTAATTAGATAGAATCGTTCTTCTTCAATAATAACGGCAGGTATTAAAGGAAAACGTGAGGATTTTTTACATCAGAGATCTATTCAAAGGAGAAAGGAAGGAGATGAATTCCGGATCTTGTAGGGTTAAATCATCAAAAGTGGGAAATCGAAATAAAAGTGCGATAAGTTACACAGGTAGTCTGGATGCTCTAATAAAATTCATATCGATGATATTACCCGGTGGAGCTGAATTTAAGACATTAGAGCTTTGGTGAGTCCTTACAATATTTAAGCTTTTACAGGTCCCTGTGGATATCCTGACACTGATGAACGCAACGCCAAGTGAGGGTAATTAAATAACTAAGCAATTTATTAGCATTCGCATGTCACACCTCCCATACAGAATGAAATGTTGCTAAACAAATACTTAACACATAGTTAGATAGAAACGCATCACTAAATCAATGTTGGTATCTTAGTGTGTTTTCAAAGTAAATACCTATCGCTTCTTCTCACTAGCACGATTAGGGTATGGTTATATGACCTTCGATAGCGTACCAAAAATTTAGATTTGAGTTCAATGTCATTCATTGACCCAGTCACCTAGATTCCATCAACGAATAAACAAAACAAAAGCACAAATGTCAAGGGGCAGGTTTATCAATCATAGCTTACGACGGAAACTTCGCCACTATGTGAAAGTAAAATCGACGTTAAATTCACTCAATTCTAGACGACTTGATTCTACTAGAGCGATCGCCATTAGGTAGCATTGTTTTAGCATGCAAAATTTCGCAAAGTAAAGTACCTCGACCAGCTCCAAACTCAAAGAGAGCTCATCACAATTATTCAGGAGGTCATTGATTCAATGACAACTTGATTTATCTCATTTTAAATCTTTCTTATAGCAAGTAGGTATCCAAGAACCCATAAATACCCAAAAAAAAAATCCTAAATACCTAACACACGAGGAGCTAGTGACCTCATTTAAAAAACACTGGTGTTCAAATACTCATACAGTCCTGAATCCTAACTTTTCTCGAACGTAAGCTTCAAGGCTCCTGTATGTGGGTATGAGCCATCTGGAAATGTAAGTGTCAACCTTTCTCGAACGGAGGGCTTTGATCTTGTGGCGGTATTGTCGTGGGGCATGCGGGGAAGAGGAAGGACGTATGCGGACAGTACGCTGACGCGGCATTAAAGCCACAGGTTATTTGCATACCGTGAGTCTTGTCGAACCTGAAAGCAAACATAAGGCTCACGAGGTGCGTTTTATGTCAGCTAGTCAGAGGTGGAGTGTAACGCTGGGTCGGTCACGTGGGAGGATGGATCTGCCCGTCACAAGCTTACGCCACATTCAACGGATAGAGGCATGATAAGGGAAGACATGAAATACCCCTTCTAGACTCAGTAGAGTTAAATTCAACCCGGAGGCGTCGGAAGTCGGAGTAAGACAGAAAAACGGCATGAAGACTTGGTATTCCCCCATCTGGCGTGAAGAGCCCCTTTCGTAATAAGAGACGCTCGTCGAAGAGAGTAAAACTCGGACTTAAGGATAAGCTTAGCAAACGTACCTGGGAGAATCCGGTTTGAAATTGTTGTTCATCGGTTTTCACTTGGTTAGCGGAGGACCCGACTTTTCAGCAAACATATTATCCCCTCCCCATATCCATCCATTCCTGCTCTTTCAACAAATTTCGTGAATACTAACTATGAAGAAAAAAAAATATGTTAGGAGAAGCTGCAGACAAGAACTCCAATTGAGAAAACTGGACCCTCGAGTACGATCATCCTACACCGGTAAGATAAGGTTTGCTTTCTTGAAATGATGTAATTTATTAACTGTTGTTTATGTTATCGATGTATCAGCGGTGATAGGAAGAATTAAATAAACACACTAAATTCCTACGGAAATCAAATAGACACAAAGTTAAAGGCGGGGTTAGTTTATCAAACTCGGTAAAAGATACTAAATTAATAATAATTAATAAATCGGAAAATTCTCACCCTTTCTCTAAAAGAACCTATGGGTTACCACACGTAATACATTATCTTCTCTACATACGTGTGCATATTAAGTATGCAAACAGATGTAAAATCTAAAAAAAAAAATTACACAACGAAGATTATAGAAATAAGGTGAACAAAAATCTTAAATCTTGATTACTGTGAGAAAATCGCAGGGATTTAAGAAGATAGGGTAGGTTTAGCTAGATTATAAGGTATAGGGGTTTAGAAATCACGAGCCTGAGGTAGAAACAAACTGGAAGGAGGGTTTAGTCAGGCCATCATACCTAGTGGTGTGTTCAGTAGGACATAAGGGTAGAATTATGAGCGTGGCTACGAGACAGGAGCTACGAGATTTGAACTACGAGGTAGAAGCTTAGAAAAGTAAATCAGCTAGGTAGGGTTCATCACAATTGGTGTCAAAAGCCAAGAGTGGCGGACCATTACAACAGTATAAATAAGATTAAAATATTTAAATTATTATATATTGTAATTTAATTAAGTTAAACAATATTACTTATTTAAAATTCAACCCAGTACATTTAACATATTGATTTAGGTTGTAACTGCGTCTAAAATTGATCGTTAAAGTATATTATGTAAAAAACATCCAATACAGTTCACACGCGGTAGAAGTGAAACCTTTACCCACACAATCTCAACCAATAGGAGCCTTGAAAAGTGAGCTCATAATCAAAACGGTCAATGCGGTAAGGTTTCATTCTTTCTCATTCTCTCGCATGCAAAATCCTATAGATGCGTGTGTTTGTCTCTTTTAGTGTCGTTTCCGTTTCATCGAGTTTCAAATCACAAAGGGTTAAAGAAGGTTTTTTCCCCAATTTTAACAATATTTCAAAACCTAATATTTGGAGTTATGTTTAAATACTCGGATTGGTCAGAATAACACGAGAGTATATACATATGATACTACAATGCATGAATGTGAATAAGGCAAATAGTATGTGCCGAGACAGTTGTGTGGCGGTCTATCCTTTCTGCATACCCGTGAGTTAGTTAGAGGTACGGATATTTACCGCCAATAGATCTCGTTTTTACGGAATCTTCATTACAATAATACAACATTAACTGTAGTGGCAAGATTCCGGACATATTTAGCGACCGTCCCCGAACCTTATGGTTTCTGGCCTTCACTTGATTCTAACTTTACATTCTCTTATTTTTCTTTATCGTTCTTTTCGAGTATAAGTATGTATGTACCTCATCTGTCATAGGTCACCCCGAGTGATTAGCTACGTTTGATCATGGGGGTCCGGGTCTTGGCGTAGCAGGCCGGATCGGGAGAGACTGGTCGAGGGGTCTTTTGACTCTTTGCACCACAGTGGGAGGGATGGATTCACACGTCCGTCACTCCTCATACCTTTTTCCTTGTCAGAGCATACTCTCCTTCCTTTCCTAAAAATACAATATACACAGCATCCCCAAAGACGACCCAGGTACTGAAGAGAAATAATTATTGCAGGGTCTCCCGTGTGGAGCTGATGTAAAAGAAACACTTATCGTTTACTAATAAACGTGTTTTGTGTTTTCGTATTGTTTGTTCACTATTGTTATTGAACGGTTGGTATTTATACTTCATTATTTATTTTTGTTAAGCCTCTTTCTGTTGTGTTCATTAAATATACTAAACAAATTTGGCGGTGAACTAAATAATACGTGTTATAATGCCGGTGGACCTTATTATGTTAGCTGATACTGCTCCACAGTGCCTATACATATATAGACAGCATTACGTACCGGATGTACTAACCAGTATGCAGTACAACTTATTGTAATAAGTTGTAGTATTTTCTAGTACTGTCCCAATAATCTACGTGTGTTTGGGTTGAAACCGGTTTGCTTCCAATTTATCAATAACTAGCTGGTCCCGGCATGCGTTGCTATGCCATTTAATAAAAAAATTGTTTCTCCCTGCGGTCCTGCAGTCATGGAAATAGTGAGCGATTTTTTTACGGAAAAAATTATGAAACCACCGAATAACTATAGTCCAGATCATTCCATTTAAGAATTTCTTGGTCTGCCGACCAGCCTGGCAGCTTTTTGTGTACGATTTTTTAAAAAATTTTCTTTTTAATTTTTCGTTTATCTTTATTATTATTTTAGTTCACTATATTTTTAAAAACTTTGAATACCATATTTTAAAAAAATAAGAAATAATGATAAAAAAAAATAATTTGAGAGTTCCGAGAGTACCCATCCGTCAGGTGAGCCTTTCGACGCCAAACCACTTACGAAACCTGCTGCAGTGTCCCTCACCGCTGTCGTGAAGTAAAATTAATAATAAAGACATTAAAGATTTTTTTTTATTAAATTAAGAAAAATTTAAAACTTTAAAAGATCGTACACAAAAAACTTCCAGGCTGCTGGTCGGCAGACCAAGGAAGTCATAAATGGAATGATCAAGACTACAGGTTTTCGTTAGTTTCGATCTTGTATTCGATGTAATCGATGCAGCAGGGCAAGCGAAACCGATATGAAACGGACGGGGTTCGGAAATATCCGTCGTTTTTCGGACGAACGCAGCTCTTACGGCGACGGTGGGTTGGTTGTTCGAACTTCTAACTACTATGGACTATTAGGCAATCTTAAAAGGACTATTATTATTATAAATTTGTACAAAAATATGGACACGCGACAGCGGTGAGGGGCACCGCAGCCGGTTTCGTAAGTGGTTTGGCGTCGAAAGGCTCTCCTGACGGATGGGTACTCTCGGAACTCAAATAATTTTTTTTATCAGTTTCGCTTATTTTTTAAAAATATGGCATTCAAAGTTTTTAAAAATATAGTGAACTAAAAATAATAATAATGATAAACGAAAAATTAAAAAAAAAACTTTAAAAAATCGTACCCAAAAAGCTGCCAGGCTGCTGGTCGGCAGACTAAGAAATTCTTAAATGGAATGATCTGGACTATAGTTATTCGTTGGTTTCATTCGTGTACTCGATGACATTAAATTTACTATTTTTTACCCCACTTTGATGCCGGCTGCCTGCGAACGTGCCAGGCTGCCGGTTGGCAGACCTGCTTTTTTCTCATTTTCTAATCGACCTTTATCATATGATACCATTCCCGTTCGTGTACTCGATGACGTATTTTTTTCGAAAAAAATCGCTGACTATTTCCATGACTGCGCGGCTCCTGCCAAGACGCGCACCGGCAGACCAGCTTTTTTAAGGTTTTCTAAATGTCCATTATCACTACAAAGTAGTTTCATCCGTGTTCTCGATGTCGTAGAGTTTACCTATCTCGCTTCCCAGTCTATAATACGATGATGTGTTCGAATGTTTTAAATAAATTTACAATTTGAGGTTTTACTCATAAAAGTTAAAAAAAAAAAAAAAAAAAAAAATTAAATAAGTAAAGTGTTATTCTGCGTCGCGTCGTACCGATAAATAATATACAGGGTGCTTCAGGACAAGTGGCTAACCCAGCCATATTACCAAATGTATATGTGTGTTGTTTCAAGTTTGCGTTGCACTGAATATTTGAAATTGAATTAATGAGCGAACAAGATCCATACCAAATACACGATTAAATACATTTTTTATGAAATTTTTGGTATTATAATTTTTTTAGGGAGAGCCCAGCCATTTTTCAGCCTTTATGGACTGCACGATACACGATACGATACGATACGATTGTACCACCCCAGCCAGGAGCACTCCTGTCCTGGTGAGATCGGTATACCAGGAGGCACTATTAGGACTTGGAACACGTGCTCTGAGGATGGGAAGGAGGTTGGAGTTCAATCGACCGATATACATGGCAACCTAATAAGCCAATATTGGAATGTAGGATGATGGCAGGAATAAAGGAATTGGTTGTGAGCTTTGGTTTTCGTTTCTCGTATTTCGTTTATTTTGTTTCCAGTTTCTGCTCGCTTCCAGCTTCTTTCTTTCCGCGTCCAGTTTCCTTCCCTGCTCTTTTGTAGCTGTTGCTTCTCTCTGCTTCTTGCTTCTCGTTTCCAGCTTCCCGTTATTTGATGCTTCCGCTGCACGCTTTCAGCTTGCCTCTGCTTCTTACTTCCTGTTTCTTATGGCTTCATGCTTTCCGCTTCCATTACTTCTTGCTACCTACGTCCTGCTTCCCACTTACTGCTTCTTGTTTTTTTTTGCTTGCCGCTTCAAGCTGCTTCTTACTTCCGACTAATTGCAACCTGCTTTCCACGTGGCATTTCCAGCTTCCCACTACTTCTCACTTCTCGTTTCTCCCGCTGCTTCTCGCTTCCCGCTTCCGTTGGTTCTCGTTTTCTGCTTCTTGCTTCGCGGTATTCGCTTCCCGCCATATCCGCTTCTCACCATGTATCCAAATCTTTGATCTTCATATTAGTTCATAGGTGTTCCTTTACTTCATTTTCTTGTTGAGGCGGTTTTATGTGTTTCGATGGCTGGTATATTTCCTTCTACAAAAAGCAAAGTTTCTTATTCCAGTATTTCGTCAACCATCACAGCGCTTTAGTGAATTACCTACCTAAATAAAAATAAAATAAAATCTAACCTAAGATATGCTTAAAACGTATGTTATATATTATTAACCGTGAGTTTATTGTGTACTCGTTCATATAGATTAATCTATGTCTCCCGGTGAATTCTAAATGTTTGCCGGAATTGAGTGTTCCACAACCTTTCCTTTCTACCTTCGCCAATGGTAGTCCAGACACTTAAGCTAAAAATATGGTATATCCGCTAAATGAAACGGAATAAGCTGAAAATTTCTGTAAACCTTTATTTTCGTATTCTGCATGTTGTCTCAAAAGGTAACGTATGAGCGTCTTTAGATATTCAAGGTCAAAGGTCACAAAAATCAGTTTTTTGGAAATATCTCGCTTCTTTTACCTCGATTCATATTTGCATTCAATATAAAAATTGTAGAGTATAAAATTCCCTACAAATTTTGTCTGAAATTAATTTTTTATATGTTTAACCGTTTTTAAGATTGAGCGCGAAGAGTGTGGAGCGCTCAGCCGTACATGCCATGGCGCAAGGTCAATGGCGAATTCCAGTTCATAGGACGGTTTTTAACTTAATTATTAGTTAATTAACTATTTAATATATTTTATTTATAAGTATTACTTATAAATCAAAGAGTCATTTAATACTGCTTGCCTTTTTCATATAAATAATAAAGTAATGAAGTGATTTTTTAAATATATCTCATTAGATAATTACACTTTAAGTAGGAAAGAAATTAAGAAAACATTTTTAATTATATTTTTATTTAGCAATCATATATAATTAAATTTGTACAATCTAAGCTGAAGTTTGGGTCGAATTTTTTTAAACTTTAGTTATTAGTTAGCCTGTATGGGAGTTAATTTTATTCATCTTCATCGCCTTCTTCTTACGATTACTTAACAATTTAAGAGTCATTATCATCATCCTCCTCGTTATCAATGACATCCATCTCCAAACCTTCAAAAACTTCAGGATTTCTTCGTCGAGATCATGTTGATATGATGAAGCGTTGAGACATTCATGTCCATTACATTGTCCACAAGCTAACGAACATTGCAACCCTGATTTGCAGCATCCACAGCGAGAACCAATTCGTGCAGTTACAGAACATTGTGCTATGCAGTTCATCTGGTGCAGGTGGTAATAATATTTTTATCGGTTCTAGGGCTTCATTTTGCATTTTTTCACCAAACACCATCCCTGGGGTCCTAGCATGGTCGATCGATATAATCCTATATCAATACGATATCGTTATAATCCGTCATTTATGGTAATATATCAATATGTGCTAGCACGCTCAACAATCGATAAGGGATATTCCGACCGACGATTGACAAAACCCCGCCAAATCGTATGCATTCTTGGCTGCGACCGTAGCACAGTCGATTGATAAAACCCCAATATTAATACGAAATGTAATAAATCCATTGTCTATGGTCAGTTAGCGATATTTGCGAGCACAGTGAACATACGATTCCGACAGTCGGTTGACAAAAGACGCCGTTTTTACCGTGGCTTCCGGAGTGACAGATAAGCTGTCAATGTACAGATTTTTTAAAATAATGTCGTTTGTTACGCAAAATAACTGGCTAATTAATTAGTAGAGGTGAACTAACAAACTCTTAGAATTTAAAGAAATCGTATACGAGACCCATAGTCTCAGTTAATTCATTTAAAAGGCGATCAATTAATTGCTTTCAGTTTCGAGAAACGAAATTTGTTAAAATGTCGTTTAGTCTCAAACAGTATCTACATGCAAAACGCCAATATTTATTTGAGTTCGTATTTCAATTCGAAATTGTCAATTTATTGGTATTTTTCATTTTTACGTAGCACATTTCAAATTAAGAAACGAAAATTCATTCACAGATCCTCAGTGTTGCCATCGTGTGAGATCGTATGTCGATTCCTTATTTATGTCCCTTCGACGTCGGTCTGCCTATCGACGGTACAAGCGTGCTAGGGCAATCGGTTCGTTATCGATACGAGATTGTAAATCACCCTGTTCTTTGTTTAACTGGCGATATATCTGCTGCACAACTTTATTAATAATGACATTCTTTCTGCATAATTACTGGTTTATTAATGAACGGAGGCAGATTATCGAAGATTGCAGGATTGAATTAAATCGGAATTCAGACGTTTTCTTTGACAGTTTCGTACTTACGAATATATCTCATATTATGGCTAATGATCTCATTGTCCAATTAATTAATTTTTTATTGTCAAAAAATACATGCGGACTTCCAACGTATATTAAAGTGTGTGTATTTAATATTATTATGATATCTCAGCAAAAATCTCGATGTAAATGGATCTTTAAATGTTCAAAAGAGAAGATTATTAGTTCGTTGTCATATTATTACCTTAATGGATTACGATGATTTTGACAGTTATTATAGACCGGGAGCCTGGCTACACAAACCCACGTCATCGAGTACACAGATGAAACAACTTTGTAGTGATAATAGACATTTAGTAAGCCTGCCGGTGCACCTCTTGGCAGATTCCATGCAGTCATGGAAATAGTGAGCGATTTTTGATGTAAAACTTCTTTACGCACGCTCGACATGGGGGTAAGCTGGTGAATGTGTTACGAAAAAGGATATTATATACATGTTGTGGATGGGGATGGGGATGGGGATGGGGATGGGGATGGGGATGGGGATGGGGATGGGGATGGGGATGGGGATGGGGATGGGGATGGGGATGGGGATGGGGATGGGGATGGGGATGGGGATGGGGATGGGGATGGGGATGGGGATGGGGATGGGGATGGGGATGGGGATGGGGATGGGGATGGGGATGGGGATGGGGATGGGGATGGGGATGGGGATGGGGATGGGGATGGGGATGGGGATGGGGATGGGGATGGGGATGGGGATGGGGATGGGGATGGGGATGGGGATGGGGATGGGGATGGGGATGGGGATGGGGATGGGGATGGGGATGGGGATGGGGATGGGGATGGGGATGGGGATGGGGATGGGGATGGGGATGGGGATGGGGATGGGGATGGGGATGGGGATGGGGATGGGGATGGGGATGGGGATGGGGATGGGGATGGGGATGGGGATGGGGATGGGGATGGGGATGGGGATGGGGATGGGGATGGGGATGGGGATGGGGATGGGGATGGGGATGGGGATGGGGATGGGGATGGGGATGGGGATGGGGATGGGGATGGGTACCCGGCATGCGTTGCAAGGCCCCTTTAACCTCGCTGTCAACTAAACTGTAATGTTTCCATCGCAAGTCCCGAGGAACTACATTATAATGCAAGCGCCTGTACTATATAACATACAACGGGTACCCGGCACGCGTTGCAAAGAACACTGTAACCTCGGGGTCGACTAAATTGTAATGGTTCCATCTTATATAACATTATATACAACGGGTACCCGGCATAAGCTAGTGAAATTTTACTTCAGTCGTGTGGTCTAAAGCACACTCGTTTTTTTTCGAAAAAATTACGTCATCGGGTACACGAACGGGAATGGTTTCATATGATAAAGGTCGATTATTAGATGAGAAAATTAGCAGGTCTGCCAACCGGCAGCCTGGCACAGCCGGTGTTAAATCGGGATAGAAATTAGTAAATTTTACGTCATCGAGTACACGAATGAAACCAACGAATAACTGTAATCTAGATTCTAAACCATCCCATTAAAGAATTTCACTAGTGGCACCAATTTCACCAGCTTTTTAAAGGCTTTCTAAGTGTCCATTATCACTACAAAGTAGTTTCATCCGTGTACTCGTAAGGTTTGTGTACCGGCTCCCGGTCTATAACTCCGATACCATAGACATTGTGACCGCTACATAGAAAGTACCTCAAGTGTTGCCAGCGTATAACAATTTCTTTTTGATTACCTTACATTGCTATTGATAGGGTCGAGTATCAATTTAGTGGGCTCAGAAACAAAATACAAGTATCTCGGTACGATAGTTTATTTTACAAGTTACACAGAATATCAGTTAATGTTTTTTTACAGTCTCACATTACCCAAGTTCACAACAAGTTCACCAAAGAACAGATGGGGAAATTATCACCAAAGCTTTCGGAATTACTGGGAAATATAAGCCTTGTTGCAGCTAAAACGGGCTTTTTGGAAGGTGAACTGAAGACATACCAACGCATCTCAGAAAACCAGCCGCTTCTGCCTCCGCCCCAGTCCATGTCAAATGGGACACAAATAACCCAAATGTGCGAAGCAGCCGACGAATTGGAAGAAAGAAAGGTGAGAGCCAAAAATTTAATTATCACAAATGTGCCCGAAAGTGTCATGGTGAATAAAATGGACCGAATTAAACAGGATAAAGTGGAAGTTTTAAAAATTATCAACAAAATCGATACCACGCTCGTTGAAAACTCTGTCAACGTCTTCCGCATTGGCGCAGTAAAACCAAACAAAATAAGACCAATAAAAGTCATCCTTAATGATCCGTTGATTGTATTAAACGTATTGCGTAGAAAAAATATTGCTCTAACACACACCGATTGCAAAATCTATTCCGACCAAACTCCTCTACAAAGGCAATACCTAAATGATCTTAGACAAACTCTGGCAAACCGTACCCTGGAAGGCGAAGTCGGACTTACCATAAAATTTATAAATAATAAGCCAACAATAGTAAATGTCTCAAAAAACCAAAATCCACCACTGGATATGGCCTAACTAACCGAAAATGCCGGACCAAATGCCCTGATGAAATCAAAATCTATTACCAAAATACACGAGGACTTCGTACAAAACTAAATGACCTTAAAGTAACGGTACCTTTACACGGACACGACATATTTATCCTTACCGAAACATGGCTCGTTCCAGAAATAAAATCTCCAGAACTTGGTTTTACAAACCACAAGGTATTTCGGCGTGACAGAAATCCAAAATCTAGTACCAAGTCCAGAGGAGGCGGAGTATTGATTGCAATTAAGGAAAATATATCAGCGAAAAAACTAACCACGCAAAATACCTCATTTGAGCAATTATTTGTACAAATTGTTACTCCTATGGAAAAAATCATCATTGGAACTGTATACATACCGCCAAACTCCGATATCCAAACTTACAAGAAACACTGCGAAGACATTGAATTTCTTCTGTCAAAACACCCTACATCGAAAATAATTATCGTCGGTGATTATAATCTTCCCAATTTAAACTGGACATCTAGTGAAAATGGTTATATTACTAACGAGAGTTCTAACGACCCAGCACGTGAAGTGATAGATATGATTAACTATTTAAATTTGCATCAACACAATTTTGTAACCAATATATGTAATCGTCTACTAGATCTCGCTCTTTCAAACTGTTCTAAACTATGTGTTGAAATGTCAAACGATCAGCTTGTGCAGGTGGATAATTATCATCCCCCCTTACACATTGTCGTAAATATGTACACAAACAAACCCCCACTGAAACAAATAACGCTCAACTTCAAAAATGCCGATTACGACTCTATTAACTACCAACTTAATAATACAGATTGGACTTTCTTGACCAAAAATAGTGATATCGAACAAAATCTAGAAAAACTTTATGAAACATTTTCCGAAAACATAAAATCTCATGTCCCCTCATATATACCTAAACACAGAACATATCCAATTTGGTTCTCCACAGACCTTATACTCTTACTGAAACAAAAAAAACAACTACACAAAATTTTTAAACTCACTCACCAAATCAACGACTACTCAAACTTCTCAGAAACAAGAAAGAAATGTAAAACACTATCTAAACTATGCTATAAAGCACACATCACCTCCATTGAGAAAACTGCGCTAGGAACAAAAAATCTTTGGAATTTTAAAAAAAAATTAAACAATGAAAGTATAGACTACCCCCCTACAATGCATTATGATGGAAAAATAGCCAACAGCACCCATGATATTGTTAATTTGTTTGCGGATCATTTCCAAAGTGTATATGAAAGCGAAATATCTGACAACAACGTATCGTCATACATATACCCAAGCACAATACATTTACAGAACTACCTCATTACACGGGAATCATGCTTAAATAAAATAATTTCCCTTGACCCCAACAAATCTGCAGGCCCAGATAACATCCCACCAATATTTCTCAAACAATGCGCATCTGCAATATCCGGTCCACTCACCACACTATTTAACCACTTACTTTCTTCAGGACATTTTCCAACCCGTTGGAAATCTAGTTATATTACTCCGATTTTCAAAAAAGGTGATGACACAGACATTAAAAACTACCGTCCAATCTGCATACAATCAGCGCTCCCGAAAATCTTTGAATCCCTTGTTCTCGATTTAATTAATCCGTCAATATTAAAAGTTATAGATAAAAACCAACACGGATTCGTTTCTGGTAGGTCAACTGCTACTAACCTGTTACTTTACCATAACTATATTACAGAATCTTTTACAAAAAAAAAACAAGTTGACAGTATTTACACAGATTTTTCCAAAGCTTTCGACAAAGTATCACATAAATTATTACTTAGAAAACTTTATGCAATAGGGCTGAGAGGCAAATTGTTGGATTGGTTCTCAAGTTACTTGTCTAACAGAATCTTATTTGTCAAAATTAAACACTCCAAATCTAAGTTATTTTATGCAACTAGTGGTCTACCGCAAGGGAGTCATCTCGGACCCATCCTTTTCCTTATATTCATAAATGATATAATAAGTTGTTTCGACGATGTAGAAGTTCTGCTTTTTGCCGATGACATCAAATTATATAAACAAATATATAATATAAGAGACTGCCTTATCCTACAGTCAAACATTGACAAATTACACAATTGGTGTGTTGCAAACAACTTATTCCTCAATATCGATAAATGTAAGACACTAACATTTTGTAGAACAAAGACCCCGTTATCTTTTGAATACACAATAAATAACAAAATCTTAGAAAAAGTCAAAGAAATCAGGGATCTTGGAGTTTTATTTGACACCCAATTAAATTTTATAAACCACATACAAGAAATAACCAACAAAGGCATGAAGACACTAGGATTTATAATCAGAACCATCAAAGACTTTGATTCACTAGAAGCTATTAAAATTGTATATTTGTCACTAGTACGCAGCTTGCTGGAATACAATTCCATCGTTTGGTCCCCATATTATCAAATTCATATAAAAAATATTGAACGAGTGCAGCACAAATTTTTACGATTTATTAACTTCAAGTTACATATACCTATTCAACACATTAACTATACATTCCTACTAAATACACTTAAATTGCATTCCCTAGAAAACAGAAGAAAAATAATTGACCTAACTTTTTTGTAATTATTCACTCCGAATTAAACTGTTGTGAACTTCTGCATCTCATTGACTTTAAGGTACCAACCCGAGCGACAAGGCAAAACATATTATTCTGTAACAATAATTCTCTAACCAACTATCACACACATGCATCAATTTCTCGACTTCACACACTAGGGAACAAATACACCTCAAATATCGATGTATTTAATATAAGTTTACCGTTATTCAAGAAATATCTGAACAATATTTTTATGTAGAATATTTTGATATCTAAGGAGCATCACCTAGGGTCTATTGCATATATTTGTGTATTTGAATATTAATCTACAATGTAAAAACTTGTTAACGTTTTCTTTTTATGTATCTTGCATTTTGTCATGACATTTAATCAGTCACCTGTAAATTTTGTAATTGCTAACATACCTACTAGTTTATTTCTATGTCATTTACAACTTAGAAACTTTCTCTTTTATTGTAATGCACTATCATTCCTAAATTTATCTGTATGATGTTTACCTACTAGTTATATTTTTATAGTTCATCTTTTTTATTTAAAAAAAAAACTGTCTCTGTATTATAATCTTGTCATGTAAAAGCCCATCAGGGCGTTGAAAATTAATAAATAAAATAAATAAAAATAAATAAATTACCCTTCTGAAAAAAAACTCCTATCTGTCAAAAAAAAAGAAAAATCAAAACAAAAAAATTCAATTCGAATTCTGGTGCGTTTAAAAAAAAATGGATTTGTGTAACCACCGTACGAAAGTACCTAGACTACACTGGGTAGCTCTCTAGGTAGGCTGATTTCCTTTGCGTTTATTTTTTTAGTGACGGGGTTTTGGGTCACTCTTCATGCTCGTATCACTATCAATATCGGTTCGGTACAAAATCGTCGGTTGTTATGCCATGCCGATTCGATATTGGAAAGATAATGATTTCAGTGTGCTAGGACCCCTGGGGTTCTAAATCATTGCCTAACCAAATTTAAATTTGGTAGTAGACACCATTGATATGTTGGTGAACAGCTGCACTCGTTGGAGGAAGAGTTGAAAACTGCACAGGTTTATTTAATTTTATTGACTTAATGAACTGAATGTAGCGAAGATGATCGATACTTTTGGAGCATTATATACCGGTAAAAATAATGTGTGATCTATTTTCGAATAATATTTACACAGGACAGTTTTCTTGTTGAAATATTTGAGCCAGTCTATCCAAATCGGGTAGTTTCTCTAACGTTTTTAAGACAGATTTTTTTCCTTTCCTAAAAAGAGCAGAAGTCGTGTCACAGCCACTAAATGCATGTAAGAATAAAATATTTTCTTTACAACGGGGATATTTATCAAAACTTTTGGTGGAGTATATTTAAAACAATGAACAAATCAATATCTTTTCCTATTATGACGGCAGTCCTTTGATGTTCTGGTTCGGATCACTTGATACAAACTCCGTAGGGATATCTTTAAGCTCTGACAATGTAAATTGGGAATTTCCACGATATTCTTTTTAGATAAAAACCTTTTTCATTGATTATGTGACTTGACCATCTTGGCGAGGCTTTCTTATTAGAGCTGGTACTGACTTTAAAAAAATATTATAGCAAACCCGTGGTATTTTTTCTTCAGCAGATATCAAGTCATGATCACAGGAAACAAAATATTTTACTAACTCTCCTAAATAATCGCTTTGTTCTTGTGCTCTTTTCATAACATTGTCTTTCAATTCGAGAGTACTTACTTTACTAATCGTGCTTTTATACTTTCACCTCTGCTGCTTCATTAGCTGCTTCGCCACGAAATAAGCATAATTCTTTAAAATCAAACACTTCATTTCTTTTATTGCGAGGTACGCTTGATGATGTTGAAGGTTCATTCTCTTCGAGGCGTTGTTTCGATGCTCTGATTGAATTTTTCATTGATTGAAACATTCATAGAAGTTAAAGTGTTATAATTCGGTCGGCTTTAAACAAACATACAAGTGGTTCAAACAAAGTAACATTGTTTCATTTGTTATAATTAAAAATAATTAAAGGTAAGTAATGTCAAATGACTATTTGATTTGTAGGTAATATCTATAAAATATATTAAATGGTTAATTAACTAATATTTTACTAATAATTAAGTTAAAAAACCGTACTACGAACTGGGATTCGCCATTGACCTTGCGCCATAGGATGTACGGCTTAGCGCTCCGGACTCTTCGCGCTCAATCTTAAAAACGGTTAAGCGTATAAAAAATTATTTCAGACAAAATTTGTAGAGAATTTTACACTCTACAACTTTTATATTAAATGCAAATACAAATTGAGGCGAAAGAAGCGAGATATTTCCAAAAAACTGATTTTCGTGACCTTTGACCTTGAATATCCAAAGACGCTCACACATTACCATATGAAACTTTGAGACAACATGTAGAATACCAAAATAAAGGTTTACACAAAATTTCAGCTTATTCCGTTTCATTTAGGAATGAAATCCTTATTTGACTGGACTATACGGGCCACCGCGCCACCGCGCCACCGCGCCACATCTTCTCAATATCCATATTTAGTTTGTTTTGAAAGCAAGGCTGAAAGACATAAAAATTAATTTAGTTGACAAGTGAAAAGTATGATGAAAATATGGAACTTAACTGCTTTGTGTGAAGTGGCTTTATCCTTCGGCGCTAAAAACTAATTACCATTATTTACAAGTGGGTTCACCCCTCAGTATCCCTGTAAGTCACAGTCATTTTGGTGGCACTTAAAACTGTTATGTTAACTTTGATATGTGATAAAATATTATTATATTATTAGCCCTCACAAGTTAATTACACAAAAAAACAATAATTTCAAGATAGAAAAATGAATCTTTTAAATAAAATTCGTATTCTGGCAAATTTTTAGCAAGATTGAACGTAATCTTACACAGTTATTTACGAAGGGAGAATTACATCACCTTATGTGCTAGAATGAATGAAAAAACATAACCTAAAATCAATTATAGTTTTTTTTTAAGTGAAACTTCCTTAGCCCCGTTTTTTTTTTTTTTTTTTTACATTATTACATTAACTCCACACAGGAGGCCCTGAGGAAAATAATTTCCCTCAGGGCCTATGTCATCTGAGATGCTGTGTGGAGGGTCTTTTTGAGGAGAGGAAGGAATGAACATTGGCCTTGAAGAGACCCATGTTGTAGGAAGGAGGAAACACAGAGGCCGGCAAATCATTCCACAGCCGAGCTGTTGAACACAAGAACGAGTCGAAGAAACGACCCGTTCTCATGTGACAAATGTCAACTGTGTACAAATGTTGGGCACGCGTTTGGCGTGTTTCCCGACTATGCACCGGTGCCGAAGGGATCAATGACGCTAGTTCCTCGGAGCATCTTCCATTGTAATACCGGTAGAACAAGGATAGCATTCCCACCCGACGCCTGTGCTCTAAAGATTGCAATCCGTCTGTTAAGATGGGAGAATCTATCAAACGGACCGCCCGTTTCTGCACAGAGTCGAGGGTATTTTTCAGGTATTTTGGAGCTCCAGACCAGAGGTGGCTGCCAAATTCAACCGTGGGGCGCACTTGCGATTTGTACAGGGTTAGCAGTTGTGTACTATTAAGATATCTGCGGGCCCTGTACAGGACGCCCAGTTTTTGGGAGGCTAACTTTACTCTGGCTTCGATGGAGCCCCCATACCTCAGCTGGTCACTTAGGGTTACACCAAGCATATCAATGGAGGGCCTGTTCGGAAGATTGCTTCCATTGAAAGAGACTAGATTTTCTTTTCTATCCCTTTTGGACGTAATCAGACAAGATTGGGTCTTTGAAACATTAAATTCAACGAGATTATTTTTACCCCAAGAGAAAACACTCTCGAGGTAACCGTTCATTCTTTGCTTCAAAGCCTTACGAGCTGTTGGAGTTTGTGAGCCCTTTGAGGGCTTGTCAAACAAAAAGCTATCATGAACTGTACTGTCATCCGCGTAACAATGAATTGGTGCATACGACAAAAGGTCGTTGATGTGCAACAAAAACAAAGTCGGAGATAGAACTGATCCCTGTGGGACGCCAGCATTTATTGAGTGTGAGGAAGAGGAGAAACCATCGACTACCGTCTGAATCGACCTCTCCCTCAAGAAATCGGCAATCCACGTACACAAGGATGCGGGAAGTCCGTAAGAATGCAGTTTGTTGACAAGTCCTCGGTGCCAAACCCGGTCAAAGGCCTTGGAGATGTCCAGTGCAACCGTTTGGGTCTCACCGAAACGTTCCAGGCATCGCCCCCAAACATTTTTTTTATTTTATTTTATTTTTTTTATTTTTTATTATTATTGTACAACAGAATAATTCCAATTACAGCACAATTTAGTTACCCTATCAGCATTTAGGCAAGTGACTCTTCAATAATATTTTTAAGGCATATAAAGAACAGTCACTTACATCCAAATGGTTTGCAATTTCATTTAACAGCACCACTCCCCTCGTCATGCTATGCTTTGCCAAGACGTCTGTTCTGCCGTTCGGTACTTTAAATAAGTCATGATGTCGACTTCGGCTGTAGTGGTCTGGTACATATAAATCATAGCATCCCAAGAGAAATGGGCTATCGATGAAATTGTTCCAAATTTTGAAAGACAAAATAGCAAGACTTGCTTTCCGTCTAGTTTCTAGACTCACAGAATCAGTTTCCTCAAGTAAGTCAATATGGTGCATGAACCTTGGATAGGTTCCATGCTTCCGCATATAAACATACCTGAGGAATTTCTTCTGGATTTGCTCTAACATATCAATGTACTTCTGGTGGTACGGTGCCCAAACATCGCTCGCGTACTCCAACTTGCTTCTCAGTATGCCTTTAAATAACGCTAGCATAGCTTCTTGGTTATCAAACTGCTTACAAGTCCTGATGATGAACCCAAGAAGTTTGTAGCAAGACTGAGTGAGCTGCGATATATGGCAAGAGAATGTCAGTTCGGGATCAAAGACGACACCGAGATCCTTTACGGATTTTACACGTGATAACGTTTCGCCTTTTATTTTATAATCGTAAACTATAATGTTTTTACAACGAGTGAAGGACATTGTGACACATTTCTTTGTATTAAAATCTAATTTGTTTGCCAACGACCATTCAGATAATGCATCTAGATCAGTTTGCATTTTAAAGCAATCTTGTTGGCAGCTTATTTCCATCATAATTTTAAGGTCATCAGCAAATAGTAGACATTTGCCGTTCTTAACACAGTTTTGGATGTCATCTATAAGTATTAGAAACAACATAGGTCCGAGGTTAGACCCTTGAGGAATTCCAGATTGCGCTTGGAATTTTTTTGAATTATATCCATTTATCGAAACAAATTGGCTTCTGGATTTTAAATACGATGAGAAAAAGTTCAGTGTTGGTAGATCGAAGCCTATTTTAAACATTTTCCTCAAAAGTATATCATGGTTAACACGGTCAAATGCTTTGGCAAAGTCGGTGTAAACTACATCTGTTTGGTGCCTCGAGTCTAAACTGGTGGCTACCAACCGCGAAAAATTAAGAAGATTTGTGATTGTTGATTTCTTTGGAAGGAAACCGTGTTGATTTTCACCAATGAATGGCGCAATCTGGTGACTTAATTTATCACAAATCAATTTTTCAAAAAGTTTGGGCAGCGCTGATAATACGGCTACCGGTCTGTAGTTTTTGACGTCTGTCTTATCTCCAGCCTTGAAAATAGGACTGACTCGGGTCAGTTTCCACATTTGGGGGAACGTAGAAGTCAAAATACTAGAGTTAAATATATAACAGAGGGCTTCACTTATCATTGGTGCTATGCTAATGATAATACTGGAAGGAATTCCATCCGGTCCTATAGCCTTGTCTGTCTTCAGCTTACGAATGTAGGCTTCTATCTCTTTCGGATTAGTTAATCCAAGAGATATGTCACCTAAGTTCCACGGAATTTCTGTTTTCGTAAATTCCGTACTGAGATCCGGGGTTTTACTATTATATACAGACCGAAAGTAGTCTGCGAACATCTGACAAATAGATTCTGAATCTGTTATAAATTCGTCTCCACTCTTCAGGCCATTATGCGACCTGGAGTTTGCTTTCTGTGATTTTATGAAATCCCAGAAATATTTGACATCGCCTTTAATCCCGTCCTGAATTCTTTTTAAATATTGCTGTTTAGTTACGGAAATATCTTTTTTGAGCTCGGATCGCACCGCAGAAAACAACAAGTAATCAGATTGCTTCTTGTGCAATCTATACCTCCTGCGATGCGCTTCCTTGCTTTTTATTTTGTCAATAATTGATTTTGTGAACCATATCGGGTAGGTTACACTCACATTTATTGATTTCTTAATTGGTACACATAAATCAAAAACACTTGCCAAAACATTATAAAAATAATCTACCGCAACATCAACAGATTGTATGCTTTTAAGAAATGTCCAGTCAAAATGTGACAGAATGTTTTGACACAATTTTATATCAGCACGCTTAAAGTTATATTGTGAGTAGCAGTTGGTAGTTTGTGCAGACGATGTTGGGCGAGTGCAGGCGTGGGGATTGTTGTGACCGTTACGTCGTGTACGCGTGGCTCGTGCGAGACTCGCCATGATGACCAGTGTTGGATGATGACGATCTTCTTTGACGAACGGCTCCTCGCTTCTCGTCACTTCACATACGGAAAGGTTACTTAGGACGAGGTCCAGCATATTGTCATAACTGTTAAACACTTCACTATGCTGTGTTAATCCATTTGAGCAACAAAAATATTGGAAATCATTTAAAATATCTTCAGGTTTATTATGCAGGTTAAAATCACCCACTATAATAATATTTTTATTCAATAATAAATTCGAATTGGTATCTAAATGTTCATAGAAGTTGCGTCTATTTTCACCATCGTCTGTGCAATAAAAATAAGTTACACATATAAGTACGGTAAAGTTATTTTTAAAAATCTTTACCCATAGATGTTCTCCATTTGTTTCTAATTCCTTTAGGCGCATTGAAGCAAGCGGCTTACGAACAGCGAGAAGAACCCCTCCCCCTCGCTGCCCGTCTCGATCACGTCGATGTATTGTATACTGGTCAGTGAACAGTTCCTTATCAAAAATAGATGTTTGTAGCCATGTTTCCGTCAACGCAATCACTTCTGAATTTTGAGAAATAATATTTCTTGAAAATTCGTCGATTTTTGTGTTAAGGCCACGGACATTTTGATATTTGATTTCAAATTTCGCCATCAAGTAGGCACGCTTTTTCCTAGGAATTTGTATTTTGCTATTGCAATTCCTGCCGGCCAATTTGCTGCGTCTAAGAAAGTATTTTCCTTTTCTTGGGGAACGCCAATTTTGAAGGAATTGTAATTTCCTTTGGCATTCAGTTTGACAATGTCAAAATCAATGTTTGGATCTATGGACTTGAGAAAGCGGTGTATTTGATGGATTTCTGTATTCGGGTTGAAACGCCAAGCGTGAATATAGAATTTTCTTTTTATTGCGTGTAAAGATGTGTCTGTCCTCGTACCCGTTATTGCTCGCGTGCGTTGGCGATGCTTGCGGGCTTGTATTTTCCAATCTTCTTGGTTACCAAGGACGAGAGAAGAACGGTTTGGTTCCTCTTGTTCCTCTTGTGCAGTAGGTATCACCTTCTTCTTTCTCGGTTTTTTCTTTTTCTTTTGCTTTTCCGGTTCTCCAGAGCTATCCTCCCCGTCTAGTATTATTTCAACAGAATTAGGTGCTTCTGATGTGGTCGGGTTATTGTCAGCAGGTGGGGTGGATGAGGTCACTGAATCGCTGGTTACGCGTCTCTCCGTACTGTAGGCGGCTTCAAGCGCTACTATCTTCGCCGATAGTTTGGCAACAGTTGTGTTTTGGATGACAATGATGTTCGATTGTTCACCAATTTTGTTATTAAGTTCCTTTATGTGATCTTTAAGTCCTCCAATTTGTTCTGCAAGATTTTTTATGGCCGTGGTGACGGTTTCCCAAGCTTGGTTTGACCTGGTCGCCATATCAGGTGGTTGCTATGCAGAACACTGTCCAATACGTCTGATTCAAAAAATTGATATGACTACTACTTACAAATGGTATTTTAATTATTTACAAAGTAAGAATATAACACGCGGAACATAAAGAAATGTAAAATGTTTATATAATATCTTTATAAATGCTTGAAAACCTGATATTAAGCAGTGAGCTATGTTGAAAATTTCTTTGACAGTTAACGTGAACATGAACATGAACATGCATCACATACGCGAGAAGATCACCGCACGAGCGGTTCCGCCGGAATCCGTATTGACGGTCGTTAATGATTTTGTTCTTCTCGAGGTATGTGAGCAGTTTGTCGTTGATCACACGTTCCATCACCTTAGACAGAACTGATGTGATCGCTATAGGGCGGTAGTTGGCCGGGTTGGAGCGGTCCCCCTTCTTTGGAATAGGATGGATAACTGCTTTTTTCCAACCAGAGGGCACAGAGCCAGTCTTCAGGGACAGTTTAAAAAGCTTCGTCAAAATTGGAGCTATTTCTGCAGCGCACCTTTGCAGTACCAGGGCAGGTATTCCGTCAGGCCCACTAGCTTTATTAACATCAAGCCCTCGTAAAACATGGAGTACTTCCCGATGCCGGATCCTCAGCTTTTTCATACGAAAACCGCAGTGAGGAACTGACGTCGGGACAGCACCTTGGTCATCGAGGGTTGAGTTATCCGCAAACATTTTACCTAGTAAGTTAGCCTTTTTGGTGGCGGTGTTTGCTAGTGAGCCGTCAGGTCTGGTAAGAGGTGGCAGACTGGATTTGCAGAAATTGCGACCTATAGAGCCCGTAAGTGACCAAAATTGCCTGCTGGCATGCAGACATGCAGCCAGCTTTCTGCTGATCTGCTGGTCGTGCTCGAATTTTGACCTATTTATGATTCTCTTGGTTTCCTTTACCATTTTGTTGTAAGCTGTTCTGTCTTCGGATGTTCTAGACGTGTTGTTGGCTCGGTAAGCCGCGTTATAGTGTTTCGAAATTCGGATGAAACGGAAATGACGCACTACTAATCAAACTGCGCTCAAGGCTCCTATTAGTTGAGATATAAAACGGAAACGACGATTAGTCTGCGCTCATTGGCCGCTTTGGTTGTTTACGGGTCGTCGGAATATAATGCTAAATTCGCACCTCGCCGAGCGCGCCCATAGCGCAGCAATATAGTGTGTCGCAAATCTCAGCGGCCAGAGAAATCCAGCGACGGAGATTCGAATCCTACGAAATCCAAAAAAATAAACATTTTTGTTTTTTGTAAATCAATACCAAATCTTCAAACCACTTTTAAATAAACAGGCAAAAAGAAAGCGACATTTAGCGACTTTCTAGTTTCACTTCTATCGCATGTGAATTACACACATAATTTTTTCGTATGAAATATATGTAATGCATATTTACGGCCGTTGTTCGCAATATTACCGATTGCATTACTCTTCTAATGCGAGAATACGTTTAGGGGGGGGGGAGGGTGAAACTTCTTTAGCCCCGTTAGTGATTTGCAATTTGGTTGAAACGGAAATGCGTCACTAAAATGTATTATATGACGGGTCCTCGGTTTTAATATAATGCGGTAAATACACAACTCCATGCGGGCGTCCGGTAGCGCAGCTGTACAATGCGTCGCAAATCTCAGCGGCCAGAGAAATCCAGCGAACGGAGGTTGAATCCTACCAAATCCAAAAAAAAATATTTTTTTTGTTAACCAATAGGTATCCAATCTTCAAATCACTTTAAGGCAAAAGAAAAGAAAGCGACATCTAGTGACTTTCTAGTTTCACTTCTACCGCGTGTGAATTACACACTTTGATTTTTTTAAAATTATATCTGGGTTTCATCCTTCAAGGGTGTTCTAGGCCATCATTTAAAATTACAGAGAAAGGAAAGGTGAATAACAACGGCCGTTCAACTTTCTAAAATTTATACCGATCGAAAAACAAATTTTTTGGACATTTATAATTCTGGTTAGTGTAATTCCCTCCTTGTAACTATACTTTTGATCTGTGTTAATATGGCAGTGTAATACGTATATATATATTAAAAAAAGAAATTTATGCCTGTTTAATTTCGTCCTAGATTAGTATTGGGAAATAATTAAAAAATAAATAAGGCAATAATATCTAATGTTTCCGTGTTTTTCGACTGGTGTGTAAATAAGTAGGTAACAAATAAATTCTTGTGGTCGATTAAACCGTCTATCATCGCTGCTTTCTCGAACACATAAAAAAATATTTGTGGCGGCTACTATTGCCGAATTAATTGCGCCGCCACTGGCGCTGTACGAACATGCGAAAATTACTACGACATACCTACCTTCGCCGGCCATGCCGCCTCGATAATTAATAATATCGCCACCGCCTAGAAAGGTCTCGAAATAGCACAGTACAATATCTGTACGGCGCCGAACCTTCTCGTCAACTACGACGCAATACCTACCGTGTGGGTAATTACTCTACCGCTCGCTTCGGCTATATAAGCAGCAGATTCGCTCGCCCGCTCCACTCAGTCAGTACCTTGTCTTCATTCATCGGTCGAGTGGGTAACACACACCGGGCAGTGATTTACAACTGTGCAGTGCCGCGCCCAAGTACGTACTTGGGCGCGGCACTGCACCCGCGCGGGGCACTTGTCCGCGCAGTCAGCAGCAAGTGAATAACGTTTGTCCAGTGTGACTCCAGGAACTTTTACAACACCTTCGAAGATTCCTTCTCCAACCACCATCCGCTGTCCGGCCCTTCGCGCCTCGACATGAGATGTCTTCGTCCGCAGCACATAAAGCCCGCCGCGCTTTCTGCTTGGGATGCAACCGGTTCTCTGGCCTTCGAACCCACCGCGTTCTGCTACCAGAGATCATCCTCAACGCCTCTCAAGGTTCCTTCCTGCGTCACGTGTGTGCGCCGACTCAGAGGACACACAGCCGCCATACCTCGACAGCACGACGACGGTCGACCGCCTGGACCAAGGTCACTTCTACACCGCCATGGTGTAGAGCAACACTCCGGCTCCCTGAAGACCTGTGATCTTCACCTCCTAACCATCTTCACGCATCAGCAACGCAGCAGCAACACTCACGGCACCACTGTCACTCCGCTCCGTTTCGACACTCGCTACGTAGCTCAACAATAAAGACTGACTCTCTACACCGACTGACGCCTTTCATTTCTGTCTCCCGTCTCTACCGATCAGGTCCGCTCCCTCATATAAAAATGCTTTAGGACTGACATTATTCTAACGATTTTTACTTGTGAAGTAGAATACGCCACGTCTTCTGCGTCACAGCGCGGACCGTTGCCGCCGCCGAGAGCACCATTGCCCATTATGACCCCAGCGGAGTTGGCTCGCCTTCAAGATGGGTTTAATCAACCGATTGCACTGTAAGTCCGTACCGCTGAAGTGATTAACCGACAGAAGTGTGAGAGTATCCTATACCCGAAGTAAGCTAAACCTTTTCTTACTTCTTGTAAAATTGATAACATATTTTCGCCTATAGTAATATTTAATGATCAGAAAATTAATTTTAGTGGCCTATACAAATTATATTGTATTTGAATTGATCGTACTTTATATTTGAATTTTGACTATTTGCTTTAATTAAAATTTTAATTTACATTATTTAATAATTTTTTTTTTGTTATATTTAATTATTTGTTTTGTGTATTATAGTAGAGGCACTACTGAAACCAGCTACATTCCAGGAGAAAACCTGAATTACAGGTGAGCAGTGAACTTTTCGTCAATAGAATCAATAGAAATAAATGTGCAAAATGTATAAAATGATTAATAAATGTTATCATTATTATTAAAAGGTTTTATGTAAAGTAACTAGAAATTTTTTATTAACATTTTTTTTGTACGCCGAATCAAATTCCATTTTCCGAACTTCCGGTGAAATTGATCAAATTTTTTCAATATGGAAAGTCTTTCATAGACAATTAAACTACTTCATTAGCATCGAAAGGTCTCATGTAAATTGACAACGTCAGTTTTCTATCTCGTTGGTATGGATCACATTTCTAGGGACTCTCGATTCTGTGGTCTCGACTAATTTACGACGAACAAAACATACTTATTTCAGAACTTCCGAGGCAGATATCCTCGAGGGTTTTTGACGACTTCGCTTAATTTTCAGCGAGTTAACAACTTTTAAAGTAACTTCAGAAATATGATCATTTATACTGAATGAGTTTTTTTAAAACCACGTTAGTAATTATTTATAAGAATTAAATAATCCTACGCCAAACCGTGTCTCTTGTTGATTTTTTTATTTCAGTTAATTCGCGCTCAATTAAAATATTTTAGATTTTTAAATTTTTTTTAAATGTTAAAAATGTTTATTACAGATTATTGTAATTCTATTACAATGCACGTAACATAAATTAAATTGCTTATAATATCTTAATCATAAAAAAATCTTAATATATAAAACAAAGTTGGGTTAGTTACACTATTTATAACTCGAGATCGGCTGGACCGATTTTGATGATCTTTGATTTGTTGGATTTGTCTCCGCACCGGATAACAGAATAATTATTAAAACTTCACAAAAATTCACGAAAAAGAGAGTTATGAAGAAAATAATTTTTTCATACATTTTGAAAGAACTGCAGCAATATTGTAATAGGTATAATATTCAACTGTGCGCGAATTCCAAAAATTCAAAAACGTCAAATGTCAATGCGCTAATTGTTTTGCTTTTGTTCTGAATCATATAATACTGCCCCTTTTTCTTACGCACTAAATGTCAATAGTCGCAAATGAGACAAACGATGAACGTATGTCTCTGCACCCCTCCAAAGGAAAAATACAATAATAATAAATCTCTGTAATGAAACGCATTTTTTTACGTAAAGCTCCACTCAGGACCTATGTCATCTTAGGGGATGCTGTGTGCAAGGTCTTTTTAAGGAAGGGTAGGATAGGAAGTTCTGGGAAGGAAAAAGGCATGAGTGGTGGGTAGGAATCTGGAGGTCAATTTATCCGGGCGTGAATCCGTCCCTCCAACTGCGGTGCAAGGCCATTGATTTGACCGGAATTGACCTTTTACCTTAACCTTTCCAGCCGGACTCTTTCGACCTATTGGTCGAGAGAATCCGGCTGGAAAGGTCAAAAGGACTCCCTCAACCAGTCTATCTCGATCCGGCCCGCCAAGCAGCATGTGGATAGACGCATCCGCCGCCAAGACCCGCACAAAAGTCATCCATGAATCCGGGCACCCCTGCCAAATCACCAAACGTAGCGAACCACTTGGGGTGACCTATGGCAGAGGTATTGGTTATCCAATAAATGGTTCCCGGGGCGGCGGCACCCGAACCCGCTTCCTTTCAAAAATTCCCGTAAGTGGAAAAGTAAGAAAATCACAAAAAATATCAATCCGTACACAACGCCATCTCTGATACTGACAAAAACAAAACACTGACAGTTGGGCATCGATAATTGCTTCATTGTGTAATTTATAACTTAATTAAAAAAACTTGATTTAATTCAACAGTTATTGATTCTGAGGCGGTACGAAGTTCGTCGGGTAAGCTAGTATATATATAAAAAATAATAGAGGTTTCAAGTTTGACCCCTGAGGTTTTCCCGAAAATGAAGAGAATTCTCTAGACTCGTGATCGCCGACGCTTGTATAGAGTGTTTTGTTTCTTAAAGGAATAAAAAAAACTTTAATTAAGTTTAATCTGTGAATGTTATATCTAGTAGGTCGTTATGTCAATGCCTTTGCAAAGTCTCTATATATCACGCAGTTTGATATTGCACATAATTGGACATAATGGATTTGGTCTGATAAAAACTTTTGTCACTGGGTGAAATATCGTTTTCAGGTCGCATCGTCCTTTCCGTCATTAGCCCTGTAGCGTTTACCATACTTTCAATTATTGTTCACTTCATAGATTGTCGAAAATCGGCCAAAGCCGTGTTATTAAAATAAATCTACATTTTAAAACCCTACTGTAGATATTAAAGGTTATGAAAGAATCACGAACAGTAATATGACTTATAATGTTATTGCTGACGTTACAATTAAATAACACATTTACATCTCATCCATTTTCTCAGTTATCTGGTGCGTCGTAAACAAATAAGTTGTTTTATACAGCATGCTTCGCTATTGGCAAAACACAAACTAATGTTATATTTAAATAAGATTGCATAATACGATTCATTCTGCTGGTTGCATCGACATGGAAGTTTTATTTTCTTTCTTAAACTTCTCTTTTAAATAATTTGGATCATACTCGGATCCACGTGATTTTTTAGTCTAATTATATTAATTTGGAATATTTGCTTGGACATTGACATTCTTTGCAATAAACCTTTAATTCGAATCAATACGTTTTTAGTTGTTGTTTTTTTTTAACATTAGCTCCACTCCTCCCGATCCGGCCCGCCACGCAGTTGTTGGGAAACTGTATCCGCCGCCAATACCTAGACAAACCTCACCGCATGAACCTGGACACCCCTGCTGTGACCTGAGGGAGGTGTGTTGGTTACTCAATAAATGGTTACCGGGGCGGCGGTACCCATACCCGCCTATCAAATTACAACTGAACTCTCTAATAATATTCAAACCATTTACTTTTATTAATAAAAAAATATATTTAACTTTTATTAATAAAAAAAAAGTAATCAGTTCACACGCGGTAGAAGTGAAACCTTCAGAAAACTAAAGTAGACAAGAGTGGGAAGGCTACGAAGTCTATCGTCTATCCTCTCGCAGGTTAAATCCTATAGATGGGTGTGTTTGTTCTCTTTTTAATGTCGCTTTTTCGTTTCATCGAGTTTCAAATCAGAATGCTGCTAAAGAAGATTTCTCTTTAAAAAAAATATCTACTATAATATTTTTAATATGTTTTGATGTTCATAACTCGTCCAACATCGACAGTTTATTTTTTAAGTATATATTTTTTATATTGTCCTGTTATTGAGAGCCCCCTTGTAATGTATGTCTATTAGATGAATAGAAAATAGATATTATATTTAAAATATTTACCAAATAGAACACTAAATCACGGCATTTGATTTAAGTCGCAAATATTTATAAAAATATAAGTTTGTAGGTCTAAAAATAAACAGTGTATAAATGACTTGACAAGCTTGTATGTAACTTTGCAGTTGCAGGATCGCCGTTGTTGGTGTGGAGCCAACATTGAATCTGAACACAGAGAACGCCCCATATGTACAGACAAATCATTTCAAAGAGGACATATTTGCATATTTTTGTATACACCGATAGTATTGAATATGTAAAAAAAAAGATTTTCGAACTAATTTGGAACACTTGTCCACAATCCCATCTTACCCCACAAATGCCATATTTTGGGAGGCAAGTATGGGTACCGCCGCTCCGGGGGCCATTTACTGGATAACCAACACCTCCGCCATAGGTCACCTCAAGTGGTTTGGATTAGCAGGGGTGCCCGGGTTCATGGGGAGAGGTTTGTCAAGGTCTTGGCGGCCGATATGTCTGCCCACTTGCTGTGTGGTGGGCCGGATCGAGAGAGACAGGTTGAGGAGGTATTTTGACCTCTCCAGCCAGAATCCCTCTGCCCATCGACTTGCACCGCAAATCGAAGGGTTGGATTTATTCGATTTTTACTCCGGACTACTGACCCCCAGATTCCTACCCACCCCTCATACCTACTTCCTTCCCAGAACTTCCTCCTTTTCCTTTACTTAAAAAGACCCTCCACACGGTATCCTCTAAGATGACACAAGCCCTGAGGGTCTTTGCATTATTTTTCAAAATATAATCAAAAAATGCCATAATGTAAAAAAATAAGTGTGCAGTTCACACGCGGTAGAAGTGAAACCTTTAGGAAACTAAAGTAGACAAGAGTCGGGAGACTAAGAAGTACCGCACCAAGAAGAGACCATTCTCATTATCTCTATTTATCGTTTCATCGAGTTACAAATCACAACGGTGCTAAAGAAGTTTAAAAAAATTGCTCCGTCCAAAAAATACATGTTCAGTGTTAATAGTCTACGCTGGTTTAAAAAATAGAAATGTAACAAATTAACAACAGAAAATAATATATACATGTAAACAGTAATATTTAAATAATAGAAAATGAATGGTTATAAGTTTAGGTTTCTCATAACCCGCCTCACTAGGTTAGCCTGTGTTGATGCAGTCGTTTTGCGAGTGGGGTAACCGGTAAGGGCCCTTTCATTGCTTTTATTTATTTATTTACATAATATAAGGTATAGCAACAACATGAAAAATACTGCTCTAGTGAGCTTGTAAAACAATAAGAAATAGTTTAGAAAGAGATGAAGTTGTGCGGATAATAAATCAAAAATAAATAATTCGTTTTATAAATGTTAAAATATTGCAACAATGAAAAAATACGTATATAATTATATGAGAATAACTTAACATAAGGAGGCACGTTGAAAATGGTAGGTAAATATTTCAAGTTGAGAAACTACAGGAAACAAACCTTATTTCCAATGAAACAATAAAATTAAGAAAATCTGTGAACAACAGTAAGATAACAACAATAGGAATAGCCACTTTTGTAAGATATCCATTATAAGTTGGTAACAATGATGAAAAGAAAAAAGTTTTTGTTAAATAATTAAATAATATCACAGGTTGTGACGGTTTATAAAATTACCATTAATCATACATTTAATTACTAAGATGCAAATACGATGTAGTTTATTAAATTTACCAAAGAACTATGGGAGTAATTGAATTATGGATAAATGATTTCATTATTTCATGTTTATATAGTATCAGCGACACATTCCATACCTCTATTTGCGAATACATATTCCCTACGTTTTCTGTGTAGTGGCATATTGAAATGGGCCATGGTCGTAATATTACCACAATAAAACGGTAGTACTTATAACTTTTGTTTCTGGCAGGCACATTAAAATTTATGAGGGCCAAGAATTCAGGGCTGTTAATTGTATTATGCAGGATTTGATATAAAAATACTACATCGAAAACAATTCTTCTGTCACTCAAATTTAATAGTTTAGATAATCGCAGTAGATACGAGTAGTTTAATTGTTTTTTTCGGTATTTTTAGTTTATAATTTAAAAACCCTAGGATTTTTTTTGTACTATTTCTATTTTGAGAATGAACGTTATAGCGAGTACGATACAGTTGAATTATATTCTATAGATTAATAACTATAGATTTTTTCATTATTATTGGTGCATGATGTGAACATTAGTTATTGGGTTTATAACCTAATTATTGTAATTTGTGGTTTTCTAATGCATGTAATGTTATAAACCTGTAAATGTTCCCAATAAAGAAAATAAAAAAAATAAAATATTCAACCTGTATAAAGTGATGTGTTCAGAAGTTTTAATATTGGTAAAATCTTTAGCCACTCTTAGTACAAAACCTAACATTTTTAAACTCTTCTTTGATATATTTTCGATGTGTGGTATGAAGCTAAGTTTAGTGTCGAAAGTAACTAAGTTTTTGACCCAATTTCTTACGTTGTCTTTGAAATTGTTTTGTGAATCACCTTTTTTTGTTCTCTCTGGAAAAATGTTATAAAGTCGTGTCCCGAGGTATTTAAAATTTCGTTGACCAAAAGTATGACTCGTTACAGGAATTCGCAATAAGTCTATGTTATAGTTTCGAGGACAGTGAGTATTTGATCTTTTTTCATAGTATTTATGCTGCAGTTTATTTATTGTCTACCTTTAAGTCTTTAATATTGTCTTATAAATTAAAAACAAGAATATTTTCGCCAACTACTAGTGCCTAGTGCTGATAGAAATATACCAATTATATTTAGGATTGCGATTTAGACATATTTTCACTTTATGATGTAACGAATTTATTTTATGTATTTTTTAATAAATATTTTAAAACAGTTAATGCTTTATTGTTGTCTTAAGAACCTCACTAGGTATTTCCCCTGTTCTGAGGTCTAAGTGTTACAATAGTATTATTTTACATTATTCTTCTGTTGGATCCTCTAATAAATATAAAAAATAAACAAAGTGCCGAACGTAGTGTATTGCTTCTTTTAATTGTGTAGTGGTAGGGTTTGTGTATTTGTTATTCTTTATTTTCCAGTTTATTTTTTAATTAAATCTTTTCCTATTGACTAGATTCAGTTATACATATTATATAAATACACATAACAGTACTCACTAATCACCATACCAACGAGTGTCTCTTTAAAATGATTTACCTGCACCGATGCGGCATATCGTGCTACCTTGGGTCTGGTATTATCATCTTGGCACGAATTTAAGTCGTTACAGTTGAACATCCTCAGTATGGAATCTTTCGTGCTAAGCCTACTCTTTAAAATTGTGTTTGCAAAAGCTGTTACTAATCCCTACCGTAAACTATTATATGACTGATAATTAAAAATAATTCCTCAATATAAAAAAAAAAAAAACATAATTTACTTTAATTTCTCACCTCTAGAGAGTCTCAAGAGGAAGCCACACGACAAATATGTATGTATTCTTATCTTTTTTAACGTCCGTTAAAAAAGCGTTCAAATAGAACAACTGCATTTCCAATTATACATTCATACGTCAGCGCTTTTAAAACGCGACGCTTTTTTATCGAGCAGTGTTGCATTTTGAGCGCTGGGCGTTGGGCGTTAAAGGGAATAGATCATATGAAACTTCGTATTATTATTCACACGAGCGGTAAAACAACGCCTGTGCATCAATCTTTATCCGTTAATCCTGTACTTCCATCTAAAGTAATTAGGATTCTAGAGAATCGTCGATATCGCCCCGCTAATTCAACTGCACCAAGTTCTAGGCCACACTGCGCACAAAGCTTTATCTTTAGCTTTATCTTTTTTATCACTTTCAACCCAAATATTTGCCCATGTCCATCCAACACTGAGGAATCAAGTTCAATAAGTGTTCAGAGCCCATTGACTTGTATAAGTTCACCAGAAGAATTTTACTTATCTCTAGTTGATTGTTAAATTTAATACTAAAATTCTTAATAAATATAAATTATTTTGTAATTATTGTTTTTAAATAAAACATGTAAATAAAACGTTTACCTGTACAACGTCGTTATACAGGTGGTGTCGCCAAACGCATGGTATCTTGAAGTGTTATTCGAGGCCCCACTATCGTCAACAGTTCGTCAAATGTTGTAATAGACATTCAAAAATAACTAAAAAATTTATCGGGGTATTGCTTTAATTCGTACAGTGTCACAAACTGGCGTTTCTTTTAAGTATCTCAGTTCATTCAGAGGATGAATCCAGAATGCCTTTTCTTTTCTTTTTCGTCTTCTAGCAACACAAATCGCTATTGCTATTAATTTTGCAGAAACCATTTCTACGTCTTACTGAAGCGAGAAACGAAACTAGAGTGATTTTTAAGCGTTCGTATGAACAATCATATCGAGAACGTTATAAAAGCGCCAACGCCGAGTTTTAACGCAGCGTTTTTAAAGTCTCGTGCGAATTACGCCTTAGTAGACATAAAAATCGCACGGCAAACTGAGTTTAAGAGCTCGTTCACATGGAGCATATAAATATAAAAGATCATAGCACGCCACATATCGCTCTCCATACAATCCCTTCAGACCGTTCACACCTGAGCGCTTTATGCGCACATCAACCATAGACAATGTACATCTTACGCCGTAACCGCTCCTGAGGCGATATGCCAACAGTTAAGCGCCCCCCACTCCGACGAAAACAGGAGAGGGGGTCATTTTAATTACGGAGCTGCCAAGACCGGTGGGTGACAGATGTCAAGTTCATAGATTCAGTACAAAAAATGCGCACTCCGTGGCCGCTCGCTAATTCAACTGACCCCCTCTCCTAACATAGGAAGAAATATTTTATCTGCGCCGTATGAACGGCACGAAACATACGCGCTCGCGGTTCAACAGATACCTGCTAGCGGTTATATTAGATGTCTGAACACCCCTTTAAGATCACGCTTTCAAGCGCAAAAGTGCTTTTTATTTATGTTGAGAATAATTTTATGAGATAGAAAAAATGTGATGTAATAAATAAATATTTTTATGCTCGTTCATACAGTTCCACAAAAATACATTTTTTAAAGATTACTATCATGTTTTTATAAAGTAATTAACAATTTTATCTTTATGGAAACGATAGAAAAATCTTTAATTTTCCCAAAGCATTTTTAAAAATACAATTTAATGTAAACCGATATGTAGTAAAGATTAATCGAAAATATAATGGAGATACCATAGTACTTACCTCTGGACGCTGTCGGTTGGAACTCTTCCGCTGTAAGCTGTTTCCTCAATCTTAACCTCCGATCATTTCTCCTTTTAACATTTCTCACACGGATACACAAACGCAACGGGAGCCATTTTTAAAAGATACTACACTTATAACGAAAGTATGAAGTTTCAACAAAAATTGGAAATCAAAATAAATCTATGTAACAAAACTTCCAAGTGAATCGCTTTTAAAAATATAACATTTAATAAAAGTAGCCTCAATTAAGCTTTCATGAAAATACTACTTAAATATAACAAAAGCACTTCAGTAAATAAGTCTCAGCACAATCGTTTGTCACAAATTACTATGACCTCTGAGCATCATTAAAAAAGATACTGTATTATAAAAGTAAGGAGTCTCTCTTAAGCCTCATTAAAAGAGATACTACTTAATAATTTCAGGGTATTCATTAAAATTCTCATTTATAAAAATAACAGACATTTTGTTTCGAAGAGTTTTGTTTCACGTACTTTTGTTGTATTTATCTGCTAAATATTTCGACACATCCATGTCCTTCACTAGCAATCTTAAAAGTAACTGTTTAGGCGAGGATTGTGGGAAGTTTTTGAGTGAAACTTCTTTAGCCTCTACTCGGTTCTAATATAATAGGTAAATTCACGGCTATGCGAGAGCCTCCGATAGCGCAGCGGTATAAAGCGCCTGACGAAGCGAACGAAGGTTCGAATCCCACCAAATCCAAAAATAATAAACATTTTTATTTTTGTAAAATCAATATCCAATCTTCAAACCACTTTAAAATAAACAGTTTCACTTCTACCGCGTGTGAATTAAACACTCTGATTTTAGGGGGGGGGGGGGACTTATATATAATAATAAGTCATATCAATTAATCATGAATGAAGCACATGCGTTTTATTTTCCAAAGGTGTACGCACTGTCAGGTTTATTTTAGACAGAATCAGTATTCAGGATTGCGTAATAACAATTAGAATATGGAATTTTGCAGTTGTGCCACTTGAAAAACTGATCGACAGTCTGGATTTTCACGAATTTCGTAAAATTGTCAATATTTCGAGAACTACTTTTTACTAAAATCAAATTATTTTTGACGTTCTCCGTGGTTGAGGGGTAAGGCCCTTGACTGGTAATCCGAAGGTCCGCTCCGCTCCACTTCCTTCCATCTCCTTACCCTCTCCACTATCTTCAGCCTCCAAACATACCACAATGGCGGATCCCATAGTCTCACTGGCTACAGACGGGAACAGTAAGGACTCTTGTTCGGTATTAACATGAAAAGGTTATTTTGATGCTTCATGAGTAAACGTATGTATATGCCCTTCAAAGAATAATGTTGAATTTTGGGACAACCTAAACAATAAAAATAGGGTGTCTCCACAGAGCCCCCATCAAAAAGAGACGATTGAAATAGTGTCATAAAAAAAATGGAAGTAGGTCAGTCATCAGACCAAACCACAAAACGTAGGCACGAATTAGTGCTATACAATACAACAGACGGCTCGCGGGGCCCCTCGCTTCACTTTCACCTGACACATATTATGACTCAGTTGAGTCAGACTAACAAATACGTAATTTGTTTTGCAAGACCATCGGTAGGAGAGGATATACAATTATTATATTTATACGTAAGACTCTCGTTTCATGTTGCAAGTCGAATGTGCCTTGCGATATGTAGAATGCCTACTACGTAAAATGTACATACTTCCTAATTACGGCCGGTACATTATGCAGCATGAACGGTGGCTCGCTCTTCTGTCTTACCTAATAAAACAACTTGATATACGTGCAGAAAGCATAACGCATAGCCGAAATGTGAGAGAATTAAACAAATGACCCAATTAACCACATCACGCATAGTTTATGGTTTTCACTTACAAATATTTTAAAGAATTTCTTCATACACGGACATTTTTTATTACCTACCTCGTCAGCCAACAGCCTAATTATTACCTGCAATGTATGTTAATGCGAAATCACTATTTGATTTATATTACGAACGCCAAAACACCTCAGCCGTAGGTCACCCCAAGTGTTTAGTTATGTTTGATGGCTTAGCAGGGGAGCCCGGAATACCAGATCTAGATAAACCTCATGGAGAGTTCTTTTTAAGTATCGCGAGATTTTGCTGCCCCCCCCCTTTTGAGCTCACGCAATTAATGTATGCCCCTTAAGTACCCATCGACTCATGATGAAGAGAAATTTGTTCTCGAATCAATAAGAAAATGTAATAGGTGTATTCCTATTTATTTATTTATTTATTTATTGTTTCTTTACACTGTAGGTAAAAATGTTTACAATACAATTTGTTACCTCACTAGGACAAGCCTGTGTTGAGGTTAACAATAATTATACAAGTTAACAAAATAACACACAATTATACATTATTAATAAAATATTTTAAAAACTTGACTCACATGTAAATATTATTCTTTTCTTATTATAATAATTTTTTTTTACGCACCAGATTTAAATGTCCGGGTTAAATTTTCCCCAAAAAAAAAAAAAAAAAAAAAAAAAAAAAAAGAAGGAAAAACTAAACCCTTTCATACACTTCCCCAAATGATCATCTAGTGAATCCACGTTATGCAATTGCACTATATAAGTATTATAAATACAAAACAATACAAGAACAACATGTCAACCTACTAGAGACCAAATGGGAATATAATTCACCGACTCCAGATATTTTCATATCAGAGGGTTCGGCTCTGTGGCATTTCTATTTGAACCTATAAATCCTACTGATCCCTCAATATAAGTATTTAAAAAATCTTTTGTAATCCTACATGTATTTAAAATTACTGCTTTTTGCATTTTTATATACATATTCTTTGACAAATCTAATATGCTTAAATTTTGAATCAGATTCCTAGGTATTATGCCAGTGGCCGAAATAACAAATGGTAATATTTTTATAGTCCGAGAATGCCAAATTCTTTTAATCTCATTTCCTAAATCTGTGTATTTTCTAATTTTTTTTCTAACTTGACATTTTTATTTCTTCGTTTTTAATATTATCTAATTTGGGAGGCGGGTATGGGTAGCGCCGCCATTACCTGCATACCTACCCCAAGTAGTTCTCTATGTTTGGAGAATTCACGGGGTGATGTTTGTCTAGATCAGCGGTTCTCAACCTTTTTCTGACCCGGGACCACTTGTACGTTTATTTTTTCGACAGGGACCGCAAGCAGTGGCATAGCGAAGGAGGGGGCAGCGCCTCGGGTGCCACCCGATAGAGTTTCACCTTCCAAGAGCACTATTCTATAGCCACCCCCCCTCCCCAGGACGGACCAATTTTTTATGAAGTCGAAATTTGTGCTTGTCAACTTTATTGGGAGGGGGTGACAAGTTGGCTAGCCGTGGCCTACGCCACTGGCAGTGGCTTGTGGTCAGTGACGTACGCTAGCATGGGTGGCACCCGGGAAGGACAGCACAACGGAAGGGGCGTAATGGGATAGGGTGGGACGGGATTTAGCAGAATATTTACCACAACGGAGGGGGTAGAACATAGTAGGATGTGGTGGGGCGAAACGGAATACCGTAATGGTCACTGACCACAAAGTACAATAATGATAAACATAATATTGTTCCGATTTTTTTATTCAGACTTCTCGACTAGGGACCGCCCGCGCGCTGGCTCGCTTATTGACTCGTGGACCATCTTCTAGCCTCTCGCGGGCCACTGGTTGGGAAACCCTGGTCTAGATCTTGGGGGCGGATGAATTTGCTCACCTACTGCGTGACGGGCCGGAGAGAGACTTTTTGACCTTTCCAGCTGGACTCTCTCGACCCATTGCACAGAAATTTCTCGAGACAGTCTTTGAAAACAAACATTATAATAATATTTTATAATGATGAATTAATAGAAATGTAGGTATATAACGTATCTAATGCACTGCAGTGGTGTACACAAAGTAAGACCTTGAACCCATCAGGCTAATTTGTTCTTGTGCTAATTTGCTAATTTAATTTTTCGCAACAACTCATAGTGGTATCTTGTGTCTCCCTTACTATCATGCTTAGAAATATGATCTACACTTGGTTAGAAAGAGAAAATACCACGCTTTACATTCAGATAAGTTAACAAGAAAATAATTAAAAATTACACTTTTACGAAACCAAAGATTCCGACCGCAGTTTGTAAAAAAAATATGAAACCTTGGGAAATTTTTATTGATCATTTTTACATGAAAAGGAAAGAATTTCTGAAATTTTGGAAATTACATGAAATGGCAAAAAAGTGAGTTGAATTTAAGTTTATAATACATTTGCCTAATTAAACATGTGTGTGGGTTTTTTTTCATTATCACCTTTGTTAGACAAAACGAAAGGTTTTTTTTGTTGTTGTTTGTTTTTGGGGTGTTATACCGTGTTACGCTACCTCCTCCTTTAGCCAACGTTTCGGACAGCGTTACAGTGTCCTTCATCAGGGCAGATGTGTCACATCTGCCATGGCATCTGCCATCTGCCATGGCATCTGCCATCTGCCATCTGGCACATCTGCCCTGATGATGGACACTCTAACGCTGTCCGAAACGTTGGCTAATCGAGGAGGTAGCGTAACACGGCATAACACCCCAAAAACAAACAACAAAAATACTTTTGGCCGTGAAAATTTAAAATCATATCAAACGAAAGGTTAACCATTTTTAAAACTTTCTTATGTTTGCATTAAAAACATATGTATATGTTTAAAAAATCACATGTTTATTTAGAATTATAAAATTTGAAAGCGTATTTAATCTCTTAACAACAGCAGTTTTTAGTTTTCGGATGCGTTCAGAAATATTCCATTTATTTGGAGTTTATTGCAAAGCGGAAATATTTTAACCTTCTGACAAATATTTTTAAAAGTCTGAGGGGTTAATTAAATAATTGATGGAAATGGAACAATCTACCATTAGAAGAACTGTATTCCGATTGTTTTTTTTTAATATATTTACCTTCTAATTGTAACTGTATAGATTAACGATTATTTTCCACAAGGTTAAAAGTGGAAATATTTAACGAAAGCTTTTATGCACAAGTATCCAAAATATTTACAGTGGTAACGTTCCCAACTTCACAATTAACTTTGAACATCTGTTGATTTACCTCAGAAACCAAATATTAGATTCGAAATTGTATAAAAAATGTGTTACCCATGAGTCCTCCACAATATTTTGCAAATATACGCCATTTTTAGGTTAATTGTCCCGATGGTTTTCAAAAATAACCTCTAAGAAATAACCTTGCAAGTATAATTTAAAAAACTGCATTAACTGCATAAAATAACATTTTCCAAACGTAAAACTATTGCATAAAAGACATAATATTTAAGATGAACTATTCAAATTCTGTTTCATAATAATTTCATATTTACATATGTGTACATTTGTATGAAGGCCTCTGTGTTCAAGGGCTAAGGCTCTTTCTTGACTAACAATCTGGAGGTCACGGGTTGAAGTAAATTTTATTTAAATAATTTGTGTTGCTTTACAACATTAATAATTTAAAATGTATAGCATATTTGCGGCACGTTGCTGGCCGGAAGGTACTCTCAGTATCGCCCTGGTGAAAGACCACAACCCAGATTTGAAAAAATTGCTTAAAATGGGTGTAACCGTGTTTTGTAATCACTGATCAGTTTCGAATAGCCAGGTATATCTTCACCTTCATTCTTCCCATCTCTTACTCTTCCCCCACCTTTAGTCTCGATAGTACCCTAAATGGGATACCATATTCTGGTTGAGCGCAGCTGGAGGTAACGTATTGAAACTAAAGAAAAATATGTGTGCAGTTCCACGCGGTAGAAGTGAAACTAAACTTCGAGGGAATGAGACGAATGCAGAGTATCAGGAGTTGGATAATTATACGGTTTATATATTATAATATTGTTACCAAGTTGAAAAATGTTATTATAAAATGCTATCTTATTCTCGCGCAGGCTAAATCCTGTAAATGAAAGTGTTGGTCATCGAGTTTCAAATCGCAATGGCGCTAAAGAAGTTTTCACTTCAAAATGTATGTATATATTTAACAATACTTTAGAACTGTTGAAAAACTTTACTTAAAATGAGCACAATTCGATTCGGTAGCTACGAATATCTTCCTAAGAATTATCGCCTTGAAAATGTTTTACGCAATGGAACAATCCAATTACGATTGGTTAAAAATATCTTCCCGATCTAAAAACGCACTTGAAAAGAAAACAAGTTTAAAAATTTTAGCAGCCAACATATTTTTAGAATGTGAATGGACAGAATGAATAATGTTTAATTCCGGACACTCGCTCTTGAGAAAACACATGGCTATTTTCACGACAATTTTCTGGTTCTGAAAAATTGTGCAATGTTTAATGAAATTTTTTTAAAAGTGTATTAGGAAATATCTCAGCCGTTGAAAAGTGGAAGTGCCAGGGATAACTATATATAATAAATTAAAGACTTAGGTTTCTGTTGAATACATAAAAAATGGTTTTATTCTTTCACTATGTAACAAATGCCAAAAATATAGTTATGATCATAAATACATTTAAACGTTGCATCTTCGATATTTCAGAATATGCGTGGATTAGTTGAAGGTACATAGAGTACCTTTAATGAAAACAAATGCAAATATTGTGTGGTTTAGTAAATTAACATGTAAAAATATGCCGAATAGTACAACATTAACCTACTTCTAAAAATATTATAAATATATAATACACATATAATACAAAGGACCCTAATTAGTATATATACAAAGAATTAATCTTCGTTGTACATTCTTAATATGTGTATCGACTCGGCCCATCTTGAAAGAAATAAAATATTAACAGAATTTAGATCAGAAAAAAGTACATACAGAAATGTGTTATAAAAGAATTGGAAGTAAAGTGGTGAGTATAAAAAAAAGGAGTGATTATTTGTCGTTGTTGGGTGGATTGAAGAAATCCCAATGGTGGTGATGCACGGTGCGCCCGTCTCCCACGCCGAGCATAATCAATCCGGCGATCATCACGAGGAATATGACGAGCGCCATCTGGACATCCTTTTTGTCCTCTCCGCCTCCAAAGTGAGACGAGATGTAGGACAAGATGTGCCGCACAGATCTGCTGACTGAGTTCTGACAAGCGCGGAAGAGCTGGATGGATAGTTCAGAAACTGATGGTTCACCGGTTGACCGCGACAGGGGTGCTCGTCTGTTGATGGGCCTATACTCTTCATCGGAACTGGAAAGCGCTGGTTCCCTTTTATGCTTTCGGCGACGATTGGGAGCTGATGGGAGATCAGGCTCCGACACTTCTTCCGGATGCCTTTCCGAGGGATTTCGCAATCGGTAAAAGGATCCTGGTGGGATGGAGTACTCGGGATAGTACGCCAGAGGATAGATCGATGACGCTAAAGGATGTATGTGCGGTAAAGGCGGTCTTTCTGGCGGTGGTTCAGCTAAAACGGGATCACTTGCGGCAGCTGCAGCTATTCTTTCTTGCACATCCATTTGCGATACATCTTCTTTATTGCAACGTTGATCAGAAAGTTGTTGGGCTACCTCCGTTTGCGTCTCTTGGTTTGTGTCCGGTCGAGGGTGTTCGCTAACTTGTTGATGATGCGCATCGACAGGTGCAGAGGTCGCAGAAGTTGAAGTCGATGCTTCAGGGGCTGCGGGTGCTGTTGAAGTAGCTGGAGGAATCATTTGGGAGAATCTTTGTAATATTTCCTCAATTACACCGGGGGCTAGCTCCAGCCCTCTTACAACTATGTGCCCAGATTTAGAATTCAAATCCGCCACCTGTAAGGATAGACCTTCAATTTCCGATACCAGTATTTTACCGGCTTGTAATTCTGCAACATTCAATCTCTCTACGTCCAAGTCTGATACCTGCAGGCGCCGTGTTCTTAAGACATCAATTTCCGCATTGTCATTTGGCAGAAGAGTTCGTGATTCAGTTTCTATCTGCATATTATCACCAGACAAACATAAAGGTTGCCGTATTGACATATGTTCCTCCCTCGAAGGTATCGTTTGAACGGTTGTGGGAGCTGTTTGTGTCCAATTCTTTGTGTACGGGGGTGAATCAACACTTGGATACATTCGGTTGAGAGGAATGAAGGTTGTAGTTTCTGGCTCAACCGGTGGTTCATCGACCGGTTGAACAGTTAATGAAGCTTCTGTTACTATTACATCCCTTTCATTTATTCTCGTTGGACTTGAAACTCTCCGTTCAATCAATATTGCCGTAGGTGACATTCTTCCCAAAGGAGTTCTAGGCCTATCAATTGGTGTTCTCGTTTTGCTTGCACGGGAGCTTGGTCGAGACGATTCTCTAAACTTTTGTATTCCTCTTGAAAATATTTCTACATCGATGGAATTTTCTTCTGGCTCTTCTCTTTCCTCTTTCAGGAAATCTGCTACAGTGTCGGGAATATAATCAAAATGGTCAATTAATGGCTCGTCCATACCAAGATCATAATCAAAATCATCTGGCAATGGATCTGTTTGTGTGGAAACTTCAATTTCTATAACTTCTTCTTGATCATAGGAACCTAAATTCTCTTTTTCATTTGATAAAATTGCCGTATCTGATTCAAATTTTTTTTTAGATACGTTATCAGAGTCTTTTAAGAAATCTGTTTCCTTTTCCTCCTCATGTGGCACCTTCTCGTCAAACCTCTCAGAAATGATTAAATTCTGAGAATCAATCGCATCTTGAGAATGTATTGTTTGTAGTATCTGATCGATAGCTGGGGAATTGATCATATCCTGAGAATGAAAAAATTCTTGCGGCTGATTTGCATCTTGAGATTGAATCATATCTTGATCATCATCTTTCTTATCAAAAGAATCTTCCTTGTCTCTCTTCTTTTTTGGTCCTCTAGGTGGTCTCGGCGGTGGAGGTAATGGCCGATCCTTCATTTTATTAATGACATCACCAGATTTTAGATCCTTTTGAGTTTCCTGATCTTCGTCTTCAATTTCAACGTATTGGGTCACATCTGTACTTGAATCATGGTGTCTAAAATCAACTTCCGAAGTTGTAAGGCTAGATGTAGACTTCTTCCTTGGGGGTCTAGAAGGGCCCAGAGTACTGTAATTCCTCGAGGGTCTTCTTGGAGGAGGCGATTCTTTTAATGCTCTTGGAACGGTGAAGTACTGTCGTTCACCGCTTAAGCTTTTAGCCGATCTTTGGCGTCGCATTGGAGCCGGAGGTCTTGGTGGAGCATCTATTTTCTTATTCTGGGAATTTTTGTCTACTACTGCATACCCAGGACCGTCGTCAATATCATCCATGAAATCCAAGTCCACGGGGGCAAGCTGGGTGTGTGAGTCGAGTATAATAGATTCCGCTCCACGAGAAGTTCTGTCGTCATCGCAAATAGATGTCCCTCGTGAACCTCCTCTCGAGCGCGACCGGTTTCTTCGGGGAAGTGCTGGAGGTTCTTCGTTATCTGTACTATATGGAATTATGTGTTCTGTCCGATGGACGATAATCTGGAAATGAAAACAATAGGTTATTAGTTTTTTAGGTAAATTGTAAATCGTACAATAACATATCAATTTATTTGGCTCAAATTTGCTTACTTATCCAACGCTTTATTAAGAGAAAACTCTCTTTGTGAATTAATGAAATAATAATGCATTAATGAAAAAAAACCACTTATAACTAAACGATATTCCGTAAATACCGATCGTCTAGTTGATTAGTCAGACGTCTCCAAAAAATGTAAATTTGAGTTACGTATGCAAACGTAAGTAAACGTATGCAAACGTATATGTAAACGTGTACTCTCTATCTGGTACAATACTCAGTTTACTCGTAAACACCACCAAATCAATTAATACAGAAAAAACTTGTAGTGAATTACAGAAAGTGTTGATGTTTTCTGGGTCACTAATAGGATATTTAAAAATGTCATTCTGATATGTTAGGTAGTTATGTTACCGACTTGTCAGGTAGTTTAAATTTAGATCTATCAGGTGTGAAAATTCAGGCCTGTCGGGGAAATTAAACTTAGTCTATCGGAAAAGAATATCTTTGGTTTGGGTCCCAGTTCAGTGTTATTTTGTACCATATTTAGTATACAAAACACTGACACGTTTAAATATTATTTAATTTATGTTGAGCATTCGAAAATTGCTTTACTCATTATCTCAAAACTTGGTATTTGCAGATGTCTGACTAATCAACTGGACGATGAATATGTTTATTTTATAAATATTTTGTTTACCTCTTTAGAATTATCTTTCTCTTCGGTTGAAATAGGCTCATTCCAATCATCTCGATCAAACATTTCAGTATCAATTGATCCGTTTTCTGAATAATTGAAATCTTTTGTACTACGTTTCCTTCTTTTAGGAATCATGGGAACGTCTCTTGTTTGTTCCATTTCATTTTCATATTCATTTAAGTTCTCCAGCATTTCTGGTTCCTTGAAGGAACTCGTGAATACGTGCTTTCGAATATTTTCAGCATCAAATGATTTGGCAATGGGGTCGATGAAAATTTCAGGAGTCGGAATTTCCTCAAGATTAACATTTTGCAATTGAACTATGTTCTCCACGTGAGTAGCGTCATAAGAAGTTTTTTCCGATTCTTGTGCTAAAGCTTTTAGTTTCTTGGCTCTCGAAGGCCTCACTGGCGGAAAGGTATAATAACCGTCGTCATTTTCAGCCATTGTCTCATTGGTATTCAAATCCGCATCATAGCCAAGATGTTCATCATTATCGTCATCATCTTTGTATTTATAGAACCCAATGTTTTCGCTGCTGTCCAAGTTATGATCATCGATATATTCATCTCTGTTGTATCTGTTTCCACTATCCATTTGGCTCAAAGCGTTGACCGGAGATCTAAATGCATCTCTTATTTCATCACTCAAGTACTTTCCAACTTCAATGTTATCCTGGGATATTCCTTTTTGACGCAAAAAGAACTCATCGTTGTCAATTTCTTCTAAAACTCCTCTTCGGTGCTGACCAGTAGATGCAGCAGACGATTCGTCATCTTCCGTTACTCTTGATTCGTCATACGCACCGTTTTCTTCGTTTCCAGGTAGTATGTGTGGTAGGGAACTGCCGTGTTCCATCTTTTGAACTGTGGTTCTCTCAAGTTTGTTCCATAACTCTTGATTATCGATGACAGCTCTAGTAGTTTTATGGCTAACCTTAGCGTGGTGTGTTGTGTCTTCATCTTCTTTATTTTCTTCCTGCATTTGTCTGTAGTCTTTGTCAACTTGAGCTAATTTTGTTTCAAAATCAGGTTCATAAGAATAATCCAGTGGGACTCCATATTGCCTCGGTTCGTCGTCGGTTTTAGAACTTGCGTGATCCCACTGAGAGGCCACTACTTGCTGACGATCTCTGGTCATCCTCGGGACAGTGGCAAATCCTGGTGGCGGGGTTCCTGGGCGCTCCTTTCCATCGCGTTTTTCTTTTTTATTTTTTCCGAATAATCTAGGATATGTTCGGAAATCGAAATTAATAATAGGCTTCTTATTAGAACCCGAAGTAGACTCTGTAGAGATTTCAACGTCGTCGTTTGTTTTTGTTTTTCGATTGCTGTCTTTATTTCGGCTAAACGTTGAAAAATTCAGTTTCGGCCTGTCAGGTAGTTTAAATTTGGATCTATCAGGCATTGAAAATTTAGGTCTGTCGGGGAAATTGAACTTTGGTCTGTCCGGCAAATTTATCTTTGGCCTGTCAGGCAGACGAAATTTGGACTTTTCTGGAAAGTTAATTTTTGGTCGATCGGGAAAATTGAATTTTGGCCTTTCTGGCAAGTTGAATTTTGGACGCTCAGGCATGTTGAATTTGGGTCTTTCGGGCATGTTAAACTTTGGGCGTTCAGGCATGTGAAACTGTGGTTTCTTAATGGTTTTCAGTTTGGTTTTTAGTTTTCCGGCTTGGGTGCTTATTTTCCCTGTTTGGTTCTTTATTTTCTGTTTTAGTTTGGATGTTTCTAAGGCTACAGTGGACTTTTTCCTGTTTTCTCTCTTGAGTGGCAAGTCTTCTAGGGCAGATGAGTCTACCTGACTTGTGCTGATCTCACAATCCGTCCTGGATTCAGTGGTCGTGGGAGTGTTGACGAAGAACCTGTCTTCTATTTCTTTCTGAAGAAGCATGGCGTCGTGCTCCATGTCAGGTTCTCCGTCCGTGGCACTGGCGCTGAAAGCCTCATTGTCCTCCTCGGCCCTCAGGAACTGTCTCTCCTGGGAGGTGGTGCTGGAGGCGTCATCTGCCTCTCCCGCCCAGCCCCTGTCTCCAACACTGCCCCCCGCCACCTCCCCCACTCCCTCGCCCCTGGCTGCTCCCACATCGCTTTCTGTAGGTTTGCCGATAGGTTCGTACTCATGATCACTGAAATAAATCGAAGAAATTGATTACCTTTTAACATCCAGTATATAGTGACAAATTATGTAATAAAAAAAACAGCCATCCTTTTCGTATTCTGGATAAAAAAAGTGGAATGGACAGTGGACCACAAATCCAAGCAGATATTAAAGCACAAAAATTAAAATGATCGCAAATAATTTAATTTCTAGGTGTAATCTAAGATTCTTTTTTACTTTAAGTTTCTAATTTTAATCTTAAGAAATATATGTTATGTTTGTGTAGAGATAATAAAAAAGTAGTAGTAGAGCTAGAAAATACCGATTAATCACCGCACTATAATAAAACATCGCTAAGTACGCGGAATGCGCTTGCTAATAAACACACTAACAAACAAACAAGATTAGTATCCATAACATTAAATATGTGCAATTTAAAGTACTGGCTCGTGGAATTAATAAGTGTTTTCGATAATTAACCAGCAAAGTTAAATATTTAAACTGCGAATACACTCGTATATAATTACTTCATTTAAATTTCACGGAAATAATTTTCAACATAGCGGTTTAAAGTGAAATAACTTTTTAGTTTACAAAAATTAACAATTTTCAGTAATTCATATCAATATAAAATAGAAATAATTAGATTGTTAAGTAAGATTTTGAGTTTTTTCAGGGTTCCTTATGAAAACATATATTAAAATTTCAACACGCTTTTAAAGATTACACAAATAGACAGCAATCATGAAATACCTAATATTTTTCAAACAGAAAAAAAGATGAAAAAGATTTTCGTACCGAATGAAAATAGCTGAACATTTTCTCAACAACAGGTCAGTTATATTGGGAGAGTTAACCTTGTCTCTTTAACCATTCCAATTTACTGTAGCCTTGCCAAGACAATTAATAGAAAAGAAGTATTTACGGCAGGACCTTTGAACACGTTCGTGAATTCTCGCATTCACGTCGATGGGTTTTATACGCAGCATTGATTTGATTTGAACAACACAGATATAGAAAGATGATTAGAACATGGCGGGCTGGTTTGTTAGTGCGAGTAGGAACAAGTGTCGGCAGAGAACAGTCCAGGTTATGTAAGGCGGGACGCTTTTAGCGCGAGCTCGACGGCCACCGGCCACTGGCCACCGGCCGCCGCTCTCCACTTGCGTCCCTGTTCTATTCCTGCACGGGGAATACATAAACTCAAACGTTCGTCGCTAAAACATTATTTGTTTCTTGCAATTACATACCACTCTTATTTCGAAATCACGCTAAAATGTTTCAAATCGCAAATACACAGCAGAGACAGCAATGATTCAAAAAAAATTTGGACGTTCTATATTTTGGTAATGCTTGACCAACGTATAGCACACCCACGCAACGCTGCAAATAAAAAGAATCGCCGGTTAGAGGGTTAATTACTGACCTTTGTAAGCGAATCGCGTCGCTAACCCTCGAGGGGGGTCTCGAACCGACGTTAGGGCGCTCGGGCAGGTAGGAGTCGCTCTGGAAGAACTGACAGCCGCAGCGCACCTCGCGGGAGGCGCGCACGGGCACGCTGCCCTCGCGCGAGGGGTAGAGCGGCCCGCGGGCAGGGGCCCCGCCCTCGGAGGTCCAGCGCCGCAGGGTGCTCATGGCTCACCCCAGCGCCACTGTCGCTCACCACGCGCACCGCCACAAGTGCCGTGACACTATCCCCCCCCGCGATATGTCGCCACGGTTCTAATTCGGGCTACGAAGGCAGCGATATTATTGGGATCTTTCAAGCGCTGGATAGTGTTTCGCTCCACTGCCGCGGCGCTTTGCAATATTCTAACATAAATAAAACAAGCAAATCGCAACCATTAACGCATTTCATGAGAACACTTACTTTGAGATATACATAAATCCTTTATTGCATGTGTGTTTATGATACTGACGTGGTTAAATACAGATATAATAAACATTAAACATAATATTATGACTTGTGCTAACTAACCTCATTTTAGACCATACATTTTCCTTTCCGTCATCTGGAGGGTTCTCCTCCAAAGGGTTAGGATCGCTTATCGATTCGGACATTTCGAAATGAACTCGTCTATCCAGAGCGCTGACATTTTCGGGCATATTTTCATCCAATTTTAAATGTTGATCATCTGGTATATCGTCCGTTACTTCGGTAATAGTTACATTTGGAGAACCACGAGGCTTTTCTTCATCGGATGCTTTTTCAATGTCTGATACCTCTTCTGCTTCCAAAACAATGGCTTCATTTGAAATGTCTCTCACTAATTTATCTGGAGTCATGCTTATGTCGTACATTGCTTTAATTTTCGTTATACTTTCCGATGTTGATTCTTCATCATCCATGGGATCATCAATTAAAAGGCTTGGATCGTTTGAATCCCCTGATTTAGTTTCTACATTTAGGTTTGACTTTGGTTCACTATCCATATTTACGTCTGTAGTTAGCGATGGTCCAGAATCCAAAGCTTCCTTTGATGCGGTTTCAGTATCCATTGGCATACATGATTGTGATTTAGCGTCCATGAAGGCTGGCGGCGGTTCAGTAACCAAAACATTATTTGTGATTGCTGGCATCACCGTATCCTGATTAACGATATCATTCAAATCACCGATTTCTTTTTCACTAAAGTTATCGTTAATCGGTTCATTTTTATCGATATCTTCATAAATATGTTCTTTTCTCCTTCTGCTCGAAGGAGATGAATCAAGGTCGTATATTTCAGGAGAATTTTCAGTCGCAACATCACCAGGTTGCATCACGAGAGATATTTTGACTTCAGTCGGGCTCGGGCTCTCAATATTTCCCTGTTCTGCAAGTTTTTGTCTTTCTCGCCTTTCGGTTCCAGGAGAACATTCCAGTGGTATGATTTCCTGTTCATCACTAGAAGGAAAGATTTTTTTCATATGACTCGCATCCTTTTTAGGCAAAATTTTCTCAGTTTTATGCAATGTTTTGTCAGCAATATTCTTGATTTTCTCAACAAATGGATGACAACATTTAGAGTTTCTGGGAGAGTCCTCTGCTGACACTTTTGGTTTAGGTGAATGCTTCCGTTTGAGTATTCCCTTTGGAGAGAGCGTGATCTTGGGTTCTTTGGGTGGCAGATCAGGCGTCGCTGAGCGAGAAGTCCCGGGCGGAGCGGGCTTCTCGAGCAGGTCCTCCTCGGAGTCCAGCGAAATCTCCTTGGAGAAGTTGGGCACGTGCGCCACGTCTTCCTCTCCCTCGCCGAGCTTGCGGCTGCTGCCGGGGGACGCGTCCAGCATGAGGATGCGGATGGACCCATCCTCCGCGGTGGAGCCGGGCGAGCGGCCGCCCGACCGCTCGCGGGACTGCTCCCGGGACATCGAGCGCACGGAGCGACAGGGCGTGCTGTCCCGGAGCACGGTCTCTGCCGTGATGTCCTCTCCCTGCAGCGGCTCCTTGTCCAGGTAGGTCCACGGGTAGCCTCCTTGCTGGCGGGCCCGCTTCACGTCCTCCCACTGGTAAGTTTTTAACGGTACCGGCGGCACTGTTGCTTCTTGTGGTTTCTCTGGTAAAGATGATTGCATTTTTATAATACCGAAAAATACTTTTTATTTTACGAATAAGTAAGTGATAAAGACCGCAACTTGAACTTAAATCGGTCAAACAATATACATTATGAAATTTAAATTCATTTTGAAGTTACGATTTCTATTTCGGAATACTAAAAACATATTTTTGTACGTAAATATTTACGCGAAAATCTAACTTAAATTAAATTTAGATTAACGATTCACAAATAAGTGTAAGAGCCGAACAAAATAGCACATTGAACGAAAACATGTAAGCACAGCGAGGGATAGGTCAACGGGAATGCATCTCTTTACCTTGTTATGATTGGACTGATCCTGGTCCATTACGTACCGTGGCTCACGAGATGTTGGACCATTTTTTGCGTTCACAAGTGGGCACAAATTGTCCAGAAGTATAAGAAATGCGAATAAAACGGTGGATCGGCCCCCCCAAACTGCGAGACCAGACCGGCAGTAGAGAGTTGCGCTGGCACTGAGCTAAATATAGCGCTGAGCATCAGTAGCTTATTTCGGGGCAGGCGCATCGTCACAGGAACCAATCTGTTTTGGAACTCGCTCTCACTAAACTTGAAGTTAGTATGTATTGTATACTTTTATTATACGTACGTATAGTTTGGACACAGTCAGTGGTTAGCTAGGCTGCATTAGCCGCGCGATCAACAATAACATTATTACTCGACTTACTTATGACAGCCTGTCGATTGCTTGTATTCATTCCAATAAATCGATCAAACAGCTTTTCTTGTTTTTATAGGTGTATGTTTATTGAAGTTACCTTTACGTTCGCCATATAGCTCATGGCCTTTCCTTAGGAATTACATAATATATTATCGGTGACAAAATGAAAATTATAGGTCTCCTCTTTGTGCGGTGCTTCGTAGCCTCCCCACTCTTGTCTACTTTAGTTTTCTGAAGGTTTTACTTGTACCGCGTGCGGACTGCACACATATATTTTTTTTTTTTTAGTATTTTTTTCAAACTTACTGCAGTGGGTTCCGAAATTATACTTGTTGCGAGTTTAAAAAAATCTGTTTTTAACGTTTCATTGAAGACTTTTTCATTTTATGCGTAAGCAACATTCACTTATCAAATAATTATGACTTACAATGAGCACGACGTGACATACTGTGGAACAATCTTTTTCTTTTATTTTAAATTCAATGAAATACGAACGAATTAAAATCTACCGTCACTTTTCTAAGAACACTAGAAATGTTTTTATGGAACGGTGTGAAAGCATTTATGACACTCAAACGTATTTATCTAAATAAATCTGTTAAAGAGTCACAATCATCGACCAGAAATTGCGCAGTCATTTTTAAAATACATATTTTTTTGTTCTTAGAAATAAACAAAGTTAAGCAGTACTTTTAATTGAAAAATAAATATACACTTATTTTCATCCGTAAGATTAGGAAAAAGTTAAAAATAAATGCTTTTACTTATTTCTTTATTGTGTGAAACATTTGCAGAGTGTTAACAATTATTATCGCTTTAGTGAAATTACATTGGGACGTGAATGGATATGAATACTCCAATTAAAGATGTTTACAGCATCAAGTGCGTAAATCAAGGTTTAGTTGTTACGATGTGGAGGATCCAATGGTGAAATACTGGAAATAATAAGCAAAATAAAATATAAAGTATAGTAAATCAAGGTTTAGTTGTTACGAGGTGGAGGAGCCAATGGTGAAATACTGGAAATAATAAGCAAAATAAAATATAAAGTATAGTAAATCAAGGTTTAGTTGTTACGATGTGGAGGATCCAATGGTGAAATACTGGAAATAATAAGCAAAATAAAATATAAAGTATAGTAAATCAAGGTTTAGTTGTTACGATGTGGAGGATCCAATGGTGAAATACTGGAAATAATAAGCAAAATAAAATATAAAGTATAGTAAATCAAGGTTTAGTTGTTACGAGGTGGAGGAGCCAATGGTGAAATACTGGAAATAATAAGCAAAATAAAATATAAAGTATAGTAAATCAAGGTTTAGTTGTTACGATGTGGAGGATCCAATGGTGAAATACTGGAAATAATAAGCAAAATAAAATATAAAGTATAGTAAATCAAGGTTTAGTTGTTACGATGTGGAGGATCCAATGGTGAAATACTGGAAATAATAAGCAAAATTAAATATAAAGTATAGTAAATCAAGGTTTAGTTGTTACGAGGTGGAGGAGCCAATGGTGAAATACTGGAAATAATAAGCAAAATAAAATATAAAGTATAGTAAATCAAGGTTTAGTTGTTACGATGTGGAGGATCCAATGGTGAAATACTGGAAATAATAAGCAAAATAAAATATAAAGTATAGTAAATCAAGGTTTAGTTGTTACGATGTGGAGGATCCAATGGTGAAATACTGGAAATAATAAGCAAAATAAAATATAAAGTATAGTAAATCAAGGTTTAGTTGTTACGAGGTGGAGGAGCCAATGGTGAAATACTGGAAATAATAAGCAAAATAAAATATAAAGTATAGTAAATCAAGGTTTAGTTGTTACGATGTGGAGGATCCAATGGTGAAATACTGGAAATAATAAGCAAAATAAAATATAAAGTATAGTAAATCAAGGTTTAGTTGTTACGAGGTGGAGGAGCCAATGGTGAAATACTGGAAATAATAAGCAAAATAAAATATAAAGTATAGTAAATCAAGGTTTAGTTGTTACGATGTGGAGGATCCAATGGTGAAATACTGGAAATAATAAGCAAAATAAAATATAAAGTATAGTAAATCAAGGTTTAGTTGTTACGAGGTGGAGGAGCCAATGGTGAAATACTGGAAATAATAAGCAAAATAAAATATAAAGTATAGTAAATCAAGGTTTAGTTGTTACGATGTGGAGGATCCAATGGTGAAATACTGGAAATAATAAGCAAAATAAAATATAAAGTATAGTAAATCAAGGTTTAGTTGTTACGAGGTGGAGGAGCCAATGGTGAAATACTGGAAATAATAAGCAAAATAAAATATAAAGTATAGTAAATCAAGGTTTAGTTGTTACGATGTGGAGGATCCAATGGTGAAATACTGGAAATAATAAGCAAAATAAAATATAAAGTATAGTAAATCAAGGTTTAGTTGTTACGAGGTGGAGGAGCCAATGGTGAAATACTGGAAATAATAAGCAAAATAAAATATACAGTATAGTAAATCAAGGTTTAGTTGTTATGATGTGGAGGATCCAATGGTGAAATACTGGAAATAATAAGCAAAATAAAATATAAAGTATAGTAAATCAAGGTTTAGTTGTTACGAGGTGGAGGAGCCAATGGTGAAATACTGGAAATAATAAGCAAAATAAAATATAAAGTATAGTAAATCAAGGTTTAGTTGTTACGAGGTGGAGGAGCCAATGGTGAAATACTGGAAATAATAAGCAAAATAAAATATAAAGTATAGTAAATCAAGGTTTAGTTGTTACGATGTGGAGGATCCAATGGTGAAATACTGGAAATAATAAGCAAAATAAAATATAAAGTATAGTAAATCAAGGTTTAGTTGTTACGAGGTGGAGGAGCCAATGGTGAAATACTGGAAATAATAAGCAAAATAAAATATAAAGTATAGTAAATCAAGGTTTAGTTGTTATGATGTGGAGGATCCAATGGTGAAATACTGGAAATAATAAGCAAAATAAAATATAAAGTATAGTAAATCAAGGTTTAGTTGTTACGAGGTGGAGGAGCCAATGGTGAAATACTGGAAATAATAAGCAAAATAAAATATAAAGTATAGTAAATCAAGGTTTAGTTGTTACGATGTGGAGGATCCAATGGTGAAATACTGGAAATAATAAGCAAAATAAAATATAAAGTATAGTAAATCAAGGTTTAGTTGTTACGAGGTGGAGGAGCCAATGGTGAAATACTGGAAATAATAAGCAAAATAAAATATAAAGTATAGTAAATCAAGGTTTAGTTGTTACGATGTGGAGGATCCAATGGTGAAATACTGGAAATAATAAGCAAAATAAAATATAAAGTATAGTAAATCAAGGTTTAGTTGTTACGAGGTGGAGGAGCCAATGGTGAAATACTGGAAATAATAAGCAAAATAAAATATAAAGTATAGTAAATCAAGGTTTAGTTGTTACGATGTGGAGGATCCAATGGTGAAATACTGGAAATAATAAGCAAAATAAAATATAAAGTATAGTAAATCAAGGTTTAGTTGTTACGAGGTGGAGGAGCCAATGGTGAAATACTGGAAATAATAAGCAAAATAAAATATAAAGTATAGTAAATCAAGGTTTAGTTGTTACGATGTGGAGGATCCAATGGTGAAATACTGGAAATAATAAGCAAAATAAAATATAAAGTATAGTAAATCAAGGTTTAGTTGTTACGAGGTGGAGGAGCCAATGGTGAAATACTGGAAATAATAAGCAAAATAAAATATAAAGTATAGTAAATCAAGGTTTAGTTGTTACGAGGTGGAGGAGCCAATGGTGAAATACTGGAAATAATAAGCAAAATAAAATATAAAGTATAGTAAATCAAGGTTTAGTTGTTACGATGTGGAGGATCCAATGGTGAAATACTGGAAATAATAAGCAAAATAAAATATAAAGTATAGTAAATCAAGGTTTAGTTGTTACGAGGTGGAGGAGCCAATGGTGAAATACTGGAAATAATAAGCAAAATAAAATATAAAGTATAGTAAATCAAGGTTTAGTTGTTACGATGTGGAGGATCCAATGGTGAAATACTGGAAATAATAAGCAAAATAAAATATAAAGTATATTAATTTGAGAAAGAGAAGGAAGCAATAGAGCAATAAAATATTTTTTTTTATTAGAACTCTCTTTTTATAACTTTTGAGGGTTATTCCCATCAATGTGATATATCATTAAAGAAGAAGATAACACTAATAATAATAACGAAAAAATGAAAGAGAACAAGACACAGAAAAATAAAAATTGATAACGGTCGCAACTGGGACTCGAATCCAGAAGCTCTCGTCTTACCAGGATAAACACCTTACCAATTCGGCCATTGCCAGATCTTATTTGACCGTCATATTTGCTTATCTCATATTTCAAATTTTAGAATTTTATCAACGACAATTTTCTTACTATTGTTCTATTTCTATCTCTTTTCGTTTAGATTATTGATGTTATATTCTTCGTGAGACTCGTGTTTTCCATAAAATTCGTCCAATTTGATCTACGACTTTAAAAAATAATAGATTTTTGAAACCTCAATAAATGTTTAAAACATTTTTTATTAAGTATTTACCCAGTAACTTGTTTTCTTTACTTTACTTTACTTACTTTACTTTGCATACCTACATCACTTTTATATAATTCAACGGCCTCCGTGAATGAGTGGTTACGATCTTCGTCCACGAATCCTGAGGTCGCGGGTTTAAATTCTGGCGCGCAGCATTTTATTTTATTAATTTCTGCATACTATACTAGCTGGTACCCGGTATGCTTTGCTATGACATTTAATAAAGAAATTGTTTCACCCTGCGTATCCTTTCCCATTCGTTCCATTCCCATTCCGCCTCCCCTTCCTCTCCCGCGTCACCTTCCCCCCTCGCGTTCCAATTCCACCTCCTACACCTTCCCCCTCCCCAATCCACTCCCCCCTTCCCGCGTAACTCGAAAATCCCTCCCCCCTTCCAAGTTCTCCTCCCTCCCTCTCGGATTCCCCTCCCCTTCCCCAATCTAAGAACCACGTGTAAGACCACCTTTCAGAATTGAAAAGTTGCTTGATATGGCTTTAGCCGTATTTGGTGACTAGATCTGATCCCCCCCTCCCTTTTTGGGGCTCAAGAATTCAAACGTAGATATGTTAGAATAAGGGTTTAGTACAATAAAACAAAATGTGAGCATATAATTATATTCTTTAGCACTTTATATAATAATACATTGAATGATTTCGATATATATGAATGAATCTTTGAATATATTTCATATTAAACATTATCTAACATTTGAATTTTATAACACAATAAATTAAATAAACAAAAACTTACGCATAAAGGAAGATAAGCAATTCACATTTTTATTAACCAAATAAATTGCGTGGGTTACAATAGATATCCAATTTTTTTTAATTGGGTGATCAAGCAACTTAAAAATAGTTGTATAAAAAGCATTTCACGTTATTTATTCAAAAAATTACAAAAAAGTATTATTAAAACTAATCATAAACATTTTTATATTAAGAAACACCGCCGCCCACCAAGCCCTACAAAAACATTATTTACGAAGTCCTGCGTGTAATTGTGTTTTTTTAAATACATCAATTGCGATGAATAATGTTTACAACCATAAAAATTTCAAATTAAAATATTTGTGGTGTAAGTATATTAATTCATATCTAACTAAAATATTTTAATGGTACGATTTTTGAAATTAAATTAACTGCTTACAGATGTAAACAGTTAATAATTGTGTTTAATCACTGTAGGTAGGTGTGGGTACCTTCCTAATGGTGATAATAACAAATATTGCATAAATAAATATTAAAATGATAAAAATCAGGTAAAACATTAAATTAAGTTAATCAAATTAGGTAGGTACTTCAAATGGTTCCGCGACTTTTCATCCCTCGACAAAATATCTACTAAGACCAAACCTAACAAAAAAATGGGTCAAAAGTATTACAGACATCCTGTAAAGACAATAGATTATTGTTTTCTGTATAATTTTTGCCCCATTTTACTATTTTTCAACAATAATTCACATGATGTCTGTTTTATTTTTGTCTCATTTTTTGTTAGTTTAGGTTAGGTTAGGTTAGGTTAAGTTTTAGTAGATATTTTGTTGGCGGATGTTTCGTCCGTAGGATATTTTGTCGCGGGATGATGAAAACGCGCATTGCCTCTTCAAATAGTACTAAAACTCAAAGATATTATTTTAAAAATAAATAAAGAAATCATGTAATGAAATACTCGTAGTAACTAATTTATGCTTTCAATTTTTTTAACAGTGAATATAAAACAGTGACACAATAGAACATGATAAAATAATAGGTAATATATAATTAAGTTGGATTAGATTAGGTTAGGTTCGTTTGTTTTTTTCTCCACTTTTCTTCAACGCTCTGTTTTGTTTCTGCTCTAAACCTTCTAAAAATGATCATTTGTATAAAGTGTCACGTGTAGTTTTGTGGTAAGAGAAGTATGTTGCTTGTCCCCGCAGGATTTAAATCTTAACCTACATAATTCGCCAAAGGGGTTTGTCCTCAAAGCGACAGCGATAGTAATTGTATTAATATCAAAGTTCCCAACTCACAAACAATAAAGAATAATAACGAATAAAGCACCGCCCACGACATCCGCCCCATTCTGCCATTCTCACTCCAAGGTTAGAAGTAGAAGTTTGTTGGCGAATAGTAGGTTTTAGGAATTGCAACTCTCACTCACGCTCAAGCACGAGCTCTTCAAAAAAGATTGAGTGAATGTTGCAAAAAAAACTGCATTGCCAACACCTGCACGCTGGATTTTAAGAATGGGATTCCCAGGCGAAGTTTTTCTATATAATGAATAACTTATTACTTTGTATAAAACCACTATATTTAAAACAATATCAACATGTTATCATCATAGTAACATATCCTGATGAAGACAACATTGTTGTCGAAACATGTTGATATTGTTTTAAATATAGTGGTTTTATACAAAGTAATAAGTTATTCATTATATGAAAATGATGCCACAAAATAAATTTGCGAAGTTTGAAGAAGAAGTTTTTCTAAATTAGCTTTGCAGGGTAGACTTTTTAATATGTTTTTCTTGTTAGTAATCATTATTTTTGGATGTCAACAGAGCCCAGGGCAATTTTATTATATAAATTATCTCGTATTGAAAAATCTCGTTTTTTGGCACAAACCCAAATAAAGCTAAAAATTATTACCAATAATATAAATGTTATTATGATGAATAGTTTTTAAAATAGAAATTGAATCTATGAAATGAAAGATATAAAAGCATAACGTTGTACCTATTAAAAGCAATGAGAACATTAAGACAACACGGTACTTGACCTAATTAATGTAAGTAATGTAATTTATTTTCCCAAATATATAATATTCATGGAGAGCCGAAGTTACGTTTCGAAGCAATTGATTTATATATTTATAAAACCCCCAAATTATTGTTTTTCAACAATCAGCATCAACTTTTCTAGGTTCAATTCACCCCTTTATTAATTTTGCGAATTATGACGACATACATCATATTCCATCGATCGCATTGAAAGGCGTTATTAATCTCTATATTTAAGGCATTATTTATTATTTTATTCACGAACTGCCATTTTCCCACACGCGCGCTGCAATACACCGGGAGGCTACCAGTCAAAAGAAAATCATCACGAGAATGGACAACTCTAACCCAAAACCTATCTTTCACGCCTTTAACTACATTTTACGGCTCTTCATTCCTAATGTTGTATTATAAGTTTTTACTACATTTTTACGTTTTCCTTCATTTAATTTCCATCCACAGAATCTCAGATAAATCGTTGTTTGTAGTCATTGACACAATATGTTTCGTGCTATCAGGTACTCGTAGCAGGCAAAGATTGAGTAAAAACATGATTATTTTTTTATTAGTGCGTCTGAAAAAAAGTCTTCTCAGAAAACGATCTTATTCTACTGCGAGTAGCACAAGTAATACGGTTCAGAGTTACCACTGCTACTGTCTCTGCTCGTGTCTTTCTGATTGATGTATGCTCTGCTCTGTTCTGTTCTGTGTAGTGAAACTTTAATATTTGTAACTATTTCCAAATAATTTGACATGAAAGCGAATGCTTACTAAATAAAACTTAATTGATATAAACAAATTCACGGAATTTAGCGAATGGAGTAACGTTGCAAAGCAGATATAATAACTTAATAACTAGCACTACGGAATCAATAGATGCACGGCTCGTGGATTCACCATCATCATGGTAAAATTTTATTTTAATACATTTATAAAGAAAGCAATCAGAAGAATATTTCTTCACAAACAATGTGAGTCTATGAATTAATTTGTGAATATTCAAATTAAATGTAATAATATAACAGCATTGAGTTACGTAAATAGAGTCTACATACATTCTTTGCAAATTCAGCGTAACATATTGTTCCCGTGAACGAACTCCACGATTGGAGTCGCCGCGGCCGGTGACGGTGGCCGCGCGCCCTTCGGGCGAATTTCAAGGCCCCGCATCCACGCTTAAAAAGAAGAAGATGGAGAGATATGTAATTTCGAACGAAATGAGGAGCGCGTTAATATTTAAAGCGATAAAATCGATGCGAAAATTGTGAAAACGTTTTATAAAACACGACTCGTTTAAAGTAGAGCAAAAATCTAGCGGAAGGTATCTTAAATATTATTCAAAGAAACATTTTGAACTGTAACTTGTAAAATAAATGAAACAAACGTGTTTATAATAATTTTTGGAGCATACTTTGCGATTTTTTTTAATCGAGGGAATTTTATATAATTTGCATTTCGGCATGGAACGCGTCTAGATATTGTCTTAAAAAATAACATATATTTTTTAAGAGCTCAAAAACAAGAAATGTTTAAGGGAGATATGTAACAAATTGGCGGCGCTTTATAAAGCCAATTTACACGAAAACTGACTATGGTAAAACGTTATTTACCGATGAAAGGTTATAGATCTTTGCTTTCCCCATCATTTCCAGTGCGAATGTACAATATCTCAGAGGGCATGTCGTCATTCTGAAGTAATCGAGAACCTTGCCCTTGTAACCAATTTAGGCCCGTGGTATCTCATAGCGGACAATTGACCGATGTTTGTGATCCATACTTTGAATGGCAATGTTAGCTCTATCTATATATCTCAATATACAACAATTTAATTATTATTACACAATGTGCTTTAAAAATGTTGCAAACCTACGAATTGATTACATAAATGTCTAATATTGTGTTATAATTGCCTAATAAAACATAACTACTGGGAAGTGGCATTGAATTGCAACAATATAAACACGAAGCTGAGCAGCGCATTTGTCTACCATAAGGCATAATGATCATTTTATATCAAATCACATTCCACGTTAACGTACATACATAACAAGATTTATATTCTTAATAACTGCATTAAAAGATTTCGCTTCCTCAACCCCGTACAATATAATATCATTAGTTGTTTCTACTGAAGTGAACATCGATAGAAAAAGTAATATACACAAAGGCATATTGTGAGCCTACAGATATCTGTGTGATTAGACATCAAATTACTTGTAAACAATTCGAACACCGTATAAAAAATATATAGAAATTAATTTTTCACAGTTATTGTAGGTTGCTTCAGTGCATGACTTTAAATAAATATCAGATGCTGGCGGTGACAGCTCAAGCTCCAGCTGTGCCGTCGGCAGTTGCTTTCCGTTTTATTACCCAAGTACTAACCATATCTAGTACTGTATATTGTCAGCACGGGTGTTTTATCATTTCCCTACCGATTACTGAGAGACTATGAATATGGCTCTCTCATTCTCATAGCAATACGATCATTCTTATAATAATAACTTGAATAATTATATTGCCGGACCCAGTACTGAACTGTATCCTGTAAGTGTGTATGTAAAATGTATACATTGTAGTCATATATAAATATATTATGAAAAATCCATTTATTTACTTGAGCGGTAGAAACACAAAAGCAACCCTAACATTATTACCTCTCCTTGTAGAATAATAAGTATATAATTGCATAATGAATTGAAGTAGGTATGTATTTTCGTGAATAATTCTAGAGAAATATTGATCTTATAACAAATAAATAGTACTCAATTTGAGTGAACTGGCTCACGATGTTTCAGCGCTTATAAACAGTTAATATTTAACATTAATTAATAAGATGTGTGTATATGAAAACATCATGTATTAATTACGAAAGTGGTGTGGTCATTCATTACGTAAGTAGGTACAATAAGAACATGAGCATGCATTCATTTTATATAAATAACTTTGTCTAGTGACGAATTTATTATTTAAAGATATTTAATTCAACAAGATCGAGTAAACGCTAATATAAAAATCACAGTAGTGTAAGACTCCCGGGGTTTACCCACTCCGAGAGTCTTTTTGAATTCCATCGAACTTTATACAACCGACTTCGGTTCAATATCTTATATATTGCCTCAAACTCTAAACAGATGGAATGTGTCTACTGTAATTGTTATCTAAAGTTCTATACACGACTGACTTGGTAATATAATTATATTTCTTACTCATTAGTAAAGTATGGAAATCTGAAACATTGGAATGCAAGGAAATGGAATGGGTGGTGAAATAGCAGAATATCACGTACTTTCAACAACATAAGCATCGACATATTATGTATTACATACGTAAACGTTATCGCCATCTTAACTTTACTTAATACTAAACTTAGTGACTAGTATCTTAAATATATATTGGAATACAAATCAACAGTAGGTAAAGAATGTCAATGTTTTATATACAATTCTTATAATTAGACCTCCCTAAACGGTAAAAGCAATTACCATTTAGGATGATACAATATGTTTTAGGAATGAGTCTTCAATATATGTTCATTCCGGCGATCGATTTATAATTTTACAAAACCAAAGTTAATCGAATGTTTTTCAAAATGAAACTTATGTTATGATTTGTGAAAATGTCCTAAAACTTATCTGAAAAAAGGCTACCTGCCTACGATGGTGCACTTTTAAATGACATACCTAGATTTTGTAAGATCCTCTATTGAGTATTAAAAAACTCTATCGAGTATTAAAACGTAAAGGTAAGCTAAAGCAATTTTACTTGGATAACTGTACACAAAACGCTTTCTTCAAAACACCGTGAAAGTAGCGAATTTTAAAAGCCGATATTCTTATAAAATTAAGTTTAAATTTGCCACCCCCGTCTCACTTGGCTTCGTGGCTATCTCAATACAACTAAGTTAATGCTATACGTATTTCTATTTACACTTTTATTCGATTGCATTATAATATAACGATTTTGTTTTGAGGTTGAGGTTGATAATTGTTAAATATGTCGAATGCGATTGTAAATGCTTCATGAATTTTAAATCTTTTATTCGAAGAGTCTTATTTACTACCTTCGAAAAATAAATACAACGTCTTAAACATTATAACCGAATTCTTAAAAGTAATTTAACTTTTTAATAACATGTTCTTAATTAAAGTTTAATAAATACATTATCGTAATGCGTCCGCGTTGACTTAAATTAATTATAATTAGTAGTTAAGCACTAGTTAAGTGCTCATCAATATTATGTTATATTTTGTACATGTTTCAAATATTGACATGATTAAAATGTAATAATAAATTGCTGAAAGCTATAAAGTATTGTGGCAATATAATTTAAATGAGTTTTTCATTTGATATTTTAACATAAAGATTAAAAAACTTCGGTTCAGAAGAATTTCATGTCAACATTTAGATCTGTAGTTAAGTATGCAGGTATGTGAAAGAATGAAATGAACAAATAAGAACATCACTGAAACAAAAAAGAAAACTAAATATCGCGCTCACGCACCTTGTATGACAGTGTTTAAATATAAACATTCTCATTACAGACTGAGCGATGACTAATAACGATGATAAGAACCGTTTGTGGCCCTAGCCACAGTCACAGTCAGGGCAGATAAAAGAAAATAAAAGTTAACATCTGCTTGTTGAAAGCACGGTCTTTCCAAAACTGAGTTTTGTGTCCAAATAAAGTAAACTATGAAGTTATATAAAGTAAACTATTAAGTTATATAAAGTAAACTATTAAGTTATACATCAGTTCATAACAGTCAGTTATTAGTTTTACAAAACGACTTCATAAAATAATCTAAGCACTAACTCAATTTTGCGCAAAAGATTAGTGGAAGGTTAGTTCTTTAGAAACGTAATAAATATATCATATTCGCATGTAATTAAAGGGGAAACGATCGACTATTTACATGAAGGATATATACCACGCTTATACAAAACGCCCAGATTTGATGGCAGACACGAGTTTCATTGATAGGTTCCTAATAAATATTCTCATAAATTTTCCGAAAAGAATAACAAAATAAAGTTAGAACATAAAATTATACAATTCCTGGTGTGAGGACGAAATTACAATTCAATTACAAATTTGTATTTTTAATAGGTTTCAATTTTTTATATTTAACTGTGACCCTTCAGAAAACTAAAGCAGACAAGAGTGGTGAGGCTACGAATCACAAAGAGGAGACTGATGGGCTACGAAGTACCGCACAAAGAGGGGACCTATTATAGTATCTCATTCTCTCCCAGGCTAAATCCCATACATGTAAGTGTTTGTCGAGTTTCAAATTACAACGGTGCTAAAGAAGTTTTCACTTAAAAAAAGAGTTGAGTTAGGATAGGTTAAATTAGGTTTTTTGACGTGTGTAATTCCAGTATATGTAATTTAAATAGTTGTAATAATTTTCACCACTTGTAATTCTGGCAGTGCACCATGTGAGTGCAGTATGTGAAAATACCAACTTACCAGTAATTTCGTCTTTATATTATCGTCGGTCCAGTGCCAAATACGCATTTTGCCAGTTTTTAGTTCAATTTATACTAAAAATTCATTCTGTCACTGTCGTCTTACTTCCCCGAAAACTAAGCGAAATGGACAACTGACCCTCAGGTTTATTACACCTAAATATAATCATCAAAATCGAGGTTTTGTAATGCCCATTTTCCTCCTCCAAATCTAGACCGATTTCTAATTGTTTTACTCTTTATTAGTGTTAGATGAAAATATTCTATATCTGTACGTCCTGCTATTTAAAAAAATATATTGTCTAGTTTGGTCTTTAAACCTTGCAATTTTAACGATTTTTGGACGGGTCTAACTAATAAGAAGTAACTTATCAAAAAAGTAAAATATACCGACACAATAATGGTCGATATTAACTTTACATTTCTAAAAAATGCAGTAGTGTCAAAATCCAGAGAGGAAATTGGGGAATACTTTTGTACGGACAAAATGCTGTTAAAAAAGTCCAAAGTCCATAAAAGAAGTTAGAGACGATTTTATTTAATCGCCAAGAACTCGCAATTATAACTTTGCCACCATAAAATAATTTATATTCGAAACACCCTAAAGTGAATATTTATAATGTTCAAGTGTATTTACGTAATTGGTTGGCAAAGCTATTGATTTTCAGATGTTTAACGAATGTGAAAAAAAAATCATTTGAAGAAGATAATTATAATGAACTCTCAAAGATAATACGAAGCAGATAAAAGTTTTCTTTAACTCAGTTGGTTGAGACGCCCATCTCAGTAAGATCAAAAGGATCTGGATTTTGGACCTTTTTATTTTCTATCATTTTTTTTTTTTTAATAAAGAAACATTAAAAAAAAAAAAAAATGATAGAAAATAAAATGGTCCAAAATCCAGATCCTTTTGATCTTACTGAGATGGGCGTCTCAACCAACCGAGTTAAAGAAAACTTCAACACAATAATGTCAGTATATCTTAATAAGGTCTCTACAACTCAATTGGTAGAGACCCCCAGGGTCTCAACAAGGTCAGCTACCCAGTGAGGTCAACATTATTCAATCGTACAGGAAAATGTAAACCAATATAAAAAGTATCAAAATAAAACAAAATCAGAGTGTGTAATTCACATGCGGTAGAAGTGAAACCAGAAAGTCGCTAGATGTTGCTTTCTTTTCTTTTGCCTGTTTATTTTAAAGTGGTTTGAAGATTGGATATTGATTTACGAAAATAAAAATGTTTATTTTTTCGATTTGGTAGGATTCGAACCTCCGTTCGCTGGATTTCTCTGGCCGCCGAGATTTGAGTCGCGTTATACCGCTGTGATACTTTAAGCTCGCGCGGAGTCGTGAATTTCCCGCATTACAGTAAATTTTGGTGACGCATTTCCGTTTCATCCAAATATAAAATTACTAACGGGACTAAAGACGTTTCACTTAATCAGACGTAATCTTCGAGTCCCAGATGCGACAGTTATCTTTTTATTTTCTGTATTTTTTTTTGGTTCATACTTTCATTGAGAGTTGTTGTTGATAGTTAGTCATCTGCTCCAATGGTTAATAATATTACAGTACCTAAGGTTTATAAGCTTCAATAAGTTATTCCTAATAAATTGAATGGAAATTAGAACACAAATGGATTTAGAATACCACTCAATGATTAGGTGTGTGTTAGGGATGGCAGAGTTGTATTTCAGAATTTAAAGACTTATAACTTAATTCTTCGATTACATCATATAATATATATATAGTGCATCGTACTTTTACCCGAATTTCACAACTGGTAAAAAAATCGGTTAAGCGCTAGTTATTTTATTATTAGTTTATGCACGAGATAACGTTTCCCTCTTGAGGAAATTTCCTGATGAATAATTAATGTAATTGCTTAATTCTACATAGAGCTGGGTCGATCGACCTTTTTTCACGACCCACTGGCGAAGTGATCGGGTCGCAAGTATCGATCTTTGATTTATAGGTAAATGATGGCATATTTTAAATTTCAGTGATTTCAATCCATTCCTAACAAGATTCGAGATGCCCGGTCCAAAAAATTCACATATATGGACGCTCGCCACAACGATACTTATCACGGGACACGGGTGCTGACGATCGATTATTTTTTTATAAAGGAACCCGATCGCTTGTTGGCGGTTAGTGAGCGGGTTGTAATGGGCGGGTTGTAATGAGCGGGTGGCTTACGATCGACCCTGGACTAATTCTACAATCTAGACCCTGGCTTTGATTCACCACATTTGCTTTTTATATGTACTCGAAACACGGAACCTTTTACTTCGAGCGACATTCTTGGGAGAAACATCGTCCCTGAATACCATTCAACATTTTACTATCATTAAGAGAGCTTGTTTTTTGTTTCGGCACACGAACTTTTTAAATATTTGTTATCATAAAATTTGTGTGAAAAAACATTAATATATATTTAGGACAAGATTTGTATAGCTCTCTGAGTGTCAAGATGATAGTCAAATCCGGTCAAATCAAAATAATTAAATAAATTATGGTACTTAGCTACTTACCTACTATCTGGGAAACTGTGAATCTATATCACACGTAGATACGAATTTATAGTGTAGCTTTTTGATTTCAACTTTATTTTTCGAGTTAATCGAGCCCGAAGTTAAAATTGGAAGTTGAAAGTCTGAATCTGTCGTTAGGGGACTTAATACCGGCTGTTAACGTCTTTAAAAAAATTTTGCCCCGAAAGTTTTTTACACCTTTAGTAGAAGAAAAAATGGGTTCGCACGCGATAAAAGCCTTACCACTCGTAAAGCCTTCAGAAATTTAATGTACACAAGAGTGGGGAGGCTACGAAGCACCGCACAAAGCAAAACCCGATTATACTATCTCATTCTCTCGCGGGCTAAATTCTAATTAAAAAAAAAATTGTGTTCTCTGTGTGATGTAAATATACCAGTTTCTCCCTATGCTTGAACCTTGAAACGTTTTCCAGGTGTAGGAACCCGTATGTACAAATTTCTAATTTAGAAAGGGCGAATTAAAACGTTTTCTAGGTGTAGGAACCCTGATGTACAAAGTTCCAATTTAGAAAGGGCGAATTAAAACGTTTTCCAGGTGTAGGAACCCGTATGTACAAAGTTCTAATTTAGCAAGGGCGAATTAAAATCTGACTTGCTCGTTGAAAGCTGCAAATCTTAATAAATGTAGCGTGAAAGTAATTGTTCAGAGTTTTCTTAGATTCAGGGAGTTCTCCGAAACCTCGAAATCATCCAAATTACTTGCCCTCGGCCAACTACTCCCGTCTGGACTATCGACCGTTGAGTCGCAGCCAGAATTTCGCAATTTCCCGTGGATACAAACTTGGCTCGCGCTCTCAAGTGATGCAATGTACATAGACATTATAACATCGATCCAATGATAATAATGCGAGAATCGATATCGAACGAGACCCGAGTGAGATTCCGTGCCCGGTGAAGCCGCGCACGACCAGGACTGTGTGACCAATATGGCCAAAAGTGACTGAGATCAATTGAAAGCCATATTACAACGCGTTACATTCCTTTTGTCAGAACGCGGCTTAAGATAGGTGTAATTCATGTTATCTTTACCTACTTCGAAATTAGCTATTTGCGCCGTATCTTACGCTGAATTATTAATAATGTATACATATGTAAGTACATTTATTTCATATTCAAAAAAGAGAACTTTAATATGTACATATGTTAATAAATAACCTACAATTTTTATTAGCGATTTTCACAGAGAGGTATGTCATTTTAGTAACCACCAAAAATACCTTAATGTCATTCAAATTAAGTCAGAGCTCATGTCATCAGACTATCAACAGACACATCCGTATGTACTTGAGACGTTAATACAAGAATACGTCTTTATCGTGTCATTCCCCATTCGTGTAATAACCCAAGAAGTCCCCATGTGACCATGTATGTCTTAAATATCTTTAAAAATACCACCATCTACCGAAATATATCTTTATTTTTGTCTATTTCATTTATATGATATTTCGGGTTAGCTACGATAAACAGTCATGGTCTAAGAGAGATAGTGGAAAGAAAGATGGAATTTTAATCATTTTCGTTCTTGATTGCACTGAGCAGTGAGCGCTGCAGAGCGAGCAGTGAAACTACAGAGAAAAACTACATCATCGCCTTGGTAGCAATCGATTATCAGCAGTATTCTAGGGGGAGGCCATGACGGAGGCGTGCGGCACGTCCTCGCGGGATTCGCGGGAGTCGCGCGAGTCGCGCGAGCGGCGGGGTCATTCGGCCGCCTCGTGCGAGAAGTGCGCGCCGAGGTCGAGGTGCGCGGCCAGGTCGAGCACGAGCGAGCGCAGGGAGGGGTGCACGAGCAGCTCGGCCTCGGGCAGGGCGGGCGAGGCGCGCGGCCGCTGTTGTCGCCCGCGAAAACCGCGATGCAACCGCAGCACCACATCGCAGAACACGTAACGCACCAACACCAGCCGCAGGAAGTCGTCGCCGAAGAACTGCATGTAGGCCACGTCTACAAAAAAAGGTTCGATTAATGATAATGTTTCTTTAAGAAAATATATTAATTGTATGCAACATCATCACCTCTTCTAGATCTCACTTTCAGCTTCGTCGGTCTCCAGAATTCAATTCAATTCATTTTAAAAACATTACAAAATTAACATTTCAAAGAGTTTTTAAAAGAGAGAGAATATTTAAAATAAGAGAAGCAGATTTAAGCTAACAGCAACAGAGCTTGCCGCATAAATTGTGCTTCAATGATGTTAAACATATTCGAAGTGATTCTATTTAACAACAAGACAGCTCTCCCGACCGGCATGACCATTGGCAAGTTAGTTCTGCAAGCCGGGAGATAAAACAGTCTACGCTGTCGGTGACGGGGGTAACCATCGGGAACATGATAGTCGAGTTTTCGAACCATCCACCAATCAGCCTCAAGTAATGTGTTACAATGAGCGTACCCCTTCTGACCTGCAGATGGTTCATACCGATCATGCCTATTATGGAGGAAGAGACGATGATATTGGAAAAGTCTCTGATGCTGCAAGAAACACTAATTTGGTAGGCGGGTTTGGGTACCGCCGCCCCGGGAACCATTTATTGGATAACCAACACCTCTGCCATACCTCGGTCACCTCGGTCACCCTATGTGGTTCGCTGCGTTTGGTGACTTAGTATTAGGGATCATGGGCTGAAGTTTGTCAGGATCTTGGTAGCGAATGCGCCTGCCCACCTAAAAAGTGGCAGTTCAGATTGGGAGAGACTGGTGGAGGGAGACCTTTTGACCTCTTCAATGGGACTTTCTAGGAACATCACCTTGCATCACAGTTGGCGAGATGGATTGCTACCTTGTCACTCCTGGACACACTGATCCCTAGATCCCTACCCGCCCTCACACTTTTTCCTTTCCAGTATTTCCTCCCCTTCCATTCCAAAAAAGACCCCCCACACAGCATCACCAAAGATGATATAGGCATTATAATAATCATTAAGGTCGAATCCAAGCTCTGTAAGGAATGGGAGAGGGCGCCCGGAATGAGGCAATCCAAAGTACTACAGACAGACCAGGAAGCTACTAGATATGGACAAAAACTCGCCGAGGGAACTTATAGATCTAGAACGGGATACTGCCACCTCAGGAGTCAGGAGACACGTTAGGAGTGGGAAGCACCAATAGATGTTGAAAATGTGAAGAGGTTGAAGAGACTCCTATTCACTTACGGTGCCAATGTCCCGCCCTGGTGGGAACTAGGCTCAGATACTTGGGGAGATACACTGTAGAACCAGATGACTTAGCCACATATCCAGTGACAACTTTGGTGAACTTTATTAAAGGGACTGGGTTATTGTTAAAGGATTGAGGTAAAATGGGAGATAGCTCAGTGGGCATACGGCCTAAGTTCTCACAGGAACTAATAAAAATAAAATAATAATAATCATTAGAGTGTATATATGTATATTATGTGTCAGAGAAGAGAAATGTGTCACTAACCAACTCTGCAGCGCGTGAACAGTCTGGAGGCTTCCGTGACGAACCGGTCAATATAGGACTGACAGCGCTCCCAGTGGTGGATGGGCACATTGGTCAGGTTGCAGCAGTAACAGAACGCGGTCAAGGGCGAGTGCAGGAACAGCGTGAACAGTGAGCCGTTCTGGATTTGATCTGGAGAAACGGAAATATTGAACATCAATCATTTACCAGAGTTAAGTTAGCCTCTCGAAAACTGGGCGTACTGTCCAGGGCCCGCAATAATACACAATTAATAGTACCTATACAAATCACAAGTGCGCTCCACGGTTGAATTTGGCAGCCTCAAAGCCAACCTCTGGTCTGGAGCCCCAAAATACTTGAAAAAACCCTCGACTCTGTGCACAAACGGGCAGTCCGTCTGATAGATTCTCCTAATTAAACAAACGGATTGCAATCAATCTTTGGAGCACAGGCGTCGGGTGAGAGTGCTGTCTTTGTTATCCTGGTATTTTAATGGAAGATGCTCCGAGGAATTAGCGTCATTGATCCCTTCGGCACCGGTGCATTTTCGGGAAAGACGCCAAACGCGTGCCCAACATATAAACACTGTTGACATTTGTCAAATGAGAACGGGTCGTTTCTTTGACTCGTTCTTTGTTCAACAGCTCGGCTGTGGAACGATTTGCCGCCGTATGTGTTCCCTCAATCCTTCAAGACCAATGTTCATTCCTTCCTCTCATTAAAAAAGACACTCCACACAGCATCTCAGATGACATAGGCCCTGAGGCAAATTATTTTCCTGGGGGCCTACTGTGTGAAGTTATTGTAAAAATAAATAAATTACGTCACGTTTTATTCTTTATCTGAATCTGGGTAGGTTGGAAAAGCAGTTATATAACAAAATTGCAATTGTCAATACTTATTAATTGAACTGCTGAAAAATTACACATGGTGTGAATTACACCTATTGAAATTACAGACGTCAAAAGATCAAAACCAATCTAACTTTTTTTTTCACATATTAAATTAATTTAGCGCACTCTAAAGTTTAGACGTGTTTTGTGAAAACAGATTTTTAACGTGCTTAATTCCAGTACATAAGTAGATGTAATTTCCCCCGTACGGGTAACACGACTAAAATGACAAAATTTTCTTGAAATTTCTAAAGCGACACTGTTAAAAAAATTAACAGTGTCCGGAAACTCGTTGAAAATATAGGGAAGCCAATAAAACCTTTTTTTCGATCAGAGCATTTTTTTTTCTTTTTTGGCAGCTAAAGGGTTAATTAAACTTTCGGAGCTGGGTCCGCGCTTCGATGCATTTAAAATGCATTAAGCAGCTGATATTTACCCCTTGCAACCAATTTTTTTTTCTTAATTATGACCTGAACAATTCCAACTTTCGACTCGATTTACTCAAAATGAGATGTACATTGCACTATGAGTCCCTAAACTCATCGTGCAGAATTTTTCGTTTTTTTTTTTAATAATAACTAAAATATTTAATTTTTTTTTATGTTTGCGTTTTTGTCAGCCATTTTTAAAACTTTGCTATTTTTGTGTGCGAAATTTGTGTATTTCAAAAATTATATATTTGTTTCAATTTAAAAAATTTGAAAGCATATTTTTTTCACCTTTCAAAAACAGTTTTTAGTTTTATTGTAAAGCGGAAATATTTTGACCCTATGAAATAATACAGTCTAGGCCTGTGGGGTTGACTTTAGAACATACGGAAGAAATAAAATAAAAAATAACATATTGATTATTCTATTCTATTTTTTTCTTATATTTATTTAATATCAATCGTTTTGTCAACTCAATATCAAAAGTTTCTAAACTAAAATGAAGTTTCTTAAACTTATTTGGCTCACCGCCCCCTTTGGTAGGAAATGTTTCCTATTGCGCCTTCCGACCCCCCTGGGAAAACTCTTAAGGCTTTTACGACTAAAATTATTGATAACATTTTGTAAATTGCATTTTGTGCATATCCATTGAAAATAAAGAAACTGAAGATATTTAACGGGTTCTTGGGTTTGATCTAATAAATCCAGAAAACAAGACATAGAAAAATAAAAAGGTAACGGTCGTAACTAGGAATCCAACCAGCAAAAAGATGTATGTAAGATGTATATTAGCAATTGGAACCACTTTATTTTACTCAATCTCATATTTCGAAATCAGAATTAACAACATTATCTAATTTTTCCCATATTTTGGCTGCTATCTTTTTAAATGATTAAAAGTTCTACTGAATTTATTTGAAAACTAATTAGTGCATGTGCAATGGGCATCTCTCGATTTTTAAACGACTTCAAAAAGGAGGAGGTTATCAATTCGTCTGTATTTTTTTTATTTATTTTTTATGTTTGTTACCTCAGAACTTTCGACTGGGTGAACCGATATTGATGATTCTTTTTTTATTTGAAAGCTGGTGCTTTCCATGTGGTCCCATTTAAATTTGGTCCAGTTCCGACAATGGCATCCATGAGAAAATCATATAAGTCTTAAATTTGCGTTGAGTATATGCGCGACAAATGGACGAATAACTCAATATCACGCTAACCGATTTCGATGATTCTTTTTTTATTGGAAAGGATGTACTTCAAGGGTAGTTTGGTTAGGTTCTGATTATGGGATGGGAACTCTTTTTTAGGAGCAAATTAACGATACTCAGACGAATCTTTTACATAATGAATAACATATCATTTTGTTTAAACCACTATATTATAAACAATATCTACATGCTTCGATAACAATGTTATCTTCATCAGGATATGTCAATATAAAGAAAAAAATAAATGACAAACAAGTATAGACAAATTAGAATAAACTATAACATAGACAAAATATTAAAAAGTAGAGGTGATTAATTACTTACAAATCATAAAAATAGTTATACAAAATTAAATATAAAAATTATTTAAGGAAAAATAAAATTGCATTTAGATAATAAAAAACTTTTGAGAAAAAATAATTAAAATAATTAGTCTAAATCAAAAAATCAATAATTATAATTAGTTGTAAGTATTAATAAGAAAATAAATTTAAAAGATGGGTATTTTTAAAAAATGTTTGGTTATTTATAATATTTAATTTACTATTAATGCTTTTTCTAATTTCTAAAATTTCTAAATAATCATATAATTTTTTATCATAATTTTCTAATTTCTAAATTATATAATAAGGATGCCACAAAGTAATTTTGCGAAGTTTGAAAAATAATCTTTTACAGGCTATCCGCATCTTTAAGTCACATACCGTAACGTCGTTATGGCCAAGTAATGTCTGTCTCATATGGGCAGCACGTTTAGTAGGTCTACCCATATTCGGACAAATTAGTTAGTGTTCTTCAGATCCACTAAAAATCAAAAAATAAACAAAAATTTTAACAAAACAAAAAAACGACTTCGAAAAATGCACTAAAAAGTAAAAAAATAATTTCGTATTCTTCTACAACTTAATAATCAACTTACTTTTTCTACTCATCAATATGTAGGTATGATTGTTATTTTTGGAGTCGGTGTCAGCCAAGGTACCCGGCTCGGCGTGTTCACTTGACAGCTCCCCTCCTGCCGCGGCCCTGCACTCGCCTCACGCCTCTCGCCTCGTCAAGTCGCGCGTGCGACACAAGCACATCTCACCTATGTATGTAGTTACAAGCCTACCTTGACTGACACCAGTACTCATGAGTAGAAAAAGTAAGTTGATTATTAAGTTGTAGAAGAATACGAAATTATTTTTTTACTTTTTAGTGCATTTTTCGAAGTCGTATTTTTGTTTTGTTAAATTTTTTGTTTATATTTGTTTGGGACACCTATTGCCTTTTAAAAAAAGTTTAAAAGAACATTTAATTTTATTTGCATAATTTTTTTAAATAATTTTTTAAATCAACTTTTGATCACTGTAACGTATATCGTTGAATAAGAATATAATAATAATAAATCTAAACCAAACATGGAACAGAACAAGACGGAGAAAAATAAAAAAAGGTAACGGTCCAAATGGGAATCGAACCCAGGGTTTCTTGTATTACCGAGGCACAACACCTTAACCAACTCAGCCGTTGAAAACAAGAGAAATTCCAATACAATTCAACCTTTTGATTATTTAAATTTGATCAACTTATACTCTCTCTTAAAACCAATAAGTAAAAATGAGTAAGACAAACCTAGCGATTCGTCAGAACATATTAGCTGGGTGTGTAGAAGTTTTGATCAATCAATTCAAAAATCTGGTCGCATTAACTTTGGTTGTGGTATCTTTACTTCCCTATTGTTTTTGAGGCCGTCACCTGACTGGATGTCTTCAGAACAGGTCAAATTTTAGTATCTGCACTAAGCGAAGCCTTAACAAGAAAATCCAAATGGACGTACCTTGGAATGCCGGCGGTATGTCCTGCGGCGACATGAGCGTGACGATCGGCTGTCCGAAGTATCTCGGGATGTGCTGGAACACGAACGAGTTGTCCGAGTCCACGATGAGGAAGAGGGGGCGCCGCGTGAAGGGGTACAGGTCGCCCGGGTGAAGGCAGTGCATCTCCTTCAAGTGCACGCCCTTCTTGCCCTGATCGATCTCACGCCGGCTGTTGGTAGTCACGCCTCCCAGGTCATAGCCCACTGCAAGACGGTCACACATTTAACAAATTTCAAGGTAATCATGGTAGATGTTGATAAAAGAAGTCTAACAGTCTTTCAGGTGTGAAAATTCACGTCGCCTCCTTAATTATTAAGGGTTGTAAGCCCTAAACTATAATTTAAAACATTGTATTCTAGATACTATTTTTTTTTATTATTATTATTAAAATATACACAAAAACACGTATAAAAAAATTCCAAGTGTGCAGTTCACACGAGGTAGAAGTGAAACCTTGAGAAAACTAAAATAGATAAGAGTGGGGAGGCTACGAAGCGCCACACAAAGATTATTATATCTCATTCTCTCGCAAGCCTATAGATGTATGTGTTGGTCTCTTTTTAGTGTCACCTTTTCGTTTCATCGAGTTTCAAATCACAACGGAGTTAATGAAGTTTTAAATGAAAATTTTAAAATCTTCTTATTATATACCGCACAGAGTTTCGGCGGCCGGGCGGAATGAACTCCCGAGGCTTGCCTAACGAAACGTCAATCCGGGCACGAGCACGAGCACCGCAAGAGTCGGTTTTACCCCTCCTAGGCGCGTCAAAAGGAGAGATACCCGCCGTAGGTCACCCCAAGTGGTTCGCTACGTTTGGTGAGCATGGGTGCCCGGGTTCACGGGGTGAAGTTTGCGATTGCCCGGATCGGGAGAAGCTGTTTGAGGGAGACCTGAACTAGACCTGAACAGTCAGACTCTCTCGATCCATCGCCTTGCACCTCAGTGGGAGGAATGGATTCATTCGTCCGTCACTCCTGGACACATTGACCCCCGGATTCCTACAAACCCCTCACACCTTTTTTCGTCTCAGAGCTTCCTCTCCTTCCTTTTTGTGAAAAGACCCTCCACAGAGCATCGCCAAAGATGACATAGGCCTTGAGGAAATTTTTGCTCAGAGCCTCCGGTGGGTAGCTATGTAAAAATATGTAAAAAAAATATCTAGTCTGTTTCAATGGAAGCAATCTTCCGAACAGGACCTCCATCGATACGCTTGGTGTAACCCTAAGTGACCAGCACAGGTATGGGGGCTCCATCGAAGCCAGAGTGAAGTTAACTTCCCAAAAACTGGCGTACTGTAAAGGGGCTGCAGATACTTTAACAGTACACATCTGCTAACCCTGTATAAATCAAAAGTGCGCCCCATGGTTGAATTTGGCAGCCACCTCTGGTCTGGAGCTCCAAAATACATGAAAAATACCCTCGACCCGGTGCAAACGGGCGGTCCGTTTAATAGATTCTTCCATTCAAACAGACGGATTGCAATCTTTAGAGCACAGGCGTCGGGTGGGAATGCTATCCTTGTTCTACCGGTATTACAATGGAAGATGCTCCGAGGAACTAGCGTCATTGATCCCTTCAGCACCGGTGCACAGTCGGGAAACACGACAAACGCGTGCCCAACATTTGTACATGGTTGACATTTGTCACATGAGAACGGGTCGTTTCTTCGACTCGTTCTTGTGTTTAACGACTCGGCTGTGGAATGATTTGCCGGCCTCTGTGTTTCCTCCTTCCTACAACATGGGTCTCTTCAAGACCAATGTTCATTCTTTCCTCTCCTCGAAAACACAGCATCCCAGACGACATAGGCCCTGAGGGAAATTATCTTCCTCACGGCGTCCTGTTTGGAGTTAATGTAAAAAAAGCAAATTAGAATAGTGGAATTTACCCGAACTGCAAAATACCAAATAATGGGCCTGTTGCTTAGAAAATAGTGTGCATTTAGCAAATGAGAATCGTTAAAAACTTGGTAAAATAGGATCATATCGTTACAACGCAACGGTAGACGATGGCCATGAATCAATATGAGGCAATAATAATATTCATAATCAGGTTGGTGGCAGCAATCACGTCTCATTCCTCAATTAGTTATTATCAGTTAACTGAGGCTTCGGGACCGGGACCGGGACCGGGACCGGGACCGGGTGCAGACAACAAACTGCCGCAATGCCGCGGCGCGCCGCGCCGGCTGGCCTCTGCCTTTGTGTACTGTACTGTGTAAACATTAGCGTACAAATATTAGCAAGTCATAGTCATAGATTTAACTAATTGGGGGGAGTGGCAACTGGCAACCTTACTTGTCATTATCATTATCATTTCTATGATAATAAATACATAATCGTACACCTCGTTATTTCACAGAGGAAGATACACTCAAGGTAAAAGTGAAGGATCATCAAGATGTGAATAGCCAGGTTCTTCCCACCTTTCTCTTCCTTATCTTCTTCCTCTCCCCACTACCTTCAGTCTTGTGGGACCCAAATTGGGGATGCCAAATTCTCACCGGCTTCTGACGATTGGATTCACACGCGGTAGAAGTGAAACCTTCAGAACACTAAAGTAGACAAGATTGTGGAGGCTACGAAGCACCGCACATAGAGGATACCGATTATACTATCTTATTTTCTTGCAAGCTAAATCCTGTAGATGTATGTGTTTGGCTCTTTTTGGTGTCGCTATTTTTCGTTTCTTCGAGTTTCAAATCACAAAGGTGCTAAAGAAGTTATTTTATTTATTTATTTATTAACGCCCTTTTTCGGGGCTTTTACACGTGGATAGTAAAGAAATAGGCGGACTAGAGCAGATGGAGAACTGCTTACATTAATAAAAATCAGGAAAATTTCATATCTGGGTCATGTACTTCGAGGGGAGAATCACTTGCTCCATTTATTATTGCTCAATTTAACTGAACTGCCTCAGTAACAATATTTTATATTTGTTTAAAGATAAATTGGAGATGTCCACTGACTTACATATATACAGTCTAATTGTATCTTTGTTCCCCTTCATTAGCATTAGTAGTAGTATTCTGGGCAAAGAGGAATAGATATGGTAGTCAGTTCCAGAATGACTGCACTGAAATAAATCCTAACAGGAGTAACGCGTAAATTTTCATTATTTCGTCACTTCATTGTCACTATAGATGTCAAAGTGTGCAAAGACGATTTCTCGTAAACTATTTGTCAATTTCCGATTTTGAGGTTGAATCTTGTGTAACGTATTTTAATTGAACATATTTGAAAAGAAAATATTTAAATAGGACTTACATTTACCATTCAAAACAAAATATAGAGTGTAAGTGATGTAAGAACCTTGAAAAATAAATGATTATCTAAAATGCCCGATGTAAGAACTTTGTCATACATACGAGGATATTTACGAAAATACAACACACATTGTTTCCCACTGACACGCCTTATCAATCTATCAATAATTAAAAGTAATGTTTTTTTACATTAACTCTACACAGGAGGCCCTGAGAAAAATAATTTCCCTCAGGGCCTATGTCATCTGTGATGCTGTGTGGAGGGTTTTTTTGAGGAGAGGAAGGAATGAACATTGGTCTTGAAGAGACCCATGTTGTAGGAAGGAGGAAACACAGAGGCCGGCAAATCATTCCACAGCCGAGCTGTTGAACACAAGAAACATGAAAAAGTCGAAGAAACGAACGTAGTACAACGATAGCATTCCCACCCGACAATCCGTCTGTTAAGATGGGAGTCGGGGGTATTTTTCAGGTATTTTGGAGCTCCAGACCAGAGGTGGAAGTATGTTTCTCATGTCCCTTAAAGAAGCTACAGTTATACCTATATATAAACAAGGATGTAAAAATGATATCAATAACTATCGACCGATAAGCCTTCTAAGTACATTTTCTAAAATATTGGAAAAAGTACTAAAAAAAAAACTTATGATGTACCTAGAAGAAAATAACCTAATATCGAAATCCCAGTACGGCTTTAGACAAAACTTGAGTACTGCCAACGCCATAGATGATATCATAAATACGATCACAAAAAGCTTAGACAAGGGAATTAAATCTTTGGCAATTTTTATAGACCTGCAAAAGGCCTTTGATACGATAGACCATAAAATCCTTTTCTAGAAACTTAAAAAATTGGGATGTCAAACACAACTTTAAATCTGCTAATAAGCTACATGTCAGAACGTTCACAGTGTGTTAAAATTGAAAACCGTAAAAGTAAGCCTCTCAGAAGTGTCTTAGGACCTTTATTATTTTTGATATATATAAATGATATCTGCAAGCTACACACCAAAGGAAAAATCATTAGTTTTGCTGAAGACACTGTCATTTTATTTAATGAAAGTGATTGGTTAACCACTTTCAAAGATGCTGAGCACGGGCTTGTACTTCTGCAAAAATGGCTTAAGCAAAACTCACTTACACTTAACTTTAACAAAACTAATAATTTAACTTTTTCTATAACGGCTAGATTGAGGATTATGCTCTTAAATTACACGATTGTCAAGGAAAAAACTTAACCCAATCATGCCACTGCCCCACCACAATACATTCTAAAAACATAAAATATCTCGGCACTGAAATCGATGAAAATCTTTGATGGGACTCCCACATAAATAGCATCACAAAGAAACTTACAAAGACTTACTTACTTACTTTAGAAACATACGCAATATACTTAATAGAAATGATCTATTAAAGCCTACTATGCTCTAATGCCAATCACGCATAGAATATGGGATTATAGGATGGGGAACTGCCTCAAACATTCACACCAAGCAGCTAGCTAAAACTCAAAAGGCAATAATAAAAATAATCCTAAAAGTACCCATAAAAAACTCCATCAAAAGAAAATTTTCAAAACTTTAATGTGTTCAGCATTATTAAATTATACTAAAAAAATGCACTACTCAAATTTAAAGAAAAATATGAATACCTTGCTGACCAACATACCTACACCACAAGGTCAAAATCCTCAAACTACTGAACTTCCCGCAATTAAATACATCTTTTGGCCAGAAAAACCATAATTTCCATACTACAAAATTATATAATGCCCTTCCAATTGAAATTAAGAACACCATGGAGATACAAATGTTTAAAAAAGACATGAAATTATGGTTAAGTAAAGAGGAAGATGAGGAAATCATTAAAATTATGAAGAAATCCCAAAACAACCTACAGACAACCAACATAAATACTTTTATTTTATTTATTGTTTATTTTGTGAAAATCAAGAAACTAGAAGATGAGGGAATAAAAATCAACACCCATTCAGCAACATACAGTCCGCCTCGGAACAGGAATACCTAGTGAGGAGGACTGTAAAAAAACCACTTTACTAAATATTTTTACTTATTTTGTAATTTTACTTTATCTTATATTGTCATTAAAAATTAAATTAAATTATTTTGGGTATATTAATCAAGGAAAAAGGTATGATTTTAGATTTTCACGGCCAAAAATTTTATGGTTATTTCCTTTTGGGGTATTATGCCGTGTTGCGCTACCTCCTCCTTTAGCCAACGTTTCGGACAGCGTTACAGTGTCCATCATCAGGGCAGATGTGTAAATGTTAGAGATGAAATGTGTGCTTAAGTACTTCGAAGCAATACCGTGTCGCCAGCACCAATCCACTGCGGGCTGGCATTAAAGTATACTTCAAGATGGTTTTTTGCATTTACCTTTGGTGTAGCCGTCAATTACCAGATACCAAGAACTATTGACCAAAATACAAGACCTACTGAGGTCTGCAAAGACCAAGTTTCCTCTGGAAACAGATGGAGTATATAAACTCAGCTGTTCCGGATGTGATAAGGTCTATGTTGGCCAGACAGAGCGGACGATCTCCAAAAGGATATCGGAACACTTTCGAGCATGTAAACTTGGCCACCCTGACAAATCGGCAATCGCCGAGCATTTAATTGAAACCGGCCATTACTTCGGATTTGTTCCTGAAGTCCTGGGAAGACCCAAAACCTATAGAGCACGCTTAATTACAGAGGCAATTGAAATTCATAAAAATCCTATTAACATTAATAGAGACGACGGAGCTAAGCTCAATAGTTCTTGGTATCCGGTAATTGCAAAAAAAAACATCTTGAAGTATACTTTAATGCCAGCCCGCAGTGGATTGGTGCTGGCGACACGGTATTGCTTCGAAGTACTTAAGCACACATTTCATCTCTAACATTTACACATCTGCCCTGATGATGGACACTGTAACGCTGTCCGAAACGTTGGCTAAAGGAGGAGGTAGCGCAACACGGCATAATACCCCAAAAGGAAATAACCAAGGTAAAAGGTATTTAGTTCGACTACAAAAATGCTCTTAATAATAAGTTGGCATGAATATCAAAGAAATTTATACACGGTGTCGATTTTTTTGTACATATGCGCTGGTACATACAGTAAATAGGAAGGAGATTTTTCCTTGATGCATTCGAATTAAACTATGTTTTATTATTTTTATTTATTTTTAATTTTTTTTATTTTTATTTTTTTTTTATAATAAACTTTTTTATTTTATTTTATAATAAACTTATTTTATAAATAACTTATTTTATAATAAACTGTTTTTATACATTGAATAATAATATTATTAAATATGTAAAATAAATAAAAAATTAAAAAATAAATGTTTTATTCTTTTATTTTATTTATATTTTTTTAAATTTTTTTTTAATGTAGCTATCACTTTGTGGTTATCCATTATAGAAAAATGAAACAATACAACTTTGTATAAACTACTTATATAATGCGTAAATCCTACCGGTTTCGGAACAAACGTTCCTTCTTCAGGGAAAGCTTATACTAATTTGACAGTTTCGAACAATGTTTTATTATGGTAGGGGTGGAGCCGTTGCTAGTTATTAATGTAGATTGGGTGGGTAGGTATTAATACAGAGTGGGTGGGTAGGGGAACAAATATTAAATTTAAAGGAGGAATTAAATAATAATCTTATTTAATGGATGAAATTAAATGAAAGCCAAGGTGCCGTGGCTTAAAGAAGATCTTAAAAGTGCTTATATATTTAGAAATCAAATTAAACTAAAATTAATGTCTCTTCATCTGGAATTGGGGAGTGAGCTCCACCCAATAGAGTGGGATTTACTGGATGACAAAGTGCGGATGTATGCCTCAATAAAGGCGTACAATAAACGTGAGATTTTGAATAAAAAGTTGCAGAATCTGTATAATATTAAAATAAACTGTTCTAATAATTCACCAACGACAAATTATAAGTTTTATGACAGAATTAAAAATCTATCATCGTGTCAGTTCCTCGACAAAGAAATAGCTTTATTATCTAAAATCTAAAGGTTTAAATTATAACCTTCTTATATATATAACACAATCGTGATGCCTGCCCCAAAAAGGAGAAATCTCCATTATGCGCCACCTGCACTTTCTTCAGAAAAACGGCTTCCCACAAAACTGGAGCTCAAGAATGCCCTGCCCGCCAAGCTGCTGAGAGACGTGAACTTTCTAGGATAAATTTTTTAGGTTGAACCTGAAGAATCGTTCTATGAGTAATTCCTTCTCAACGTACTACCAAAACGTTCGTGGCCTAAATACAAAACTGAACACTATTCGCTGTAACGTCAGTGTATGTCATTACGACTTTTTATTTTTTACCGAAACATGGCTCTCTGATAATATCTCATCTGCTGAACTTGGACTGTTTGACTACAACATTTTTCGTTGTGACCGTTCTACTTCTTCTGTGAAGTGTAAAGGTGGTGGAGTGATGATATGTGTAAATAAAAAATACCCTTGCCATATTCTAGAAACATCTGACAATGTTTCTGATCAATTGATCCTGTGTGTTATATTTGGTACCAAAAAGCTTGTACTTGGTTATGTTTACATTCCTACTTCCTCTTCTGTAGAAGTCTACAAGTCGCATACTGCTTCAATTGAGCGTGTCTCTAGAAATGCTGATTCCTTACTTATTTGTGGCGATTATAATTTACCTAAAATATTGTGGCTGAATGACAACCAAGGGGTCATAACTCCTACTAGTAATCTTTCCCAACAAGTTATTGAAATTGTAATTTTTTTGCCTTTATGAATATGTTTCAAGTAAATCCAGTCACTAACTATCTAGGTTCTTGCCTGGACTTAATTTTCACTAGCATACCTAATGTCATAGTATGTGAAGCTGATGTCTCGTTGTTACCTATTGATAAATATCATCCACCTCTCTCTATTAACATAACAAATTTTTTAAAATTTGAATCTTTGAAACCAAGTGTCTCGTATCACTACAAATATCTTAATGGTGACTATTCTTACATGAACAAATATCTTTCCCTGATTAATTGGACAAAACTATTTTTAAATTCTGATATAAATGACGCCGTATTTAAGTTTAATGAATATGTAACACGTGCTATAGATTTGTTTGTTCTCAAGGGATGTTACTCTCAACCCAAGTTTCCAAATTGGTTTAGCTCGAAACTTAAGCAGTTAATAATTGAAAAAAAGAAAACTCATAAGATATTTAAAGAAACTGGCAACTTAAAATTTTATCAAAAATTTTCTCAATTAAGGGAACTGTCTAAAATCGAATCAGCCAAATGCTATAAATCTTTTGTAGAAGTTACTGAGACAAAATTACCTAAAAATCCTAAACAATTCTGGCAATTTGTTGCGCAAAAGCGTACAGATAATGATCTCCCTTCAAGTATGTATTATCATGAAACTCACGCTACAAATGGTCACGACATCGCCAACCTTTTTGCTAAACACTTTTCCTCTGTATATTGTGATGCTTCATGCACCATCCCTACACTTAACTATGACTATAATATTGACTTGAATGATTGCCAAATTTCACTTGCAGAGGTTTACCAATCCTTAAATAATCTTTCTAACAAAAAAAGTACTGGACCTGATGGCATTCCAGAAATCTTGCTAAAAGAATGTAAATGTTCATTACATAACCCAATTTGTATGTTGTACAATTTATCACTCTCAACCGGTACATTTGCTGACTCATGGAAAATTTCATTTTTTCGACCCATTTTTAAGGACTCCAGTTACTAATATCTACAGCCTGTATGTCTGACGAATATCTACAGCTCATATGTTGAACTAATATCTACGAACTTCAGAGTGTTGACGAATATCTACAGAGCGTAGGTTGAACTAATATCTACAGAGCGTAGGTTGGACTAATCAGCTAAATGTGTCCAATAGTCCGATATCAGGGATTTTTACATACATACTTACATAAATTAAGTTTTTTAAACTGCATACGCAATATTACGTTATTCCAATACGCTATACATAATTGCAAATCCAACCTCTGCCAGTACTGTAGATATTCGTCAACACTTTGGTTGTCATAGATATTAGTCAACAGTTTGAGGTGTAGGTATTCGTCAACACTTTGATTCTCATAGATATTAGTTCGATTTTTTCAGTTTTTGAAATTCCTGTAGATATTAGTAGACGCCTCCTTTTTAAGTCTGGAAACAAGTCAAATATTGCAAATTACAGACCAATATCAATTATATCTAATACTCCAAAAATATTTGAGTCGATAATTACAAAGAAAATCACTCATATTTTCAAAAATGTTCTGATCGAGGAACAGCATGGATTTAGATCGGCGAAATCTACAACAACTAATTTATTGTCCTTTATAAATACCATTCTTAAAGCCTTAGAAGACAACACTCAGGTTGATGTCCTCTACACTGACTTCTCCAAAGCCTTCGACAAAGTTAATCACCGTATTCTCATGGCCAAACTTTATGCTATAGGCATTAGAGACCCATTGTTATCATTCTTTCACTCTTACTTGAGTAATAGAAAACAAAGGGTTAAAATAAATAACTTTGAATCCTTTAACATTGATGTAACTTCCGGCGTTCCGCAAGGAGCCCATTTGGCCCCGCTTCTTTTTAACCTTTTTATTAACGATATCATTAAAGTTTTTTTTCACACACGTTTTTGGCTTTTTGCCGATGACAATAAGATTCTTAAGATAATTAAATCCCATATTATATGTATTTGTCAATGCTCTTCATCTATATGTAATCTCCTTTCATTATGATCTCTCTTTTTTTCTTTTCTGTTCGTGTTATTGTTATATTGTTCATTGGACTATTTGTCCGTAAATAAATAAATAAATAAATAAATATAGCAAAGTTAATATTGAAGGTGCAATTGAAAGTACTCGTTTTCGTGAAAAAGGCAAATTTCTCTGGTCAGCATTCCCCTCCTTTTGTTTTGAATGCTCTTTTTGAGTTTTTTTAGGGTACACAATATTGTTGTGCATTGATGATCTCAATCTGAGGCCTAAATTTGAACAAAATGATGTCTTTTCGGTCCTAAAACACTGAGGTCATGATTTTTTTTGCCCGAAATTGTGGTTTTCAATTTTTTCACAGATGGGGAATTGGTGTGACGCCACTTTGACGACTGTTTTTTTCCCAGGCATGTAATGAGTCACGTACTGAGTCATGTACTTTCATCTCCAGTAACAATAGAGCTCAGAAATCCTCACCTTTTTTTCTTGTAGGTGTTATTTCTTCCGTGAGTAAAAAGCAGATCACAGCACTTGGCGGGATTTTTTGCCGACAACTTTCACGCCACTGGACACTAAAACGTGAGTTTACGTACAACAATGTTCCTGCGATGCTCTTTCTGGTCAGGAGACCCCCATGTATCACTAAGTGTTGCCAACCCTCAAAAAACTAAAAACCTCCGCCCGTTGTGGTCACAGTACACTTACTTTCTGGATACGCCTCGTACATTGCGAAATATTTTGGGACAAAAAAGTGTCAACATCTAAACGATAATAAAGGAAATTGTTTACTTCGGGTCGTATTAAAGAAGATTGTAAACTTTTTTTTTTTTTTTTTTTTTTTTACATTAACTCCACACAGGAGGCCCTGAGGAAAATAATTTCCCTCAGGGCCTATGTCATCTGGGATGCTGTGTGGAGAGTCTTTTTGAGGAGAGGAAGGAATGAACATTGGTCTTGAAGAGACCCATGTTGTAGGAAGGAGGAAACACAGAGGCCGGCAAATCATTCCACAGCCGAGCTGTTGAACACAAGAACGAGTCGAAGAAACGACCCGTTCTCATGTGACAAATGTCAACCGTGTACAAATGTTGGGCACGCGTTTGGCGTGTTTCCCGACTATGCACCGGTGCCGAAGGGATCAATGATGCTAGTTCTTCAGAGCATCTTCCATTGTAATACCGGTAGAACAAGGATAGCATTCCCACCCGACGCCTGTGCTCTAAAGATTGCAATCCGTCTGTTAAGATGGGAGAATCTATCAAACGGACCGCCCGTTTCTGCACAGAGTCGAGGGTATTTTTCAGGTATTTTGGAGCTCCAGACCAGAGATGGCTGCCAAATTCAACCGTGGGGCGTACTTGTGATTTGTACAAGGTTAGCAGTTGTGTACTATTAAAGTATCTGCGGGCCCTGTACAGTACGCCCAGTTTTTGGGAGGCTAACTTTACTCTGGCTTCGATGGAGCCCCCATACCTGAGCTGGTCACTTAGGGTTACACCAAGCATATCAATGGAGGGCCTGTTCGGAAGATTGCTTCCGTTGAAAGAGACTAGATTAGTAAACAAGTGGAAATCATAATAATTCTAATATTATACAAGATTTATTCAATTTCAACACTTTATTGAAACACACAGAGTTCTACAGGGTGGAAAATTAGCTCATTCGCTAATGCACGAATAATTCTTGCACTTTTGTGTGAGCCGTGGATGCATATGGCTTTTCCGGAAGAATAACGCCACAAGTCAAAATATATCATTTTGACTTTATTTAGGCTCACCTAAAGAAAATTTTTTTTTTACCAATTTTTTAAAAATATATTTGATGTTGCGTTCGGTCAGGGAGTCTTTTTTTCTGGACGAGATCGGTTCACTGTGTTGTCGAGATTAACGTCACAAAAGAAGTCAGAAATATTTCACTTTAGTTCTTCCTGCAATCAACAAAAGTTACCCAATGAGAAATATTATTTATATCAAACAAAAAACGTCATATCACAATATAACTCACAACGATCGTCAAAATTAAAATAAAAGAAAATAAATTATCAGCAGATCGATAGGTAGGTACTAGCTAGCTTTTTTAGTGAAGAAATTTAAAAATTAATTATCGATCATAATTACGATAAAATTATTATTTTAATAACTCCAGTCGTAATAAGTTTAGAAGATTTTAACCATCAACGTAACATATTATTGAAGAAGAAGATAATACTAATAAATAAAGACCGGATTATATGCAACAAAAACAGCCCAAAATATTTGCAATAAAAATAGCTAAAGTGTGCACGAAAATCCATAAAAAGGGCCAAAATATGCAATATTGAATAATACAGGAAGTTGTATTATTAAATATGCTTTACTTTAGTAAGATATTAGTTCTCAAGGATAACAATCGTATTTTCGTTAATTACAATTCAATTACAAAATGTATTTAACAATGAAATTTACAATTTACCTTTAAAAACGTGTATTACTAAGTACTGTTCAAACTGTTCTGTAGACAAATTGTGTCTAGGATCGCTTAATATATTTTTGTAAGCGGAAAAGGAGCGTTCTACGTCTACTGATGTGACTAGACAGAATTTAAATTGGTTGGGATTTTTGAACTCATTGTGCAGGGCAAATTTCACCTGCCCCGCTGATGAAGCTATCAATTTGGCACAATGGTTCAAACCCTGGGTTATTGTTCAGTAAGTTTTCAAACTTTTCTTTGAGTTTACTAGGGAATAGTTTTGGCAAGAGGAATTCATAAGGCGAATTTTCTTCATAACCTGAATAGATTCAATCCATGGGTTTCAAGCGCTTTTATACTTGCAGGTATGTAAGTGAAAGGAGTGCTAATCATAGTTAGGTTTTTTAATATTAGCATCGTCTGGAAAACTCGTTTCGGAAAACTGGCAAAGCTTCTACACTATCGAAATCATTGATAACACCCTTGATGGCCTCAAAATGTTCATAGGAAAACATCGCAGCTTGCCGCGCTCCTAGCTATCTGACGTTTGTAGTGTCACTATGTGAGGCATCTGAACGATCAACGAGATCGAGAGTAAATATGCAAGATCTCAAATTTTTTTGCTAAAATATGCAACTACCGCTGAAAAGGGTCTAAATATGCTAAAGCATATGCAAATATGCATGTGCGTATAATCCAGTCTTTACTAATAAATATTATAAACAATAATATGAAAGAGAACAAAACACAGAAACGTGAATAGGTGTGACCGTTACCAAATTGGGACTCGAACCCAGGATCTCTTGTCTTACAGGTTCAAACGCCTTAACCAACTCGGCCATTGGGACTGTTATCTTCTTATTTTAAGATTTATAAGTATTATCTTCTTCTAAAATGAAAATTATCATCCTTTGAAAGTTTAACCAAAATTAATAATGTAGTCACATTTATCCTGAAAATTTGATGAATTGTGACGTTTTCCTTCTGGTTATCTGATTTGACGGAATTGAATAATTGAATCGACTGTATGGCGTCGAGCTGTATCGTTCTAAAGGATGACTAATTCGTGCTAAAGCAAATGGGGGGGGGGGGGGAATGTTAGCAATTTCAAAAATTAACTACTATTTCGCGAAAATGGTCCGGATCAGCTGAACGAAGAATATTATAGCTTTCTATTTATGTTATCGGTTTTAAATTCGCCCTTTCTTACGTAATACCTATACACATTATTTTATTTTGCTGACATTTCATACATTCGAGCACCCCATACTATATCTCATACCGTAATACGTGGTTACTTTTGAATCGGGGGGGTGACTTTAATCGTCGCGTTTAACTGCAATAATTCTCACTACCACACTTCTTTTTAATGGTTGCTGATTACGGACGTCAAAATAAGTGATAAATTAGTTGAATTCTAGTTATATTCAAACATATTTTCGGTTAAATTATGGAGCTGTTTTTATAGATATTTTAAGATAGGAAAATTTTAATATGTTTTATAAATTCATCAACAATTCTAATAGTTTTGTGTCATTTATACTGTAAAGTATAATATCAGTATACATCGATATAAGCAGGCACATAAAACTATCTAGGTATATGAATATTCTAACTAGTATTTTCATTATTTAAATATTTTTTTTAGGATTGGCATAAGCTTATTAAATAGCATATTAAAAATGTATGAGGTATTTTCAGTCAACCGATAGTTTGAAACATTATTTTTTATTGGTGTTACATAGCTCTTTTCCATATTTTAGGTACCGTGCCTTCGTTCATTGATTATTATATATAATGCAGAGAGGTTTTGCAAGTGTTTCCGCGCAATTAACTATAAAGTATGAGGGAATGTCATCACACCCCCCGCGCTTGTGTTTATGTCGAGAGCTTTTATTTCTTTTAAGACTATTTCTCGTGTGAATTTAACCGTGGTGATATTTATGTTATTTGTGTTTTCTGGTACGTCTAATGTTGGTAGGTTATTATCGTTTATGTAAACTGATTGGATATATTCCATGAAAATATTGCGTACGTCTTAGCCATTTACGTGTGAGTGTGTGTGTGTAGGTGTATGAGTGTGGGTGCATATACATTAATTTTCTGATATTGCATCTCATTCCCGACTGAAAGAAAATTTCAGGTGAGAGACCGCATTTCAGAATTGAAACGTTTCTTGAAATAGATTCAGCATTCAGCTGTGTTCATTAAAAAGATGTATATTTACAGATACCTACTTTCCAACTCCCATATTTTCCCCATTCCTACTTTTCTCAATGATGCCATGATTTTAGGTCCATGATAACATACATAATCCATGATTCCAGGCAGTTGAAAATCTTATGCAGCATCAAAAAAAGTCAGAGTGTGCAATTCACATGCGGTAGAAGTGAAACCTTCAGAAAGCTAATGTAGACAAGAGTGGGGAGACTACGAAGCCTTTTTCAGATGACTTTTTATTTCAATATTTTGTGGTCGAATTGCAGTGCACCTTTTCCTGCTCATTTAATCATCTTATTAGTATTTCTGTTTTCTTCTTCGGAGTCGCTAGATGTCGCTTTCTTCTGTGTTTTCTTTGCCTGTTCATTTTGGGTTGGTTTGAAGATTAGATTTTGATTTAAAAAATATTTTTTTTTTTTTTTGGATTTCATAGGATTTAATCCTTGGTTCGCTGAATGTCTGGCCGCTAAGGGTCGTCTGGTGCTTTAGAACAAAATAATAAAGTAGACTAAAGTACACCACCAGAAAAAAGGAAGCTTTTCGTTTTACCGTAGATTTATCGTATTACGTTGGAACCAAGTTCCCGTAAAATAAATAAATATTTTATAGCATTTTCATATCTCATTCTCTCGCAGGCTGAATCCTGAAGATGTATGTGTTTGTCTCTTTTTAGTGTCCGTTTCATCGAGTTTCAAATCACATCGGTGTTAAAGAAGTTTTCACTTCAAAAATTTAATAATTTTTTTTTCTCATCTCTAAATTCCGTCAGTTTTCTACAGAATATTTTCTTCTAAAGTCACCCCCTTGTCATATGTATTACTGCTTGATAATACTTATTTATTTATTGATACAAAATTATATATTTCGTAGTACAATCCAGTAATGTTGGCCTCACTGGGTGGCTTACCCGTGCCGTAATATGTAATAAGTTTAGCGAGAACACTCACTCAAGGGCACATCCGAGTGAATGCGAATCCTATTTGCCTCTCAAACAGCGCTTAATTCACTAGATACATCCGACCGGCCGGACCCCGTGCTGTACACGAGTCGCACCTACATAATATATGTGTGGTCGACCCTGTAGACGCAGACGGGCATAACATAAGTTCTTGCAGATTTGCAAGCGCACGGTAATCCGAGTCGTATTCTTAAGAATAACATTTTCCATATTTCCACCCTTACAAATTCATTTTTATGGGCGTAACGAAGCCATAGCAAGTCTAGCCGCCGCGCGCCGTCGCCGGAGTTTCACTTTGGCGTTTCTCGAGCGGAAAGCTTTTGGCTAGTTTTAACTAATGAACGGAGATATACGGTTGAGAGTCTTGGACACTTCCCAACATGATGACGAAATAACGAAAATAATTTACTTTGCTACTGGATTTCCGTCGACATTGCGTACATTAGTCATAGGAATATGAAAAGAGACGGGGATAATTAATCGCGCGTAGCCTACATACTGTACATACTCGTAAGACGATGGGTTTTTGGTAACTCAATACGGTTGCACACTTTGCACACACCGCATCGACGAAAGTGCCCGCAGGTGGAAAAATAAAGCAAAAGTCTGACGTAACCGACAATCTGTTCTTTAAAAACATAATATAGGTACATTAGACATATATGAGGGTACATAGCGTGGGTATCTTTACGAGACATTCGCCACCATCTGGTGTAGGGGGGGGGGGGGGGGGGGATATTCGTCATTTTGGTTGAACAGGGCTCGATCTTCACTTCACCTTCTTTGAGATATGAGGTGTGAAAGTTTGAAAAGACTTGCACTCTTATTATTATTTACCGTATTTTCTTGTATATAAAACATAATTAGGTTTATAGTGGATAAAGTAATTTAATTTAATATATTTATAGGACGTTTACTTACCAATTCACCGAACATGCAGATAGAACCATAAGCAAACAGGTAGGGCGAACAACAATTCATTGTTTGGTTCTAACTATATTTCCCTGATGCCATTCCAAGATACAGTCATCTTCTAATTAAATATTTTCCTTTAAAATACGTTAAACTTAAATTCAAATCAGAAATCGTTTTTGCAAACTTTGATGTCTCAGAACATGGTAAGGCGAAGTTAGAAGCCTATCAACTAGAGCTAGAGTGACGAGCTGTACTGTACTGTACGGCGCCTGGTAAAAAATGATCACCTGTCAGATTCATATAAAATGGCAATAGCAAAAGGTTCAATGTGACGTCACAACCTTGTAAAATAAAAGGAAGCTTTAAAAACTTTGTCACACAAGTACGAGTATCGTAGTATAGGAAATACAACACTGATGGGTCTGAAAAATATGTTAGAGAATATCAGAGTGTGCAGTTCACACGCGGTAGAAGTGAAACCTTCAGTAAACTAAAGTAGACAAAAGTGGGGAGGCTACGAAGTACCGCACAAACAGGAGACCAAAAGGCTACGAAGCACGGATACAGAGGAGACAGATTATACTATCCCATTCCCTCGAAAGCTAAATCCTATAGATGCATGTGTTTGTCTCTTTTTAGTGTCCCTATTTTTCGTTTCAAATTACAAAAGAAGTTTTCATTTCAAAATGGTTTTGGCACTCAAAGGTCATTTTTGGAAAAAAAGTTAGTAAGAACCTTATCTAAATAAAGCTCCGCATTATATCGGTGGGATACTCTGGAAACGGTGACCGGACATCTCAGAATGAAATCAACTCAACACCACCTTTGAAAAGTCATGAAAAGTGATGAAAAATAATTATTAAATAGGTTACGGGCTATTTTTCAATTATTTGTTTAAATGATTTTAATGAGTTTTCAAAGAGGTGTTGAGTTGACTTGATTCTGAGTTAGCACGGAACTCTGATGCTTTTAATATTTTCCTTTTTACTATCCTTTTTAATATTACACGCGTCTTAGTGAGCTGGCCTTGACTTACTTGCCAATACTTGAACAATTTGTTGATCACTGATAGTTATAACGAGAGAATTATTGGTCTGACTGAGAAGTAAACTAGGTAGGTATATTAACTCCCCCCTCAGCCCCTCAGTCATGACGCAGAGATCTGTTAATTCTGTGCAGTGTGCTCTTTCACATCGTCACTCTGTGATCTCACTTCCTCGGTAATCGAGATTGTGATCAAAGGGACGTTGTTGATTGAGTAAAGTGTCAATTTTTACCATCTAAATCAGGGACGCACAGACCACGGTCCCCGTTCGCAATTCAATATTGTCATGTTTCCTCTTTACAAAGAAAAATAAATCAATTTTTGATGAAAGTTCAGTAACTGCGGCTAAACATGTAAAATATAAATATTGATCTGCAAAAAGATGACAATCTTTGCCATCCTGGTGTGATGACATGGTATCTAAGACTTAGCAAAGAAAAATAACCATTTTTGGTGCAACCAATAGTGCGTGCATTAAAATATGCTCATTCGGGTCAACCATGTCAGCCTACATACGAGTATGTGAGCAAACATTTTATATTATGAAAATAAACGACTCGAAAACGTTTGAATAACAAATACTCACCAATGCAATATATATGTCACAAATAAAATTTATCTGTAGCTTATAAGTTATAAGCTGTCAACGCCAAAAGCTTATCAAATTTTACTCATTTGATGTAGGTATATATTTCAATTGGTTCGGAGTTGCATCTCCACTGTGCACTTATTGTAAATCATTAGAACCGAAACCTTTTGTGCAATTTGGTAAATAGGTTTTTTTGAAAAACGTCGGTCAGCGTTGGCAGCCTCCACGCCTTCTTCTGCCAACAGAGTTTCTCGTTCTTTATTTGTGACGCCTTACTAAATTTTCAAATAATTATATTCGTGTATGAAGATCGCAGATTTTTCTTTTTTGGCGCTTGGCTTCGGGTTATCACACTTGCTTGCAACTTTGCTGCAACACCTCGGCCATAGATCACCCCAAGTTGTTCGCTACGTTTGGTGATTTAGCAGATGTGCCCCGGTTCATGGGGTGAGTTCACGTCATTGAATTTGCCTCCTATATACCTCCTGAATACCGCCCCTTATTATCCCCTTCTCTTCCCTCGATTCGTGGCTCTAATTCTGGATCTACATCCGATTATTATCAATATAGCTTCTAAAGCCTTCTGAAGCCTTTCTAATTGTCTTTAAAATTACCCATTCATTACGCTTTTTTATACTAAAAAAACATATATTGATAAACCGATTGTTTCATGTATGTACTAGGAACTTTAAAGTTTTGCCCAGCCTTTTTAGTAATGAGTGTGAATAATTAAAAATATTATTATAAAGTATGTTACATATAATATATAGTTTTATTCAGTATATCGGCTATACACGCTAAAGGAGGAGGTAGCAAAACACGCCATAACACCCCAAAAATAAATAACAAAAAAAGTATACCTAGTTTTAATCGACTTCTAAAGACAGAGTTCCTGTAATTAAAAATATGACTCTCAAAAAGATTTGCAAATGGTCGCGTTGTACCTACTGCTAACTACTGCTTTAGTACTTTTGACTGAGGATTTTGTCGATATGAGTAACTGATAAAGTAAGTAGATTATAATTATCTCCACGATTTATGCACCCAAAAAAAAATTTTTTTTGTTGTTTTATTACATTTCAGGAAATACTTCATAAATATTGTATACTTATAATGTATTTCAATTTTGTATTTAAGTTTTTTTAGTTATGTATAAATAATACTTGCATTGTTTTTCATGTGTTTGCTTCTGTAAAAATTCAAATGTGATTACTGCAGACACATTAGTCTAGGGATATTTATATTTGTATTACTTATTATACAGGGTGTCCGGGGGTAAAGTGCATTAACTTCGAGAGGTGATTCTACATTATAGTAGGAGTAAAAAAGATTAATAACTTTTTTTGAAATTCCAACTTTTTTTTCCCCATACAAACAGACATACCTACTAAAAATCCTTAGTGTAAGGTAGAACTTACCCGACATTGCAACTCGGGCGCGATTATTGCAACGTTGCTTGTTTGTGATTTGATCTGTATCTATGGAAACCATTTGTAAACAATAAAAAGATCGAGAACTTGACGTTTATACAAAATCGTATGTTTTAAACCAAATTTTAAAAGAGAACTGCACTTAAATAATAACTGAATTCACGCTTTAACGATAAAATTATTATAAATTAATTAAACACTTAACTATTGTAAATATATTTTATTATAGATAAATAAAAAATAAAAAATGTGATCGCTTTTTACAAGCTTAACGAATTTTCAAAATGTCAACCTTCAGCTTGTAAACAAGCATGTAAACATAAAGTAATATTATTATCAATTCGTACGTTGTGGCGTATCTCATTAATAAATGTCTGTCTGTTCTTCGTTGGTAAACCAGGCATTGAAATAATAATTTAATAACAAAATTACGCGGCATTGTCACAATAATTCAATGACAAAATTACGCACAAATAAACACAATTTTTACAGTTAGGCAAATCTACAACTAAATAAACAAAAGTAAATCTGAAGAAAACACGCACTGAATAAAGTTGTTCTTTTAAGACAGTCTTAAATACACACTAGATAAAGACACATTAAATCAACAAGTTTTGATTAACAGTTAGATAAGTTTTTCAAAGTGAAATACTGCTACGCCAATAAAAATGTTACATTGAAATTCAACACTGACATTGACAGAATTGGAGAACGCGAACGAAGGCGGCGCGCGGTTTGTTGGCAACAGCGTAAAATAATAATGCTGCCCACACCCTGTATATTCCCCACAAAAATGTTTTATAAATATCCTGTTTGTGTCTAAAATAAATAAATTAAAAAAAAAATTATATACATTTTTTTTGAAGAGTTTTAATTTTCAATGTACATTTGTTACTTTAATTTTAATTTTTTTGCGACCGGTTTCGACACGTCCGTATCATTAACGAGCAAACTTAAAACTAACTTAAACATTCTATATAAGTACAAAAATTAATTAGGCGGAGGTAGTGGGAGGGGGGGGGGGGGCTCAAAGTTTTGTAGGGTCACGGAGATGCATTTTTTGCTGGGAAAAATGTGTCACTCAAATACCGTGTAACGCCACAGTTGCATTCCATCAGCAACACTACCAATAGTCCTACTCCTAGCGTCCACGAGTGGTCTCTTAAGCCCCGCGAGCCCTGGGCAATGTGGCCACTGGCAATACCATCAGCCATAGCAGATAGGAGAGGATGAATGGCGAATCTCCGGCGCCACAAAACCGGAACCCCCCAGCTAAGGGATGGAAACCCCTACAGAAAACACTGGCCCTCCTGGTAGGGGGTTGGGCGAGAGGCTAATAACCCCTCCCTGTAAAAGCAACGCTATTACAAATCCTAACACAGAGCCTCGGACAACTACTGGACTTAGGAAAGGATCCGGCAAATGAAATAAGGACTTGAAAATTGCTACTTGGAACGCAAGGACGCTGTATAGAAGTGGAGCCCTAGGAGAGATCACTAGGGAGATGACGAAATACAAAATTGACATAATGGCGGTGCAAGAAACAAGATGGATAGGGTCTGAGCCATTTGACACAAGAACACACAATACTGCATAGTGGAAATGAAAGACACCATAAATTCGGAGTGGCCTTCATTGTAGACCGGAAAATGGAAAAATGCATATTAGACTTTAAACCCATTAATGAAAGAATGTGCAGCTTACGTATAAAAACGAAATTTTTCAAGGTAACATTGATCAATGTACATGCTGAAACGGAAGATAAAGAGGACATAATGAAAGATACATACTATCAGAAACTCGAACAGGTCTACGACACATTACCATCTAACGACATTAAGATGGTAATTGGGGACTTTAACGCCAAGATAGGACAGGATCTTTTGCTCCAACACATTACAGGAATGAACAGTCTACACAAGGACGCTAATAATAATGGAACCCGAGTGATTGATTTCGCAGAATCAAGAAACCTAATTGTGGCCTCGACTCAATTTCCAAGAAAAGACATACACAAACGGACCTGGACATCGCCAGATGGTAGACACCATAACCAAATTGATCATGTCCTAATAGAAAGAAGGGGGGCAACGAGCATCACAAACGTAAGGTCGTATAGGGGTGCCAACTGTGATTCAGACCACTACATGGTAGTGGCCACCTATAGGAGCCGAATCGCAAACAATAGGACACGGAAACCACCAACTATTCCAAAAATCAATACGGAGGCCCTAAAAACACCAGAAAGCATAGAACAGTATCACAACGCCCTTTCAAATAGCCTACCAGGTCAGATCACTGAGCAGAACTCCCAAGAATCACTCAAAAAAGACTGGAATGATATAAAGGAAGCAATTGTAAGAGCAGTGGAATCAAGTGTCGGAAACATGCCCAGACAGCCCAGGAACCCTTGGTTTGATGAAGAGTGTGAAAGAAAGATAGTTGAAAAGAATACACTCAGAAAGAAGTACTTGGAAAGGCCAACAAGAAACAAAAGACAGGCGTACGAACAAGCGAGAAAAGAAACAAATAAGCTGATAAGGGGAAAGAAAAGAAAATTCCTGAATGATATTCTGCTGAAAATGGAACAGGACTTTGTTAATAATAATAGCAGAGAAGCATATAGGGGAGTAAACTTCTTCTAGAAGGGTTTCAAACCGAATACAACACTATGCAGATACGTTGATGGTTCAATTATATCCGATAAGGAACGAATTAAAACCGTGTGGAAAAATTACTTCTATAAACTTCTCAACCCTAATAGCGACCTGAGAAGCCACCCTACTAACATCACCACTGAATCAAGTAATGAAGAATCAGCGAATCCACCAACAATGCCAGAAATAAATGCTGCACTAAAGAAACTTAAAAACAACAAATCACCTGGGAAAGACAACCTGCCGGCAGAGTTGTTCAAATATGGAAATGAGCACCTGAGAAATCTGCTACATAAGTTAATAACAAAAATATGGACCTTGGAAAAAATCCCAGAGGAATGGCAAATAAGCATAATATGTGCAATTCATAAAAAAGGTGACAAGCTAAAATGCGAAAATCATAGAGGCATATCACTTCTATGCACAGCATATAAGATCTACACCATGATACTGAAACAAAGAATTGAGAAGTACGCAGAAAACCTACTGGGAGAGTATCAGGCAGGCTTCCGCACCGGTAGATCCACAACAGACCAACTGTTCACCGTCAGGCAGATCTTGGCAAAGTGCTGGGAGTTTGATATAGACATACACTAACTATTCATAGATTTCAAGCAAGCATATGATAGCATAGATCGGGAGTGTCTATATGACATACTACTTCAATTCCAGATTCCACCTAAATTGGTTAGGCTCATCAAAGCCACAATGTCAGACTCAAGATGTCAGGTCAAAATAGATGGGGAACTGTCGGAAGAATTCACAGTATCGCAGGGACTAAAACAGGGGGACGGTCTGGCTCCCACTCTCTTCAACATTGTGCTCGAACATGTAATAAGAAAAACGCTAATAGACACTGGCTCCAATATTTGTTTCAAGAGCAGTCAAGTTGTCGGATATGCGGATGACATTAACATTGTCGGAAGATCAATTTCAGCCATTAAGGAGGTCTTCAGGTCAGTCATAAGTGCATGTAAATGAATTACCTTGGAATGTGTAGACAGTATTAAATATCTTGGAATTATCATTGATAAATTTCTGAGATGGGACAAACATATAGACTTAACTTCCACAAAGATCAGGAAACTTACACATCTGTTCACGGCAATTAGAAATATTCTCTACGCAAAAGACATGAAGCAAATTTACTGTGCAATGTGTAATTCCGTATTAGATTATGCTTCCTTAGGTTGGGGCGGTTGTACTAAAACAATACTTGATCCCTTAGCAAAATCTCAGAAATCACTTCTAAGAGGCATAAAAAACCGTTCAGATACCCCAGCGATTCATTGTTTGAAGAGTTTCGTATTCTTGATGTAAGACAATTATACATGAGGAAATTTACGTTCTCAAAAATAGCGTCACCACTACCCTTCCGTAGACCATTATCACGACCACTTCTTCATCATTAACTCAAAGACAATTCTCATACTTAGGCCCTAAAGTGCTTAATCTTATACCCGACGCATAGAAATCAAAAAGTGCTCGTATTCTGCGTTGTCTGGTAAATGATTGGCTTCTGGTCTTGGAGAGAGCTGAATGAAAAAATATGCTAAATAACAGTCATTACATTTTTAAAAAAAAATTTTTAGTTCACTACTCCTTTTTTTTAACGCACCAGATTTAAATGTCTGGGTTAAATTTTCCCCACAGGAAAAACTAAACCCTTTCACACACTTCCCCAAATGATCATCTAGTCAACCCACGCTATGCAATTGCACTATATAAGTATTATAAATACAAAATAATACAAGAACAACATGTCAACCTACTAGAGACCAAATAGGAATATAATTCACCGAATCCAGATAATTTCATATCAGAGGGTTCGGCTCTGTGGCATTTCTAATTGAACCTATAAATCCTACTGATCCCTCAATATAAATATTTAAAAAATCTTTTGTAATCCTACATGTATTTAAAATTACTGATTTTTGCATTTTTATATACAAACTAGCTGATCCGGCGAACTTCGTACCGCCTCAGAATCAAAAACTGTTGTCAAATTATTAGCTGAATTGATCTAAATTGTTTCTCCCTGCGTATCCTTTCCCCTCTCGCGTTCCCTCTCCCTCTTCCCACTCCACTTCTCCCCTTCCCCCGTCCCGCTAACCCCCCTTCCTGAGTTCCTTTCCCCCCTCCCCCTCCCCCGGTTCACAGTTCAATATTATACCCCTTACAATATTGCTGCAGTTCTTTCAAAATAGGAGAATTCGTTCCATACAAAATGTATGGGGAAAATATTTTCTTCGGTGTGGAACACCCTTTACTTTAAGGGGTATGAAAAATAGATGTTGTTCGATTCTCAGACCTACCAGATAAGCACACAAAATTTCATCAAAATTGGTCCAGCCGTTTCGGAGGAGTATGGTAACAAACACCGTGACACGAGGATTTATTTATTTATATTTTATTAACGCCCTAGTGGGCTTTTACAAGAAAAGAAGCAAATATATAATTAACAATATTAATTACATGTATTACATAAACAATAAAACAGAATAAATATGAATGCAATCGACTCGTTAGGTAAAGAATATTACAACATAAAAAAATGAAATGAAATAGTACAAGTTGTACTTACAAAAACTTAAACAATTCAGCTTTAAATATTTATACATATTATTAACAATAATAATAAGACCTGACATAGAACAAAGTGTAGATAGAACTGCAAAAATATTATAAAGTAAGTATACAGTTTACTGGTGAGGTTTAGATGAGAAAATATTTTATGAGAAAAACAAAAAAATAATAAAAGTTAATCATTAGCAGATAGAATCGAGATTAGTTGATTTTTGAAACATTCAAAACTGTCAACACTAAATATATCTATAGATTCGCATAAATACTTATTCGCAAGGTTATGGATTCTTGGAATTGGTGAGTATATGGAGTAATTAGTGTTGAATTTATTGTTGCATTTAAAAATATCTTTACTACGAGTTTGTCTAGCGGGTATGCTAATGCAAATTAGTTCCAACAAATTAGGGCTGTCAATTAAAGATTTTATAATTTTGTATAAAAATAATAAATCAATTAACACTCTTCTATCTGATAATTTAAGAAGTCTGGTTTCAGCGCGTAAGTAATTATAATTTATAAATTCGATTGGAATTTTCATTTTAAAATTGATGTACCGAAGAAATTTGTTTTGTACCTTTTCCAATGATTGAGAATGAACATTGTAGTATGGTGACCATACAGAGGAATTGTATTCTAATCTGCTTCGTACTAGTGAGCAATACAGATGTTTTAATGTTAACATACTTTTAAAATTTGCCCCCATTCTCAAGATAAAACCTAGTATTCTCATTGCATCGCTTGTTATTTCATCGATGTGTACATTGAACTGTAGACTCTCGTGGAATATAACACCAAGATCACGAATCTGCGATACACGAAGAAGATTAACACCATACATAACATAAGAAAAGTTAAAAGGATTTTTAGCTTTGTAAAAACTAATAATCTGGCACTTACCAATATTTAGTTGTAAATCATTGGCAGAACACCAAGCGCATAGTTTGTTCAAGTTTGACTGCAGAATGGCGCGATCGTCATCGTTTCTAATTGTTCTGTAAATCTTCAGATCATCAGCAAATAATAGAACTTTGACATTACTAAATATATTAACTATATCATTTATGAATAAGCAAAATAATATCGGGCCCAAATGAGATCCCTGTGGTACCCCACTCGAGGCAGCAAATGTATAAGAAGTAAAAGAATCAACTTTGACCGCTAAGTACCTTCCCAATAGATAACTCTTAAACCATTCCAAAATACTCCCTCTCATTCCCAACAACTTCAGTTTTCGTAATAAGAGTCTGTGGTTAACCTTATCAAATGCCTTACTGAAATCAGTATATATGGAATCAGTTTGATGTGATGAAGTCAAGGCATTAACAATGTCATTCGTGTATAATATTAAATTGGACAGGGTTGATCTTCCTTTGATAAATCCATGTTGAAGCGGTGAGATGGTTTGATTGATTTGGGATATCAATTTGTCTAGTACCAGGCTTTCAAAGAGTTTGGGTAATGTAGACATGGTGCATATTGGCCTATAGTTTGTTACGTCGCTCTTATTTCCTTTTTTAAAAATGGGTGTCAGAAGACTAAACTTCCAAAGGTCAGGAAACACACCTGATGAGAGTGACTTTGTAAATAACTTATGTATGGGATACGATAATGAATGCATACAATTAACTAAGAAACTGGGTGGAACTTTGTCAGGTCCTGCGGATTTGCGGGAATCGAGACTCTTCAGCTTGGATATAATATCATCTATGGTTAGAGTACAATCAGATATATCAAGAGTCTCAACTAAATTAGAACAAGAGATATTGCTATCTACATTTGCATTAACATATACACCGCTAAAGAAATCGGCGAACAAATTAACAGTTTCCTGAAGATTTTGGGATAGTTTAGAATCGAATGACATAATACTTGGTATACAAGTACCGTTTTCTTTTTGGGATTTAACATATTTCCAAAAGAAATTTGAGTCGTTCATGATAGAGCCTTCAACATCACGTATGAAAGTTTTGTAACATTCTGCAGAGAGCTTATTGCAGTCTCCCCTCAATTTTTGAAACACGGAATAATCGATAGCCAGGCGACTTTGTTTGAATTTCTTATGAGATATTTTTTTGAGGTATATTAAGTCTATCAGTTCTTTTGAGAACCAATTTGGGTATTGAGTTTCCCTGTAAGCCGTAAAAGGTACAAATTTTTCAATTGCAGAATTAATAATGGAGTAAAAAAAGTTAAGGTGTGCATTGATGTCAGCCTCGCTATCCAAGAATGACCAGTCAATCTGGTTGAGATAGTTGGAGATTTGTATATAGTCTGCTTTTTTGAAATTTCTAGTTTTTACTACCCTTTTTTCAATAGGAATTGGTTTGAGATTAGACATACATATTTCTAGTGGTGGATGGTAAACATCAACAGGTAATAGTATTTCGGTACTTCTCGCAACACAGATGTCAGACACATTTGACAATGCCAAATCCAATGTACGACCACCAATATTATGAATACTATTACACTGAGATAGTCCTAAGAAGAGAGCCATATCTCTAATTACACGAATATTAACATTAGAACAATAATTGTCAGAATTCATATTACACCAATCGTATTGAGGCAGGTTGTAGTCACCAACTAGAAGTAATTTAGTGTTAGGGTTTTTAGCACAGATTGATTCAACCTCGTCACAGTGATTGCTGTAGCTTTGGACGTCAGAATTTGGAGGTAAATATGCACATCCCACTATTAATTTACCACTAGAAGTGTTCACTTTGACAAAAAGTTGCTCTATGGATGGGTACTTCGTGGATATTTTTAAGGAGCTGAAATTTTTTGAGATAGCTATGACCACTCCGCCACCTCTTGATTTGGTACTTGTTTTCGAATTTCTATCCATACGATATATATTAAAATTAGGGAAGCCTAATTCAGCCGAATTAATTCCTGAATCGAGCAATGTTTCCGTTAATATGAAGATATCACTGGTGATAGTTGCCGCCGAAGTCAATAATTTGGGAAGTTTTGTACGGACCCCTCTCACATTTTGATTATAGCATTTTATTTTATTTTGTTTTAGTTTTTTGGCGTACAATCAATAATTTTGGGTATGGAGTTTATATATTTGATGGTGATATTGGTTTCACCATTGTTCTTTCTGGTCTCAAGTTGATGGCGTAAGTCTAGAAGTTGAGTCCTCTGCAACAGCGTTTGATCACTTCTGGCCTTGACACCATTTTTAAGTTTAGCATTATTGGTCAAGATCTCACGTGCCGAGATAAAATCATTAAATTCGACCTTAATTGGTCTAATTTTGTTTGGTTTTTGTAGACCCAGTCTGTACATCTTTAACATATTAGGTATAATTTCACTGTTTACATCGCCTATTGCTGAGGTAACTTTGTCGTTGTCCATTGTAATAGCCGTGGTTTTTGATTCAGATAAACTTTCAGGAATATTGAATAGAATTATGTTCTTCGCTCTGGTTTTCCTATCCTCAGCCTCCGCGAGCAAATCATTGATTGAAGAGGTGTTATTAGCTGGCGGTTGGGGTTTGTCAATTATCCGTTCGTAGGATTCTATTTTACCAACAAGAATCCCCACTTTCACTCCTACATCTGTCATGTTTCCAGAGACGGCGGAGAGAAGAGATAATATTTTTGTCATCTGATCTCTGGTTATTTTGAACGCAGGATCAGTTATGGCTTTGTGAAGAGCACTGATTGATTCAGTCGCATTATTTAAAGATAACACAGCACTGTCGTTGTTATTCATTGTAGAAAAATAAAAGTTTATTTGTTTAATTATGGACAAGAAATAACTTGTGACAACCCTGTCGCATTAAGCGGAATTACTGACACAATCACATGCAAATACGTAGCACATTCGATGCACACATCAATTGTAGTGCACTGGTGTTGTAAATAATGTCACTTCTCACAATGTTAACTTTGTATGTTTAAAGTTATTATAATGCTTGCACAGTTGAGTTTAACACCAACGACTTCGATTTGCAATAGTTACTAAAGTGCACCGAAAAGTTAAGAGTTTTTGTAGTGATTTATTCCGTATTATCAAGTTTATTTAGGAGCGTTAAAACAATCGACCGTTATACTTGATTATATTAGATTCTTTGATGTATTCTGAGATTTGATGTATATGAGATTCTTTGATAAATCTAATATGCTTAAATTTAGAATCAGATTCCTAGGTATTATGCCAGTGGCTGAAATAACAAATGGTAATATTTTTATAGTCCGAGAATGCCGAATTCTTTTAATGTCATTTCCTAAATCTGTGTATTTTCTAATTTTTTCAGAAACAGTTTTTTGAATATTACAGGAATTTGGAATAGCTACATCAATGATAAAAGTTATTTTTTTAATTTTGTCATGTAAAACTATATCAGGTCTATTATGACAAATTGTTCTGTCTGTTAGTATAGTTTTATCATAATATATTTTATAAAATTCATTTTCTATAAATGAATTTGGTTCGTATTCATAATATGGTACTACATTACGGCAATCAATCAAGTTATGTTTAATTACCAAACTTTGGTGAATTATTTTTAAAACCTGATTGTGCCTAAATGTATACTCGGACGGCGCTAATATAGAACATCCCGATATAATATGTTCTATAGTTTCCGGAAAAGCCAAACATTTTCTACATAAATCATCAATTTGATTTATATCTTTGATTATATGCTACCTATAATTTTTAGTATTAATGAATCTTGAATGGCAAGCATAAATCCTTCTATTTCTGCGCTCAACTCTCCAATACCCAACCATTTGTTTGACGAAAGTTTGTCAACATACGTTTGGTTGAGATAATTGAAGTGTTTTGCGTGAATAATTTTATTTGACCAGGAATCTAATAATTCCTGGTTAGTATTTATAAGAATGTTGGCATTCTCGTCATATAAATTTAAAGGTGGAATATTTCTATCTGCCTTGCAAATTATTTTGTGCATTTCTGAGCTATTAGCTTTAATTTGGAAAAAATTTCTAAGCATTTCTACCTGATTGTGTTTCAAAGATGTTATTTTAACTACACCTCTACCTCCTAAATTTCTAGGTAAATTAATTCGTTCTATAGCTGAATTTGGATGGTGGCAATTAAACTTTGTTAACGTAGTTCTAATTAATCGTTCTAAACTATCTAAATCTTTATTGGACCATTTAATTAAGCCAAATGAGTACGTTAGTAGAGGTATTGCCCAAGTATTTATTGCTTTTACTAAATTTTTAGCAGATAGATTGCATTTTAAATTTTTTCTGATCCTAGTTTGAAATTTAATTATAATATCATTTTTAATACTAGTGTGATCTAATCTATTCGATTGCGGGTATCCTAAATATTTATAAACCTCTTCCTCTTTCATACTTTTAATTTTGAAATTTCTAAATATACCCTCGTCTCTATCTACAATTTTGCCTTTCTTTCAATATCGGTATTATATTTGAATTATATTAATATTATTTTTATACCTACGTAATTTAAAAAAAAACGCTTAAATTTTTCTTTGCGTTTAGTGTTTCTCTGCTTACCCTTTATTTACTTCCTTTTCATTATCTGTTTTTTTGATTCTCTAGTTCATAAATTCATCAAAATCGAAATTAAAAATTCATGGAATGGTTGAAAAGCAAACAGATTCATACAATTTTTGTTTCTTTTTGGATTTTCTTTTATTTCTCTACGATTACTGTTAGAAATAAACTTAAGTATCATATTTCAAGTTTATTTCTACAAGTTCAAGTATGTATAGGAAGGTTTAAGAAGGTTTCAAAACATAAAAAAAATTAAATTTGATTTTTGATTTGACTAATTATTTTAATTATTTGTTCTTAAAAGTTTTTTATTATCTAAATGCAATTTTATTTTTCCTTAAATAATTTTTATATTTAATTTCGTATAACTATTTTTATGATTTGTAAGTAATTAATCACCTCTACTTTTTAATATTTTGTATATGTTATAGTTTATTCTAATTTGTCTATACGTGTTTGTCATTTATTTTTCTTTATATTAACATATCCTGATGAAGATAACATTGTTATCGAAACATGTTGATATTGTTTATAATATAGTGGTTTATACAAAGTGATCTGTTATTCATTATATAAAAAAATAAATGTTTAAAAAACACAGTTTTAGCTTCTAAGTATGTACTGTGATGGAATCTCCACAGTACACAAAAATACCGTCTGGGGGGGCACGTGCCTCCCCCCCCACCCTCTTTCCCCTAAATCTGCCCTTGGCTATCTAGATAGTATCTGGATAAATTATTAATTAGCTCAGTTAGTAGAGCTGTTGCCATGTAAGCAGAAGGTCCTGGGTTCAAGCCCCAGAGGTGCCGATAACTTTTTCTGATTTTTCTGTCTCTAATTTCTTCTTTCAACGCCTGCCTTGCCGGTGTTGGGATCACACAACTCTTCGAGTGTATTAACACTCGAAGAGTTGTGTGATAATAGTTGTGTTGTAGAATCATTTTGAGAAGTTTAGAAAGGGAAATAGAAATTATATTCGATAAAAAATATATATAGTTGCGACGCATTTCAAAATATGATAATGTAAGTAGCTAGATACAGAGTACGTAGTTATTTATTGAAATGTCTTTACAGCGGGAGATTTTGTGCGCATTCTTTGTCTGTACGAGTGGGTTGTCGTTGTCACCCCACGGGACTTGGCACCCGGGGCGGACCGCCCCCTCCGCCCCCCCCTTACGCCGCCACTGCTGTTCCTAGGTGAATGCAGTTGGCAATACTTTCTCAAAAGTATTAGATGTATTCAAATGTACGGAATAAAGTTACAAACAGGATATACTAACGTACCTCAAGAATAATAATCAATATCAGCAAATTGCCTACTATTCTTCTGCGTGGGTTCTTTATAATGTACAGTCCTACCTTCAGATACGAATGCCCTAACATACGAGATACTTGAGATACGAGCCGTCGAGCGGGCGAAGTTTTGCTTCGAAATACGAGCTACATTTGAGTTACGAGGAACGGCCGGCTGATTCACAGCATAAAAAGACCTTTTCGTTGCTTCCACCGCAAAATTACTTAACTGACAATTTTCTCTTTTTGGACTACGAAATTATGACCCTTACGTCCATACAAATTTATGCAACTAACAAGAATATGGTTTTTAAAATAAAATTCAAATGCTAAATTACCTATCTGACAGCTTCTTTTTTGTGCCTGCAAAATTATCTAACTGCCATTTTAACTTGAGAGATTGGACGTATTGTGTTGGTGCTGCATTCAAACTCTGAAATTGTAATTTAAAATAGAATTTACCACCTAAAGTGAACTGTGGGGGGGGGGGGGGGGGGCTTTGACAGCCAATATATTTTCTACTATACTTGTGAAATTTTTAGAATCATATATAGCAGCAAACACCCAAATAAAAAAATTGTTTTGTAAACAGATAGTTGTGGTTATCAAATCAATAACACAACTCCTTCAAACGCACTACTTAGATTAGTTTAATTCACATAAATATAGAAATCGTTCATAACTATTTAGAAAAGGGTCATACCCAAATGGAAGTAGATGGCTGCCATAGTTTAGTTGAACGAAAACTTAAAAATAAGGAAATCTACTTTCCAACCAATTATGTGGGAATATGCAGAGAAGCTAGAATTACTCAACCCTTTATAGTTCAGTATTTAAGTTACGAATATTTTTTGAATTATGAAGATGTTAATGTCTACAGTTCAATTCATCCAGGACATAGAAGAGGTGACCCAACAGTAGCAGATTTAAGATGCTTGCAATATTCGGCTGGTAGACTTAACTTTAAAGTTAATTATAATGATTCGTGGAAGCCATTATGAAAGGCACCAGTTTCAACCAACGACTACGCTTAACTAGCACAGCTGGCTGTATAAGAGAAAGATAAAAATTAAACCAGAAAAATTCAAACACCTCCAGGATTTGAAAAGTGTCCTTCGGAAATTCAGTTGGGAGTTTTATGATAAACTTTTTCATTAATATTATTTTAAGTGTTAAAGAACTTTGTTTTTTTTTTTTTTAATATTATTTTGTACGCCGTTACTGCACGGAGTGGGGTCTTTGCAGTAACGGCTTAAAAAATCATTAATAATTTAATAGATAGCCCATGCCTCCTGGAATTTTGTAAGTCGTATGTGCCGAACAACTACAGCCGGGAACGGTACCACGATCTTCTATATATCCCACATAGCAGAACGGACGTACTGGCTTGCCATAGGATGACACGAGGTATGGCGCTGTTAAATAATGCTTCCAAAACTGTTGACATCTTTAACAAGTAGCCTTGAAGAATTCAAGATTCATTTAAGTGCCACTCATTACCCGCTATAAAGAAGCCTGTATCTCATTTTATTATTTAACGTTTCTTTTATTTAACCATAAATGTGGGGTATGTGCCAAATGTGTATTGTAAATAGACACACAAACTGTAATACACAAATAAATAAATAAATCATCAATGATCATTATTTGATAGACCGAAGACGTCTACGTTCTTAATTTTTTTTTTATCTTGTTGTTGATTTATTTTGTTTTCGCCACTTTAGTGTTATTAGTATTATATTATGCAAATTTTCTGTTCTGGAAATTTTTAAAATTTTCATTTTATTTATTTATTTAATAAATGTTACAAAAATTTCATGTTATTATATTCTATAAAGTTTTTTCCAAAAAAAATACATTTTTAAATATTTCTTACACCTTTTTATTGAGCAAAGCTCGTGTTAAGAAGGCGGAGACAACGAATGTAGATAAAAATTTTTTATTTAAGGTTAAATAATGTATAATTTTTTTTAATATACACATAGATCAAAGAATATATATATATAATACATATTATATGATATATACAATTTTTTCTTCATTTACTGTTGTCTATATATACATCTACTGAACCCGACCACGCTTCGATGTGGCTTTGTCTGATTTTAATTATTAGAGGAGTTAACAAAAATTGTCTAGCAACTGTGCATTTTCCAAGAAGACACATTGCTTAATTGAATATCTGCTGTGACTATGCTGTAGTGTAGAATATAAGGGAAGAAAAAAAAACATTCGTAAATTTAAAAAAATTATTTATTTATTCAGACTGTAAATGCTTTTACAATATCACTTTATTACAGATTAGCACCTATTAGTGTCAGCAATTCTTTATAGTTGATAATTTCTGCGTTGCAAAACGATATCGCGAGGATAAAATTCTTCTCCAACCATGACAATTTCCACCTCATTAATTGTTGGCGCATTATATCGTCTGACATGCTCACTTGCTGGTGTTTGATCAGCACTAATGATAATTTTATGGCTGTCTGATGGCATGTAATCAATTGCATTTTGAACATTCGAATTAAATTATTTTTATCATCTAACATTTTTTTCAACTATTCAACAATATTTCTTTTGACTTTATTAGAGATTTGACGGCGTGCATTCAACTGATCATTTTGATCTCCCATGAAATATATTTGTAGAAATTTATGTTGATTGCTGTGAAAAGGAAGCAAAGAGCCAGCTTTATGGTAAATTTGTCCCTGAATTTTAAATGTCGGCATAAAATTTTCTGTTATAACGTTAGCGCCAAATGAAGTCATCTGAAAACATGAATTGTATTTTCTAATATTTTTGAGGAAATGTTTTGAATCATCAGTAATTCCTTGCAACAAATTTATCAATGGTGCTATTGGCTGATCAATTTCAGGTAGCTTCACTTTGCCGCTCGCACAAAACATTCCTTGAGTTTCTCCTTTAAATTTCATCGCTTTGCAGTGTGGACAAACTTTATCCATTTTACCGATTTGAACAAATTTACATGAGGTATTGTATTGAATATCTGTTTCGAATAAAAAAGCAATTCGATGGTACGAAGCATGGTTATTAAAAAGGTACACTTGCATTCGTCTTCGGCGTTGATCTATTTCTTCTTGACGTTGTTGAGATGAATGTGCTGCTCGTCTTCTTCGCGCTTTTACTCGTAAGCTTTTAAGTCTTTCTTCCCAACGATTCGCCAGTTCTTCTGCTCGCCTCTGAATAATTCTAACTCGAACATGTTCATTATCGTCTAAACGTTCTTGATCAGTGCGGTTTGATCATCTCTGACGATCTGCGTTTGCGTGTCGAGTACGACAGCCTATGTTTGAACGTGAGCAAGGCATCCCACGAATGGTGATCAACTTTGAAAAAACTTACACATCAATCAACTGGTCGCAGTTACACTTTTTTGACCCTTTGAAAATTTGTCATATATAATTCGATTTGATAATCTGATTTTTTGTAGGTTTTGCAAAGTTACGAACTGACATTCAGTACAATTATGAGTAAATTTAAAACGCACAGAGAAAACAAATGAGTGAAAATTAGTAATATAATTTGTTAGATTTAATTCAACTTTTAAATCCGATTAAATTCTTTTAATTCCTATTTGTAGGTATCATAAATTTTTGTAACTTTTAATAAAATTAATAAAATGGCAACACTGTCTAGAACCGTCATTCCGTTTTTTACTATGACAAATTATGAGTCAATTTAAAACGCATAAAATTATCCTTTTCCTTTGGAACTTTCAAATAAAAAGTATGTATAAACGCTCTTCTGCTAAAATGCAATGTTCTGTAAAAATTTTGAGTCAACCCATCGATTACTTTCCGAGATTAGCGAACGCAAACATACGGAACCTAAATTTTTATATATATAAGATAATAGAAGGAATGTAACAGAATGAAGAGGAGGTAAAAAAAGAAAGGAGAGAAATAAAGAAAGAAAAAGGATATCTGACATTATTACACATCTGATATATATTATTTTTACAATTGTGTTTAGAAATAAAGTATTTTAAGATGTATTGATTGTAATAAGTTATATATACAGAGCTTTTATTGATTTTTTTGAATTTTTTATAATTATTTTGTTATTAGTTTTTGGGGTATTCTGCCGTGTTACGCTACTTCCTTCTTTAGCCAACGTTTCGGACAGCGTTGCAGTGTCCATCATCAGGGCAGATGTGTAGTAGTTAGGGGTGATGTTTGTACTTATCTACTTAGGAGCGATACCGTGTCACCAGCTCGTTGTGACGTTGAGAAACGTTGGCTAAAGAAGGAAGTAGCGTAACACGGCATAATACCCCAAAAACTAATAACAAAATAATTTTTGGCCGTGAAAATCTAAAATCGTATCATTTTATAATTAGTTTCCAATCTTAAATTAACTGGTAATTGGTTTAACCATTTAACTCAAATATATTTATAGTATTGTTGAGCTGTAGTGGTGTTACAACGCGGGATAGTCATAGAGCCCAGGATATTTGTTCTAATGCTGTTTGAAAACGCAGTAATTATTGAAGCAATCTTTGTGTATTTGTAGAATTGTATTTTTTTTATAAATAACATGAAGTGAAGGTACTTTAGAATCTTGAAATAATTTGATGGTGGGGTAATCGTATGGCTTTTTGAAAATTATTTTTATAATTAATTTTTGAATGATTTCCAATGGTAAAAGAGAAGTTTTGAATGCGCCGCCCCACCCAACATTCCATACTGTAGCACTGATTGGATTAAGAAAAAGTAAATAGTTCTTAATATATTAATATTTAAAATGCTTCGAATTCTAATGAAAATGTACACTAATTTTCTTAGTCTCTCAACTCTCTCTAGTCTCTGTTGTGCTGATTTGCATCTTCCACTTTATGTTACTGTCTATAGTTACCCCAAGTTATTTAACATTGGTTTTAACAGTGAGTACAGAGCAATCAGGTTTACATATATAAATATAAAAAATTATAAATTTGAATTATAATTATATGAATGGATATATTTAGATTTTCAGGGGTAGCATTTATAGTCAGAGTAAAAGGAATTACAAAAGTTTTATCTGTATTTAGAGATAATAAATTTTGATCAACCTATTTTTTTATTAAATTTATATAATCTATAAAATCAAATTAAAAGCAAATTTAATGAATTTTATGAAAATAGTAGAATAATTATAGATGCAAACCTAAAGCTAGACCTTGGATAATAAAAGGATGGATGACAAAAGATATTTTATTACACATTAAAAAAAAAGATTATTTATTCAAACGATGGAAAAACTCACCAAAAAATACAACATATGAAAAACAATATATATCCTTTCGTAATTTTGTTACCAAATTAATAATCAAAAATAAAACTGCATTTTATAATGATAGATTTAAAAATCATTTTTCAGACATCAAAAAGACCTGGGATGAAATAAATAAAATTCTAGGACGTAGGACAAAGAGTAACTGTGATGATGTAATAACTAGATAAATGCTAAAAGACCAATCTATGGAAACTGTGACAAACCAATTTGCAAACTATTTTTCAGACAGCATTTCTTCAATGGTACATACATATGATTTTAGAGCGTCAAATATCATCCCAATAGAATCACAACATAGCTTATACATACCACGAGCGTCACTCGCAGACATAGTGATCATAGTGAAACTTCTCAAAAATTCAAAGTCTCCCGACTTAGACAACATTCAAATGTTTGATATTAAAAGAAACATAGATATCTTAGGCCCTATCTTAACCCATCTGATTAACACTATTTCAACACAAGCAGTAATACCAGATGAACTCAAGTGTAGTATTGTCAGACCTGTTTACAAAATTAGAAAATATACTGATGTCGGAAACTATAGACCGATTAGTATTTTACTCGCTATAGAAAAGATTCTCGAGAAATACATATCATTAAAACTGACTAAATATTTGGATTGCTTTTCTTTAATAGATCCTAATCAATATGGTTTCCAAAAAAAAAGTACCGAAATGTTACTCCAGGATTTTTCTAACTATGTAAATAACGAATTGAATAACAAAAGACATGTATTGGTACTGTTCATAGACAATTCAAAGGCATTTGATACTATAGACACGATGAAATTATTAAATATCTTGGAGGCAATATGGGTAAAAATATCTGATAAATTTAGTGAAATAAAAAATGTCAAGACTGGAGTTTCACAAGGGTCGATTTTGGGACCAACACTTTATATTGTCTTTGTATCTCTTATGACAAAAATATTTTCTTTTGTTAAATATTTTGTATACGCTGATGATACTGCACTTGCCATATCCCATGAAAATTTGTCTATTGCAATGAAATTATTACAGCTAGATTTTATTTCCTTATTAAAGTGGTCACATAATTATGGTCTACTAATCAACTCCAAAAAAACAAAACTGATGCATATAAGATCACCTCACGCCAAGTACTGCGAGACACCTGTAATCATATCTCACTCTTTCGATTGCATTCACAACAACATCTCACAGCCCTGTTCATGTTCAAGTATCAAACTAGTTAACAACTATGTGTATCTAGGAGTTACAGTAGATTGTAACTTGAAGTGGGATGTACACACAGCCAAACTTTGTAAGCGCCTTCGATCTATTGTAGGTAGACTTTATAAAATAAATTGTTATGTGCCTATAAAAACTATGAAATTGATTTATTTGTCTCTTGCAGAATCAACAGTGAGATATGGGATAACTTCTTGGGGTCAATCATGTAAAACCAACATAAAATATGTACAAATGATTCAAAATGCCATGGTAAAATTGCTGGTAAGCAAAACCGTTTATAATCAAAGACGAGATATTAGTATCGTATATAACTCAATCAATGTATTTATTACCTGTACGAGCTATTTTGTGGCAAAAAATTGAATTGCAGCATATATCCGGCAGTCCATATAAAACAATGGTGGATCATGCACACAATACTCGTCTCATACAAAATAAAGGAATGAAAGTACCTGTGTTTCAAAACAAATATAGTCAAAGAACACTTGAATATATTATACCATTAATATTTAACAAATTGCCAAATGAATTTAAAGAAAATTGCTCTATAACGAAATTCTCCCTGATGTTAAAATCATGGCTATTAGGGAGTAATCATATGTATTAAGTTTATATTCTGTTCACTCTCACCATGTACTAATTTGCAATTGTGCTATTAAAGACTGGTGAGGTATATACTCAACTGTCTAATGATATTTAAAAAAAATAAATTCTTAATCTACATTTTTTCACCATAAAATAGGTCTCTGAATAATAATTATCAACATTGCATATCACATTATCACAATGTTTTAGTGTTTATATATAAATATATTTATGGTTAATATGTTGTTATATGTGTATGTTGTTGCCACGCTGACGCGTTGAGGATTGTTTAATGTATTGTATTCTTCTTTTTCTTTGCCACTTCCCACTTTAATTGGGGTTGGCTCTCCTAATCAATCTGCGCCAAGACGACCGGTCTTGGGTTGTTGGATTGGGGAAATTTTGAGCTATTTTTGCCATGCTGGTCCACCATGTCAGAGGGGGGCGTCCTCTTCCTCTTTTTACTTCAGGTATAGCTAGCGCTTTATGGCACACGTGTTCTTTGTCTCTTCTCATTACATGACCATACCACCGTAAGCGACTTTCTGTTAGTTTTTCAGGAAGGGGGGCTACCTTGAAACTACCTCTTATATGTTCGTTTCGTATTTTGTCCAGTTTCGTAACCCCACCTGACCATCTAAGCATTTTCATTTCTGCAACGTGCAGTTTTTGGACGTGATTTTCCTTCACTGTCCAACACTCAGCCCCATACAGCATTGCTGGTCTCACTGCAGTTTTGTATATTTTGCCTTTTGTGCGAATGGGCATGCTTGAATCACACAGTACTCCAGTGAGTGATCGCCACTTCTGCCACGCAACATTTACTCTGTGAGATACATCGGCCTCTACATTTGCATCTTTTGTTATTACTGAGCCAAGGTATTTGAAGGATTCTACTTTTGGCACCGGCATTCTGTCTGGATAGTAAACGGTGGTGTTGCTCGCTGTACTGCTGAAATTACATTTCAAGTGCTCCGTTTTTGACCTGCTGACACGAAGTCCTGATGTTTCAAGTGCTGTTATTGATGAAATGTAAGAAAAGGCAGTTAAGACTTTAGAACTATTTATTTTATAATTAGACAACGTAAAAGATCGTAAATGACAGTGCACAAACAATGTAGGTAGAACTGACAGTGCACAAAAACAAAAGCTAGAGGGCGTTCATACTTCCATCATCCTCTCCTGAACGCACACGCTTTAAAATTAAACCCATTGATGAGGTGAAGTTTTCATGCTTCGGTCGGTGGAGTGCTTTCGTCAAAATATCTGCGACCACATCTCCAGTGCATCTATATTGAACCATGATTTGTTTGGCAGCAACTTTCTCGCGCGCAAAGTGATAGCGGACGTCTATATGTTTACTGCGCGCGTGGTAAACAGCATTTCCTGAAAGACTAATCGCACTCTGATTATCACAGTAAAGGGTTATAGGTGTACCTTTAAGTTCAGGTTGAAACTCGTCTGCCAGTTGTTTCAACCAAAGAGCTTCCTGAATAGCCGACCAAAGAGCCATATATTCAGCCTCAGTTGTAGAAAGGGCTATGGTCTGCTGTTTCTTGGAATTCCAGCTTATTGCGGCACCCTGAAATAAAAATATGTATCCTGTGCAGGATTTTCTATCTTCAATGTCATTTGCCCAATCTGAATCGCAATAGCCTGAAATTTTTTCATTAACATTCCGTTTATAAACCAGTTTCATATTCATTGTAGCTTTCAGGTATTTCATGACTCGTTTCAGAGCCATCCAATGTTCATTAGTAGGTTGACTATTATATCTACTTAGAGAATTTATTACATAGGTAATGTCTGGACGAGTTCCCTGTGACAAGTACAACAAGCAGCCAATTATTTCTTGATATGGAATGTTATTTAAAATTTCTTGTTGACTTTCAGCCTTCTTCATTTTAACATTAGCATCAGCGGGAGTCCACTTTGGCTTACAATCGTTCATTCCAAATCGTGTAAGCATCATTTTTATGTAAATAGATTGATCAATAGAGATCTCATCAACATTTTCATCTTGTGAAATTCTAAAACCAATGCAATGTTTGGCTGTTCCTAAATCCTTCATGCAGAATTTTTCTTTTAACTTCAATTTTATGATACGTGAGGTCTCTTCATTATTAAATAAGTAAATTATATCATCTACATATACTGCTATAAAAAGCATATCATTTTCATTCAAAATACGGTAGTAAACGCATGGATCTATGTTTGAACGAGTCATTCCAATTTCTAACAGAGCAGTGTTTAATTTTTTATTCCACTGTCTGCTCGCTTGTTTAAGTCCGTATATTGACTTGATCAGTCTACATACTTTATTTTCATCTTCATAGCCAGGTGGTAAGGACATGTAAATTTCTTCATCAATGTCACCCTGTAGAAATGCTGTGACTGCGTCCATTTGGTGTATTTTAAGTCGATATTTGACAGCAAGACCAATCAAGTATCTTATGGAAGTATAACGGACTACTGGAGCGTATACCTCATTGTAATCAATACCCTTCACTTGTTTATATCCTTTGATCACCAGTCTAGCTTTATAGCGTGTAATAGATCCATTGCCATCCATCTTAGTTTTATATACCCATCTGCTGGGAATTACTGATTTTCCTTCTGGTAAGTCAACCAGTGTCCATGTATTATTTTTTATTAATGACTGATATTCTTCCGCCATAGCTCTCTTCCAATCATCAGCCTTTTCACTGTTAAGAGCTTCTTGTAGACTTTGTGGATCACTGTTTAGTAAATTAATAGTTGACTCAGAACTTTGACACATTAAGGATGAGGAACCTGGATGAATATCATTTCCATCATTATTTTGACATCTCATTCTCCTCGGCAGCGATCTCAGAGTCATATTAGATTCCAGTGGAGAGTCAACTGTCCTGTCTGGTACGTATGTGTCATCATTAACGTCCTCATATTGATCAGAATCATCTGAAATATAAATACTTTGTGATTCAGCCTGTGTTTCTCTTCTGTCATTAATTTCATCATCAATATTTCTTTCCACTGGTTCTTCGAGTTCATCATACAAAGGTAAGTAAACAGAATTCTTTTCTTTTACTTCATCATACCTTTCCTTTGAATTTTCTTCTATCTCTATGTCTTTTTTACAAATTTCTTTTTCTTTTTCAGGTACATTGTCCACTTTATTTCTTTTAATAGAAGCTTCTAGGAATACAACATCTCTACTCAGGACTCCTTTTTTTGTTTCAGGATCTATAAATCGGTAACCTTTGGTACTGTCGCTGTAGCCAACAAAAATTAACTTACGTGACTTCACATCAAGCTTAGTTCTTTTTTCTTTAGGAATATGCACCATTGCAGGACATCCAAAGATTCTCATGTGATTTAGATTTGGTTTCTTACCAGTCCATACTTCATAGGGCGTCACATCGGATAAGGTACAGGTGGGAGAACGGTTAACGATATATGCTGCTGTAGCTACCGCTTCTGCCCAGAATGTGACCTGCAACTCAGCATTTAAAATCATGCATTTAGCTCGCTCTATTAAAGTTCTATTCATTCTTTCACTGAGGCCGTTTTGCTCTGGTGTGTATGAATTAGATGTCTGGTGCAGTATTCCATGTTTTTTTAAGTAGGCTTCAAAAGTTTTATTTTTGTATTCAGTTCCATTATCGCTTCTCAAAATTTTAATTTTTGTACTTAACTCATTTCTACTCTATTCTTAAATTCCACAAATTTTTCAAATACTTCATTCTTATTCTTAATAAAATATACATGTACTCTCCGAGAAAAATCATCAATAAAGGTTACAAAATACCTTGCCCCTCCAATTGAAGTGTGCTTCATAGGTCCACACACGTCACTGTGAATAAGCTCTAGCAGGCTGGTTGCACGGGAGCCTTCAGTGGGGAACGGTTTTCTCGTTTGCTTGCCTTCAAGACAGGTAACACAAATGGAATTTTCTGTTCTTGGTGACAGCTTTACACCTTCTGTACAGTTAGGTATTTTATTAAGGCTAATGAAATTTAAGTGACCCATCCTCTGGTGCCATAGATAAGTATCATCATCAGTCTTAGCCATCATGACTTGCATATTTTGATTATCACAAGTATTTAACAGATATGTGTCATTAATTAATTCGGCCTTTGCAACTAACTTGTTACTCGGATTGTAAATTTGACAGCCATGTTCGATAAATATTACTCTGCATCCACCTTTAATTATTTTGCTAACTGACAACAAATTTGTTTTTAATTCTGGTACATATAAAACATTCCTCACCTGTATTGAATCGGTGCTGCCATTGTTTGCATTTATTTTGATACATGCAACCCTTTCATCTGGAGTTCCCCAGGGGTCTGTTCTGGGCCCACTTCTCTTCATCCTCTTCACAAATGATGTCGCTAAAATTATCGAATCATTTGGTCTTCTATCTCACTGCTACGCTGATGACCAGCAAGTTTACTTCTACTGCTTACCAGAAGAAATAGACAGTCTTAAAACTCGCATAACCGAGTGTCTAGAAGCAATCACTCGCTGGATGACCTCAAATAGATTGAAACTGAATCCTGCAAAGACTGAGTTTCTCTGGACAGCCACAAGTAGACGTCAGCGTAACATTGATAACTCCCCAATAACCATTTCAGGAAGTGACATCACTCCAAAGACATGCATAAAACTACTAGGCGTCAATCTGGACGCTGATTTTTCCCTTAAAACTCAAGTGAACAGAACTGTAAGCACGGGGTTCTTTCAATTAAGGCAAATTAAAGCAGTACGGAGAAACTTGACCACAGAGGCAACTAAATTACTAGTCAATTCGTATGTTGTTTCACGTCTAGATTATTGCAACGGAATATATGCTAGTCTCCCAAAATATCAAATCAACAAATTACAATCTGTTTTCAACGCTGCGGCAAGGCTCATCACCGGCGTATCTAAATATTCCCATATTTCTGAGCATCTCAAAAATCTTCACTGGCTCAAGTGCCCCGAGAGAATCCAGTTTAAGCTCTGCTGGATGGTATTCAAGTCTCTTAACGGAATGGCTCCGACTTACTTATCGGAAATGTGTATTCCAGAAAATTCCAATTCTCGACAATCAACCCTCAGGTCAGCAGCAACATCAGCGATTGGAAGGTTGAAGGAACCAAAGCGCACACCAGATACTAAATTCGGTGAGCGTGCTTTCGGAGTGTCGGGACCTAAAGCCTGGAATGGACTGCCACACGAGTTAAGAATGATCACAGATTCAGCGCAATTTAGAGCTAAACTTAAAACTCATCTTTTCAGACAGTCGTATCAATAAGTTAAAAAAAAACTTTCACCTTCGCCTTCACGGCTCGCAACATTGTAAATAACTAAGTGTGTAAAAGCAAATTCTTAAAATTCTCCAGACTTTAAAAATAAATATTAACTCAACTTTGGCATTAATCTTCTGTTAAATATAAATATAAATGTAAAACTCATGCAATGTCCAGTGTTTTGAATATAATGTCCTCCACGTGCAAAGTCGTATCTTCCCCATAGCATAAGCATAAACTTTCTAATAAAGTGTGTTTTGTCGGAAGTGTCCTGCAGGTAAGTATGATTCTGTATCTATTTGAAAATAATAAAATTAGATAGAGCCTAGGATTTATAATAAATTGTAAAGCGCCCTTGAGGTGATTTTTCACAAAAACGGCGCTATACAAATTATCCAATTATTATTATTATACATTACCGCAGCATTCAACCTTTAATACTTTGTTATTAGCAATTCTGATGCTCGGTACAGAAGAGGGAGTGATATCAGTGAGCCAGTCACGGTGCATGGTCATATGCATAGATGCCCCTGAATCAATATGCCAAGAATGAGAGTCGTTTGTTGTAGATGCTGAAAAGGCTGCAACATACCCTGTATTTTTATCTGTTTTTTTATTATTATCACTTGTCTTCTTATGCCAACAATTTTTACTGAGATGTCCGTACTTGTTACAATTAAAACATCTTAAGCCTTTCTTAATACTTTTGGGCTGATTATTTTTTGTGTTTGTATAAAGTGCGGTAGTGTCTGATGTCTTTACTTCCTGTAGTAATTTGTTTTTTACTAAATCAGCACTAATCTTTATACCGGAACTTTCTAAGCCCATTATCATGGGCCTATATATTTCTGGCAAACCTGCCAGCATTAATGTGCCCAACCACTCATCGTCCACATGGAATTTTATATTCCTTAACTTGTGCGCGGCTGTCATAATTTTGTTTACGTAGTATTCGACTGAAATGCTACTTTCTAAATTGGTGTTAATGAGTTATTTTAATAAACCCACTTTTCGAGTCAATCCACTGTCCTCGAATGCCTTTGCCAAATTTTCCCATACCTGTTTTGCATTTTCGGCTTCTTGAATGTGTACATATAAAATTGGGTCTACTAATAATATTAACTTTGACTTGGCTTTGATGTCTTGTTTAACTAAATTAGAATCTGTAGCCACTGGTTCTTTCAAAATACAACAATATAAATCTTCGTGCTGTAAGTATGCTTTGACCGCAAAACTCCAACTTGCCCAATTGTCACGACCAGTCAACTTCTCAATCGACATCATCGAATTATTTCCAGCCATATTTATATTTAAACATTCAACAGTAAGTAATAGATGTCTGAAAAGAAAAAATCACTCGCGAGCGCGGTAACCAAAGTGAGGTTATACTCGCAGTTTTCACTATTTTTACTTTTTAATTACTACTCAAAACACAAAAAAAACTGTAAACGGCAGGGTTGGGGCGGCCCATAACCTGATGAAATGTAAGAAAAGGCAGTTAAGACTTTAGAACTATTTATTTTATAATTAGACAACGTAAAAGATCGTAAATGACAGTGCACAAACAATGTAGGTAGAACTGACAGTGCACAAAAACAAAAGCTAGAGGGCGTTCATACTTCCATCAGTTATCCATTCTGTCAAGGTATTTTGCAGATCTTCCACAGTTTTGGCAATCAGTACGATATCGTCTGCATACAGAAGGTTCCAGGGTAGTTTCTTTTGAATATTTTTGGTGATGTAATCCATTACTAAGTTGAACAGTAATGGGCTCAGCGCCGAACCTTGGTGAACTCCCACCTCAACCTCGAATTCTTGGCTCAGACCGACCGGGCTTCTGACCCTTGTGCGGGTATTGTTATACATGTCTTCTATGAGGTTCACATAATGTTCTGGTAGTTCCTGAGCTCTCATAGCTTGCCACACAAGTCTTCTTGACACTCAGTCGAAAGCTTTTTCTAAGTCGATAAAGATGAAGTGTAAGTTTTCCCTATTGAGACGGTATTTTTCCATTACTATTCTCACCGCCTGTAGTGCGTCTGTCGTAGATTTTGATGGGGTGAAACCGAATTGAATAATGTATAATTGCATTGTTTAATGTATTGTATTGTTTTAAGTTAATCTGTGGAACTGATCTCCTGCTGACAAGCTACTTTCAGTAGCTTAGCGGGTGTAAATTCTCATTGTATGTAATTTTATACAATAACAAAAAAAAAAAAATCTGATTCCGCCGTTCTCTGAGTTTCATTCCACGTTAATCCCTCAGCTAAAATTGCTGTGTCATCAGCGTAAGATATTAGTTTGGATTTTATAATGAGTTTAAAAATATCATTCACATAAATGATAAAAAGAATTTGTCCCAATACTGTTCCCTGCGGGATTCCAAATTTACTGATTTGGGAATCGCTGAGAAAACCATTTACATTTACCAAAAACAACCATTTACCAAAAACACAAATACTACTAGGTAGTAAATTTTACGTGCAAAATTCCATACGTGACAATTTTTTTCACAGCAAAAATTCTTATCTAACACTGCCACTACACTGTTTAAAAAAATATATATTTTGTCCGAATAAAAAATAATTAAAAAAATATTTATGAGATACGTGTTTCATTAAAATAAAAAAATTGTCTAATTTTAAAATGGAAGGTTTTTTTCGCTTTTCTGTAAAAGTACATTTTTGCAGTTAGGTAAATTTAGACAATTGTTATGACTGTACGTATTCATCTTCTCATAAGAGAGATTTGAAGAAACGCATTCTGAGTGAAAATTCGCAGTGGAAAAAAACCCTTTTCATGTTCCGCCTGCAACAAATTATTTTTGAAGTAAAACTTCTTTACGCACGAAAAGCGAGGCGAACGGTAGTTGAGAGGGAGATATAAGTTAGTGAAGATTGAAAGAGAGAGAGTTACGTTTCGTATATTACTGTAGGGGCAAGAGAGAGGAGCGAGCACACATTTTCTTTCCCTCTTTCTTTCATAGCCAGTTACTTTTCGTATATCTAAGATATCTGTGACATCTTTCGTGTATCATACTGTAGGAGGAAAATATTACATGCTGACACACGTTAGAGAAAAACCCTTTTCATGCCGACTGTAAAAAATCGTTTTATCATAAACGATTTTTGACATACCACATGCTGACACACGGTAGAGAAAAACTCTTTTCATGTTCCGACTGGAAAAAAATCGTTTACTCAAAAAAATTCTCTCATGAACCACATGTTGACTCTTAGAGAAAAACAACCTTTGCTTGTACGTATTCATCTTCTCAAAAGGGAGATTTGAATCAGGGAGATTTTGGAGGCTGGAACGGATTAATGGCATTAAAATTAATTTCAATGGGGAAAATTGCTTTGAGATACGAGCAAATTGACATACGAGCAAGGTTACGGAACGAATTAAAATCGTATCTCGAAGTATTACAGTATATCTAGCGATGCCCATGTGGGATTTTTTTTGGTTAATCTGCTAATTTGTATTATTCTCTACTTTTTAAATGTTTCTATAAAAAACCTGTATGTATTGTAAAATTACCAATGTACCTACCAAAAAAATTATTAATAAAAAAAAAAATAAAAAAATTAGCATATTTTACCTCGTTATGACTGTTCCACAAAATGTAATGTATGTCACATGTTTGTAAAAGCCCGTGTAGGCAAAAGACAGTTTATAACTAGGTTCTTAGTTTTCTTGTACTTTACTCCGCATGCATAGTTTAGCTTTTTCAAGTATTTATTTTTAACAGCTTTTTCAAGTATTTATTAAAAATAAATACTTGAAAAAGCTAAACTATGCATGCGGAGTAAAGTACAAGAAAACTAAGAACCTAGTTATAAACTGTCTTTTATACATTTTAATTTAGCATCGTACTCCCGAGGGAATCTTCAGGCTTGTCTCAATGATTACAGTAATTCTCCAAAGTTTTTAGAACTCGCCGCGCGCTGTCAGCGCCCACTAATGGAATAAAGTTGAGAAAATGCACTGTTTAGCGTTTACGCGGATGTACTGCTGCACTGTCACAGATCACTGCACTTCGCAATCGGAACATAAAATTTAATTAACAACATGGACCGCACTTTCCTCGGGGGCTGTTTTATGAAGAACTTAGCCGTTTATTGATTTGTGGACCGATGCAACTGACAATGAACGTGAACCGCAGTAAGTTTTTGAAGATGGCGTTGAAGTGAAATAACCCACCGTTGTGTCTCATCGAGTGACACTTGGGTCAATTAAAATATTCATAACTTTTAATCAAGTTTTCACATTGCGTTGTTAGAGCATATTAACGTTGAATAAAAGCATGAACGAAGTGACTGGTGTTGAAGATGGGCATTTAAGAGGAACTAGCTTTTTGCCCGTTGCAGGCAACTAATCGGTTAAAATACTAAGCGATTTGACGTGTGAAAGTGACTGAAGTGAGAAGTATGTGTTTAAATAAATATGAAGAAAAAAACGATGTTTGAATGTGTTAAAGCGAGGAGTGTGCGCCTACAAAGGGCACAGGGAGTTGATCGCTCAATTTTGTACACTTGCTCTTGGGCCACTTCTGTCGCCCGGTTCAAGGCGTTCAGTGCGGGCCTTTTCTCGCAATAAAGGGGCCAACGAGCTTCTTGCTCAATATTTCACTTTAGGGAACGTACCCATACTATGTGACACGTTTAGGGGGGGGGGGGGGGTCTTCAAAATGTCACACTTGGTACAAATAGCCCAGGCAACGAAGACCAAAAAATACCAAATAGGGGAAGTAATTCATGTAGAAGCTAATTTTGGCACAGTTGTAGGGGAAGGTGTCCTTAACAAAATAATAAAAGTACTGGGGGGTGGGGGCGGAGCTAAGGGGGGGGGGGTCTAAAGGTCCTTTTTTTCAGTTTTTCGTTAATAACTCGAAAACTACTGCCTTTAGCGAAAAAGTGTTTAGGTACTAAATTATCTACATAAAATTCTCTACAAAAAAGGTTATATAAACTTTTTTGTTAGGATCAATGCTTAGGGAGATAGGAAGGGAGGGAAATGTAAAATTAAAAATAAAAACAGATTTTATTGTTAAAAATGAAATGCTGGTCGTTAAAAATTAAATATTTATTATTAAAAATGAAATAATTAGTGTTTAAGGATGTACCTTGAACATCTTGAGAGAGATCTTCAGAATGCTGACCAACATGAAGGAACTTATTCCAGAAAAAGTGGAAGTTAATGCTTCCTTGGTGTCAGCTTTGACGAAATTTCAGAGTCATCTGAAATCCCTCAAGGATAATGGACCTACCGCTGCTTTGTGAGTTCAATACTTCCACATGGTTACCCTGATGAAGAAGTTCATTGATTATGAGAGTCGTGGTGTTTGGGACGGCCACTTGGCGTGTGTATATCAGATGATCCCATTCTTCCATGCAAGTGGGCACGTCCAGCATGCAAAATGTGCCCATCTCTACGTGCAAGATATGATACAACTAAAAACTAGCCATCCGGAGGCGTACAAGGAGTTTGCAGAAAAGGGGTACTGCACTATTAATCGCACAGGTATACCTTGGGCAGGTGTTTGGTCGGATATGGTCATAGAACAAACACTTATAATAATAATAATAATAATAATATATATTTCGGCAACTGGCATAATACCTAGGAATCTGATTCAAAATTTAAGCATATTAGATTTGTCAAAGAATTTGTATATAAAAATGCAAAAATCAGTAATTTTAAATACATGTAGGATTACAAAAGATTTTTTAAATATTTATATTGAGGGATCAATAGGATTTATACGTTCAATTAGAAATGCCACAGAGCCGAACCCTCTGATATGAAAATATCTGGAGTCGGTGAATTATATTCCCATTTGGTCTCTAGTAGGTTGACATGTTGTTCTTGTATTGTTTTGTATTTATAATACTTATATAGTGCAATTGCATAGCGTGGGTTGACTAGATGATCATTTGGGGAAGTGTGTGAAAGGGTTTAGTTTTTCCTTCTTTTTTTCCTTTTTTTTTTTTTTGGGGAAAATTTAACCCGGACATTTAAATCTGGTGCATAGAAAAAAAAAGAAAATCTTTATTCCAGGATGTGGAGAGGATAGTGCAATCCCACACGTCCCATAAAGTTATACATATTTATATATTTACACAGTAAAGAAATAAAAACATAAATAAAAAAATAATACTAATAAAAATATATGGGCTCCATGAAAAGTTCAGGTGGCCTGACGCGAGGAAGAGGAATTACTGATTCTGTACTCGCCAAGTGAGTTTGTGGATCACCAGGAGGCACCGCCATCTGCACGTCATTGGAGGAGTTCGTTGAAGTTTTTTTCGCAACTGGAGATTTACGGGTATCACGGCAAACGAAAGATTCACAAGATCGGGCTAAGATTCACAAATGGTTCAATGACTATCCCCCTTTTCCAAAGTTGGATTCGCTAATGTCGCTGTCAGCGGGTATTCTAGGAAATTCCGAAATAAACTGCCACCAAGCCCTAGATATTGGAACGAAAACTATGCAAAGTTTCATTGGCAGCAAATTTGGAGACATGAAACAAACCAGAAAAATGTGGTTTTGTCAATAGCCAGTATGAGCAGCACCATTAAAATCAATAGTGAGAAATTTTGTATTAACCCCTTGACAATTTTCCAAAGAACTGTCATAGCAAAAAAGAACGACAAAGATGTAGCAGAGCTTTCGACTTATGAGTTAAATCCATACCCCCTGGCTCTCTTCAGCGAGGGCGGAATGCGAAAAGGGAAAAAATCATCCCTCTATGATGTTACGCCAGAGGACAACGCAACTCTCGATATCACCCAGAGCATTAATGTGGTAAATGGTGGTTTCCTTCTTCACCGCATGAAGTGGAAACAGTCATTCTACATTTCTTCCATTTGCCATCAATACATTGCCTATGTACAGAAATATTACGGGGAAATTTGTACGGTGGTTTGTGATGGTTATAGTGACGTAAATAGCACAAAATGAGCGGAGCAGATGAGCAAATGAGCGGAGCAGCTCACAAAAACTTCTGTTGACATAAAATTTCACGAAAAAACGACCATCACCATTTAACAAGAGCATTTTCTTGCTAATGAAAGAAACAAAACAAGGTTGATTCACTTGCTCAGCGAGAAAATGACAGCAGCCGGGATTAAAACAACTGTTGCTACAGGGGATGCTAATAACACTATTGTGAGGTGTGGGTTGGATGAAGCTGCTCTACATTCAAATGTAGCAATAGTTGGGGAGGATGTGAACTTGTTAGTTCTCTCATTGGATTGGCACCACCATTTCATGAAGCCGGGCCATGGGAATGTGGAGATCAAATTGTTTTCGGTGCGGCAACTTCAACAGTATCCAATCCCCAAAACGATTCTCCTTCTCCATAGCTTCTCGGGATGTGACACCACCTCGGCGATATATGGAAGGAGTAAAGTGGGAATAGCTAAGCTCTTCACAGAAAATCCTGGCCTCACCCAAGACATTTCACCAATATTCTCTGATCCCTCAGCATCACCTGAGAATATTGAACAGGCTGGCGAGAAAGTTTTTTGGCTGTAAACAAAGCGCCTGCTCATCAAGACAACCTAAACAAACATCGGTACTCGGCATTTTTGAAAGCGTCAATGAAGCCCAAATCAGACATGGCCACTCTTCCTCCCACCAGAGGAGCTTCAAAGCAACACTCGCTCAGAGTATATCCTACCGGTAATTAAATCCAGTTACATATAGTTTTAAATACTGCTTTCTTATTACAAATATTAATTTGTGATGAATGCTTACCTTAGTCTGATTATTTTTTACAGATACAACAGTGGCTAGGCAATCCCCTACCACCCATCCAATGGGGTTGGGTCAAGGGAGAAGATGGGATCCTTAATCCAGTTAATACGAACGACCCTGTGTGCACCCATTTCCATTTTGAACATGATCTTTTGCCGATGCACGACTGGGTGTGGGATGCGCTGCGGTTGCCGCAAAGCAGGGATTGCCTGCTCCGGTGCCTGCGGCTGCCTCGGCTCATGTATGAACGGAGCCCCCGTCGTAGACAGCATTGATGATGATGAAAGTTTAGATTTTGACGAAATTTAATGTTCAAGGCACATCCTTAAGCACTAATTATTTGATTTTTTAACAATAAGCATTTCATTTTTACCGACAAACATTTCATTTTTAAAAATTAAAACAGTTTTTTTTTTTAAATTTTACATTTTCTCCCCTCCCTATCTCCTTAAGCATTGATCCTAACAAAAAAGTTTATAGAACCTTTTTTGTAGAGAATTTTATGTAAATAATTTAATACCTAAAAACTTTTTCGATAGAGGCAGTAGTTTTCGAGTTATTAATTATGGTAGGCTTAAGTTGTTATAATAGTTTTTATTCATCCAATAATATATAGCATCTCTGGCATATGAAAGAATTCTCGTCATCTGAATCTGAATTATTCTCTTTGTGTGCTCTAGAAACACACTTAGAGTGATAATAACCTTGGCATAAGTTACATTAATTTTGATTTCATATTGTCTACAAACTGTGCACATTACAAGTGTAACATCGCTTATTATTTTAATCTTGCTGGTGCTGGGCTTGTCTAAATCAATGAATGTTTTATCTTTGGTGCTGGGACCTTTTGAATCCTTTTTACCCTTGTAGCTTTATTTTTTCCTCCCAGTACAGTAGCCTTTATTTTGTTTTGATTTCTTTTTATAGCTTCTTTCATTTTTTTCGGGGGTGTCTGTCGGTTTTCTTCCTCGTTTTTCTCTCTTCCGAAATAGAAACAAAACAAATTCTTAACTCTAAAAAATGTATTGAATGTACCCGTGGACAGTCCACAGGTACAACCATCGTGTTGTCCATAGGTACAATTTTGACATTATAACCTAAAACTGTTATAATCGCTAAGATAATCTACTAAGAAGGTTTAAATATTGTCAATGGGTATATGATATGTTATTTCTCAAGTAAAACTAAATACACATCGAAATTTGTGATTCAGGTATTAGGAAAAACCGTTTCAATATGGTAATTAACTAACTTTTTATTAAAAAAATATTGTAGTTTGCTGCGCGTTGCATGTTGGGACAGAAGAGAAATTGCTGTTAGTCAGTGTTGCCATATAACAAAATTACTACATGTGAATATTTTTTTTGTAATTTTAGGTTGTTCAATTTGTGAAATATGACTGAGCCAATTTGGTCGCCGACACTTTTAAAATGACCCAGAGAGCTTACCGCTCAATTCTGTACATCTGCTACTGAACCAATATAGCCTCCCGCGCCCGACTCGGGGCGTTCCGAATTTCATTTAGAATAACCTTATAGAGCTATATCTCGAAAAAGAAGGCTAGTTTAAGAGGAATGGTTCTGCGGCCCTTTTCACAGAAAGCTTAAATTTGGATTTGAGGTCAAAATACCCGAACAATCTGAATCCAATTCACTTATGTTTCTTTAAATCATAATTACCTACCCTTTACTCCAGCGCACACATCACATCATAACAACACATTCATTATATCGGTATCAACAGCTAAAATGTTCAACAACCATACCTACATACTTGCTCATTCAGTATATTATCATTATCCAGCGATACACTCGCCGAATGCATATTCCAGTGGACTTGTGGCAGACAATAATAAATCGGTAATTTACTTCATTCTCCAATGTCTGAAAAAATAATAATTTTCTACCAAAATGCACGCGGCCTTTGTACTAAAACGAACGAGTTTTATCACAATGTTCTGATAAATGAATTCGATATAATTTTAATTACTGAAACTTGGTTAGTAGACAGTATATCTGATAACGAGCTCTTCGACTCCAGGTACAATGTTTACAGAAAAGACAGAGACACGTCCCTCACGGGTAAAACCAAAGGAGGTGGTGTCGCAATTGGTATTAAAAAAAAATTTACTGCACATTCACACGAGTCATGGAGCTCGGAAGCTGAGGACATTTGGATTTCAATAGTACTAAGAGACCCAAAACGTCGTATATTTAATATTCACATCTGTTGTTCGTACTTACCCGGAATCGGTCCAAAGCTCTCAAACACTCAGCGATTATCTCTTCTCAACAGTCATACGTCCAGAATATCCGATCTAACCACAAACTATCCAAATGATATCTTCCTTTTAATTGGAGACTACAACATGCCTAATATCAGCTGGAACACCACACATCATCCCCGCGGTACTGACCTTTGCTCCACCACCCTCCTTAACTGCCTATCTTATTCGGATTTAAAACAATATAACCACATTCGAAATAGGCATGGTAGAACACTTGACTTAGTGCTCTGTAACACCACAGTCTGCGTCTCTCCTGCCGACTCCCCTCTGGTTCAGGAGGACACACATCACATATCCCTAATAGTCGAACTTAATATTTACGCCCCTACTTCTACTTCCCAGCCCCAAACGATCAAATTATTCAATAAAGTCAACTATGACCTAGTCAACGACGCTCTGTCAAAAACTGACTGGTCTTCTGTCTTAAACGCACAAGACGTCAACACGGCGGTTAACAGTTTTTACTTAATCATTGAGGCCGTAATTGATAACTTTGTTCCAAAGAAAATTCTGAAAACAAACACATTCCCAACGTGGTACTCATCGGCTCTTATCAATATTACAAAAGAAAAGCTCAAATTTTTTCGAGCCTGGAAACGCCACAAGAACCCACTAGATTACCAAACTTTTTCACTGCTCCGAAAACGACAAAAGAAAATCGCTACTCTCACATACCACAATTATATTTCACACTTAGAACATGCTATACAAAATAATGTAAAAAAAATATGGAGCTTTGTCAAAACGCAAAGAAAATCTCCTTCCATACCCGAACAACTAACATATGGCTCGAGAATCGCACACAATAGTAAGGAGATTACCGATCTATTTGCTGACTATTTCTCTACCGTCTTCACTGATCACACCCAAAATTTAGCATCTGATATTCATGAACCTGATCCGCTGAATAACATATCTATGTCCTCAATTACAATCAACGACGACATTACCTACAAATATCTATCATCCATTGACATTAACAAAGGACCTGGTTTAGATAGTTTGCCTGGTATCTTCATACGTAACTGTAGTAAATATATCACTCCTCCGGTCAGTGCAATTTTCAAAAAATCACTAAGTGAAGGTACGTTTCCTCATAAGTGGAAGTCTGCCGTAATAACCCCCATTTTTAAAAAGGGTGACAAACATGACGTAACAAACTACAGACCTATCTCTCAACTTCCCATATTAAGTAAAATTCTTGAAAAAATCGTTTACGACCAACTTTACCCGACTATCACCACAACAATTTCACAGAACCAACACGAATTCATGAAAAATCGGTCTACAACATCTAACCTTGCCCTATTTGTCAACTACTTGCAGAGCAATATGGACGAAAGGGTGCAGGTCGATGCTATGTACACCGACTTCTCAAAGGCCTTCGACCGCGTTATCCACTCAATTCTGTTAAATAAACTCACTCGTCTTGGAATACACGGTGACTTGTTTAGATGGATTAAATCATACATTAGCAATCGTAGTCAAGTTATCTCAATAAATGGAGTTTTATCTAAAATAATCAACGTAACCTCGGGAGTCCCTCAGGGTTCCCACCTTGGTCCGCTCTTCTTTAATATATACTTAAACGACATAGGCTCATGTTTCCAATACTCTAAATTTTTATTGTTTGCAGATGACATGAAAATTTACAAAACGGTTCGCTCTCTATCGGACTGTAAAGAGCTACAAAGTGACTTAGATAGGCTCTGCAACTATTGCACAGCTAATTATTTAGACCTCAATGTTTCTAAATGCCACACTATGTCCTTTACTAGAAACAAGCATCAAATTAACTTCTCATATTCACTCTGCGATGAACCCGTGATCTCAAAAAATTAATGTAAGGACCTTGGAGTCTATTTAGATAGTAAACTTATATTTAAAACGCATATTGATTCAATCACCGATAGATCTTACAAAATGTTGGGTTTTATACTACGTCTGAGTAAATTATTTAGAAATCCACATACTCTAGTAATGCTTTACTCCTCACTAGTCAGAAGTCCACTGGAATTTGCATCGCCTGTCTGGAATCCCAAATACACCCAATACGTCAACAACATAGAGCGCATACAAAATAAATTTATTAAGTATCTCGGTTATAAATACAACAATAATTACATCTGCACTCTCCAATCCCTGAAATCCAGGCGAACGGTAGCTGACATGACATTTCTCCATAAAATTATGCATAACGAAATAGACTGCCCAGAACTTCTATCCCAAATAAATTTTAACATCCCATCTAAAAGAACTCGCCACGCCAACCTTTTTTACACAACCAGTAATAATACGAACGCTGCAGCCAACTCCCCCATTTCCCGCATCCTTCAAAGTTTCAACTCTATTCAAAAAACCACAAATACAGATATATTTTTTGATTCCCTCCCTCTATTTAAGAAAAACATTTTTAGCACACTGAACTCGCACACATAACACACACATCCACACACCCTCTCACACCCTCATTTACACACATACAAACACTCTCCCACACCCCTCTCCTTCAATAAGTTACTAACTAAATTTAGGTAAAATGTATTATTTATCACATATACCAATATATAATTTATCTTTTTTTATCTTTTTACATACATATATATATTTGTTTAAATACACACATTTCTTTTGGAACAAACATAATATGTGATTTACTCGCCTCGGAACAGACTTTGTCTAGTGAGGCGGGTAAAAGAAAAGAAAACAATGTAAATAACCATGAAACTAAATAAACGCCCGGGTTGCCGGCACTGAAACTGAACTGAATAAAAATTTAAGTACATAACAGCGACATGTCATTGGTACCAATTATTGTATTAATTCTATAACTTTGTAAATATTTCCCATTATGTAATAATGTACTGTTTGTTTCTGCAAAAAAATAAAAAAAAATAAAAAAATAAAAATAATATATTTTTTTATCAAAGGTAACGAAAAATGTAGTATGTGTAATTTATCTATTGTGATCGAAATTATGATTTATAGGCCATTAAAGAATTCAATTTTCCACAATTTTAGTCATAAAAATAATTTTAAATGTCAACTTTAGTTATTAAAAAAAAACGGAGTGTGCAATTCACATGCGGTATACGTGAAACCTTCAAAACACTAAAATAGACAAGAGTGGCGAGGCTACGAAGCATCGCACAAACAGGAGACCGGTGATACTATCTCATTCTCTCGCAGGCTAACTCCTATACAATAGAATTGTGTGTTTGTCTCTTTTTAGTATCGCTATTTTTCGTTTCATCGAATTTCAAATCAAAATGGTGCTAAAAAAGGTTTTCACTTTAAAATTAAAGCAAACCAATCAGACCACATTTATGAACCACGTTGTGTAACATTCGTTATCGGACCGCTAACAATAACAGTCCTTATGTAAATGGCGATAAGATTGAAATTCCCGCTTAACACCGGCAGTCTATCTTGATTGGTGCAAGAAAAAACATCGCGAAAAAGCATGATTTATTTTATTTTAAGAAGTTCAGGCACAAATTTTTAAATGTTTTACGATCATTTTCTAATTAACATAATTTTTCACATTATACAATAAAATCATAACCAAAAAGTGGTTGGCAACGAGAAGATTTTGAATTTTAAAGCAGTTTTCATAGACTAGATACTGCCGAGTATATACTAAGTACTGTTTGATCAAATGTGATCAAATTTTCCAAACTAAAAACACACATTACCTTTATTGGGTTTCACGGGTCCTGAGCTAGCGATATAATAATACTTGATGCGGCTATTATGAACTATTGTTAACTATTATTAAACCTTTCAAAAGCCTTCTCACGATACGCGAGACTCACGACAACACGATGGATCTGACGACGGATACAAAAATCTGTTTTCTGACATTTGACGACAAACATTTTGATGTGTCTCTCCACGCAAAGTTTTCCTAATGAAAACTTCATAATTAGATGACTTCGAAACTTTATAAACATCCATATAGTAGATAATATTTGAGCATCACGCAATAAAAAAACTATTTGAACTGGCGATGCTAGAACCCTGCCACAACAAGGTCGAGAACAAGTCGTCAGTCGGAACTACTAATTATTTCACTTAAGGCGGTTTACAACCCTAATAATTTATGTTTGCTCAAAACTCACATTTTAATAATTTCCGTAACATCCGTGAATTCGTAACCATAATAATATTTTTATTTCCATGCCGCACAAAGAATGCGAGTTATTTATATTTTAGATTAATAAAAAGAGTACCTTACCTTTACCATTTTTAATGCACCCTTGACACAGTTTTAATATTTATTTTCGTTACAATTGAAAATATCTATATCAGATGTAATGTTATCAATATCATATTTATGTTGAAGATAAGGCAAGCATTTTGGTTTGAATTTGTTTTACAGCGTTTTTCTTTAAAAATATTACACGAACGTGAGATTGTTATTGCACTATATGTAAAATCAACCACCATAACACGGGCACCAGCCTAGCATGGTGGTTGAAAAATCCACTTATTAATGTGACCATAATATTTATGCAATGAATAAAGAAAAGTTTAAAAAAAGTATATATTTTACGTACAACTATCTTAAAACTTATAACCCGTTTATAAAACTTATAACTATAAAGCTAGATTCAGCTTTTGATCACATGGTGATATTTATTTATTTATTTTAAGAATATTGTACATTGTATAGTATTTTTGTATTATTTCAACCGCCATGCTAGGGATGTCTTAAATTGCAAATATTATATATCATGTTGTCTAAATGTACTAATAATTATATACTATAACAATAATTGTTGATAATAATAATAGTTATTAAAATTATACATATAGTTAGTAAATTCTTTGTTAATTTAAGAAATAGTTGTTAAATTGTACAATTCATAATAATCATTTTTTTTACTATTTAAGTAACAAGTTTTATATATCATAATTTCTAAATGTAAGGATCAATTGGGGTAATTGTTTTTTAAAGATATGGGGTTGGGTTTCGGTTTTTAAGTTCTCAGGGAGAAAGTTAAATATTTTAGGAGTTAGGTACATGAAATTTCTTCGAGCTGACGTGATATGTAATGTAGGTACATTATAGTGTCGGTTGGTTATTGTTGGTGGTGTAATTATGATGTAAGAGAGTTTTTTTTTTATATTTGAACATGAAATGCGTTAAAGTAAATTTTAGATGGAGTTGCCGTGTGTTTAAGACATTATATTCAGTGAAGAGTCGAGTGGATGAGTGTCTTGTCGGTCGCTTGTTGATAGCACGTATTATCGTTTTTTGGATTTTTTGTTGAGAATCAATAAATTTATGTGCACAGCCGCCCCAAATTATGATGCCATATGCTAATTGCGATTGGCAGAGAGCATAGTAAACTGTTTTAGTATTGTAGGAGTAAGGATATGTCTTAAAGTTCGGAAAACATAAGATAGCTTGCGAATTCGGGGACAGCGACTGGCCAAATGCTGATCTCAAAGAAGATGATGACAGTTAGGACCCCCAGGTATTTTTATGGGATACTTTTTCCAAATTTGGGCAAGTACAGGAAGAGTAAGGTCTTGGACAAGGATGAATTGTTATTTTCTGGTCTTTAGTAGGTAGGATTGCAGCAGACAGATGAAAAGGTTAAGAATTTTGTTTACCAGCATTGAGGGCGAGGAGATTATCATCTAACCAATTCTTTACAAGGCCTATGTCGTATTAAACTATGTCGAATGCACCTTTACAATTTTTATGTCGAGCTATAAGCACGGTGTCATCTGCAAAGGATATTAGTTTTCCGGTTGTGGGTAGGTTACAGAATTTGTTAATATTGGATTGTTGTATATGAGGAATAAAATTGGTTGTTATTTTTTTAATTAATAAACTAATGTTTGAGACAAGATATTTATGCATAGCACAATGGTAACAATTATTTTAAGTAATAATTATTAGCCTGAAATACTCATCTAAAATAAAATTGGGCCTAGAACACTTCCTTGTGGGACTCCAAAAAAGATTGGTAAAGGGTTACTTAAATTTTTCGAAGAAAACTTCTTCTAAAAGGTTGTTACTTTGTGATGTCATTATTTATTTATTAAAAGAAAATAACTTAGTTTACATCACTTAAAGCTTTACTTAAAGCTTTACTTTGCGGTTACTTAAAGCTATGTTGTTAATTTTCACGGTTTGTGATCTACCAGTTAGGTATAAGGAGAACCAGTTAAGGATTGAATTCCGGATGACTATTTTAGATGGTCTACCTAGATGTATGGGGTGGGAAACCGTATCAAATGCTTTGGCTAAGTCTAAGAATATGGCTAGGCAGGAATCGCCTTCATTAAGGCTGTTTGTGTTGTTCTCAGTCAAATTTAAGATTGCAGATTCTGTAAAAAAATTTTTTGGAAGCCAAAATGAGTGAGCGAGAGAATCTTATGGGTTTTCAAATGGGAGATAAGTCTACTTTTATCAATTTTTTCAATGATTTTTGATAAGACACTTAAAGTGTCTTATCAAAAATCATTGAAAAAATGCTAAAGCAAAGAAGTAGTCTTGGATATTTGTTTTGTCCCCACTCTTATAGATTGGGATAACCGTTGTATGTATTAATTAGTTGGTTAGAGAAGGAGCCGCTATTAAAAATTAGATTTACAATATGTTTTAACGGTGAAGTAATAATGTGAGCTATGTGTTTTAGTATGTAAGGTGAAATTTTGTCTGCAGCACTATTTGTTTTTATGGAGCGTATTGTGTCCAAAATTTCTTTAGTGGACGTGGGGGCTTATGATAACTGTGGGATGAAGGGAGTTCTGTTGTCTTACCCATGAAGTTAGAATATTTTGGGTTTTATTTGTGACTTTAAGAATTTTGTTGGCTAAGTTCGTGCCGATGGTTGGCGTGATCGGCTAAAGTTTTTGGATTTTCGTAGACTTGGGTATTTTTCCGGTTAATAACTAGTGATTGAATATTGAGTGAGGTTTTATTTTTATTTTCTGAGATGTCGTTGACTATATTCCGGATTACTTTACTGTCGTACCCTGAATCTTCATTTTTTTTAATAATATTTTTTTTTGGTTATTATTATCAGGTTGTTGAAAATGTTACTTTTTATAGATACGTAAGAATTGGGGTCTGGGTAATTTAGTGCTTGTTTATGGAGTCTGTCTCTTTAACGTATGCAGAAGAGGCCTTTCGTAATCGAAGGTTTTAGCTTCTTTTTTTGATGGAAACTGTTTTGGTGAGGAAAGATGCGTGATTAATGTGGGCAGTTAGTTAACATTTCAAGAGCTGTGTTGATATTTACAGAGAGCAGGGTGGACTTCCATTTTTCTCGTTCTACAGACTTTATCAGATGATCCATATTTACATTGTTATGAGAAAGATTACTAGACTAGAGGGGGAGGAGATTTTAAGTTGTGTAATTCTAGAATGGTTAAGTAGTGGTCTGTCACAGTAGATTCAAATTCAATTGATTTAGCGATACGCTTTGTTCTAACCATGATGTGATCTATGCATATCTTAGTAATGAGCGTGATTCGGGTAGGTATATTGATGTATGGAATAAGACCATGCAGCGAATGATATAACGTCGTCATATACCGGTCATGATTACGACCGCAGATTGTTCATTACTGCCTTAGACTAAGGGCCAGTTCTTTCACGGAATTTGAACGATTCGTCAAATTTCGAAGCCAATTTTTGGATAAATTTTATTCAAGCTCTGTTATTATGACTGAAATAATAACAGCACTTGAAAAGTGACTTTGAAGTTTGATGAATTGTTCAAACTTTGAAACAACCCGTTATACATATTCGACTTCTCAGAGTGGTAAAAATCTTTTCTCTTTATCAAGTCATTCACAATGGAAGTGTAATTTTAGAGCGAAGTCTTTTATATCGAGTCCTTTACCTCGAGAGAAGAGAGCAGTACCACGGAAATATGAGGAAAGTAAATTACACGTTTTTTCCAATCAGAAATCTGTTCGTGGAAAATATAATTACGGAAAATCGAAGCATCACCACAACAGAAAGGACTCAACTGCAGCGGCTACCGCAATTAACGAGAAAAAATTGATTAAAACTTATTCTCGTCTTTTTCTAAGTATAACAGTGTATTGAGAAGGAATTACATGTGTGCAAAGAGCTGGATAATGTCTTGAAATAAATAATATGAAATACAATAAAATCAAATCGTATAAAAGCTACAAATACGTCAAAAGTGTCACCGGGCACGAACATTTCGTTAACATTTTTTTACTCCGAATAATATCAGGATTCACTGGCTAAAGTAAGTCAAGTACGTCCCTTAACACCCTAGATAAAGATAACTAATTTTCACACATTGGTGGGGTTCATCTATTTCAACTATTAGATATACCTATTATTTAAATTATTAGTAATACCTACTTCAATTATTTGTTATACCTATAAATTTTTTCGTGTAAATAAAGTTTTCCAAATTTTACACACGAATACAATGGGATTACAATAAGATGACTTCGAAATTATGTAAATTAGAAACTTGGTGAATTAAATATTATTACTTCTTCAATCTTTGCAAATTCACCTCGTGGCATCGTTTTTAATAAAATGAAAACAAAAAACTTTGTAAAACACCTCTATTTAACTAAAAAATATCTACATGTTTCGAAACCATATATTTCTGCGTCAGGATAAGATTAAAATTATCAACCCCATGAAAAGAAAATATCGATGTTTTACAAAGTTGTTATTATTAACCAATTTTATTTTTAAATAGCCTTCATCCATTTCCTACCAAACCAAAAACCAAAAAGTTTCTAAAATTGTATAAAGTCATAGATATTTTACGGAAAATAGTTATTAAATAACTTTAAAAAAATTTAAAATATGCAGCACGTGATATTTAAGAATCCATACAAATTCGTGGACGATACAAAGGTGGTTTTTTTTAACATTAAATCCACACAGCAGGCCCTGAGAAAATAATTTCTCTCAGGGCCATCTTAGGGGATGCTATGTGGAGGCTATTTTTAAGGAAGGGAGGAAGTTCTCGGAAGGAAAAAGGTTGAAGGGTGGTCAGTTAGTCCAGAAATGAGGGACGTATGAATCCATTCCTCCAACTGCGGTGCAAGGCGATGGGTCGAGAGAGTCCGGCAGGAAAGGTCAAATGGCCTCCCTCAACCAGTCTCTCTCGATCCGGCCCGCCATGCAGCAGGTGGGTAGACGCATCCGCCACCAACGCCTGGACCAACCCACCCCATGAACCCGGGCACCCCTGCTAAGTCCCCAGTCATAGCGATGTAATTCCATCACAATATAAATGAATGATGTACCTGAAGATTACACAGAGATGGAGCATAAAACAAGATTAATAGTAATTTAAGTATATATGTGAATAGCGACTCACTGTCTTCGGGGTGCTTTGTAGTCGAAAAGCAGCCGTCGGCCGAAATATAGAGCAACAGTGCGCCATTGACGGGCAGCTCCTTGAAGCCGCTGGACATGAACACTAGAACCTGACTCAGCGTGGGTTTGTACAGCAGGTACTTGTGCGGGTTGTCGCGCTTGCCAGGCCGGTCTCCGTTCTCCAGGGGGTAGGCTGCCAAACAAACAACTCACACTTAATCAAATATCATACATATACTAACACAACACACGATCTTTGGACCAGGTGTTTCACAGAACTTGAACAATCCATCAAATTTCCCGTATATTTGCCATATATTGCTATCTTATGCTATCTTGTGTATTTCAATGGTGACCGTCACCTGACGGCAACTTGTGATGAATGGTAACCTTCAACCTACGAGAAGCCTACGAGGAATTTGGGATTTAGGACACCTGTACGAGCAGTTGGAAACTATTACAGAAACCTGTATAGAGACCGGAACGAAGGAAGCCCACATCGAGTTATCACAAGAATAAAGAAAGTTGAAATTCAACCAATAATAATCCGAGTAAAGCGATTAATAATTTTCTGAAACAATCAGAGAAATTAGGGGCGTTTATGGTCCTAGTGGACTTTGATCATTTTGAGCGGTCTTGAATTAATTCTCACAGGAACCAAAGTTGAACGAACTGAATTATAAACAAAACTGAAGACAAAGCATTGGAAGATTATTGACCCCGGGTCGTGTTTACATAAGGTGCAATCGAGAACTGGAGGTTTTGGGCGCCTAAGATTTCAAATGGAAACGATGAAAACTTAGACGGGAATGTTGAAAATAAATAAATGATAAATCAACAAAAAGGGCACGGAGAACGTAATATGAATAGTCCCAGGGGACGGTTTAATTAAAATCGACCTGGAATGATCACAAAAATGGGTAGAGTCTCGAAAAATTTCACAAACTGAAGATAATAACCCGAAAAAGTGGAAAAACCTATTGATATGGAAATGGAACAATAGAACGACGTTATTAGAAACAGATATTTCAAAAGAAAACTAATTAGAATTACTTAAATTAACTTTAATGGCAGCGGTATTAAGATTACTCTGACCTGACAACACCATTCACAATTAACAGGAGATTAAGAAAATTACATATCTAAGACCGCGGCACATTTTTGGTCACTCTACAATTAAATCAAATCACAGGAAAAAATGGTTAACGTAGCCTGATGCTGGAAAAAACGCGTGATTCGTCGAAGGAATTGCTCATCGTTGGATAAGAAAAAAGATTGGCTATCACTTTGTTGACATGATGTTATTTAAATAATTTTATAGAACACGATTTCAAGTAATTAAGGGCGTCATAATTACGAAACGATATAAACAGAATTACACAGGCGAAATACGAGTATTTACTTTAGAAAAAAACAATTACTTTTCTTTTTACTATTCATATTACATTAACGATGACTTATGACCAAGTACGTAAAAATTCTAATATAAATACATGTCGATGAGAAAATTTATGTGATTTTCTACGAGAGAGAGAGATACTAGACTAGTTTGGATCTAAGATATGAGATAGGAGATTATCAGAGATTGAGGCGGTGACTTGGTTGATTTAACAAAAGAGCATATACGGTGTATCCGAATTTGGGAGTTTTGATTATGAAAGTCTGGGTGATCAGAAGTCATTTTCATACAAAGAGAGTGCTCTAAGAAGTCCTTAAAACGCCATGTTTTTATAAAGGAAAGGGAGTCCGTTGGCAGTTGGGATACCGTCCTGGGTCCAAGAACAAAAGAAAGGATGCGTGGTGATACCATGGTGGAAGACTCTTCTAGTAAAGTTGAAATTTCTACAAGTGTTTGCAAAGTAGTAAATTCGGTATTTTATTTTCCTTTTAAAATTGAGGAATAAAATTTTCAAAGACGACCAACAGAGAGTCCGGAAAAGTGCCTAAAATAATACTTCGTGAAAGTTTGGGTATTTTATAATGAAAGATTTTAAAGCCAGTAAATTAGAAATTAATTATATTCGGGTTTCTTTTACAACTTATAGTTATTGGTTTTCTAATATTTAACAAAAATACAGTGTCTCAAAATAAATACATTTTACCGGATAAAAGAAAACACATCACGCGATTTTTAAAACTAACTAAAGGTGATATAATAATTAAAACTATAATTTTACTCTAAATTACTTAACATCGGTGAAATAAATAATAATAACGAATTGCTCGAGTTATGGTTTTACGACAGTGTTTCCATAATAAGATGCCTTAAAATTTTCATTGTGAATTAAATAACGAATTATAATAAGCAATAGTGACAGTAACTCGAACACTTAGAAAACTTGCGTATCTACGGTTATTAATTCTAAAGTGATATTAAAATATTCAGAATAAATAATAATTTATCTAATCCCGTATTATAAAATTAAAACATCTGATTTGCAATTTGATAAATCATTTTTCGAATGCGAATGAAATCAAAACAATAGTTAATACGAGGTGAAATACAGAAGTGAATCTTATAATAGCCAGATATTTGAAAAGTTTAGGGAGGGTCATTTCTCAAAAAAGGCCGATAGGAGCCCATTAACTTGGAAACAAAAAACGGAAGCTTCGATCACAATGTCGATGTTGTATAATTCCCAACTGAAAAAATTGTAAGATTAGGCTGGTAAGATTAAAACAATTATTAATTATTTTCAGAGACAAGGAGAAAAGGGACGGGCGTACATCACCAATAAATCAATCGAACCTTTGAAGTCTAACAATTCTACTAAAACACATTGTTACTAATTAAAAAATTAAGTTAATTTGCTCGAAAGCAAGTCAAACAGGAAATACCTAATTTAGAATTAGACTCAATAGGTATATTCTTCAGTTAGGTAAATACGTTAATTACTTAATACTCCAATACAAGAGGGGGTGGAGTCCTGATTGCTGTCCACAAACGTATTCCGTCAAAAGTGCTTAAAAACAAAAATAGTGAGGTTGAACAAATATTTGTGTTGCTCGAAAACAAAAATGCTGGCAAGTTAATAATTGGATGTTTATATTTACCGCCATCCTCCGATACACAGCTGTATACAAAACATATTGAGGACGTGGAATTTTTAAGGTTTAAATATCCCAGTGCCAAACTTGTCGTAGTAGGAGACTATAACTTGCCAAATATATCCTGGAACCATGATGATCCTGAATTGCCTGGTATTAATATGTCAACTGCTAATCCTAGTGAGAGAGAGATTATGGGTATGTCAAATTATTTATCAATCCCACAACTAAACACTGTCGCTAATATAAATAGTCGCAATCTTGATCTAGTTTTTTGCAGTGAGCCCACTGCTAACGTATGTAAATCTTTGGAAGAACTTTTACCTGTAGACGTTTACCATCCTCCTCTGGACATAGTTATTCCCATTGTTAACAACACTCAAATTAAAAATATCAAGTCATCTTATAACTTCCGTAAAGCAAATTTTCAAAAAAATTCTGATTGCTTAAATACAACAGACTGGTACTTTCTAGAAAACGCAGATATTAACGATAATTTAAATAAATTCTATGACATTCTAAATGATGCTATTGCAAATTTCGTGCCCCTTCGACGTAATAGAATTTCTCATTTTCCAAACTGGTTTAGTCCCAATTTGATCACCTTAACATATAGTAAGAAAATAGCTCATAAAAATTACAAGCGATCCAGACTGATGAGTGATTACAATAAATTTCAATTGTTAAGAAGGGAGTGTTGTAAAATCTCAAAATTGTGCTATAAAAATTACATTGACAAAATTGAAAGTGAAATTCGTGTAAATATAAAACAGTTTTGGAATTACACTAATTCTCAAAAAAATACTAACTTTAGTATTCCAACTTCTATGAATTTCAATGGAAAAATTGGGTGTAATGATAAAAACATTGTAAATCTATTACCCGATTATTTTAAGTCTGTGTATGAAGAGGATATACCTAGCAACGAAATTCCAAAATTCTCATCCAATCTTAGTCTGGATATATCTGAAGTACGTATAGAAATTAAAGATATCAAAAACCATGTAAATTTGTTAGATGCTCGAAAAAATGCAGGACCTGATAATATTCCCCCTGTGCTAATTAAAGAATGTTTAAACGGCTTAGTTGTTCCTCTGTTTCTAATTTTTAATCAGTCACTAGAGACAGGCAGTTTCCCTGATACATGGAAACACAGTTTTCTTACACCCATTTTTAAAAAAGGGGACAAAACGGACGTAACAAATTATAGACCAATATGTATCCAATCATCGATACCCAAGCTTTTTGAAAAAATAGTCCTCCATAAAATATCCACAAACATTAAAAAAATTATAACCCCCTACCAACATGGCTTTTGTTCAAATAAATCTACACTGACCAATTTACTAATATACGAAAACTTCATATCTAAATCTTTAGCCAACAGGTGCCAGGTTGACTCAATATACACTGATTTTAGCAAGGCCTTTGACAAGGTGTGTCACAAAATACTAATCAATAAATTGGCGAAACTTGGAGTTTATGGTAGCTTATTAAATTGGTTTGTTAGTTATTTGTCCAAAAGAATTCTTAGTGTGAAAATAAATGGCACACAGTCTTACAAATTTATAGCAACAAGCCCATTTTGTTGATTATATTTATAAATGATATTGTTGATATATTTACTGACATAAATGTGCTACTGTTTGCCAATGACATGAAACTATATAAAGAGATTAACCACATTAATGATTGTATTATACTTCAAACTAACTTGATATATCTTTTTGAATGGTGCTCTATTAACAAACTAGCATTAAATATAAATAAATGTCAGTTCATTCATTTTTCCAAAATAAATAAACCTATTATTTGTCAGTATTCTTTAAATGATGAAAATTTAAATTGTGTTAGTGAAATTATAGATCTAGGCATTATGTTCGACAGTAAACTCACCTTTGTATGTCATATTAATAATATTATCAACAAAGCCCTAAAGACTCTTGGTTTTGTTTTGAGAGCTGCAAAAGATTTCAATGATTTAGACACATTTATTATGTTATATAAAACCCTTGTCAGATGCCAACTTGAATATAACTCTACGTTATGGTCTCCGTATTACAACATTCATTCAGACAACATTGAAAAGATTCAACGGAAGTTTCTAAGGTTTATAAACTATAAATTGCATATTCCTATACTAAACATTGATTACAATTATCTCCTGGATAAAACGTCTCTATTGAAACTTTCAGAAAGAAGAATAAGCACAGATTTAATATTATTACATAAAATACTGCATTACAAAATTGACTGTTCTGAATTACTTCAATTTATCAATATCCATGTTCCCCAAAAATCATGTCGACATTTATTACCCTTCTACTTCAATAACACCAGGACACTAGCTTATCAAAATTCTCCGTTTCCGAGACTTCACAGTCTCGGAAATAAATATTCTAATCTAGGTGATATATTTCATCTTAAAACTAATCAGTATAAACATTGTATATTCTATCACTTTTATTCTTCTAGGCACAAATAGATTTACATAATTTCTTCAATTTTTGTTTATATTGAATATGAGACTCCTTATAATTTTTATATAAAATGTAGTTTTATTTTATTATTTGTTTTAATGTTACACTGTTTTGTGTATTTTCTTTTCTCATTGTATTATATTTTCTTCATTGTTTGTTACTCAACTTATAAATTATAATGTAAAAGCCCATCAGGGCGTGTAATAAATAAATAAATAAATAATTATTTAAGCTCATGTAAAACGTGTCGAGGCACGTAGGACGTAATGAATGACTATCGAAAAATCTCTCCATTCTATATTTCATGTGCGGGCGTAACGGTGCGTCTCAAAATTAGGTCAAACAGGAAATACCTACTTAAAAATTAGGTCATACAAGTACTTGTTTTAGTTAGGTAGGTGTATTGTTTATTTAAGCGCGTATAAGTATTGGCGACATAAGATATCAGTTTGATTCGTAACAGAAATACCTATATTTCTCAAAACTAGGTCAAGCAAGGAATACCTTAGTTGAAACTAGGTCGTCCAGGTAGCTCTAGGTTAGCAAAGCGCCTGCTTAAACGATCAATGTTTGGGTAAAAATTAAAATAAATAAAATAAAAAGAATTAGTTAAGCAATGAATCGAGCTTCAAAAGAACAATGACCGCAGAAATAAATAATCTCCAAAGTAGGCCAGTTTACCGAAGGTCGTTTGTGTGAAGTGTAAACAAATAAACCATAAAGATCATGTATCTATTCATTATCGTTCATTCGTTCATTGGAATTAATTATTTATTGGCACAATGTAATTAGGTATCACACTATGTGATAGAAATGTGCCTCTCAATCAATTTTAGATATTTACATTGGCGTACTTGTATAATAATAATAATAATTTATTCCAGAATGTATGCAGGGGAAGTGCAATGCAATACATTCCATAGTTTAAAATTACAAAATAAAGACAATAATAAGATGAGGAAAAAAATAATTGACATCAACACATAAATTAAATAAAAACAAATAAGCATGAGAAATGAAATATTTAACACTAAAATCAATGCAAATAGCCAATTGATAGGCATAACAAATACCTATTGCTTCCCTTCACTAGCGTGATTAGGGTATGTTTATGTGACCTTCGATTATATATATTCAAAATTCCGACTGGCATTCAATGTCAACCCATTAACACAGTTACCTACATTTATTATTTTGTAAACAAAACCACGGACGAATGTCTCGGGCAAGTTTATCAATTATTGTTTACTATTGAATCTTCAGTCGATATGTGAAAGCAACATTGACGTTAAATTCACTCAATTCTAAATAACTCGATTATGCTAAAGCGATTGCCAATTGGTAGTGTTAATTCAGCATCCCGAGTTTAGCAAAGTACAACACCACAATTAGCTTTAAACTCAAGGAGGGTTTACTACAATTATTTCGGGAGATCATGGATTTCAATGATAACGTACAAAAATACAACATGATTTATTTTATTTTTAATTTTTTTTCTCATAGGAAGTAGGTATCCAAGAATCCATAATTACCCATTATCATAAATACATAACACACGAGGAGCTAGTGACCTCATTTAAAAAATACTTGTGTTCAAATAAACATATAATCCTGAATCATGAGTTTGCTCTCGCATTTAAGGCTTCACTTCAAGGCTTCGGTATGTATTTATGTGCTAATCGGAAATGTAAGTGTCAACCTTTCTAGATCCTGTGACGGTATTGTCGAGATGGGGCATGCGGGGAGAGGACGTATGCGGACAATACACTGACGCGGCATTTTTAATTACAGGTTATTTGTATACCATAAGTTCTTGTTGAACCTGAAAGCAAACATAAGGCTCATGAGGTGCGTTTTATGTCAGCTAGTCAGAAGTGGGGGAGCGTATTGCTATGGCTAGTCACGTGGGAGTATGGATTCGCCAAAAACAGCTGCGTGCCACATTCGACGGATAGAAGCATGATAAGGGAAGACATGAAATACCCCTTCTAGACTTAGTAGAGTTAAGTTCAATCTGGAGGAGACGGAGGTCGGAGTAAGACAGAAAAATGGCATGAAGACTTGGTATTCTCCCATCTGGCGTGAAGGGCCCCTTCGTAGCATGAGACGCCCGTTGAAGAGGGTAAAACTCGGACTTAAGGACAAGCCTAGCAAGCGTACTGGGAGAAACCAGTTTGTAATTGTTGTTCATCGGTCTTCACTTGGATAGCGGAGGAGCCGACTTTACAGAAAATATTTTATCCCATCCCCGTATCCATCCATTCCTGCTTTTCCAACAATGTTGCGAATACTAACCATGAATACTATCCATGAATACAAAAACATTATGTTAGGGGAAGTTGCAGATAAGGGCTTCAATTGAGAAAACTGGACCCTCGAGTACGAACCTCCTACACCGGTAAGGTAAAGTTTCTTGAAATGTTGTAATTTATTAATTGTTGTTTTATGTTATCGATGTAGCGGCGATAGAAAGAATTAAATAAACAAACTAAATTCCTACGGAAATCAAGTAGACACGAAGTCTAAAGCGGGGCTAGTTTATCAAACTCGGCAAAAGATACTAAAATAATAATAATTGAATAGATCGTAAAATTCTCACATTTTCTCAAAATAATTTAGGGATTACCACACATAATACATTATCTTCTCTACATATGTGTGCATATTAAGTATGCAAACAGATGTAAATTCTAAAAAAAAGTGCATAACGAAGACTATAGAAATAATGTGATAAATTACCTTATATTTCTGACTATAGGCTTCCTAATTATGCACGAGAGAACCAATATTAAAAATTATAATTTTTGTAATTTGTAAGGTTTAATTTGTAATTTTAAATACCTACCGTACAAAATTTAATCACTTTCTTCTTAACAAAATGAAACAACATATGGAAAGAAAGGTATTAGAATAATTACACATACGTCAGGCAAACCTTGTTTGCCATATAAACCGTAAAAATCTGGGATATATAACAAAAGAGCTCCTCAAAAGTTATTATTTTGTTATAGGAAATCACAAAAATATGTATCATGATCTTTTATATTGTATATTCATTTGCGAGGTGGGTATGGGTACCGCCGTCCCAGGAACCATTTATTGGATAACCAACACCTCTGCCATAGGTTACCCCAAGTGGTTCGCTACGTTTGAGGTTTGAGGTGAGGTTTGTCCAGGTTTTGGCTGCAAATGCATCTGCCTGCCTGCCGCGTGGTGTGCAGGATCGAGAAAGACTGGTTGAGGGAGGTATTTTATCCTCTCTGTTGAATCTCTCGTCCTACCGTCTTTCACCACGATTGTAGAGATGGATTCATAAATCCGTCACGCCTGGTACACTGACCCCCAGATTCCTACCCTCATACCTATTTCCTTCCCAGAACTTCCTCTCCTTCCTTTCTTTAAAAAACCCTCTACATAGCATCCCCTAAGATGACATAGGCCCTGAGGGGAATTATTTTCCTCAGGGCCTCCTGTATGGAGCTAATGTAAAATATATATACTCGTATATACAGATTTTGCTCTTTTTTAACGATTCGTTTCTTTTGAATAGTTTTCATTATTTTTTGTTTAATTATAACTGCTTTTCAATATTAGCGCCTCCCTCTTACATTCGTATTTACATATTTCCATTTCTTATTCTTTTTGAACGCTTACTACCGTGCCTAAGTGAAAAACGAACTTAAGTAATATGTAAGTTGATTTCAAAAACTTAAACCAACCATAAAAGTTTTAGTTCTGGAAAAAAGTATAAATGGTAAAAATGTCAGTGCAAACCATTGGTAAGAAGTCTTAATATAGGAGATAGATAGGGGGCAGTGGGGGAAGTGGGTGGCGGTGGATGAGAATATCAGAACAACCTGTGGCACACCGCGCACCCCGCCTGACATCTCCGTTAACAGACACCCTATTGTAGGCGATGTCGTCTGCCACCGATACATAGTAGTCACGCAGCGGGCACTGTGCACAGTCTGCACAGTCTACACAGTACACTGTACAGCGGCAGGAAAGTCTATGCTTACTGTTCACTGTGAAATGTAATATGCAGTCAACAGTCTACGTATGTGCACCTGCCAGTGGAATCGATATGTCGTACAAAGACTGTCCGAAACAAGCATTGACACTAGTATTGGTGGTTCTCATTGATAGTTAAGTTTCTTTGTTTGTCCCTTACGCATTCCTTAACCATTATTTTCCTAAATACACCCTCCTCAAAGATGTCATTTGCCCTTTAGGGAATTATTTTTCTCAGGGCCTCCTGCGCATAATATTCAAAACGAATATAAAAAATTAAGAAACAATTTTCCGATGGATCAACTGTGAGGAGGATCACCTGTCTAGGGGGGGTCAACTTTCCGGGGAATCAACTATTCGGGGATCAACCGTAGGAATTGATTTTGTCATTGTTGAATACAGGTTGGAAGTATTTATAATAAATTGTTGCTTTTATTAAGAAGTAATGACGGGAATTAAAATATTTTTCCAAATAATTATATTTGGAAATGCATATTATTAGTACACACATTGTACATGCTTCTTAATTAATACAATATACATATCGTTACAATGAAAATAAATTTTTACTGCATCGGTTTTGCATAATTCGAGCATTAAACTGTAATTGGATAGGGTAATGATAATATGAACGGCGAAAGGCGTGTACTAATTATTCTTCATTGGGTTTTAATATAATTATTTAATTGAATTTAGCAAACTATCTCTAAATATCTTTAGGGTTTTTTAAGTCAATAAGGAGAACCTGTCTTGAAATTCTGACCTAAATGAATCTCAAGAGTCGATGTCCGATATTGAATTTAACGCAGGTGTAGATTCAAATGAAAATTAATATCATTTCAAGTGTTAACCTGGGGCTGGGGGTACTAGCATACACATATCGACAACTAAGCAGAATAGATACGACGAATTTAGACCAACGTTGAAATAATTTGCATTTAATAATCATTCATCAGAATAGATGTCATTCAAGAAAAAAATAGAAAAAAATATCTCGTAAACATCATTGAACCAAAAGCAGTAACTTCATAAAGCACATTTACGAGATATTTTTTTTAATGTCAGCGCATTTTATTCATAAGAAATTATATTATTATACATATTTTTTTGTACTCCTTCGCCAATCTCAAGAGCTAGTTCTCTTCAGTGGCGTAGAAATACTTAAATAAATTAAATACGTATTTAACTACTTCTTGTGTTGCTATTGTATTATGCACGATTATTATTATTATAATAGACGTCAACAACAAAAACCTTTAAGCAGTTCGACATTCCAATTATATTAAGTCAGTTCGTAGGAACCTTTCAACAGAAGCAACTAAGCTTCTTGTGAACTCATATACATATAGTATCACATCTTAATTACTGCATTGGCATCTATGCAATTTTTCCTAAATGTCAAACTGATAAACTACAATCAGTTTTCAACACCGCAGCACGACTAATCACTGTGGTACTTTTTCACATACTTTTTCACATATTTCGGAACACCTCCGAAATCTTCAGTGATTCAAGTGTCCTGAAAGGATCCAGTACAAGTTATGCTGGATGGTATTTAAAGCTATCAATGAAATGGCTCCAAGCTATATCTCTGAACTATGCATTCCGGAAAATATAGGGCAAAGGCAGTCAACTCTTAGATCAGCGACATTATCCGCAATTAAAAAGGTTGAAAGAACCTAAGCGAAATCTGAACACTAAGGGTGGGTTTCTTCATTTGCACTCTACTTTAGCTTAGCAGTTTACAGTTCCTTTCGCAGTGCATTTGACATTTACGGCAAAATGGGTTTTTTCACGATGCCAACTGCTTAGGTAAAAGTAAATAGGGATGACAGCATAAAAACTAACCTAATTCCCACATTTTCGTATTGGGAACTGTGTATATATTTTTTTCATGTGGCAACCCACACAATAAATGTCAAACATTGTGTGCGACTTGCTTCATCTACGGTTGCGTTGTTGTTTGTTTCACGTTTCAACTAACTAACTAACCATCACGCCGTTTCATTTCCATTTCATTTTCATTTCCCCGCAGGGGTAGGCAGAGAGGACGGACCGCCAAACAACTCGGTCTTGGCACACACTCTTTGCCTCACTCATATTCATATATCGTCTCATACATTCTCTTCTATTATTGTGACTTTTGACATGGCCCGACTCAAGTATCTGATTCACTTGATCGTGCCATATCTTCCTCGAGCGTCCCCGACTTCTTCTACCATTCACATTCACGTCGTATATTCTTCTTACACTACTTTCTTCGTTCATTCGCTCTACGTGCCCAAACCATCTGAGGGTCCCTTTCTTAATCTTACGCATTATGCTTACATCAGCCTTACATTCTTTGCGGATATCCACATTTCTCACACGATTGTACATTGTTTTACCAGACATACGTCTCAGGGATCACGTTTTAAATTGTAATAAAATTATTAGCAATGAGTAATTCTTTCGAATAACATATCATATCATATCTGCAATTAATGTAGTCAAAAGTCGAGCAGTTTCTTTATTAACGCGAAATGGGCATACGAAATCTAGGTCTTCCATTAGATAGAAATTCCTGCGTATATTATGTCGCTTTATACGTCGTGTCATAAAATTAAAATATCGTCAGAACTTGACGAACTATCACTTGTTGCGAACGTAATGATAAAATACTAGCAAATACCGTAAAATAGATCGCAAAAAATCTCTGAACTGTCACCAAAGTGACATTTAGACAACGGCCGCCATTTTTGTTACCTTTACTTTTAACATTTGCAGCACCATTTTGGGCCTGTAAAATGTAAGGTGAAAGTAAACGGTAAATGTCAAATGAAAAAACCCATTTCTATGCATTTTACCGTTTACTTTTACAATAAGCATTGCATTTAGCATTCTCGGTAAATGAAGAAACCCACCTTAAGTTTAGTGATCGTGCATTCAGAGTATCCGGCCCTGAGGCTTGGAATAAACTTCCTACGGAATTGAGACACATAACCAATCCAGCGGAATTTAAATCCAAACTGAAGACTCACTTTTTCAGATACTCATTTTCATAAATTCGTCATTCTAATAATTGTTGGTTTCCATGAATACATATATATTGTTTTCTTTTGCAATTCCCTGCAACTACTCATGATAAGGTCAAAAGGCTATTTATTTACCTACCAATGAATAATATCAGTGGTAAGCTAACACATCAATCTGTTTAATGTTGAGCGATGAATCATTTTAATGCGTTTAGGATAAACTATTAATTTCATTAATTTATTTAAGACTAGCTGGTTCCCTGCATGCGTTGCTATGCCATTTAATAAAGAAATTGTTTCTCCCTGCGTGTCTTTTCCCATTCGTCCCGTTCCCCTTCCGCCTCCCCTTCTTCTCCTGCTTTCTCTTCCCCTCTCGCGTTCCCACTCCGTCATCTCCACCTTCCCTCTCCCCACTCCACTCCCCCCCCTTCCCCCTTACCCCTTCCCGCGAACCCTCTCCCGAGTTCCCCTCCCCCCTCCCAGGTCCCCCTCCACCCTCCCGCGTTCCCCTTCCACCTTCCCCGCCTTCCATCTTCCCTTTCCCGCTCTCTCATCCCGCCAACCCTCCTCCCGCGTTCCATATATTCAATCCCAGTACAATCAGTTTTTAAACAGCCCGCGTGCCACTTTTTACAATTTTTATTCAAATTTCCATTTTTTATGTATATTAAATTTGGTACCTAACATAGGTAGATACCTATTTAAAATATCTAAAATTCTTGATTCGATTCAAACCATTAGGGGAGTACCTACTTTAAATAAATTTATTAAAGATTTTTAAAAATAGAATCCTGATTGAACAATCAATGTTTTGCAAAATGTCATTCTCAAACACGCGAACTGTCAAACATGCCCATGTTTTCTGAAATTATCCAATTTTCTGCGCAATTTTCTTAATTTTTCTCTCTGTAAGAACCATCCTCGTACTTCAAGGAATATTCTAAAAAAAGAATTAGCGAAATCGGTTCAGCTGATCTCGAGATTTGCGCTTACCAACACATTTAGCGATTCATTTTAATATTATAGAGATATCTATACCTTCCCGTAAACCAAGGTTAACTCATTAAGATCATTTTTGCACCCGTGTTTTTAAATTGTAATATTTTGTAAAAACTTCTTACATCTTCTGGCGCTAATCTTATTGTTAATATGTATGTTATTAAGTCACTAGTTTTAGGTCAGCATTTATATGTCTTAGTCATAAGTTACTAGCTATAAGTCTTAGTAGTTATAATTATAGTCTCTAGTTATAATTTGTAAGCCAGTAATATAAGTCAATAGCTATAAATCTTAGTTGCAAGCCAGTAATATTAATTCTTTTATATACTTATTTGTACAGCGCCCTTGAGGTGATTTTTCACAAAACGGCGCTATGTAAATTAGCCAAATATTATTATCATTATTATTAAAAATCTATTCCATAAATATTCTGGTTCATCACCTTAAAAGGAGAAAAAGCAAACATCTAACATAATCTTAAAACCAAAGCAAAGCAAACAGCCTGGCTAAATATACTCAACCGATGGTAATACTGCCCTTGGACAAATAATAAGCTCCGAATGGTAGCTTTTTTTTTAATTAACCCCGTGCAGGAAGCCTTAACCCATTACCTCCATGACGATGTCTATAGGCATCAAAAAAATTGATGAAAAGTATGATTTTTTTTCACTATGAATAAAGCAAAATTCCACCAAGTTGTTATGCAGCATTTACAGAATGGTATGTAAGCTTTCAATAATTAACATAATTTGATAAATTTTATTAATCATCCTATTTTTTATTATTTTTTTACTAAAGCCCTGAAAATAGACCCATTTTAAAAAAAAGAAAAAAAATTTAAATCGGAAAAAAATAAAACATGTGTGAATCACATATTGTTATCAAAAGATTAAATGGTCGGAAACAATGTTTCAACATAGTATTATATGCATAAGATGACAGCTAGATGTCACTGAAATCAGGTGATGCCTGCGCGCAACCTTTGGAGGTTAGCTGTGACAGTGTTTACATACGTTTTTGGTTAGCTTGCCTTCAAATAATATGTTTTGTATAGTTTTTATGAGTGATTTTTATTGAAATCAATAGTTTGTCTACGGTTTTCGTATATTTTTTATCATGTCGAAAATACCTACTTCTCCTATACCTACACAATTCGTCGTTATAAAACGAAATCGTTGAATCAAGATGAAATGGTGGCAGAATTGGAGCGCTCTTTTAGCGTATGTGAAAGTGATGACAATAATGTTGTTAATAACGCGCTATTCAGAGAACGTTGATAAACAGAAGAACGAAGAGCATATTGACGATAATTTTATGAAAAATAACGAAGATGCGGAGGTGGATAACTTTCGAGATATTGCCGGCACATTTGTAATCGAGCGCAACATCGAAATTCGAAAATTGATGAGTCATGCCTTGACGAGCATGAACCAGATGAATTCGCTAATGACCTTCACTGGAGTTAGCCTTCGACATCGTCCTGTGTGAGTCGTAATACCTTGAGAATATCTATTTCAAATGCACCACCAGCCAAAAAATCAAAACGACAGTACAAAAAGAAGCCTCACTATAAACAAAAGTGGTCTAAGGATACCTGTTCCAAGCAATGCCGTATTCCGGAGCATCTGATACATATGACCCCTAATTAGATCAGGGATTATCCGCCCTACTTCTACGATAGAATATATAGTGTTCCCCATACGCCATGAGCTATTTATGAACAATTTCTTCACATCTCACCATTTGACGAGTGTCCTGAAGGATAAGAGAATGCGCGCTACTGGCACATGTAGCTTCTTAACCTTGAAGCTTCAGGCAAGTTGAAGACAGGAAAGCAATTGCCTAAAGGTATAATTTTCTTTTATATTTCCCTTGCGCATAGCGTTCATTTACCTAGCTAAAGTTTAACTCTCATCGCTTTTATAATTATAGATAAATTTGATGCGGTGGTAGACGTAGAAAACCAAATCCTCGTATGCCGTTGGTAGGACAGCCGTGTAGTAACAGTGGCCACGAACTATGATCGAATGGAGCCAGTACGTCAAGTGCAGCGTTGGCAGATATCGAAGAAAGACAAAAAAGGCAACAATTTGGAGAAAGCATGCAAAAAAATCGATTGCCCGGCGTTAATACAAAATTACAATTTGGGAGTGGGTGGACCTCCATGATAATGGTATACAAAATTATCGGATCAACGTTCGGTCCAAGAAGTGGTACTGGCCTTTATTTGTATCTTGCCTCAGCAGCGCTTATGTCCCTTGTAAATGGATGGAAGTTGCAATGCTTCTTGAGGAAGTACGAGCATGATATGGGAAACCAGAAGATGACTAGGCAACAGAGAAACCTTTCCCAGAAGGCATTCCATGTGGAGTTTACCCGTACTATTTTATTGTCTTTTCCAAATCAGATCAATATCGAATTCGGAGAACCTCCTGTGAAGGAAGGCCATGACGCAGAAGATGGGAATCGTGTGCCTCGAATGCAAAAATTTCATTTGCAATGTCGTGGCAAATCTCATATTCGTTATGCTCTGTGTAAAAAAAATCTAACAGGCTACCGGTGCCGGGCCTGCAACCGAGCCCTTCATTTTGACTACTTCGAACAGTATCACTTAAAGAATAATTTGCTTAGATTTGGTTAGTTTCCTCATTCTTGAATGTTTTTTTTTAATATTGAATTATTTATGATTTTGCGTATTTTCCATTAATATTTTTTTTTCATTGAATTATAAACAAAGGCAATCATTTATTTTATATTATCAATATACCTAAATCACACAGTAGACAGCACTTAACCCATAGTTGACATAAATTTTGACTAGAGGGGTTACCTCCAAGAGTTGCGTTTAGGCATCAATTTTCTAGACGCTCTGGTGAGAGGGTGGGCGGGCGGAAAATTCTAAAACTGATTTTGGGCTCTTCTTTAAGTCTATACTATCTGGTTATAATGACGATTCAAGTTTATAAAATTTAAAAAAATTTCATGGAGGTAATGGGTTAAGGAAAATAATCCCTTTAGGACCTACCATTAGATCAAGGTTCCCTAGTATGTATTATTGTGACAATTATACGTCTGTCGCAGGATATAATTCTGTTATTAATAGAATACTCACCATTGGTAATTTTTATGCCGATGTTGCTGATATTTTTAATATTTCCTTATTAAAATACACGACTCTACTTATCAAACATTTCAGTCATACGTATTTTAACGAGGTTACTACATAACCAGTTTTTATTTTATTTCATTGTATCCTTTTAATGTTTTCATTAGTCATTTTTTCTCTTTTTCCCTTGTTATAAGAAATTAAAAAAATATATTTCTTCACTGTACTATGACTGTTTAAAAAATATTTAAAAAATGCATGTTTGTAAATGAAGCAGTGTGACGAAAAAACGCGGCTTAACAAGCCTAAACACGTCTCGAACATCCCAAAACATAGAATATAACAAAATGCCAAAGAAAAGCAAGAGGATGAAGGATCCATGGTCAAAATTGGAGCATGACCCGCAGATCAGCAGAAACCTGGCTGCCTGCCCGCATGGCAGCAGAACGTTCTGGTCGCTTGCGGGCTCAATAGGTCGCAATTTCTGCAAACCCATACCAGACCTGTCGGCTCTCTAGAAAATACCACTGCCGAAAAGGCTAACTTATTAGGCAAAACGTTCGCGGAAAACGCGACCCTCGATGATGAAGGTGCTATCCCGCTGGCGGTTTCTCATTGCAGTTTTTATATGAAAAAGGATCGGCGCAGATTCAAACTGAATTCCTAAAGTTTTTATTTTTTTATTAATAAAATTCCTTTAATATTTATTTACAGTTTTTTTACATTTTTAAATTAAGTCCCGTTAAACTGATTGATATCAGTTTGTCAACGAGGTCTTTTGACATTTACTTTTTTTTTTTAAATTGAGACAGGTAAATAAAATAAACACATTATTACATTTTATATATACAAAAAAAATGTATATATATTTTGGAGAAAAAAAAAGTTAATATATTTTTATATAAGAAATACAGAACAGAGAAAATGAAAGAAATAAAAAGAAAATAATAATGGAAAAAACATTAACGAAAAGCGGAAAAACAGAGATTAGTACAAAAAAGTTATTTCACTTAACCATTTTTTTAGCGTACATTTCCTTCTGAAACTCAATTCACAGCTTTTTATTGCGTTGGGTAACATGTTGTAAATTATTGGAACAAGGTATTCTATAGTTCTTTGACCGTATTTATTTAGGTATCTGGGAATTATAAGTCCATCATTTGCAGTTAGTCTTGTATTATGAACATGAGCCACTAGTTTATTATATTCAGATTGAGATGTATGCTGACTCGCAATTTTAAGCCACAATATAGCACGAACAGATAATAAATTTACAGAGTTGTATAGTAACGATTTTGAACAGTAACGATAGTTGTATAGTAACGATACGAACAAAGACATGATATATCATGTCTTCGTATTCAGTTTTTTTTAATAATAATTTTACCAAAGAATATTGTACGTTTTGCACTGAAAGAAGATTTGTTTTTGTTGAATGTCCCCATGTGGTTATTCCATACCTTATAAGGGATTCCGCCAATCACAGATATTAATACTAATCTAAGAGTATTTAGTGGAACAAAAAACTTCAGTCTATAAAGTTTGCTCACTATTGTTCTAAGCCGTGTACAAACTTTTTGTATATGTATATCCCATTTAAAATTACAATCAATTATTAAGCCTAGATATACGTATTTAGAAACTAGTTCAATATTTTTACATGAGCATGGTTGTATCACAGAATTATGGATGCAATTAAAATCATGAGAAACAATTTTAGGAGTTATGTTGATGTTCGCATGAGGGGATCTGATGTGCATAAGCTTTGTTTTTATAGCATTGATTATTAAACCTACATCATGTGACCATTTTTGAAGAGTGACAAAGTCTATTTGCAGTAGACGTGGGCAAAATTGAATGACCGAATTAAATGAATAAATTCAATCTTGTGACACACTCAATCTAATTTTCAATTTCAAAAGGAATTGATTCTTCATTCCTTATCTTTGGCCTCGCATCCTACGATTTTTAACGACACCATACATTTTTAATTTCCATTTATTTTACTGTTAAATTATTTCAATGAATAATGTGTTCTGTAAGCGATTTAAATATTATATTGTTTCATAGGTATTTAAATATTATTAAACGCGCCGCGCGCCGCAAAGTGGTCGACGGACGGTATTGTGAACGAATCGCCTATTACGATTGTATTCCGCTATCGCCGCGCCGCCATTCTAAAAACACCCGAACATCATCAAAGTCCATGTCCCAAAATGGCCAAAACGCGGCCGCGATTCATCCGGGTTGCCCGAGCATCTCTTTCACGCAAGGAATTAATCATTTATCCTAATCAATAGTCCTGAGATTGTCCTAAGGTCCCCGCCGTCCCAGGTCCGTGTTCAATGTCCGCGTCCCAGGTATCTAGTCTGTCGAAATCGAGATTGTCCGATTCCGACGCACAGAGGAATTAAAACAAAAGTCTTTTTCACTTGTCACGTCATGGTCTTTTATAAATCTCAGACCTAGAAATGACGTCAGGCGTCATCGTCACGATATGTCCTAAACGCATCCCAGTCCTAGGTCCGCAGTTCGCGAGTTAATCAAGTCACTGCTAGGTAAGACACAAAACATTAGTCAAAAGTTACTAATTCATTCCTCAATGCCAGCCCTTAGTCCGTCCGCGCGGTTCCTTTATTCCCCCGCGCGCCAAGCCGTCAATTTCATTACATAGTTAGTCGAAAACTTTCGACTTTGAATCTGAACATCAGCTAGAAAAGTGAGAAGCTAAAATTATGCTTATCGGTTTTTTGGTACGTACAAAAGATACCTACCTACTTTTAGACGTAGATCTTGGGTCGATATAATATGTAAATTTGCAGATATTATAAGGCCAATTAGCTGTGGTTAGCTGTCATAAAATACTCATCTTAATGTTAAAATGTATGTTTATATTAGATCACGTGATGGAACAAAATTATAAGTTTAATAAATAAAATAAAATCAATAATATTTTAAGGGTGAAACGAAAACTTGTATAATTTTAAGATATAATTGCTAGCAATAAATACATTTTACATACGAAAAATTACGACACTAAAAAAAAACAAACAATATAGGATTTAGCCTGCGAGATAATGAAATAGAATAATCGGTCTCCTCTTTGTGTGGTGTTTCGTAACCTATTGGTCTCCTCTTTGTGCGGTGCTTCGTAGCCTCCCCACTCATTGTGATTTTGAAAACCGATGAAAAGAAAAAGCGACACTAAAAAGAGTCAAACACATTAATCTATAGGTTTTAGCCTGCGAGATAATGAGATAGATTAATCGGTCTCCTCTTTGTGCAGTGTTCCGTAGCCTATTGGTCTCCTCTTTGTGCGGTGCTTCGTAGCCTCCCCACTCATTGTGATTTTGAAAACCGATGAAACGAAAAAGCGATACTAAAAAGTGTCAAACACATTAATCTACAGGTTTTAGCCTACGAGATAATGAGATAGAATAATCGGTCTCCTCTTTGTGTGGTGTTTTGTAGCCTATTGGTCTCCTCTTTGTGCGGTACTTCGTAGCCTCCCCACTCATTGTGATTTTGAAAACCGATAAAACGAAAAAGCGACACTAAAAAGAGTCAAGTACTCCGGGTACTCCGTGTCCTCCCGGTCTCGTGTGCGGTGTTAGCCTTCCCATTCATTTAATTTTCAATTTTATTTTTATTTTTATTTATTTTTTGGGATTTAATTGAATTAAAGGAATGAATAAAAGGAATCAATTCAAAAGGTCATGGGAATCAGACTGAATCGATTCACTCCTGGGAATCATTCTGCCCACGTCTAATTTGCAGTAAAGTACTTGCAATTAATAAATCCTCGTGTGAAACAACTAATGCAGTGTCGTCAGCATAAACATAATGTTTTACGTGAGAGAAAATCAATTTCATTGCAGTAACATATATAATATACAAGGTAGGGCCTAGTATGGACCCTTGTGGTACGTCTGCATAAACGTTCTTTTTTTTCTATAAGGATCTAAAATTTTTACACAAATCTTTCTATTTTCAAAGTAATTAACAAATAATTTAAGTATGTTTCCTGTAATTCCAATTTGTTCAAGAGTTTCTAGTAATTTACTATGATCAATTGTATCAAAGGCCTTTGAATTATCAATAAATAATACGAGTACATGCTTCCTTATTTGAAAATTCTTGAAGTAGTAGATCTGTGCTCTTTTTTTTTCTGGAAACCATATTGATGGGTATCAATAATAGAAAATTTTTCAAGGTACTTTATTAGTTTTATAGATATATATTTTTCTACGATCTTTTCAATTGCAGGTAAAATACTGATCGGTCTATAGTTTTCAATTTCACTGTGTTTACCACCTTTGTAATTTTTTATATTTTTATTTTTTATTGTTCTTTATTCAGTAAAGTTTATACATTACAGTAAATGGATAATTTTTGGCCATCACACTAGGCACATGCCCGTGTTATAGGGTCGGATGACGCTACATTTTAAATCTTCTGGTATAATTACCTGGGTCGGATGATGCTACATTTTAAATCTTCTGGTATAATTGCCTCCGTTAAAATCATATTAATTAATAGAGTTAAGATAGGCCCTAAAATATCGAAATGTTTTTTAATATCAGACATTCTAATTTTATCTATCCCCGTTGTTACGCTTTATTACGAATCCGGACTCAGTTTTGTGTTGAGCAACGAAAGATCAGCGTGAAAGGTTCTGGACTTTTTCAGAATGGGATTTTATAAAAATGAAAGTAAGGAATTTTGCGAATAAACTCATTTAATCCTAACTATAAAGTAGTCATTCTGTTGGTAATTATTCGCAAAATTGTTATGTTTTATTATTAAGATCGTAAACTCAGTGTTATGTGGAGCCAAAATATATACTCGTATGATGACATATTGATGTTGAAGCATCAATAATTATAGCATAACATTTTATCATCAATAATCACACTTTGTCAATGTGATACATCATATGCTCTTAGCAATAATTCCTCAAGCCTCGGACCTATCTTTTCGGACGGTTAATATATTTCCTCTTTGCAATAAAATCCAAATAAATGGTCTATTCCCGTACGCTCCCGAAAACTAAAAACTATTATTGAAAGGTGATGAATTACGCTTTCAATCTTTATGATTCGAAAACTTTTTACATACAAAAATTTGGAATGCAAACATAAAAATTTAAAAAATGGCTAATTTTACGTTTTTTCTAACTAAAATTACCGATAACGAAAAAAAGAACTCACACACCTCTTTGGGTAAATGTATTAATAAACGTTAACGTCAACTCACTTTTTTGTCGTTTCGTATAAAAATCATTAATAAGAAATTCCGAAAGTACATTTTTTTTCAAATTCTGTCGGAAAATTTGGTATTGAAGGTGAAAAATTTAATTTATTTGCGGTTGACTTTTAAATTTGAACACAAAGCGTGGTATTTTTTCTTTCCAACACCGTTTAGACAATTTTTATAACCATATTGTGAGATGTTCGAAAACTGAATAATTGTTGGTTCAGTAACTAAGTACTAGGTACTGTTATTGTAGATTGTGGTTTCGATGAATGTAGGAGTTGTAATTAATAATTGTAGGTTCTGTAACTGGGTACTAGGTACTGTTATTGTAGATTGTAGTTTCTATGAATGGAGGAGTTGTAATTAATAATTGTAGATTCTGTAACTGGGTACTAGGTGCAGTTATTGTAGATGGTAGTTTCGATGAAGGGAGGAGTTGTAATTAATAATTGTAGGTTCTGTAACTGGGTACTAGGTGCTGTTATTGTAGATCGTAGTTTCGATGAATGGAGGAGTTGTAATTAATAATTGTAGGTTCTGTAACTGGGTACTAGGTGCTGTTATTGTAGATTGTAGTTTCAATGAATGGAGGAGTTGTAATTTGTTAAGATAATACGAAGCGACGTGAGCTCCATCTACATATATCAAATTGTGTGTACTTATAACTGTCAATTGTGTGTCGCGGCTCGAACTCTGAGCAATAAGATTGTCTCCCGATATATTTGATTAATATAAATAAATTCATTGCTTTAAAGAACTGTTGTTATTCATAACCCTTCAGGTTATGGGCCCAGTAAGTGAAATATAAACAATTTCGTGAACAATTAGTGGGATTTGCAGTGTTATAAGCGAGAACAGTTTTTGCGTAAACAAAATTATAAACGGTAAACGGCGCCATCTTGGTAGTGAGTAGTGAGCATCGCTAAGGTGACACGGACTTAGAAGTTACGTTCCGTATTGTTTACATCGTTGGAATGCAAATACGTTCAATTGTTTTGGAGTTGAAGAAACTTCGAAATGGCTGCTTCTATTAAAATTGATCAATTAACTGCAAATAACTATGACACCTGGAAGACACATATGCATGCTATTCTAAAGAAAAATGATTTGTGGGAGTACGTATCGGGATCATTACCTAAACCGTCATCAATGGACCCTAAGTATGCTGAATGGATTAAAATGGACGGAAAGGCCGAATCGGATATATTATTGGCGGTCAGTCCGAGTGAGTTAGCTGCATTGGATGGCTTAGAAACTTCTAAAGCTATATGGGACAAGCTAAAGTCTATGTATCAGTCGATTGGACCCGCAAGGAAGGCCTCTTTGTTGAAAAAATTGGTTTTGACTCGTATGCAGGAAGAAAGTGACCTACGTAAACACATAGCGGATTTCTTTGATGTTGTCAAAAAAACTCAAAGAAATCGGATTGGTCGTTATTGATGAACTTTTAGCCATATTATTGCTGTATAGTTTGCCGGATTCTTTCGACATGTTCAGAACGGCAATCGAATCTGATGATTTGCCATCAACGGAAACGCTTGAAGATCAAAATTATCGAAGATTTTGAGGGTCGTCAATCTAAAATTGTTGACCAAGGGGCTATGTTTGTCAAACGTTTCAATAAAAATGCCTTTCAGAAGAAAAATCATGACCACCGCGATAATAAGAATTACATTGAGTGTTACCGGTGTGGTCGTCGTGGGCATTTAGCAAAAGAGTGTAAGGTCAAAAATATCAGTGGCAATAAGTACCTATAAACAGAGTGCACAACAGTTAGAACGCAATAGCAATAATGAGCAGAAGACAACAATGTTATTAAGCACCACCGAAGAGGTGATGTTGGGTGAGCAAATTAATCCTATTTGGTGTATTGACAGCGGGTGCACTAGTCATATGTGCAACCAAATGCAAGTGATTAAAATTTCACACAGATAAACTCTGAGCTTAATTTAGCAACTAATAGTGAAAAAACACAAATTACGGGTAAGGGTAAAGTCAGTATCTCAGTGGACACGGGCAGTGAAGAACGCCAAATAGATATAGAAAAAGTGTTCTATGTATTGGATCTACGTACTAATCTATTATCAGTGTCAAAAATGACGGATTATGGATTTGAAGTTCGATTCAGAAAAAATGACGCAATCGTGATTGATAAAAATGACAAAATTCACATGCGTGCTGACCGTGTTGGTAATTTGTATAATGTTCGGATGAGCGAAAATGCTGTCAATATAGCTGCGACCCCAGAGACACTTATAGATATGTGGCACCAGCATCTCGGACACCTTAATGAGCGTGATTTGAAAGCCATGGCAAAGAGTTGCTTAGTACATGGGCTAAACATCAAAGACAGTGAAAAATTGTCTCAGTGTGAGATTTGTATAAGAGAGAAGCAGACATGCACGCCTTTTTCTAAAGGATGTGAAGATCGCACAAGCGAGTTACTAGAAATAGTGCATTCGGACGTGTGTGGTCCGATGAGACATGAGTCTTATGGCGGTAAGAAGTACTTAGTTACTTTTATCGATGACAAGTCTAGATGGTGCGAAGTCTACTTTATAGCTAACAAAAGCGACGTGTTAAGCGTGTTCAAATCGTACAAGGCTTTTGCAGAGATTTTGACAGGGAAGAAAATAAAATATCTTCAGTCAGATAATGGGCGAGAATACATCAACAATACATTCGACGAGTACTTGAAAAAAGAAGGAATTAGAAGAAGATTAACAGCGCCTTATACGCCTCAACAAAATGGGATTGCAGAGAGGAAAAACCGTACTCTGGTCGAGATGGCGCGCTGTATGATGCAACAAGCAGGAAGCCCTCCTTCTTTTTGGGCGGAAGCAGTGAACACTGCTAATTATGTGAGAAATAGGTGCCCAACTACAGCTTTAAGTGGCAATATACCATATACACTATGGAATGGGAAGAAGCCTACAGTAATCTACATGCACGTGTTTGGATCTAAAGCATATTATAAAGATAAAGGACCTTAAAAAGGCAAGTTTGATTCAAGGTCACAATTAGGAGTTTTTGTGGGCTATGATACTCAATCTAAAGCTTATAGAATACATGACCCTAAGACGAGAAAAATCGTTGTAACTCGAGATGTAAAATTCATAAATGAAACGGCATTCAAGGATGAGTACAAAGAAATACTTGATGAAGAAGAAGATACTGACCATGAACAAATAAATATAGAATTAAATGATCCAACCACAAATGATGAAATGAGAGAAAACAGTAGAACGCCTGTAATAGAAGCAGGTGAAAGTAGAGAAACTGGTCTATTACAAAGAAAAAGAAAATCAACAGTCTCATGGGAACGATTAATAGGACCATTAAAAAGAGGACGAGGAAGACCACGTATAATACGTTCCGGTTCAGTGGGAAGACCGCGAAAGGAGCACAATTTAGTAAGAGATAATACTGAAAGTGAAAATGAATCAGATATTGAAGAGACTAATGTGCACATGATAGCTGGGATAACTATTGTAGAACCGATTACATGGCACGAAATAGAAAAGAGTAATGATGTTGATGCATGGAAAGGAGCCATGGAGGACGAGTATTTAGCACAAATAAAGAATAAGACATGGGAAATAGTTACAAGGCCAAAACAACGAAAAGTGATCGGAAATCGATTTGTATTTAGCACTAAAACTACTGGGAAGAAAGTACGTCTCGTCGCAAAAGGTTGTTCGCAACGGCCAGGGGAAGATTTCCATGAGACATCGTCTCCGGTCGTGAGATCTTCATCAATAAGACTGATAGCTGCTGTATCAGCCGAGTTAGGATTAAATATCCATCAAATGGATGTAGTAACTGCATACCTGAATGGTACACTTGATGAAGAGGTTTACATGGAAGTGCCGGATCACCTAAACGATGTTTTGAATAGATTACTCGCAAACCAAAAGATTGGTTCTCAAAGAAAAGTTATTAAAGATATGAATCTAATTGAAACAGCTAAACGCTGGGACAAAGCATTGAGTGAATGTAGTGATAGTGTGTGTGTTTTAAAGAAATCTCTGCGTCAGTCAGGGTTACAGTGGTATAAAGAATTAGTGAGAACGCTGATGAAAATAGGTTTTGAAGCGTTAGCACAAGATCCGTGTGTATTCATAGCACAGAAAGGTGAGCGACTGACGTTGATTGCTATTTATGTTGATGACATTATTTTGGCAGGAAATGATGATGTATGGATGAAAAATATAAAGAAACAGTTATCAAGTGAGTTTGAAATGAAAGATTTAGGAAAGATAAGTAATTGTTTGGGTATTGAATTTAGTCGTGATGATGAAAACAGAGTGTTTCTTAATCAAAGGGTTTATATAGAGAACGTGTTAGAATGATTCCATATGAGTGAGTGTAAACCTGCAGTGACGCCTCTAGATGTTAATGTGAAATTAGAAAAACCGGTAAGTGTGAATGAGGACATAATGAAACAGTACCCATACCAAAGCTTGATAGGAGCGTTACTTTATCTGGCTGTATCGACTAGACCAGACATAGCGTTTGCCGTAAATTATTTAAGCCAATTTAATAGTAATTATAGTGTTGAACACTGGAAGGCGGCTAAACGTATCATGAGATATTTAAAAGGTACATCTGACTACGGTTTAGTTTATGAAAGAACTGGGCTGCCTTTGTTCGGTGTGGTCGATGCAGACTGGGGAGCAAATGCCATAGATCGTAGATCATTTATTTTAGCCGGTGCCCCGATCAGTTGAGGCATGTAAGCAACAGAGTGTTGCGCTATCGAGTACGGAAGCCGAATACATGGCACTATCCGAAGCTTCAAAGGAAGCCATGTATTTACGTGATGTTTTTGGGTAACGTTGGTATTGAAAGTGAGTGTGTGACGTTATTCAACGATAATCAGGGTGCCATAAAACTTGCTCAGAGTAAAAACTTTCATCCTCGCACAAAACATATAGCAGTGAGACACCACTTTATTCGAGATATGTGCGAACAAGGTGTAATTGATTTAAAATACTTATGTACTGATGAGATGCCTGCTGATGTTTTGACGAAAGGTTTGAGTGGATTTAACATCATGATTGTCTGCGTAACCTAGGTATGATGGATGAGAGTATGTAAGAATAGGAATAGGAATACTCGCTCACGACTTCGAGGGGAGGTGTTAAGATAATACGAAGCGACGTGAGCTCCATCTATATCAAATTGTGTGTACTTATAACTGTCAATTGTGTGTCGCGGCTCGAACTCTGAGCAATAAGATTGTCTCCCGATATATTTGATTAATATAAATAAATTCATTGCTTTAAAGAACTGTTGTTATTCATAACCCTTCATAATTAATAAAAGAAATGAAGGAACCTTTGGATGTCGGCATCCCCGCGTAGTTCCTGGTAGGCGCTGCAGCCGGCGACGTGTCGTACAAGTGGTTGTAGTCCTCCTGCGGCTCTCGCTCTAAGGTCTGCAGCATGCGGAACATGTCCATGGTCAACTCGGAGAACTTGACCTGCTCGGCGCAGCTGCCGATCAGCACTATCTCCTGGAGCGTCAGGCACATCACGGGCGACCGCTCCACGGGCGGAGTCGTCAGTGGGCTCAGCCTGTAATAAAACGCACCATGTATCTAAATTATAATTACTGAACTTAATATATTTACAAGGTTACTAATGTTGCCAATTCACATGAAGGTGAAGAATACATGACGCTGATGGTAGCCATCCTTCGGGAGGAGGTACTCGTACCACATAGGCTAATTGGTTCGCTTTTTGAAACTACTGATTTAGGTTTTATAGAAATCTTTGTTTTCCCTTATTATTACCATGGTTAGAAATATGATCTAAACAGTATTAGAATTAAAACTCCACACCTTATATTCAAATCTAAAAATTAATTATAAAAGTTTGCAACCACAATTTGAAAAGAAAAATTATGAAATTTCCGGAATTTTTTATTAATTATTTTTACATAAAACGACAAAAAGTGAGTCCACGATAACACATAATACATTTGCCTAATAAAACATGCCTGTTTTTTATTTTTTTCATTATCACCTATTTTAGTTAGAAATAAAGGAATGTGACCCATTTTTAAATTTTTGCATTTAAAAAAAATATTATCAAAAAAAAAGTTTATTTCGAAATAAATTTTAGAGCATATTTCAAAATTAATCGAAAATTTAAATTTCGGATGCGTTCCAAAACATTCCATTTATTGGGATTTTATTGCAAAGTGGAAATATTTTGACCTTCCGACAAAACAGGCCCGAGACCTGAGGAGTTAAAACAGAAATTTTCGCCAGAAAATAAAATTGTCCTACAACGAAAACAGGTTTTAACGAGCATCGGAAAGGTTTTTTATGTAAGCAGTGAGTAGGTGCCGCCCAACACTCCCAACTGCTCCTAACCATCTGGACCCGTTAAAATTATGGGTTCACCAATTGGGGTAACTTGTAAGGCCGAAGGTGCTGGGGAGGGGAAGGAGATGGGGAGATGAAGGCGGAGAAGTAGCAGCCTATTCAGATCTAGCCAACAAACACGGCCAAAAGCAATTTTCAATAATCACTTGGCAGGCATTATTTAGAAAATATATGACCGCTTGTCCGTGTGCAATATACATTGGAATTTCGAGTGCCAAGAAATGCTTACTTTCTGGTAGAAGACGGCCAGAGACGGTAAGGTTCTTGATTCGCAATCCGAAGGTCGCGGGATTGAATCCCGGCGTGGGCAAATACATTTTATTTGAATGATTTGTGTTATTTCACAACTTATTCATTTAAAATAATTTATAGTATACTTGCGGCACGTTACAGAGTGGAAGTGGAAGATACATGCATTATTAATAGCAATTTTTAAATAGAATTAAGTTCTATTAAGAAATGACTTATAGAGATTAATAATAACTAATCATTGAATGTGTTGCATTTCAGCAATAAAAAATGAACTTTCAAGCACATTCAATAAACTGTCAAATACTGTGTGAGGACGCCACCTAATTTACACATTTTAATTTTTCAATAAAAAAATTCGAGTGCAGTAACGCTGTAGAAGCAAACATTACCAAAACAATCCCAACTAATACTTGAAAAGTGAGGCCATAATCAAAGCGACCAATGAGCGCAGACCAGCGTAATTTCCGTTTCATATCTCAACCAATAGGATCCTTCAAAAATGACATCATAATCAAAGCGCAGTCAATGAGCGCAGTCGATGCGTCGCAGGTGCAGTAATCGTCATTTCCGTTTCATCCGAAATCCAAATGATAGCGGGGCTATAGAAGCACCTCAAAAAGATTTCGATAACAATTTGTCTATACTTGGGTCCTTATAACTACTCGCAAATTAAATAGGTATGATCAAAAAATGAAAATCGCCTTGCATCACGCTAATTTTCGTCAAAAAAATACGAGATTAAAAATTTGCACCTTTTTTATAGTGTTTTCATAGATTATTATATTTTATAGCTTTTATAGACTGCACGCCACTGATCAAAAGTGAATAACGTTTGTAAATGACTTATTATTAAAGAGGGTACGGGTCATTGTTCAATGTGCAATGGCCTTAAAGGTCTACGCGTTAATTTAAATGGTTATCAAAGTCAAACGAATAACATAATCACATTCCTCACATACCTCTATCTACCTGTCCTGTCCTGTAATAGTGACATCTGATACCGGCAAAACAAGATATACGAGTATTAATACATCTACACGAAATATGAAACAGAACTAGATTCAGTAAAATAAAAAGTTAACGATCACAAGTTGGAATCGAACCCAGGATCACTGTCTTACCGTGACAGCGCCTTAAACAACTTGGCCATTGATTACTAAGATTGATTGATAAGAGATCCATAATAAATCCCACGAGTTATTTTTAAAAAAAGAAAGACAAACATTCCTGGGTTACGAATAACCCAACAATGTTTGAAAATCTCCTACTACCACCACTGAAAGCCGAAAATGATGCTTGTGTTGTGATGGAGGACTAAGCCAGCCGAGGAATCGAACACGCGACGCCCGGGTGGGACCCAAGCGCTATGCCCACTCAACCACTGATCAGTCATATATTATATGATTTGGTGAATGATATTGTGTTACATTTTTCCAGGTTAAGGAATAGTTGGTTATTCGCACAATGTATTCCAAGCCTATTAATATAATCTTGCAATTCTAGGCTGTCATTAATATTAGTGATTTTTTCGTAAATTTTAGTGTCATCAGCAAAAATTTGGAATTTGAAATTTTTAAAGCATTTACCTATATTATTGATATATAAAATAAACAAGAGAGGTCCAAGATGTGATCCTTGCGGGATTCCTGAAGGTATATTGTAAAAACGCGAGGAGAAACCCTTAGCTCTAACTGCTTGACTTCGGTTTATTACATATGATTTGATCCAGATGGATAGATGAGAAGATCACCATTAATCCCGATTTTTAACAGTTTCTTCAGAAGCAAATCAATGTTAATTTTATCAAAGGCTTTTGAAAAATCCGTATAGATAGAGTCTACTTGATTTTTACCACCCATAGAATTTAAAATAAAATCTGTGTATTCCAGAAGGTTTGTCTCGACCGACCGTTTTCTGAAAAAGCCGTGTTGATTTTTGGATATGATTGTTTCTACTGCTGAAAAAAGTTGATCAAGAACTGACAATTGGGAGTTTGGAGATTGTAGTGTTGGTTATATGAGTATCTGTCGGGTAGGTTCGGGAATACCGAACCTAGCCGAAGCGGCCGGACATCGGCACAATATAATAGCGAGCACAGAGCTCGTGCGCTTCTTTCTCGTTAGGCGGCTTACAGCCAACACTGTAAATATTATATTCCAATAAACAGTCTCCGTGTACCAAAGATACTACGTGTTTTAAATAAGTAACCTTGAAAACATCCAAGAGCGATACTGGAGATTAAGGGCCCAGTATTACCTGCAGTACAGGACATTACAAGTGGCGCAGCTAAAAAGGATTACACGCCAGACTGTTTATCAGATTGCGGCAAGTCGTGACAGGGATCGTGACTTGCAAAAATCTCCCGAAGGTGACAATAAATCACTTGGGGCACCGCTGAAGTGCCATCCATCAGGAGATTTTCAGGGCATAATAGGAGACAGTGGAGAAGGAGGAAAGAAGAGGAAAATCACGGGACCCTGGGTAACTAAGTCCAGCCCGGTAATACAGGAAAGAAGAGGAAAATTACTTACGGGACCCTGGGTAACTAAGTCCAGCCCGGTAATATACAGTGGAGAAGAGGAAATTACGGGACCCTGGGTAACTAAGGCCAGCCCGGTATTGATAATCCTGGAAGCGGCTGGGCGCCTGGACTGCAAAGGCGCCGGTTCCTGGTGTCAGGTTGTTTTGTTTCTTTTTCTGGAAGGTGTTATTGTTGCCGGGTGTGTTTTTTTTTGGTGTGGGCGATCATGGAATCGGGCGGAATTTCCAGGTTCTCTCACGTTAATGGGGATTGGAGTTTGTTTCGCCTGAGGTTAGAACAGTTCCTTCTAATTCGTGATGACATAAAAACGACTAAGTTAGATGCTTCACAGAAACGCGCATATTTGCTAAATCTTCTAGAAGCGGAGACATTAACTCTTTTGATCAACTTATGTTTTCCTTCTAAAGTTACAGACGTGGCATTCGATCAGTTAATAGAATTAATTGAGAAACATTGTTCCAGACCGCGATCGGTGTTCAAGGAACGAGAAAATTTTTATCAGGCCAAGCAATCGCTTGGTGAATCAGTCAGGGATTTTGCAGTGCGTTTACGAGGATTATCTTCGTTTTGCGAGTTCGGAACGCGTTTACCGGAATGTTTAGCTGATGTTTTTGCAATCGGCATTTTGCCGGGCCGAGCCAAGGAAAAAATTTTTCTCGAGGGGACTAAATTAACGTTTAACAAAATGGAAGAATTAGCAATAACGGTTTCAGTTTTAGATAATCTAGTTCCGGAAATTAAATCAGAAATTTCCGTAGGGACGTCGGGCGGCGTGAATTCAATTAATCGCTCGTATTCGCCGGGGAGAGATTCACTTCCTGATAAAACTCAAGGTTTCCGGAGGTCATCTTCGCGGTCGAAAAGTCCCGAGCCGAGAGGATTCTCGAATATTAAAAAATGTACCATTTGCGGTGAATCACATTTAGAAAAATATTGTAAATTTAAGAATGCAAAATGTTTTAATTGTCACAAAATAGGGCATTTGAAGAAATTCTGTAAGAATCACAATGTTTATCCGATTTTTGAACAATCCCGGGAGAAGGTTATTAATAGGATTTCTTACATTAATCCGTTTAGGGCTAATATAATAATTAATAAATTAAAATGTGCCGCTATGATTGATTCAGGCGCCAGTATGTCGGTCATGCCGGATTTTATTTTCAACCGATATTTTAGGGATGTAACATTGTCACCTGATAAGCGTACTTTATCTGGATACGATGGTAAACCACTTAATCTTGTAGGTAGTGCTTGTTTTACTGTGGAATACAATAATATCAAAAACAAGTTATTATTTACTGTTGTGATTAATGGCTCGGAATTGATAGTAGGTCGGGACTTCATGGAGGCTTTTAATCTGAAGATAGTTCCAGTGATGGATAATTCGGTTTCAACAATCAAAGACAAAATTGAAATGATTTACAACGAGTTTCCAGAAGTGTTTTCGCCGGGGCTGGGTAAATTCAGTAAACATAAAGTGAGTTTCAAAGTAAACAAGGAAGCTCGTCCTGTTTTTTTTAATGCGAGGCCGGTTCCGTTCGCTATTAAGGAAAAAATTGAGAGAGAATTAGAAGCTATGGTAGCTGATGGTATCATTTGCAGTGAATACGCGTCTCCAATTGTACCGGTAATTAAAAAGAACGGGAATGTTAGGATTTGCGTGGACTACAAGAGATCTTTAAATCTCATGACGGACTTGGAAAGGTACCCGCTTCCCTCCATAAATGAAGTTGTTCACAAAGTAAGTTCGGGTAAAGTGTTCGCTAAACTAGATTTAAGACAGGCTTACTCACAATTAGAATTAGCTGACTTTTGCAAAAAGTATACTACAATAAATACGCATTTAGGGTTATTTCAATATAACAGACTAGTCTTTGGTTTTAAGTCAGCGCCAGCGATCTTCGCTAGGACTATAGCAAGCTGTCTTCAGGGGTTGAAGGGGGTGGCATTCTATTTAGACGATATCATCATTTCGGGGGTCAACGAACTGGATTTAGTGTATAACATACAGGCAGTGTGCGCGCGTTTACGAGAGTGCGGGTTGAGGGTCAACACGGATAAATGCGAATTTTTTGTAGAATCGGTAGAATTTTTGGGGTATGTAATTTCGGGGAGCGGAATCCAACCTCAGCCAAACAAACTTGAAGCTATAAAAAACGCTCCGTATCCTACGGACGTTCATAAATTGAAAAGTTTATTGGGTTTTCTAAATTTTTATCGGAATTTCATTCCTAGGATGTCATCAATACTGGAACCCCTGCATAACCTTTTGAAAAAAGGGGTAGAGTGGAATTTCTCAGAAGACTGTAAAGT